>CAWUFW010009799.1:0-600000 GCA_963921515.1 Calotriton arnoldi
TCCCCAGGCAACAACACAACACATGAGGAGAGCTGAATACCAATCATACAGATGTGCATACACTGCCACACTAAGGTAACTCATGGATCCAAATCCCCTATGTGGGCAAGCAGGCATTGACAGGTGAGAGGGAGCACAAAACACACATGTCACACAGGCACGTAGGAACAACAACTGACACAGCAAGTCACAGACACACCACAGCACCACCCCCAGGGCCCCCACAATGTGGAGACCCTGGGCTGAATAAAAATACCACTGTGATGACAAAGCTAAATGTCGTTCACACTGTGAACCACAGTCAGGTGTCCTGAGCAACAAACTACCATCACACCTACACAAGCACAAATCAATCAGCATGGCCAGTAAGCCAAGGCCAACATGGAGGCAGGGGACTAGCCGGGCAACAACTCTCATCTGCACACACTCAAGACCACACCCCTCGACCTCCAACAATGTGCAGCAGTGAAGTACACATGCACTGGTGACATTGCACATGCACCCATGACTATTCCAGGGTGGTGGGTGGGAACCAAGGTGTAGAAACACATCACACATGGACACTCAACAAGACTCCTGAATGTCTGACACACTGCACACTACGCTGTACATGGACATGACGGCAATACCACACCGACCAATGGGATCCCAGCCACAGTCACACCAATGAAGAAGCCAAGGTCACCCACAAAGAACACACATAGACAACAACCAACATTGCAGCCCGGACCCTAAGGAGTGCCAGCAGTCACACACACAACGTGTCACAATCACTGAAAGATAACACAAACTGGAAATCACATGACAGGGGCAAACAACAAGTGCCAAAGGGAAACCTGACTGTGACCCATCTGCGTCAGCACACAAACTCTGCCCTGACAGCAAACACACCTATGGGTGACACCCTGATGACCAGTAATGTGCCATGCACCCACATCACAGAGAACACAGGGAGAAGACTTTGGGGGAACATAGCTCAAGTCAGCAAGCATCACAAACAGGTACAACACTAGGGATCACAGCATGCGCAGATGAATGGAAGTGAACACACAGACATGCACATACAACACACACCTTGGGCGCAGGACATGTCACACGTGTACACACTGCCATGAGGGGACTCCACTCCTGTGTGAGGAAAGCTGTGCCATATGTTGCCTCAGTAGGGCCCCATCATGTCAGCTGAGCACTTGGTCACACAATCAACAATTAGCACCAAATGAGGGCTCCCATCACATCAGCCTGGTCATGGATGTGCCAACGGAATCATCAGCACAGATCCAACACACTTGTATAGCAATGTTGCACTGACTACACGGATGAGTCCCTCCCCATTGATGCCCAAACCTGCATGTCCACTGGAGATGGCAACACGGTCAGGGAAGTAGACAAATGCAACGATGGCAGGCACAACAGATGTGCAGGGGTGGAAGCCACAGATATGAAATTGCCAATGTAAGTAGGAAACCCATTGCCAAATACTGAACACATGACACCCTCAGATGCTGCTATTGATGACATGGATACACCACATGATAGGACACATTCCCCCTGGACCACATGGGTTCCTGCACAGTAACACTTCATAATCATGAGACCAGATATCACCATCACTGCAGCAAGGGCATGGTTAGCTGCACCAACAACATGTACATCTGAAGCATGAGCACTAGAGAAAAGAAAGTTGCTTTATTCAGCATATGTGTTGTTTGATAACGACGTCCAGAAGAAATTAGAGCAAAGGCCAATGGCCAGTCCATTGTCAAAGTTCAAACAGGGTGACACTGGCAGATGTCACCCTACGCATGCCTGCACAATACCAGGGACAATCCACTAGGAGGGGCAACCGGGGGCAGGCCAGGCACCGCAGGGACAGGATCAGGGCTCACCAGGGGAGTCAGGGAAGGGGTGGTGGGTGCTGGAGAGCCACTGACAACTGCAGTGGAGGTGTCTGACATGGTGTGTGCCGGCACAACTGGGGGCATGACACAGATGTCGTGGGTGCCGGCACAACTGCAGTGGACCCTGCAGATGGGGTGGACAGGTCCGCCACTGCAGTGCCCAAGTCAGACAGGGCGGTAGTGGACTCCACTGCAGTGCCTACCTCCAGGGGAGGAGAATGGGGAACAGGCAAGGTGGGTTGGACAGAGGGGGAGGACACCCTCACCACATCAGTGGCACAGACAAGCGCAGCGGGGGTGTGGTGCTGGGAGAGCAAGTGGCAGGGGAGAAGGCCGGAGCATCTTGGGGATGGTATATCTGTGGGTGGGGGAACCTGGGGCAGGGTGTGGTGGGGCACCTGTGCAGTGGGGGCCTGAGGGATGGAGGACGGAGACCTTGTGCCTGAGCTGCAGGGCGGTGGCGGGGTCTTGCTCTTAGCACTCCGGGGGACTTGCGGGTGGGGGCCTCAGTCCGTCTGTGCCTGGGGAGGGTGTCCGGGGGCGAGGGGCACTCTGCTCCGTGTGGGTGGGCTTCCTCTTCCCCCGGGATGCTGGAGCAGCTTCATCGGTGGGGAAGAGGCCGAGGTCACAGAGGAAGAGCTGCTGTGACTTTGGGGTTGCAGGTGAGGCAAGGGAGGGTGCTTTGGAGGGAGAGGGAACTGAGGACTGCGCAGTGCATGTGGATGCGTGTGTGTGTTCCAGGGCCCCATCCCCTGTGAGTCTGGCTTCAGTCCCCTGAATGTGCATGCGTGTGCGTTTTGTCATTGGCGTGTGTGTCAGTGTGCTGGATGTGTGTGTGCTGGTGTGTGCCTGTGCCAGTGTGTGTGTGCCTGGGATGGGTAAGGTGCTGGGGAGTGTGGATGGAGCAGAGGCAGGAGGGGTGAGGGACCGTTTGAGGAGGGACACTGCTGCCGTCAGGGAGGAGTCCATGGACCTATTGCCCCTCTGTAGGTCAGACATGCCCGATGAGATGCCCTCCATGAACGACACCAGCTGAGTCAACAGCGCGGTGTGCGCATGGAGGACACTCAGCATGGCTGTCTGCCCTACATGGAGCTGGCGAAGGAGGTACACAGACTCCTCACTCAGGGCAGCAGGGGACACAGGGGCAGGGGGTGCGGTGCCTGGCCCAAAGGAGACACGCTCCCGGACATGGGAGCCTCCATGGACCTGGGGAATGGGAGCCGATGGGAGGGCGGTGGTGGTGCTGGTGGTGGCGGGGACAGCAACACTAGCTGGGGTGTGGTGGCTGCTGACACCCGCCTCCACAAGGGAGTCATCCTCCGAGTTGCTCTGGTCCTCAGCTGAGGTGGATGCTGCTGAGGACTCCTCGGTGTGGCTCCCCTCGCCCTCCGTGCCACTGGGTCCCTCCGACCACTCCTCGGCTGCTGACCCAGTCTGGCTCTCCGGCTCCTCCTGGTCCGTGGAGCTGTCCCCTTCCGTGGCCGTGGATGTATCTGCAAACAATGGGGAAACAGACAGACATCAGTCACCTGCACATAACGCACACACCACTGTGAGCACAGCACATCACAGAGAAAGCCCTGGCATCATTAGTTGTACATTGCTAAAAGTGCACTAATTGAACAGGAGAAGTCAATTGTCAGTCTGATGCCAAGCATGGCACTCACATCCCACATGGCCTTGCACCCATCTGTCTGGTGTCTGTTGGATTGCAACACCCCAGTGTTGACACATGCACCAAGTACACAGTAGTTGGACAGTGCAGAGGACACGGTGTGGACACATCACAGCTCTTGCCACTGAGTCAGTACAGGTTTACGGATGTAAGGGATGCCCAGAGTCAAATAGGAAATGCATGTGATGCATACCAGCGACAGACACCATGATGCACCCATGTCCTGATAGCCAGCGCCACTATGGTGTGCATGTAGCACATGTCACTCCCCTGCAGGATCACCAATCAGTAGACACATGCCATGGCGGAGGCATGACTGCAAAGTCATACATCACTGTCTCAGTGATGTATGACTTTGCAGCCAGACAACAACACTCTGCACTGTGTCACAATAGTAGGTCATGGGGAATGCAAGTCCTGGAGCTGCACAAGTGCACATGTACATCCCCCACAACACATCCTCTTAACCCTCATCTGTCCAGGTCATACCTATTGGACATATGGGAGACCTGTGACACTACCCTCTGAACCTGAGCCCCTCACACTCTGCTGTGCATGGGGAACAGCTGCCTGAACTTCACATTTACATGCCCCAGTCTGCATGGGCAGCTGATCAGACACCTATGTGTCACACAAGTATCGTCTCCTATGGTCACATCTCCAGTGGCATGCTGAGCCCCTACCAAGAAACTCCACAGCAGTCCTGGCGACTAATCCACAGCACACTGACACAGAGGCAGACACCTGAGGGGTCAAATCACTGTGCACAATGTGTCCGCTGATACACGGGAGTGGGAGTACAGAGTGTATTGTATGGCCTGGAGTAGGCATGACTGTCCAGCCCCACATGAATGAGGGATGAGCCCTGGACTGTAGGCAGCTGGCTAAGTATGTGTGACACACGTCATATACATACTCCTGGGGCCCAAACATTGTTCCCACCCGCAGCATGGGTGTGTGCCAGGTACCCCAGCCACATGTGGTGGATCAGCTCAGCAATTGGACCACAGATCAAAGTAACACGCTGAATACATGTCAGAATACAGGCATTGTGTAAGCAATGGACCCACCCATGATGCCCACCACAGAGTCAGGGAAACAGATGCTGTCTCCCACCTTGAGTCAAGCAAACTGCAAGGACACAGTCCTAAGTGACAGAATTCCCTGCATGTAAGGGCCACACCTGGGTATCAGATGAGGAGTGGGCAGTGCACAATAGAGGGACATGGCTCCTGGACAACATGACTGCTGTACTGTGGCAGTTCAACCTGGCCCGAGGAGGGCACATAGCATGTTAGACAGAGTACACAGTGCAGTCTTTGACTCACCCCCTCCTTGCTGCTCTCTGGCCTTCAGCTGCCCATCCAGGTCTGGAAAGACCACCGCCAGGATCCTGAGCATGTGGGGGTCAGGGTCCGTGTTCCGCCCCTCCTGCGAGGAGGCGACAGCTTCAGCTGGACCCGTGCAATCCTCCGGGTCCAGCCCCGAAGGTCCTGCCACCTCTTTTGGCAGTTGCGGATCCGGCGCTTGTAGACCCCCACGGACCGGACAGCCCGGACGATGTCCTTCCAGATCTCATGCTTCCGATGGGCAGAAGCCTGTCAGGATGACAAAGTGTTAAGGCCATTACTACACATTCAACATATCCGTGCATGACACAGTTGCATATACATGTCGCAATCACAGGGGCACATGGTGTACCCAGGCAGTGCACGGCTGCCCATGGACAGTTTTCCAGAAGTCACTACATGGTATCATTGCATGGGGAGTAAAACCCTGTTCAGAAGCACTGTCACTGCACCATACCTGTCCAGTGCAAGTCACTACACACTATGGGGGTGACAACTACTCAGTGAGCCTGCTAGCCAGTGGTGTGCTGACTCTCAGCCTTGCTAGTCAGACAAAATGCACATTCAGAAAGGCAGTGCACAGAACACTCACCTGCTCCCCTGGTGTCCCATACAGCTTGCTGTACTGTGGAAGTAGGCTGTCCAGCAGGGCCTGGTTCTCCTCAAGGCTGAAGGCTGGGGCTCTCTCCACAGTACGTGCCATTGCAGGGTCCAGAGGGGCAGAGACAGCAGCAGTGCAGTGGCAGATGTCGTCCTGGAGCATGTAGTGCAGGCAAGTGGGCTCTCAGGGGAACATGCAGCAATATATATGTGCTGGAGAGGCAGATACTGTCCCTTGTGTCCAAAGTGATAGGTCCAAGTCGTCTGCATCTTCTGAATCTGGCCAATCCATGGAATAGCAGCACCAAAACACGCCCACAGCATCCTTCAAAATTTCAACTTCATGACATACATGATTTTGCAACATTGTTGTGGGTGACCAACTGATTTTCCAGCAACCGACTCGTTCGAATATTCGAAAACGCGTCCGTTGCCAGGCAAGCCCATTGTCAATGGGTGCGCACCGATCGGTCCATTGCTGTTCAACGCGCACAGGGGTACAACGCGTACCCGCACACATTGAATGCAATGGGCCGGCCGGCATGTAAGGCTGCATTTCCTATTGTGTGTATGTTGGTGTACATGTTGTCCTGTGGGTGTCACCTGTGGGCAGCCACCCCCAGGCTGTGCACGTGTTAATGGGGACAGGATCCTGGGTGTTACGTGTACGTGACCACTGTGATGTGCAACTGTTCATATCTGTGCATGTGCCATGGTCACATTTCACAGTGGTGTTTGTGTATGTCATGTCACATACCCCGTGAGTCCCATGTGGGACGGTATGTTTGAGCCAGGGTGTCCCAGTGGCACAATAGTGATGGCCCTCCACAGTCTTTGTGCATGTAGTGTTTACAATGTCTCTGATTTCATGTGCACAATGGGAGACAGTCTCCACATCCACGTTGTGTGTGCATGGACTCTGATGTTGTGCGTGTGTGTCACAGACGTCCATGGCTCTCCTGCCATGGCAAGTGTGGCCACTACCTGTGGGGGTCATGTTTGTTTTGTTGTGGTGTACACATGATACTCCAGGTGATGCCAGTGTCCATGTGGCATTACAGGGTCCCTGGGAATGTGCCTGTCGTTGAGCTGTGGTGCCTGGGGCACATCTGTCCTCACATGTCACTGGGGGGTGACTGTGACACAGCATCATGATATCCAATGGGCCAACCTGGGACAAATTGATGCCACCTGTAGGACCGTGTTGACAGATGTTGGCCATGTATGTACCATACATGTCGTTCCGGTACTGCACACTTCATGTAGTTGTGCCTCATGATGATGTATGTTGGGATCTTGAGTGTGTTCAATGCCGCATATGTGGGGTGACTGACGATCTTGCTTACTTCTCCTCTGCACTGCAGGGCTCCTGCTGTCCATCGGCCATTCCCAGACCTGGCAACGATGGTGGAACGGGACAGCATCCGACGGTACCGCTTCACCAGGCAGCTGATTGAGGATTTTGCAGTGCAGTTGTCCCCACATTTGCAGCCTGGCCGGCCGTATCCTACAGCGCTGACCCCCAAGGTGAAGGTGATGGCAGCCCTACACTTCTTTGCCACCGGTACCTTCCAACATACTGTGGCGTCTGCTGGTGGGATGTCACAGACCATGTTCAGCCGTGTGCTCCGCGATGTTTTGGCGGCAATGTTGCTCTTCCTGAACCGGTACATCTATTTCCCTAGACTGCGACGACTCACTGACGTGAAGAGTGACTTTTATGCCCTGGGGAGGATGCCGCATGTCATTGGCTCCATTGATGGGACACATGTGGCTTTGGTACCACCACAGGCCCAGGAGCAGGCCTACAGGAACCGCAAGCACTACCACTCGGTCAATGCACTGGTGGTGTGTCTTGCAGACATGACCATCACACACGTGTGTGCCCGTTTCCCTGGTTCAGCACACGATGCCTTTGTGATGAGGAGTAGTCGCATCCCCAGGTTGATGGCACAGATGCAGAACCAGCGTGCCTGGCTTGTCGGTGTGTACTGACTTTGTGCCATTGTGTGTGATCTGATCTGTAGTATTCCGCCCACTTTTCCAAGTCAGCTGATGTGCACTTGTCTGTCCGTAGGTGACTCGGGATACCCCAACATGCCGTGGTTGCTGACACCCCTCAGGAACCCTGTGACACCTGCCCAGATGCGCTACAATGAGGCACATGGTCGGACCAGGAGAGTGATTGAGCGGACCTTTGGTCTCCTGAAGAGCCGCTTCCGCTGCCTGGACAAGACCGGAGGGTCCCTCCCATATGCCCCTGCGAAAGTGTGCAAGATTATCATCGTCTGCTGCATGATCCACAACCTGGCAGTGCGGAAGGAGTTGCCTCTCATCCAGGATGACGATGACCAACATCCGCCACCTGTGGAGGATCCTGGCCTGGACCACGATGCCAGTGACGACGATGATGATGATGGTGATGGTGATGTCCGCACACAGCTCATCACCAACTTCTTTAGCTGAATGTGAGTATCCTGAGGTGTCATGTGAATGATGTGAGTTGGCATGATGTGTGGGTGGTGCTCTGGTGCTGTTGGAGTGTGTCCATGGGCTACTTGACAGGATGTGTGTTGCGATGTGTGGTGACAGGTGGGCTGTACTCCCCAACAGTGTTGACATGCTAACTTGGTTCTGGGTGGGTATCTTGTAACATGTATTGTGCATGAGTTTTGCTGTTCTGTCCTGTACTCCATTGCTTTTGACTGTGTGTCATTTCTGTCCTTCACAGGGTACTTTCAGATTCGTTTGGTCAACTGTGTCCACCGACGACGTGATTGCACATCCAGGCTGGTAGCTGTTGTGTCCCTACAGGTGATGTGCGCCACACCCATGGACTTCCTTCTGTCTACAGTTGTTGACTGTGTGCCCGCTACCAGGTGGGGTTACCTTGCATCTGTAGTGGTTACGGCATGTTGCTACTGTGTAATAAACCTGTGCTTCACTTAGTGATGTGCGTTGTCTGTGGTCACACATTTGACTGCCATTTGCTTACTGCACCTGTGGGCTACTTGACTACAACTGGGAATGGGTGTGGTGTCTGTGCATTGCACCGTCTTCCCTGGCAACATCAGTGTAGGCAATGAGTCAGATGGCCTAGGTGTGTATGTGTTGTGTAGCCCTGGTGGTGTGTCTCCCTCATATGTGTCACGTTGCCTGTACTCACATGCCTGTGTTGTCCTTGCTGTTGCAGTTCGCATACACAGTGTAATTTTGCAGTTCATCATCCCCATAACAGCACCCACGTTGGAATCACGACAGAGGCAAGTATGGTGTATTAGTGTGTTTATTGTGATACATCTGTGATAATAGTGCATAGGATGGATTGTGCTGTACATTAATCTTGCAATCCCAAGTTCCTAGATGAATAGAAAGTCCAGGTAGACAGGATCCCCAGTATCGGGGCCACAGTTGTCTGACACATTGTTCCAACTTGTACTCCCCATGCAATGTGTGGGAGTAGTGTTGCCATCAACAGGGTGAACAGTCTGTGCACAAAGGCGAAAATCCAGAACAGGTTCAGGCTTCCTGGGAGTTGCGCTTGGCCATCAGCCTCTCACTTTCCCCTCCTCGGACGACCCCTCTTCTTGGGGGGGCCCCTCAAGTGCAGGCTGCTGCGGTGCAGGGGACTCTCCGCCAGAGTCCTCCTCCCTCCCTGTGGCAGTTGCAGTTTGTTCGGTACCAGATGTTGTTGGCACACAGGGAGGTGTGGACTGGTTGCTGTTCATCTGGCGGAGGCATTGTAAAATGTCCCTGTGCACCGCCGTCATCTCATGTAGTACATCCCACTTGGACTCCACGCGGGACATGTGGGAGTCCACACGTGACATGTGTGACTCCACGTGGGACATGTGGGAGTCCAAGCGGGCATGATGGGCAGCCTGCTGCTGTTTGATGTCTCTGAGGAGCCCCACTACCTGGCTGAGCTCTCCGGTGCTGGACTGGTACGCATCAGCTATGCGTACCAGTTGTGGGTCTTCATGCACACCAGCAACGTCTGCAAGCAGCGACCTCTGTCTCCCACCCTCCCACCACCCCTGCTGACATGTGCAGTGTGTGCAGTTGCACGCACAGATAACCCTGGTCCACCTTGGGGGTTGGTGGTGGTGGTGGTGTCCATGGCCCCAGGTTGGTCCAGGGTCACTGCGCTGGTGTTGTTCCTTATTCTGTCCATGTCGGCAGGGATGGTATTTGTGGTGACAGTCGTTGGAGGGGTGGGTGCAGGGGGTGCAGCTGGTGGACCTGCTGGTGCTGCAGCTGGTGGTCCTGCTGGTGCAGCATGTTGACTTGCACCGGATGTGCCAGGTTGTTCTTCATCGTCCGAGGAGGACAGAGGCTGTACGACGCCAGTGAGCTCGGCATCCTCTTGAGCCTGGGACTGGGACTCCTCAGCGTCTGCTGCTGTGTCCCTATCATCACCTGTTTTTGGGAGACACAAACAATGTATGTCATGTTTCTGCAGGCATCAGTGGTTGACACACCTGACAGTTGTGACTGTGCCTCGGGGTGCGGGCCTGTACATTGTATTGTCCTAAGTCGTCACAGTCAGGGGTTGATATTGGTGTGGCACATTGTCCTGCATTATTTGGGCATTTCTATGTATTCTCTGGGGTGTGAACATGGTCTGCATTGATTGTGTTTGGTTGACAGCCAGACCTCCTTCCCACCCACCCACCCACCCAGTCAGTTATCCCACCATGGAACGTGCTTGCATTGCAGGGAGTGTAAGTTGTCTCTCAGGATGTCAGTCAGTGGTGTCCTGCTGTTTGTTGGTGCACAGTTGGCAGCAGGGCCTTGTGCTCCCCACAGCAGTAGCCAGTGTCAGCCATCTTGTGAGTCCTTCTCCACTCCCTGTGATGTGAGCATGGTTCAGGGTGGTGTTGATGGGACAGTTGTGGGGGTGACCAATATCAGTGACTACGACTCCCATCATGCTATTGCCTCCACCCCTCTTCCCAGCATGCCCATGCTTCCTTCCTTTTGACTCTGCTTCCCTGTGGGGTGGGCTGGCTGTGCTGACAGGATGGCTGGGAGTGTTGTCCTGGCAGTTGTTTGGCTAAGAGTCCCAAGAGTGTCCCTGTGCTTCACACAACATAACCCAGGGTGGTGGTGCTTTGTGGGATCTTGTGTTAGGATGGAGGGCATTGCATTCTACCAGGTGGGTACTGTGGAGTTTGTGTTGGGGGGTGTGAGGGGAGGTGCTGGTGACTATGGTCAGTGCTGCAAGTCCCCCTTCCCACCCAGCCAGCCAGATATCCCACCATGGACTGTGCTTGCATTGCAGGGAGTGGAAGTTGTCTCTCAGGATGTCAGTCAGTGGTGTCCTGCTGTTTGTTGGTGCACAGTTGGCAGCAGGGCCTTGTGCTCCCCACAGCAGTAGCCAGTGTCAGCCATCTTGTGAGTCCTTCTCCACTCCCTGTGATGTGAGCATGGTTCAGGGTGGTGTTGATGGGACAGTTGTGAGGCTGAGCAATGTCTGTGACTACGACTCCCATCATGCTATTGCCTCCACCCCCTTCCCAGCATGCCCATGCTTCCTTCCTTTTGACTCTGCTTCCCTGTGGGGTGGGCTGGCTGTGCTGACAGGATGGCTGGGAGTGTTGTCCTGGCAGTTGTTTGGCTAAGAGTCCCAAGAGTGTCCCTGTGCTTCACACAACATAACCCAGGGTGGTGGTGCTTTGTGGGATCTTGTGTTAGGATGGAGGGCATTGCATTCTACCAGGTGGGTACTGTGGAGTTTGTGTGGGGGGGTGTGAGGGAGGTGCTTGTGACTATGGTCAGTGCTGCAAGTCCCCCTTCCCACCCAGCTAGCCGGATATCCCACCATGGAACGTGCTTGCATTGCAGGGAGTGTAAGTTGTCTCTCAGGATGTCAGTCAGTGGTGTCCTGCTGTTTGTTGGTGCACAGTTGGCAGCAGGGCCTTGTGCTCCCCACAGCAGTAGCCAGTGTCAGCCATCTTGTGAGTCCTTCTCCACTCCCTGTGATGTGAGCATGGTTCAGGGTGGTGTTGATGGGCCAGTTGTGAGGCTGAGCAATGTCTGTGACTACGACTCCCATCATGCTATTGCCTCCACCCCCTTCCCAGCATGCCCATGCTTCCTTCCTTTTGACTCTGCTTCCCTGTGGGGTGGGCTGGCTGTGCTGACAGGATGGCTGGGAGTGTTGTCCTGGCAGTTGTTTGGCTAAGAGTCCCAAGAGTGTCCCTGTGCTTCACACAACATAACCCAGGGTGGTGGTGCTTTGTGGGATCTTGTGTTAGGATGGAGGGCATTGCATTCTACCAGGTGGGTACTGTGGAGTTTGTGTGGGGGGGTGTGAGGGGAGGTGCTTGTGACTATGGTCAGTGCTGCAAGTCCCCCTTCCCACCCAGCTAGCCGGATATCCCACCATGGAACGTGCTTGCATTGCAGGGAGTGGAAGTTGTCTCTCAGGATGTCAGTCAGTGGTGTCCTGCTGTTTGTTGGTGCACAGTTGGCAGCAGGGCCTTGTGCTCCCCACAGCAGTAGCCAGTGTCAGCCATCTTGTGAGTCCTTCTCCACTCCCTGTGATGTGAGCATGGTTCAGGGTGGTGTTGATGGGACAGTTGTGGGGGTGACCAATATCAGTGACTACGACTCCCATCATGCTATTGCCTCCACCCCTCTTCCCAGCATGCCCATGCTTCCTTCCTTTTGACTCTGCTTCCCTGTGGGGTGGGCTGGCTGTGCTGACAGGATGGCTGGGAGTGTTGTCCTGGCAGTTGTTTGGCTAAGAGTCCCAAGAGTGTCCCTGTGCTTCACACAACATAACCCAGGGTGGTGGTGCTTTGTGGGATCTTGTGTTAGGATGGAGGGCATTGCATTCTACCAGGTGGGTACTGTGGAGTTTGTGTGGGGGGGTGTGAGGGGAGGTGCTTGTGACTATGGTCAGTGCTGCAAGTCCTCCTTCCCACCCAGCTAGCCGGATATCCCACCATGGAACGTGCTTGCATTGCAGGGAGTGTAAGTTGTCTCTCAGGATGTCAGTCAGTGGTGTCCTGCTGTTTGTTGGTGCACAGTTGGCAGCAGGGCCTTGTGCTCCCCACAGCAGTAGCCAGTGTCAGCCATCTTGTGAGTCCTTCTCCACTCCCTGTGATGTGGGCATGGTTCAGGGTGGTGTTGATGGGACAGTTGTGGGGGGCAATATGTGTGACTGCGACTCCCATGATGCTATTGGCTACACTGACTTGGCCAGCATACACAGAATTCCTTCCTTTGAGTGGTCTTCACTGTGTGTTGGTGTTGTTGTGGTGGCTACATGTGTGGATGTGTTTGTTAGTTCTATTTGTGCCACTGCCTAGCTGTAGTTGTGGTTGTGTTTGTACATGTGTTGGCACAGTTGGATGTGACTTTTTTGATGGCATGTGTTGTGTTTCTCTGACTGACATACACATTTTGGGATGATTCTGTTCTGGTTGCTGTGTGATTGCTATGAGTGCATGGTTTGACTCTCCCCTTGACAGTGATGTGTGTGTGTTTTGTGGCAGTATATTGTGTACATTTGTTGTGTACTCACCAGGCTCTGGGATGTCCTCTAGTCCATATATGCTCACTGGCGGTAGGATGGCCCGCACCTTCTCCTCCCAGGGCCTGAGGTATATTGGCTTGGCAGGAGGGCCACTGCCGGTGTGTTTGCTGTTGATGTAGTCTTGCTTCAGCAGTTTCCGTACCCTCCTGCGCACGTCATACCACCTGTTCTGGATGTCGCTCTTTGTGCGCCGACATGGTGATTGGGCGTTCACCCTGTTGATGATCCTCTCCCACATCTTGGTTTTCTGCGACATGGGGGTCTGTTGGACCAATGTGCCAAACAGCTGTGGCTCTACCCTGAGGATCTCGTCTACCAGGACTTCCAATTCACAATCTAGGAACTTGTGATTCTTCTTGGGGGCATGGTGATGGGTGGTGATGGTGGGTGATGTGTGTGTTGGTGTGCAGGTGAGGGTGTGTGGGTGTGTGTTGTGCTGGGTGTATGTGAGGTAGGTATTTGTTGGTGTGCTGCTGGTGTGTGGCTTGTGTGAGGGATGAGCTGTGGGTGTGTGGTTGCTTTCTCTTGGGTGCTGGCAGTGGAATGGCATTTGCAAAGGCTCATGGTAGTGATTTGTGTCCTTTATATAGGTGGAGTTGTGGGTGTGTCTTTGTTCTCTGTCCCCACCCCCCAGTATTTATTGGCTTGGTAATTGCTTATTTGGCCTTTTTTGGTTGATTTTTCCTTTGTGCTGTTTGTGTATGTTGGAAACGTTCTTGTGACCGAGTCGGACCCTGCATTGGTCTCGTACGGTGTTTTCCGTTTCGTTCACGCTGTGTTTGTGCAGTTTTGTATGCTGCGTACGCGTCGGTCGCGGTGTATTGTGTTGCTTCGGCTCGGTTTTGTATGCGTGTCGGTCGTACGGCTTGTCCTCCGTCCGACTCGGTCGGGATTTTCGCGCCTTGCATCGTACTTTGCGGGTTGGAGTTGGCGGGTACGATTCGGTCGGATTTGTTCCGGGTGCGTGTCGGTCGGTTGGATTCGCGTGTTTTTCTGGCCGGATTGCTATTTTCCGAGCGGCTCGGTCGGTCGGCTTGGTTTCCTGACGTGTCGGTCGGATTTATCGCGGCTTGCATCGTACTTGGCGTGTCGGGCGCCACTGGTACGTGTCGGTCGGTAATTTTTCCGGCTCCGAGTCGGTCGGTGCTTTTCCGGCCCGAATCGGAATCGACCCCTAGAGTATACTACTAACAATATTAGTGGTTAAACAACAATTTGTGCAAAATAGTTGGAAAAGTGCAATGTGCCTTTGATAAAATCCTTCTCCTCCTTAGACTAAGGGGCTGATTACGATGGTGGACAGACTCCAGTCTGTCCGCCATCGTCTCGGAGAGTGGGACTGCCCGCCTACAATGCGGCAGTCCCACAGGGGGTATTAGGATGCAACCGCCACAATGGCGGTCGCACTTGCCATACTTTGCATTGCGGCAGGTGCTACTGGCTGCAGCACCTGCCGCAATGTAAAAAAGGCACTGTTCACATTTCCCTGCACTAAAAAGCGCAGGTGCCCAGGATGAAGGGGGCACCGCTACGGGCCCCCAATGTCCATCCCTGCCAGCCTTTCCATGGTGGGTGAAGTACCATGGAAAGGCAGGCGGGGATGGACCATAGTAATCCCTACGGCGATGCCTGGTAGGCACCGCCGCCATTTCAGGGATTGGGATGCCTCCGCAGCACCGGCGGGCTCAAGGAGCCCATCGGATGTGTGGCAGTCGGAGTTTCTAGACTCAGCAATGGACAGAATATCAATTCTTCCCCTTGAAGACAGGCTATAACTGCTAGCTGACATGTTCGTATAGTGATCCGATTAAAAAACTGTCTCAACAGTCTTTTACGCTCTTCCATTAGGGCTGGCCAGCAGCAAACAATGGGACAAATATCTTCCCTATAATAGTTACAAAGACAACATGCAGTCTCTTTAGACAGTTTCATCCAAGACTGTGAATTAAAACAAATTTGCAAGTCTACAAACCGGAAGTGCAGAAGCTTTAGCTTTAGTTTTTGATCTAATCCATTCAACCCACCTAAGTATGTCTGAACTTTTAAGGGGTCATATGAACCAATAACCATCCACACATGGGCTCTTTTAGCTAACACCGCTCTATCCATTAAAGATGAAATCTTTTTGCCATTTCCATTAATAACTCTATTAAATGCAGTTTGAGAAAGCGATAAGGCCAGAGTTCCTCTGCCTTAAAAGTGGATAGGGCCAGGTTAAAATATTCATGTGCTGCAAAATTTCTAGGGTCACTTTTTGCCTTCCACACAGTTAACTTTAGCAAGGAGATAGAGGCAGCTTAAAGAAATTTGATTCAGAACGTTCTGCAGTAGAGTAACTCAGAATCTCAGACGAACTATGAAACAATATAAAAGGAGCTGAAAAGCAGTCAAACAAAAGGAATGTGTTGAGGCTGCAGTCGATAAGGCATTTGCCCTGAAGAGGAGGCTATGAATTTTGATACTTAGAACACTGGACAAACTAGTGTTGTCTATAAGGAGAAGAAGACAAAAGAAAAGACTTGTGAATAGACATGGGGGCATATTAGCAAGGCGATTATCGCCACTTTAGCGGGACTTTTTCCCGCTAAAGCGGTGATAATATTATCGCCCTATCAGCAAACTGTCTCTAACAGCAGTTAGAGACAGTTTGCGGGCATTAGCGCCCGCTTTTTTACCGCTTTGCATGTCAGCGATATTTATCGCTAATGACATGCAAAGTGGGCGTTCCCGACGAACAAACCTGGGTAACACCCGCTAACAGGCCTATCGCCTATTAGCAAGGTGGCCATGGCCCCAGTTAGCGACGTGAAAAGTCGCGCTAACCGAGGTCATCGCCATTTATTTAACACCTGCAATTAGCAGGTGTTAGCCATACCTAACATGGGGGTGGATTATGCTGATACGACCACAGGGTCGTATCAGCAAGGTGTTCTCCCTTCTCCATGCAACATCGCTGGTTTTTCAGCGATGTTGGCCTATTTCCCCGCTATCGCTGGAATATTCATCGCCATAGCGCTAATCGTTGCTAATACAGCGTTAGTGTGGTGATATATTCCAGCGATAGCCGGCGATAAAAAAAATCACGCTAAGCAGGGTTAGCGATGATTATCGCCTCTTCTTGCTAATATGCCCCGTAGTTTTTGCAATATTTTCAGTGGAGAATGGAAGCATAACTCCAGTACTGAGCCTTTCTTTAATGAAGAAAGCTACTTCCAAGAGAGCTTGTTAATGCTTGCAGTTGAAGCAACTGGTCGATGTTATGGGATGAAGGATGGTACTCACATTCGAAAAGAGGAGATAGTTCCTAGGGATTTTGAGGAAGTAATAGCTGAAGAGATACCAGGAAGATGTAGATAGGCCCCTGTATAAAAATGAAACTGTAGTAGTAATTGCAGTGTTTGTCAGGAATCAATTGATATATTGAGAAGTTTCCTACGTAAGTTTCCATGCAGAAGTCTGAAACAGAAAATAGGTATTTTGCAAGGATTATATCCATGAAAAGTGAGGAAGTATACACATTTACAGGGATATTCACGTGCATGTCTATCTAAGAAAGTGTGCCAAATTAGCTTTCATCACTTCCGAATGTTAGCTGTTTACCACTCTAAAATGCGGAATTTAGTAAGGGAGCTTGACTATGTCAAAACCCCTGCCCTCTGTTTAGGAGAAATGAATAGAGCTCTTTTACAAGGTATGGTAGCAGAGGTTGAAACAGTTTGTGAAGAGATGTTCAGTTTTGTTTCTTTGTGGCCGAACAGGAGTGTAGGGAAAATAAGAAGTTGGTATGTGCAGGTGTTGAGGAACAGGACACAGGTATTAGTGTTGATAACTTTACAGAAGAGATTAGGAAGTTTAACACAGTTTCTTCTGAGAAACAAAACTGTGTTTATATTTGTTGTCGATGTACTCACTGCAAAAGCCAAACTCACAATGTAGTTGTATTCTCAAAAACTGGACAGGAGAACAGAGATAAGTGGCAAGAATTTGCAGTTTATTTATTTGTAGAGGAACGGTTTCAGTTGTCTACACAATAGATCATGTATAAGTACTGCTATGATAAGTTAGAGGAAAACAAAATGCCAGCTAGAGAAGTACATACCAAGTTCGAATCAGTATCTAGTCCACAAGAACTGCAAGATTTAAATATTGGTGAATCAATTCTCATACAATGTTTACACCCATTTCAGGCTATATTCATATGGAGCCAAAGACAGGAAAGCTGCCACCAACTGACTTCAGAAAGGCCTTAAAGGAAGAGGTGTCTATTTAGCTTTAGATTTTAAACAAAATATTGAAACTGCTAGTGTACACATAGATGATAATGAACCACTTATATTTCTAGTAAATGGGGTGCCTACGAAGAATAAAAAAATCTGGCAAGAGTTAGTGGAAGTTAGTAAAGTAAAAAAGCGACACTATACCTGGTACAAAATAATGTTTTTTATAAAAATGTTGCTGTTGTTCAAGATGTGACATTTATAGAGGACGAAACATTACCATCAAGTGGACAGATTGAAAAAGTGGATCGATCCAGATCAGAAAAGATTTACAAATACTACAGCATCAATCCTCTGCATTCTATAAAAGTCATCGGTGATGCTATTGATCTTTTTTAAATGAAGCAAGCAATAGGAGCTCCCATGAGTGTGTGGTTGAAAAGTTTAGAAGCTTGCTGTTTTCCACAACTGTTTCCCACTGGAGGAGGTGGCAACTTTGATGACCGCTCTGTACAGTGACCAGCAGCTTAATACCAGTCAACCAGATTATACTGAGGAATCCAAGACTTCGGCAGTGTTTTCCCTACATATTCCATCTTTTGTTTGAGAGTGACTTGTCTAGACTTTCATATGCTGTTAACCATATACTGTAAACAGGAGTTAATCTTTAAAATATCTCTGAAAAGGAATTCATGGACAAAGTTAATGGCAAGGATGAAAACTTGAGTGTACAACTTGGTTAATTTGATGGTGTGCCAACATGGCACCAATGAGTATTGGTATTGCTGTCATGGAGAGGTAAAATGTATGTTGAGAAATCTAGGTGCACCTACTTGTTTGCTGACACTCAGTTGTGCTGAGTACGCCTGGGATGGCCTGCTTGAATTTTTGAGAGAAGCAAACTCTAACATTAGAGACAACAATGTGAAGAGAACCTTTCTCTTTGGATCCCGCTAATGTTTGCAGATATGTTGACCACTGGTTTCAAGCTAGATGTCTTTCATCTGCAACAAAAGAAATCCTCCTCTTGGTGAAGTCACTTATTTCTTTTGCCGAAAAGAGTACGAAGCAAAAGGTGCTCCTCATATTCACATGCTGTTATAGATAAAAGGTGCACCGAAATTTGGAACAGACAGTGATGAGTCTGTCTTGTTTTTCATAGAACAGTATGTGACATGCACTATCCCAAAAGACGGTGGTGAAAAGGGCTCGAGACAACAAGTTTTACTCCTCAAACTCATAGATGTGGGAATTACTGTTGTCAGAAATACAGATGCAAAGGAAACTTTTGCACGCAATGTTGATTTGGATTTCCATGACCTGTGATTTTTGAAGGAAGAGTGAACAGCTTTTTCTTTGCAGTCAGACATATACTGACACTGAAATCACCAAAAACACATACAACCTGAGAACAGAGGCTTATCAGTATATTAATGACTACAACCTTATGATTCTCAAGATGTGGAATGCAAATATTGATCTACAAATTGTTGCATATAGCTCCATCACTGTTGTTCGGCACATCACTTCATATATTACAAAATCTGAGAATACAGAGATGATGGAGATGTGGGAGGAGAGTTCTGCAGAAAAGACTCTATCTAAGAAATTGCACAACTTCAGCCTGAAAATGCTGTCCCATAGAGAGATGGGATCCTATGAGTGTTGTGACTGGTTGAGCTCAGCCAGTCTGTTCTCAAAGTCAAGGGGAATTGTTTGGGTACATCTAGGTCTAGCAAGTACATGAAAAAGAGTGTTAAATGCTTGTCTAAAAAATAGTTGCCTAGCAGACTTTGACCCAGAAAGTCCAGAGATTGTGAAATCAAATATGTTAGACACATACTATCCAAGAAGGAGTTCACATCTAGAAGACATGTGCTTTTATGAAGTACTTCAACACTACGGATGCAAAAGTAATTTAATAGAAAACATATAAGAAGGGAAATATGCGGTAGTTGGATGTAATGGTTGCTTAGTGAAACATGCAAAAGGAAGTCTAATTAACCCCAGAAATCTTAGCTGCCAAACTCCATACAGAAGAAAGTTTTTCTATTTGGCATTTCTACAACTCTTCAAGCCTTTGTGTGCCAAATCAGAATTACTTGGAGACTAAGACAGCATTCAGTGTTCAGTCTTTGTAAACTATATGCAAATGTTAAATGATGACATGAACCAAGAGGAAATGATTGCTGCTGAGATAGCTAAGGAGAACCCACAAAGCAGTCATAGTTCTGGACCACCAAGTCAAGATCCTCTTGGACAGCCCATTATTGAAAATGAAGCTACAGTACCTATGAATGAGGTGGAAACTGCAATGGAACAATCAAGACAGGAAAGTGTTGAATTCAAACAATTAGTTGGACAGTTGAACTACGAGCAGAAAGATATTTATGTGAAGGTAAAAGCGACAAGAGAGCACAGATTCCTCCACGACAAGAAATAATGCAATTGTTCATAATTTAAGCCAATTCTATTATACATATGTGGTCAAGCTGGCAGTGGGAAAGTTTTTTAATTAAAGTTCTCACTGCTTACCTACAGAGGACCACAGAATCAGATTGATTGTCTAGTAACAGCACCCACTGGATTTGCTGCACACAACATTAAAGGAATTACTCTACATTGTGTACTAATGATACCTGTTGAACATGACAATAAATTACAATACCAAAATCTATCTGGTGAAGCTTGTCATGTGGTGTCAAGAGTGTTGAAGAAACTAACGCTTTTGGCCATAGATGCGTTGAGCATGGTCTCAAACTTAATGCTTGCCTTCATACACTTGAGGACACAGCAGATTCTAAAAACAGATTATGATGTGCTGTTTGAAGGAAAGCATTTCATTGTCTTTGGTGACCTACTGCAACTTTCCCAGCCAAAGGAAGCCTGTTTTCAATACACTTCTGCATGATGAAACTTTGAATTCTTTCGGAAGTATTGGCAATGTGTACATTTTGCTAATTTTCAAATACAAGGAACTACTGAGGAATATGCGTCAATCATCTGAAATGGAGTATGGAGATATCTTGAAGTACAGTAGAGTAGGAGCTCTGACAAAGGAGGGGAAACGTATCTTATAAAGTCAACTTATCAGCAAACTTTTCTCACCACAGCAGCACAGTTAATGTTCAAATTAATTAAAGATGGCAAATCTACAGTCTGTTTAATGCCTACACTTCAAGAGTGCTCCAATTTTAATTAACAATTACTAAAACTGGAGAAAGAAGACATTTGGAACTGACTGCTTTTGACAGAATGGAGCACCAGGTAGTAACAATACTGCTGAGTGGAAAGTTGCAAGCAAAATTGGATTCATTGGAGCAATCTGTATCCAAGACTGCAGGATTAGAAAAGTGTTTATGCATGTGCAAAAACTGTAAAGTAATTTTGCGTAGAAATTTAAGTGTTGAGGAAAGATTAGTAAATGGTGCTACGGGTAAAGTTATTGATTTCATTAATTTTCCAAATAGGGATGAGGTTGAATACTTAGCCATAAAATTTGATCAGATTGATGGCATCAAACAGATTGGCTGATGTGTAGTACATTTTTGCTAGTAAAAGACTTATATGTCTGACAGCAGCAGTTCCTAGTGTCTCTAGCATATTTTGTAACTATCCATAAATCTTAAGATTTAAGAGTAGATGAAGCTTTGATTAATATTGGTAGTACTTTGTTTAAAGAAGGTATGGCATATGTTGCATTGTTTCGAGTGAATGCATTGTCTGGTTTGTTTTTGGTTGATTTTGATGACAGGAAAGTTACTGCCAATTTAAGATATGTCAGAGTACAATCAGTTAAGAAGTGTGTACGCTCCTCATTTAGGACAGGATCCCATTTATGAAAAACGGATAATCTGTCCAAAGAGGAAGCTCACAAAATAATCTACAGATATTGCTGAAAAGATGGAAAAGGACAACAAGGAAGATGTTAAGAAGAAAAAACTGGAGAATGAGGGAGAGATTCTAGGTTACCATTGGTCAAACACTTCTGGTGTCAACTGCTATGCAAATGTTGTTCTCAATATACTTTTTCATTTACCACATCTTATAAATGCAATAAAACAGAAAGTACAGAAGAGAAGATGGTCTGCACTGTGCGCTTTGCAACAACATTTACTTAGTGATAGGACTATATTACATTGTGCTTCAGGCACTCAAGATCTAATAGATATAATGTAGTGGATCAGTACCATTTACTCAGAACACTTAACGAGACGCACAGGAATTTATAATGGTCCTGCTTGGAGTTTTAGATGAAGAACATGTAAACATATATGTATAACTTATTTGGACTTAGTTACAATTGGAACCATGACTGTGAAAATTGCTCTTTTTCATCTACCACTAAAATAAATACTGAGATATTTCTGTACTTAACACTACCGGATTCCAAAACTGCGCCTTTTGACAGATTGATTACAATGGCTAACCAAAATATGGCCTGCCCAAATTGTAGATCAGATCTTAGGTCTAAATTGCATACACAAAGAAGTGGAACATACCTTATATTAATGCTGCAATGATGCAGAGCAGATGGATGTAAATTGGAAAATGAAATTACAAACTTCAAAGCAGGACAAATATCAATTTCTGGGAGAACTTATACCACTATGGCTATCATCTTTCATGAAGTAGTTGATATAACACCTAGACACTATACTGTCTATTTAAAGAGCGAAACTGGATGGATGGAATGCAATGACAGCAACTTTAAGTTCAAACCAAAACTTCTTTTCAAACTATGAGATTCTTACCTTTTGTTTATTCAAACAAAGTTTTAAGGACTATTTCTGGAAGAAAAGTGAGGTACAGTGTTTCTTCTACGTGGATTGTCAGTGTTTTAGACATAATTCAGCATATCAGGGGTAATGTCTATAAAAATTTCTCCAAAATTCAAGAGTCCTTTTATCTTTCACAAAGGAGTTAATATACCATCTGTATACTACACTGTCTAATTAAAGACTGAACCTGGATAGACACAATGCAATCACAGGAAGCTTAAGCTGTAACCAAAACTGCCTTTCAAACTACTATACTGTCACCTTTTGTTTCTTCAGCCAAACTTCTATCAACTATTTCTGAAAAAAAGTGATGTATGGTATTTAGACTACATGAATCATCTGTGTTTCAGTACACCAAAGGTGATGTTTTCGAAATGATCTCCAAAATTCAAGTATGGTTTATAGTTATTAGTTGTATTGTACCAAGTATAATAATAAAACAAATATTTTTAAAATAAGTTTGTTTAGAGTAGAGTAGTAACAGTAAGTAAAACAACTGATTAACGAATTGTAGTGAGTACTCTGTATAGTGTCACTTAGTTACAGTGATATATTGTGCAGGTTTGCATTTTTTTCTGCAATCTATATGACTGTTTTTTTCCTACTGTTCAAGGATGAAGCTTCATGCAGTACATCGTTTATGGTGAACAAGCATGAAAGCAGAGAACAGTAAAAAAGGGAAAATTCAATGCTTTATTGTAATATAAGATACTATTACAGTATAAGAAATTACTACTCTTTTGTTTGAAGTTTATTATGCAATTTTGAAAAAAATATAATTCTAACTTATACTTATGTTTCTTTTCTTTTTAAATAGATAAATGGCACCATCTAGTGCAGTAGTGTCATTTCCAAATTAGTTCTTTCTATGTTGTGCAACAAACTTACATTGCCAAGGTGTATACTGAGCTACACAATGATATTGGGACTGAGCCATCTACATACACCAATACAGGTGATCACACACCCAGTCACACACTTCTACATGCACTCACTTACCTTTTACTCACTCATACAGCTACTCACACAGTCACTCATTAACCCATACAGCCACTCACACAACCAATCACTCACCTATACATCCCTGACACATCCACTCACTCACCAATACACTGCTCATGCATCCACTCACTAACCTATACAGCTTCTTACACACCCACTCACTCGTCCATACATGCACTCACACACCCACTCACTCACCCATACATAGATTCACAAATATATACATTCACCCATACAGTGATTCACACACTGATATAGCTACTCACATATCCAGTCACTCACCCATACGTACACTCACACAAGCACTCACTTACCCATACAGCCACTGACACATCCACTCACTCACCCATAATCCACTCATGCCCATAAAAGTACTCACACACCATCTCACTATCCATACAGGCCCTTTCACAGGTACTCTCTCACCAATACAGACACACACACACAGGTACTCACAGACCCATATAACCATTCATACACCCAGTCACACACCTATACAGTCACTCATACATCTACTCACTTATACATACATCCACTCAAAGATGCATTCATTCACCCATACAAGCAGTCACACACATACTTACTCATCCATATGGTCACTGACACATGCACTCACTAACCCAAACAGCTACTGATGCACCCGCTTACTCACCCATACACCAGTGATGCATCCACTCACTCACCCATACTCTACTAATTTATCCAATCACTCACCCATACAGCTACTAACATACCCACTCACACACCCAGTTACTCCACCATACATACCCTCACAAAGCAATGTATATAACATACAGGCACTCACACACCTACTCATGTATCTTACAGCCACTAACAGACTCATTCACTCACCAATACAAGCAGTCACACACATTCTTACTCACCCATGCAGACACTGACACACCCAGTCACTGACCCATACATCACTGACATACCTTCTCACTCACCCATACACTGCTCATGCACCCACTCACTCACCCATCTATACAGCACCTGACACACACTCTCACTTATACATACATACACTCACACACATATTAATTCACCCACACAGCAACTCACAAACCTGCATACCCATCCATACAGCCACTAATATAAACTCTCACTCACCCACCCATACACACACTCATACAACCACTTACCCACCTATACAACCACTCACACACACACACATCCATCCTTACAGGCACTCACTTACCAACTCACTCTCCATATATATATTCACAAATGTATTCATTCACCCATATAGTGACTCACACACACTTACACATCTAACCAGCCACTCGTACACCCACTTACTCACCCACCCATACACCACTCACACACCCACTTACACACCCTAAATTTCTAGCTTTTTGCCAGATGTGGTGTAATTCTGTTCAGCAGTTTTCTCTGCATGACTGTTCAAAACTCCCTATGGAAATTGCATGGGGAAATAGCATTTTGGGGCTCACCCTTTTTCTTAGCCTCTGTTTGACAAATCAACCTGAAACATTCCAGGAAGGAGCTGAGGAGCTTGTACATTTTGTTTGGGAAAGTTTCCTGACGTTTCATCAGACAGCGCCAAAGTTATGTTGCAGAGCCTGACTAGAGGACAGGCCCTGTGGGAGAGTCCTACTGTACATAATCAAAGGCTGTGCACAGTGAGGGTTAGGTCTCAATGCCAAGCTGGGTGCAGGATCTGCCCAGGGGCCAGGCTATGTGGCCAATCCCTTGCTGCATATAGCTATGCATTGTAGGGGTTGTAGTGCCTATGAAGGAATTGGCCATGTCAAGCTCCCAACCCCCTCACTGCCAAATGTACACAACAGAAGGCCATGCGTGGTGAGAGGTTGGAGTCCTATGGGGGTGGGGAGCTAGCAAGGAGTAGGGCAGAGAGCCAGGCCGGCATTCAGACCCTGTGAACAACCATTCTGGCACTGCGGTACCAGCACCCAGTACAATGGTACCTAACAAAACACCCAGTGAGGTGCAGAAGTACTGTTACTAGTACTGCAATGTCAAATAAACTTTTAAAAAAGAAAATGAAAAGGGTCTGGTCATTGACCAGATCCTGCGTCCAAACAATAGTGTGCAGGATGTGCAGTGGGAGGTGGCTGCCTACAATGGATTGGGCACCGGTGCAAGACTTGTGCAAAGGCCAGGCCATGCAGCCAAACTACTGCTGTGGAAAGTCAAAGGCCTAATGCAGCATGGGAGGGGGGGTTGACAGCAGATTGCCTGAAGGGTTGTGCATATCCTCAACTTTGAAAATGTTTTAAAAACATAGGAATTCACTGAAAAACCAAAGGTTAAAGTGATAAATAGTTTCGTATAGAAATAAGTTCTTAGCTTATGTTAAAAAAACATGCTCCACTTATGAACTTACATATTACATAACTTATGACATCTTAAATTACATAATTGATGACATCACTGACAACATCATACTATATAGGGTTTGTTGCCTTGAATTAATTCAACACATTACAGCTTTAGAGAATTTTCCATTCTCTTTAATGGGATTAGCCTTTTAAAGCCTTCTCATCGGATTTTGAAGTCAAGCAGTTGATAGGACATCCGAACCAACATGCACATTTAGATGTCCCCACCAGAGCTGTGGTGCACAGCTGGGTGGAGACAGGCACAGGCTCTCAGGCCCTGACTGAGCAGCAAGCCATGCTGCTCAGACCAATCCTGGCACAGCTCTCATGCTGGGGATATCCAGCATGAGAGCAGCATCCTGATTGGTGTAGGGAGTCTGGGAGCCTGCCAGGTGTCGAGAGGAGCAGAGGAGGACTGAGACGACGGCCAGCAGGTAAGTGCTTTTTTATTTTTTTATTTATTCACCTCCGCACTGCCCCCCGACTTTTCTTTCACATTAGCCGCTGCTGTCAAAGACTTCAATGCATCCAAGTGGTGCCAACCCAGTCCTGGACCTTGGAAGTAGGTATAAAGTGCTGCTTCAAACAGAACCCATGCATCCTCATCAGAACTGGTGCATCTTCACCTTTGCGTGAATCTGAAGCAGTGCATCCTCATCAATGCATGGAGCAGACCAGACAGATCACCTTCAGAACCAGCGCATCACTTTCGGAATCGATGCACCACCAACTCTGGGAGCAGTAGCCGAGCATCACATTTGGAACCAGCGCCTTGCCCCAGGAACCAAAGCATTGCCGCAGTTGCATGGAGAAAATTGACTCATCTCATCCACTGCGTGGGTTGACACTGAAGCTTTGCTTCTACTGCACCTCACATCCTCATCAACGCATCCTGGATCAAGGTACTTTGGTTCAGCGGGCCCATGTGGGTTCCTGTAACCAGCTCACGCTCCATCTCAGTTGGCCTGAAGTTTTGTCTTTGCTCTGGTTCAGCGCGACCAGATAAACCATGTAAGAGCTTATTGCTTATAAGCACTATTTTTCATTTATTCTTCAAAAATTCATTTCTCGACTTTCACTTGTTGAATTGTTGTCGTTTTGGTCTTGTTTTATTTATAAGTATTTTCTCTATTTTCCTAACCCGTGTGGAATCTTTTTGTGGTGTTTTCACTGTGTTACTGTTTGAAGTGTTGCACAAATACTTCACACATTGCCTCTTAACTTAAGCCTGACTGCTCTGTGCCAAACTACCAGAGGGTGAGCAGAGGATACTTTAGGGTGTGTTGTGACTTACCCTGACTGGGATTGTGGTTTCTGCTTGGACAGGTGCATACCTCTGCCAACCAGAATATAAATATATAGAAATAAGTTAAAATGAAGTTATAAATAGGTATGCTAATAAGTTCTTATCCTAAGTTAAACATACCCTAGAAATTCACTGAAAAAAATTAAATTATATAGGGATCAAACTGATGTTAGTGTGATAGTTAGTTAGCCTCTCTGAGGCCCACCCTTTTCAACATCTACATGGCCCTGCTGGCAGCTATCGTCAGAAACCACAGACTCAACATTGTCTCCTATGCTGATGACATCCAGTTGATTCTCTCCCTCACCGACGAACCCACAACCGTTAAGAGCAAATTCCACAATGGGATGAAGGCAGTAGCCGCCTGGATAAGGAGAGCTGCCTCAAACTCAACTTCAACAAAACCGAAGTTCTCATCCTGGGCTCCGCTTCCTCCACATGGAAAGACTCCTGGTGGCCAGCAGCGCTTGAAACACCCACCTCACACACCGACCATGCATGCAACCTATGCATCATCCTCGACTCCTCTCTATGAACCACCAAATCAATGCTGTATCATCCTCCTGCTTCCACACGCTCTGCATGCTTCAGAAGATCTTCAAGCGGATCCCCACCCAGTCCAGGAGAATGGTCAACCAGCTACTCGTCAGCAGCAAGCTGGACTTTGGCAACGCACTTTACGCCGGCACCATCCAAAAACTCCAAAAGAAATTGCAGCGCATTCAGAACGCCTCTGCCAGAGTTATCCTGGACATCCCCTGCCGCAGCCACATCTCTGGTCACCTGAGAGAACTGGTACACTGACAAAATATCGACACCCAAAATATCCGTATACAAAAATATCGTGACCAAAATATCGATGTCAAAAATATCTACATCCAATACTTATAATGGTAAGTACCAAAATATCGGGAAAAAACATATTGATGTCATAAATATAGTTGTACAAAATATAGTTTTTCATACATATATATATGTCTGGCGGCCGAAACGCGTCTTTGGACAATGATGGTTAATTAATAAACACCTTGCCACTTCAACTGCTGTGGAGTCTGTGTCCTTGTGTAGTGCCGGTGTGACTGAACACTCTTGGATTTTCATGTGGATATATATATATATATTAAATAAATTAATAAATATTAAATATATTAAAGAATAAAATTAATTTAAAAGAATAAATTAGATTTAATATACATTTTAACAAATATAATAAAATAAACTTAATTTAAAAAAGTTAAACACACATATATAACAATTAATATATATATATTTACTTTAAAACAATTATTAAACTAATAATTGTAATATATTTTATCATTTTAAAATTATATAAACATTTAACAAATAAATATATATACTATTCCTACTCCAATGAGTGCAACAGTAGGGAAAGTGTTGGATAGCGGAGGGGTAAAAATTACTATTCCCACTCCAGTGAGTGCGCCAGAAGGGAAAGTGTTGGATAGCAGAGGGATACAATTTACTATTCCCACTCCAGTCAGTGCAACGGTAGGGAAAGTGTTGGATAGCAGAGGGGTAAAAATGACTAATCCCACTCCAGTCAGTGCAACAGTAGGAAAAGTGTTGGATAGCGGAGGGGTAAAAATTACTATTCCCACTTCAGTGAGTGCAACAGTAGGGAAAGTGTTGAGGGAAAGTGTTGGATAGCAGAGGGATAACATTTACTATTCCAACTCCAGTCAGTGCAACAGTAGGGAAAGTGTTGGATAGCGGAAGGGAAAAAATTATTGTTCCCACTTC
The DNA here is from genome assembly GCA_963921515.1 of Calotriton arnoldi. Classification (NCBI taxonomy): domain Eukaryota; kingdom Metazoa; phylum Chordata; class Amphibia; order Caudata; family Salamandridae; genus Calotriton; species Calotriton arnoldi. The sequence goes on from CAWUFW010009799.1 coordinate 28,505, forward strand.
AGTCAGTGCACCAATAGGGAAAGTGTTAGATGGGACAAAATTTACTATTCCCACTCCAGTCAGATCATCAATTGGGAAATTGTTGGATTGCGCAGGGGTAATATTTACTATTCTCACTCCAGTCAGTTCAAAATTAAATACAAACAAAATATCATCAACAAAATAAAAATATTTTTTTTAAAGTAAATAAAAAATATAAATATGTTAAAAATGTAAATAAAAATATATTTAATGTTAAAAATAAAAAAATAAAAACATATTATAATGTTAAATACATATTACAAATATCTACAAATATTATATTAAATAAAATAAAAAAATATTTAAAAAGTATATATATTTTTATTTAGAAATTATGTATTAACAAAAACATTAATTATTACATACATTTAGCCTATTTACTTCCTACCCCATAACACCACACAACTCACAACCCACATCAAAAATAATTATTATTATTATTTACATAAGTAACATAATTAATTATCAATTAAACAAATATCATTAAGTAAAAAACAAATTAAAACACATAAAATTTAATTTACTTCCCATCCTTTACACCTATATTCCCCACAACCCACACCTAAAATTAAACTGTAAAAAAACTAATTACACAATTAAAAAACATTTTCAATTAAATATCTAATATTATTTAACAACTAATTATAAAGTAAGTAAAATTAATTTACTTCCCACCCTTCACCCCTATAAACTTAAAACCGCCACACAAAAAATAATTAAAGAATTACATTAAATAATTATCAAATAATTAATTAATATTAATTATCAAGTAATCAGTAATGAATTACAAATAAATTACTTCCCACCCTTTACCCCTAACAACCCACAACCACACAATAATGAATTGTCAAATTATTAGTTATTATTAATTAACAACAAATTAATAAATAATTTACAAAATTACATCCCACCCTTTACCCCTATAAACCCCACAACCTGCACCAAATATTTACCCCCAAAATTAAAAACACAATTAACAGTATAAAATCTCAATTAAAGAAATATTAATAAATAAATATATTCATTAATTTATTATCATTAAATTACTTCCCACCCTATTCCCTATAAATCCACAGCCTGCTACGGAACTGAAAAACGCAAAATTTCATTAAAATAAAATTAATGTACTGAAAATGTAACACATATATTGAAAAACATAAACAAAACTTATACAAAAAAATACATCACATACATTTAAAATATATACTAAAATACATAACACTAATTAAAAAATCGATATTTTAAACAACTAAGGGCCTGATTCTGATGCGGTTAGGAAATCTTCCCGATCAAATCGGTTTCGAAATGGTTTCCGACCGACTCGGATCGGGAGAGTCCTACTGACCGAGTATGATGCATCCGGATGCTTCCAGATACTATTTGGTTGGACTCCCATTGACTTCTATGGGAAGCCTATGTTCCTAACCGCATCGTACTCTGGCCCTCGGTTGGGAAGACACGTTCCCGATCCGATTGGGAAGGCGCAAATGCCATTAGGAGGCCTTCCTAACTGCATCGGAATCGGGCCCTAGGTGGGAATGCTTTCCTAACCGCATCGGAATCAGGCCCTATATGTTTTCAAACGATATTAATGACTTCTAAATTTTTTAAATTGATATTTCTTACCTTAAGGTGGATATTCTTGACCACCATATTTCTGTGTCACGATATTTACAACTCGATATTAGTGTAAGTCGACATTTCCAACTCGATATTTTGACTGAATACCGAGAGAACTCCATCAGCTCCCGATCAACAAAATAATCACCTTCAAGCTCCTTGCGCAAGGCTACAAAGCCCTCCACAACACCGGACCCAAATACCTCAATCAACGCCTCTCCTTCTACACATCGACCTTACATCTCCGCTCCACCCATCTGGCCCTGGCCACTATCACAGGGATCCGCAAGACCTCAGCTGAAGGAAGATCCTTCTCCTACCTCACTGCAAAGACCTGGATCTACCTGCTTCTGCATCACAGGCAATCACCATCACTGCCTCAATTCACAAAGTACCTCAAGACCTGGCTCTTCGAATAAACCTCAGAATATCCCACCCCAGCGCCTTGAGACCCTTATGGGTGATTTGCCATGCTTTACAAAAACCCTAATTGATTGATAGATGCTAAAATAAGGTAAAAAAACATCTGAAATTCAGCAGTTACATTTTACAGCGCTAACTATAACTTATGCCCCTGCCATGCATTGCTTATGTCCACTAACCCTGGGCAAAGCACTACGCTACGCTCGCGTAGTTTGCGAAGTTTGCGCTACTTCGCACAACGCGAATTGCATGTAGCACAGTGCAAACACGCGTAGCGTAGCGTAGTGCAGCGGTCATTTTTGCTTGCTCGCGGTCCTCAACGTCAAGTTGGCGACCGCGAGCAAGCAAAATGACATCCCGGCGAGACTTTTTCTCGTTCGCGATCAGCAACATCAAGTTGCCGATCGCGAGCGTGGAAAATAAACCTCCGGCGAGATTCTCAACGCGGGGAGGTCAGGTTTCTCATTGCGAGTGGTCGCGTATGCTCGCGACCGCCGCGATGAGAAACTACCAGTCCGCGTTGAGAAAGCTGCCGCTCGAGTAAAAATCTACTCGAGCGGCAGTAAAAGACAGCTCGCACTGTGCAAGATGCCGTTTTCAATGATTGCACAGTGCGGACAAGCATCCGGCACTGTGCAATCATTGCGAACAGTGCACTACGCAGTTCGCGTAGTGCTACGCGTAGCTCGCGTAGTGAGAACTGCACTTTGCGTAGCTTCGCGTAGCGCTACTTCGCGAACTACGCCCAGGCTTAATGTCCACGCATTTTTCTATGGGTATTCTAGCTGTGCATATATTGTGGACAAAGCATACATCTGGAAATCTAGGATTCATGAGATTTCTATGGCCTACTTATTGGGATTCAGCAAATATTTGAAAATCTAGGAGTTTATGCAGATCATAAGCGTCTATTTACAGTAACAGTGTTAATGATTTACTATCATTTAGGACTCTAGGAGTACATTTTAGTAGTACAGAGACGTATGGGGCATGTGCTAAGTTTTTCCGAATAACCCAAAGTTAAGATTATGGGGGTCATTTAAATATAGGCAGGTGGGCTGCCATTAAGCCAGTACAGAAAAGACCCAGGTCTCTGTCCCTTGGCACAGTACTGTGTGTCACACCTAGAGAACCTAAAGAACCCAGCCTGCCTAGCAAGGATCTTTATGATGTAAATGTATCTACAGGTTCAGCTGATGAAATGTTATCACTGGTGAATGTTGAGCTTTTCCCCATGCTTTTTCAGCCCATATAGCATTCCCTTTTTCTTCTCACCAACAAACCACAAAGCTCTGGCTTATTGCAGAACTGCAAGAATAATAAAAGTGATAGTTACTGCTCCCAAATAGGGGAGGACTAATATTACTGTGACCTGGCAGTTCAATAGAGAATTGACTACAAGACCAAGGCTTTCCCTTGAAGGAGCAAACTGAGTCTCCGATGGTGAAAACCCTGAACTTACCCCACCTCTATCTGGTGCAATTTTTTATGGTGATGCTCATGCCCCACAAAAGCCTCGATGAAGCCTCTGTGCTGGAATTCGTCTCATATTTAGGGTCTCTTTGCATGTTACAGCACTGAAAGCACGCACATTGTTTCTTATAAATTGAAATAACATTTTAATGGCTGTCAGAATTTCTGCCCTACTCAATTATGCCAAACCTATCTTTATGAATCAATATATGATTTTGTCACAGAATTTTAAATTCTTTTCAATCATAAATCTGATGTATGCTCTAAAATATGCACAGAATTGTGGTGTGAACTGATTCCAAGAGACATCACTTCTAACAAGTTAAATTGGATGATATCACATGGACGTCTAACCATTAATTAGGGGTGGATGATAAATTCCACTCCTCCGCAAGAGTTAGTGGAGTTTTGCCCACTCTGCGTTATGCATGTAATACGGAGTTCCAGCAAAATTTAGCCAATAGCCGCGTGGCAGAGTTTTTTTCTCATGCGCAGTTTGCCAATGATATGGGGCCGAGCGCGAGTGAGAATTAGCATCCCCTACTGAGATTTTCTCAGCTCGAACGGCAGCAAAGAAACAGCACCTTCTGGTGCGCCACATGGAGCGCCCTTCATGCTGATTTTTCAGCATGGAACAATTCCTAGCACTAAAAATCAATGTGTGAGTAGTGCGATGTGCCAATTACCCCCAGGTCCCTCCTGTCCTCGTCCCATTCATGACAAAGTGGAGATAACCATCTCTCGACAGAAATAAATTGCAGAGGAATGCCGGGACCCTAACCCCAACCCCTCCCACTGGAAGTACATAAGGAGTACTTACCCAGCATTCCGCCTGTTCGTTTCTTCTGTCTTCGACAGGAATGGGACGAGGTGCTGGTGCTGCTCCTGCTGGGCTTGAGTGGCAGTTTTCTTCGGTGCCCCGTCTGGCTGCCTGGCTGTTCTGGACGGGGTGTGTGCTGTTCAGCCTCCCAGCCTGCCTGGCTTGCTGGGAGACTTGATTTTCCGGCTGGCTCTTGGAGTGCGCATCGGCCGGCCTTTTGCGGCTGATGCGCCGGCCTCCCGGTTGTTTCCGGGTTAGGGGCGCGACTTCCTCCGGCCTGGCCGGCTGGTTGTCGCTCCTCACTCGCTGGTCTTCTCCTATGGTTCCTGCTGCCCTGGTGTGGTTGTTGGTGGTTCGCCTTGGGCTGGCTGTGGACAGGGTAATGGGGGCCTTGTTTGGAGTATGCAGGCCCCTCCCCGGTGAGTACCGCATAGCGGATTTCCACTTTGTTCTGTGTCGGCATTAACTATTCAGCCTGCTGTGGTTCTTCCCAGTCTCTGCCCCTTTAGGTTACGGAGTCACACCTGCTGGCCTTCTGCTGCCGGCCTCTGTGCATTGGGTGCTTCGGGGCATGTCTAGTGCTCTCCCCATGCCCTAGTGTCTGTCCTTTCCTGCTGCTCCTTGCACTCGTGCTTCGGCGCTTGTTCTGGAGTGTGGGTGCTGTGCTCTGGTGTCCACCAGCTTCTTCTTCTTCTTTGGTCCTGCCGCCCTGTGGGTGCTCTCCTTGGCCGTGGTTGTGGCGTGCAGCTTGTTATGCCGCCTTTTGCCCTGTGTTTGCTGTGTGTCTCCATGGCCTGGTGGTTACGGTTGCAGCCTCTTCCTCCGAAGGTGGTTCTCTTCCTTCTGCATGTTGGCCGATTTGCCTTCTGGTCTAGCCATGTTTCGCTGCGGCGATTCCTGGCACTGCCGGGGTTTGGACCTGGGGCCTCTTGCTAGCGTAGCTTGTGCTCTGCCTTGCGTTGCATCCCCACTTCTGCCCTGAGGCTTGAGTTTTACCGTTGGCTCTCCGTTTTTGTGTTTCGCTGCCTGTATCTGTGTGTGCTGCAAGGTTTTAGTGGCATGGTGTCATTGTTGCCTCTCGTTTGGCCTATGGCCATACTTCCCTGTGAGCCTGTTTGCCTCTGCTTTGGGGTCGTTTACCCCTCCCTTGGGTGCAGCTTTGGATTGCCGCCAGCTGTGGCAGGCTTTGCTGTTGTGGTGCCTGGGCCTACGGGGCGTTCTCGCTCACTGCACCTGCTCTCGTCTGGGCTCTGTGGTTGCTGCCTGGTTGGGTGTTCCTGATGCCCCTGGTGCTTGGGTATGGCGCTTTGTTCTCTTTTGCGCCTGGTTTTTTGGCCTCCGGCCCTTCCTCCCTGGTGACCTTTGCTCTGGTCTGCTGTCAGGGGTTGTGCTGGGTTGGGGCTGGTTCCTTCTTGGGCCTGGGGCCGTCCCGCCCTGTTTGTGTCTGTTCCCCTCTCCGGGGTTTGTGGATGTCCTCTTGGGGTTCCGCCACCTGCGGTGGCGCCTTTCTTTGGTGTTTTTCTCGCTTTGTGCCCTTTGTTGGCCTTCCTTCCTTGCCTTTGGGGGTTTGGTTGGGTCGGGCCTGGTTGGTCCCTGGTTTGGGGTGTGCCGGGGTCTGGCCCCGTACTGTGGGCTTTTGTTTTGCCTCTGCTGGACCGTGTGGCCTGTGGTTCGTCTTGCCCTGCGGCCATGTGTCCTGGTGTCTTGTTGCTCTGTGGTTCGGCTGGTTTGGGCATGGTTCCTTCCTGGTTTGGTATCCGCCTGGGGTTCCGGGCGCTGTCTGCCGGGGGTTGCACCAGTTGCTTGGGGCTGGCTGTGTTGCTGGGTTTGTGCCGGCTCGGGGTGTGTTCCTCCTGGCATTTTTCTTTCTCCCCCCACTTGCTTGGTCTGGCCCGGGGGGCCTGGTCCCCCTTCATTGGGTCCGGGTCCTTGCGGGGGCGGGGTGGTTCTGCTGTGTGCGGCCTACGCCCGGGGTTCTTGGCCTGTGCCATTTCTCCTTTTTTCCCCGTTTGGCCTCCTTGGGCACGCTCCTGTTGTCGGTGGCCGTTGGTGCACGTTCCCACTGCCCTTACCGTCTCTTTCTCTCCTCCCCTCTGGGGTGCAGTCGTGTGGGGGTGTGTCTTGCTGCGTTGGGTGCCTGCTCGCCTTGCTGCTGGGGTTCCCGGTGCCTGCCCCTGTTGTTCTGGTGGGCTCTTGTGCCGCTGGCTTCTGGGTTCCCTCCTGTTCCTGGACTGTTGTCCCTCTGCAGGCGGCTCTGTTTTCTGTCGTCTTGGCCGCCTGCTCTCCTCCGTCTTGTTGTGTCCTGCCGGTTGGCCTGCGTGAGGCTGTTCCTGTGTTGTCTTGTGGTCTCTGCTCCCTCATGGGGGGGTGTGGGCTGTTGTCCTCTGTGTCCTGTGACCACTCTCATCTGCTCTCTGTAGTTCTGCGGGGTTGGGCCTGGGCTACAGCGCTTGGCTCCTAGTTTGGTTCTCGCTGTTTTCTTTTGGGGCGTTGCTGTTCTTTTCTCGGCCCTTGCTGGTCTGGGCCTGTGGGCTGTTGCCTTATTTGGGTTGTGTGGTCCTGTAGGTCCGGCGGTGCTACGGTTGGGGGTGGGGGGAGGTCTCGGCCAGCCTCTCTGCCCTTAGCTTTGACTTTGCTCTGCATGGTCCTTCCCCGTGTGCGGGTTGGGCTCTCCTGTCCTCCTGCCCTCCTGCCGGGTTGCTTGGCTTGGGCACTGGCTTCCCGGTTTTGGTGGCCTTGCTTGTGGCTGGCTCTGGGGGTTCTGCCCTCCTCTGGGGTGTGCTGGGCCATGGATTTGGTGTGCCTGTGTGGTCTGCTCGGCTTCCGCCCTGGCTTTGTTGCCTCTGTGGCCAGTCTGGCTTGGGACTGTGGCTGTTGCACAATCCCGCCCCTTCTGAGCCTGTGTGGGTTCCATGTTGGTGGCCGCCGGTCTTAGCTGGCCGGTCTGTGGTTTGGTTGGCTGGCTGCTCGGTCCCTGTGGGGGCGTTTCTTGTGTCTCCTGTCGGCCCCCAGGTTTCCGGTTGGGGTGTCCTTCTGGGGGTGTTTTGTTTGGGGCGGCGTTTTGCCTGTTGTGCCTCTTTGTTGTTTGGGTTGCTCGGGTCTTGGCGGCCTTGGGGGTTTGCCTCGCCCTCCCCTCCCCTTCAGTTCTGTCCTTCCCTGTCCGGCCCCTGGTCTGGTTGGGTCCGGGGTCTGGTGGTTTCCCCTTCTTGGCCTTTCCTTTGGTTGGGCTCTGTTGCCAGCCTTGTTCCTGGTGGGCTGTTGGGGCTTCCCGGAGTTCTGGTCCTTACGGTTCGGTTGGGGCTGGGGTTTGGTTCCCTGGTCCTCCTGGTCAGTCTTCGGTGGCTGGCTTTTTTTGGGTGCTGTGTCTGCTCCCTTTTGGCTCTGGGGCCTGGCTTGTTGAGCTGCATTCCAGTGGTGGTCCGGGTTCCCCGGCCTTCTGGTGTGGGCCTTTGCTTTGGTCTCTTTGCCTGTCCGTGGGCTCCCGCTTCGGTTCCTTCTCCCATGCTGGGTGCTTGGCTGTTGTCCTGTGTCAAGTCTCCTGTTTGGTGCTGTTCGTTCCTGCACTGGGCCTGGTCCTCCTCTGGGGGTTTCGGTGGCAGTGTCCTCTGGGCCCTCTAGGGGGCCGGTTCGGCCTGGGGGGGGTGGTTTGGTGTTTGTTCCGTGCTCCCCCCCTTATCTGGTCTAGTCTGTGTGGCCCTGCCCTTTGTTGGTTCCTTGGGTGTGTGTCTTGCCTTCTTGGAGGGCTGATTCCCCTTTTCTTTTTGGTTGGGGGGTTTGTCCTGTGGTTGGCCCTTTCGCCCTTCATGCCTTTTGATCGGGGGCTGGGGGTTCTTTCCTTTCTTCCCCTTGTCTTCCATTGAGGTTGCTTGGGTGTCTGTTCGGCTTTCGGGGGCTTCTCTTCCGATCTGGCTTCGGGCTCCCTCTCTCTGTTTGTTCTCCTCCCTGTTCGGGGTGGTGCTGGGCTTGTCCGCCTTTTGTCCGGTGGGTGCCCATGTGTTTTTTTTCCCGAGTCCTCTGGGTGCCGGTGGTGTCGGTTGGTTTGGCCCGGTTTTCCTTCTGGGGCTCTGCCCCTGGTGGTCCTGGGGGGTTGCCTACTTTTTGCCCTTGGTTTCTTGGCCTTGTCGCCTTTGTGGCTTTCTTCCTTCCGCTTAGCGGTTTGGGGTATGCCTTTCTTGGGGCCTGGTGTTCTGCTTCTCTTTTCTGTGCCGGGCTGCCTCCTTGGTGCCTTCGGCTTCCGTTGTCCCGTTTTTCAGGCCTCGGTTGTGTCCCTGTTGGACTGTTCCTGGCTGGTTGGTGGTGTTTTGGACTCTTGGGTCTTCTTTTTTGTGTGGCCTCCTCGCTGTCCTTCCATTTGCTGACGGCCTTTGGTGGTTTTTTGGCGGGTTCTCCTCCTTCCTTGGTGGTTTGGGGAGTTGCTGGTGTGTTTTCACTGCCCTCTGGGTGGTGGTTGTGTTTTTTTTTTTTTCGCGTTGGTAGTTTCCTGCTTGTTTTGTGCGGGGGTTGCGTCCTGCATTTTGGTGGGGTTCTTTCCGGACTTTCTGCCCTGCCTGTTCCCTGCAGGTCTCCTTTTTGCTTTCCTTGGTTACTGCTCTTTGGGTGGTTTCCTGGGTGTGTTTTGGAAGGCCGGGTTTATGGCTTTGGTATTCTCCACTTTGTCATGAATGGGACGAGGACAGGAGGGACCTGGGGGTAATGCCCATTACTTATCGGTAATCTTCATTACTCCTGGTCCCGTTGTCCTCGTCCCACTCATTACACCCCGCCCTCCCTCCCGGACGGCCGGCCTTCCTGTTAGGCTTGGTGGTTCAGGCGGAATGCTGGGCAAGTACTCCTTATGTACTCCAGTAGGAGGGGTTGGGGTTAGGGTCCCAGCATTCCTCTGCTCTTTTTTTCTGTCGGGAGATGGTTATCTCCACTTTGTCATGAATGGAACGAGGACAACGGGACCAGGAGTAATGAAGATTACCGGTAAGTAATAGGGCATTCCTCTGGCTCGTGGAACTCCATGGAATCTCACAGAGTTCTCTCGTAACTCTGCGTAATTCCACGGAGTGAAACACAGTGAGTTACACCCACCCCTACTATATAATACAAGAAAACATGACATTTGTCAGATTATTTCCTTAGGTCAGTGACGCTTGGGTCAGAAAAAGTATTTTATAAATATTTCTAGGAATGTAAGGGTTTGGGGTCTTCTGAGGTTAGTATGTAATGGCTGGATGCAATCCAGAGGCTGCAACTCTTTCAATAGCAATGAGTATTTTAATTAAAGTAAGCTCTTGTGTTTACTGATTTAGATATGTCTATTTTACTTGTTACTGTCAATTTTTCCTTTAGGGTAATGTAACTGTTGTGTGTCTTTTACTTTCTTACACGAGTCTTCGTATAGACGCAGTGCAGAAAACCGAGGGCAAAGCACTGAAGCAAAAACATTGTCATACGCAATTCATCTCAGTGAACTGCAAGCATTATGAACAATACATTTTGAAGGGTTCATTTTTATTTGGGGTTCGAAATCAAATTACAATACAAAGCATGAAAAAATGCTATGTGTAGCAATATGAAATTGTTGAATATCTGGTTGTTTCTTTATTAGTAAACATTCAGTTCAATTCAAATGCAAAATAATATAAGGGCAAACAACCTATGGAATAAAACTTTAAATAATGAATACAATGATAATTTGCACCTGGACATGGTGGCTGCAGAAAAGCCTAGTGTTGTTCATTTGATGGAGCGAAGGGAAAAAATGGTTCACAAACTCCATACATTTTACTTGGTTCCTTGCCTATACATATACATTTCGGCTTCCAATATTTATTCTATTGCTAAAGGTCGGCCACCGCATGTCACATATTCATCTATGTTGTAGACCCAATAAAACATGAATAGTAATATTTTTGAGACTTTCAAGCCACCAGTAGATCCAGGTGTCTTTCTTTCGAGTCTTTTGCTGTCTTTTAAGCACACGTTCACCAGCGTGGAAAGTGTGATTTTACAGAAGGATTACTTAAAATAACCATTCGATCATTCACTGTCTCCTCAGGCACTTTCAGATTCGCAAACCCTCAATTAAAGCTTCAAAAACTTCCCAGCGTTGTGTTTTGATTCCTCGAAGACTACTGTTCATTTTCTGCAACGCTGTTTAAAAGTGTGTGAAAATATCACACCTCTACGTTGTGCCTGCTTAACTGAATCTAGACCTGCTAGTGAACAAAATATATAGAGCCTTATTTATGCGAAGTGTTGCATCGCTCCCACCAAGCAGCGATGCAACACTTCTCAGTGCGCCCTCCTTGCGTCACCATAGATGCGACCTATTTACAGTACGGCACATCATGTCACACGGAGTTACAGATACGTCAGTACTACTGACGTATCTGTAGGCGCAAAAGTGACGCATTGCTGGGGTGTGTCTGAAAACAAATGAGGCTTGAGGGCCTGTGTCTCCCTTACGCCTGCCGGCAGGCGTAAGGTTTTGACTCATTGGGTCCAAGAAGTTGTGCAGTGAAATCTCAAAGATTTCACTGCGCCACTCCTACGACCCTTTCTTGCGGGGGAATGCCCATCCTGCATACCTTATACCTGACGCTGGTATAATGTAGCACAGTGGCGTCACTTCATAAATATGCCTCAACGTGGCGCATTATTTACATCGACAGAGCGTCACAAAAAGTGACGCAACTGCGGCGTGAATGTGACGCAAGGGCTCATTAAAAAGCCCCATACTTCTTATATACCACTGCAATAGGCTTTACTGTGAATGAATGGTTTGCTTCAGCCCAATTGGCCCAAGGCAAAGGCCAATAACAAGGTAGAAAAGGTTCAATGGCCGGAATGGGCCACTGTGGAGGTTTACCCTCCTATTATTACATCAATGTCATAATCAAAAAAGGCTGTCACGAGACAGGGTGGGTTTAAAACCACCGCAGGCTCTTGGACGTCGTCCATAGTCTTTGTAACAGCTCTTACTTTTTGTGTATTTAATTTAACACGGGGTCACAAATGTCAGTGTGCAGGGACCAGCAGTAATCCTCACAGCTACTGCCTGTCCCATGCCCTTCCAAGCTGCTTCACTTCATTTTAGAAGGCAGAGGAACAGATAAGGGCTGGCTGTGGAGATCCCTCCTTCCTCATTCCATCTCTCTAGCTATCACTGCATCTACCTACCAGTGACCCAAGCACTGGATCAATATATTCTAATGATGATGGTTGTGGGTCTAGACCAGTGTATTCAATGGAGCTCTCATCATTCTCATGTGCTAATAAGGCACAAAGATATAATTGCAATGTATCAAATGCACTTGCAGACATTAGAGTTCAGGGAAATCCCGTGCAATACCATTTTTTTCAAAACACTTTTTTGAGTGCCTAATATCTGTGAAAAATGGCAGTTGCCTGGTATGCAATTTGGCTGCAGAAGGTCCTCATAAAGCTGGCCATACCCAGAGAAAGATCACAATATTCAATTCTTTCGAGTTTATGGACAGCGTCAAGATGTCCCTAGTTATAAACTGCACTCTATTAATCCTAATAACATAAAATAAAATGCTTCATTAGCCCCTTACATTGATAGAATAATTCTTTCCATATCCACTCACAAAAATAAGGTTTCCATGTTGCTACCAAATTACATTGTCAAAGCAAATATCAATATCAGAAAAATCACTCATAAAATCGCCACAAAATATCAGTTTTGCCTTTCTCTATTAAGAAATTAGACAAAGTAACCTTAATAGGCTTAAGACGTTTTAAGAAATAAATGTGATAATGCACTATAACGTATTCCCATAGATTTCATTCTATCTAATTTTACATTCATTTTATAATCTGCAGCTTCTTTTATCACTAGGACAACTCTGTTTTCATTAACCGTTGATAACCCTTAATGCCCAGTTACCATTTGGAAGCACTTTCAGCTTTCAAGTTGTGTTTCCCTATTAGGAAAACAATACTTAACAAGCTTAGAGGATGCTCTGAATGGCTGTTTGTCTACTGCCTCTATAATAACAGTACTTTCTGAAGGTGTCTGCATTTTCCACCCCAAAAAAATATAGGGGGATATTCTCAAGAACGTGTGATAATTATCGCAAAATTAGCTTAACGCAACTTTGCACATCGCAGTCTATCGCAGGAAAATAACGCCGTGTTAACGTTGTATTCTCAACACAGCGGTACCATGCGATAGTCTCACGCCAACGCGTCAAATGACCGCGATAAAATTACCGTGACGGCAAAAAAATGCGAAACACGAACGCGAAAAAAGTTGCGATGTGGCCAACCGCAATAAAAAAATCAGAGATAACCAGCGACAGGCCTGCAATTCCCACACGTCATGCGGGAAAATGCACTATAAAAGCACCGAAAAACACAAACAAAATAATTCAAACTGCGTAGCACCATGGAGGAAGCCGGAGCACAAGTACAGAGGACGACCAGAACCCCACAAGCCCCCAGGAGGACCAGCCTGGGACCTCGGGGTCAGGGAAGGGCAAGGAGAAGAAGACGAGGAAGACGAGGTTCAGTCCGCAGGAAAACAGGATCATCATCACGGAGGTGATAGAACACCACCAACAACTGTTTGTCACCTCCAACGTGTCATTGGCAAATAAAAATGCAATATGGCAGTCCATCCTGGACAAGGTGAATGCAGTCGGAGTGAGGAGGAGGACAATTGGAGAGGTCAAGAGGCGCTGGAATGATGCAAAGCGCAAAACCAAGAAGAAACTCGCTGACAACCATCAGGCAGCAATGCAGACTGGAGGTGGCAGTCCAGCGGAACACCAGGAGCTGGATGAGATGGAGGAAATGGTGGCCACAGTCATCAGTGGGGAGACGGTGGCAGGAGTTGGGGTCCGGACACTGTTCAACATGACCTGACACAACAGCACCAGGGTGAGTACCGAACAGGGACTGGGGGACGGGGGAGATGGGCACAATGGCACACATGCACAATTAAGTAGAGCACACTGCACACCCACAATGACTCTGGATCATGTCCCTGATCCCCTTGGCACACTGCAGCACACATACAAACAGCAAGTAAGCCCCCGTCCACTATGGGCACAAAGGGGTCCATCCCCACACAGCACCAATTTCACAACCAACCCATGCACACGTGTCAAAACCAGCAAAGCTGCGTGTCTGTGAGCCACACTGACAATGCAAGTGACACTGCATTACGAACAGCATGGCTGCAGTCCAATTATCATGACATGGTGCACGCCACGACACTGAGGTGGCTGAGTGTGGAACACATCCGTAAAAGAGCAGGTCACACTCTGACACATCCACGTGCACAAACAACCCCTGACTTCAACAACACATCTGCGGATAAACCATGCCCAAGGGTCCAAAATCCGAACTAGAGCCAAAATTAGCCAAGTCTGCAACAATTCAATTCAATAAACTGTATTTCGGTCAGTATGACCTTAAAAGTACAGATACAGTACATACAAATACTTTTGAAACTACAAAGAAAATCAATTGCATGTAGTGAAAAACAAATAATAAAAACAGTAATGAACATTGCTGGCACACATATGAAGTAAATAATTTCCACACTCAATTTAAAAATGCCCTCTATTCTAGTTACTTCACCAAAGGAAAGCGAGGGCAGTGGATATAACAGAGGGTTGATCAAAGCAGAGGACAAGGATTCACTTTTGGAAAGTGCATAGTGCGAATAAATAAATAATTTAAGTAAAAACAGTTTTCATAAAAAGATGACCGCTATTATTACCACTAGTTTTATGCAGCAGTTGGCACGACCTAGCACTGGGAGCCCCACAATGCAGGCTGCTTCTGCATGGGGTTTTCGCAACAATTATGGTAGTAGACTAGTAAGCTACTCAAGGACAGGAAACAATACTAACATTTTAAAAACATTAAGAACATATAGAAAAATATAAATACTTTAAGAAAACATATGAAGTAGAGAAATAATTTTCCTGTGACATAATTGGAAAACCTACATACATAGCTCAGATAAAACTAATCATGTAAAAACAAGACCTAGTTTTAAAACTGGCAAGGGTGACCATAGATAGATATTTTTTCCGGGAATTTGATGAAAAGATTATTTCGTTTCCTCCAGAATCATTATCTTAACTATTTAAGGATGCTTTTAAAAATATCCTGCGGGTACACCACATAGAAAATAGAAAACCTGCAACTGAGTAAACAATCGGGATACTACAGTCGTGTTTCAGCATCCTGAAAGCATCAGAACAGCGCCTAGTTCCAAGGTTTCTACAAATCTGCACCAGCCATCGTTTTCTTGCCTTATGGTAGCCAGGACAGCTAAAAAACACATGGAGTACTGACTCTGCAGGGCAGTCACATGCCGGGCACTTCAGGATTTGCGGACCCCCCCACTTGTGTGTAAAACAGCGGAGAGGCAAAACCCCATGCCTAAACTGAAGAAAGAGCTTTCTAGCAGCTGCCGGCTTGATGTCATCCAGGGCCGGCTCAAAGCTATACCTATCTTTGATTTCTAAAAAGGCTGAGGTTAACTTGCCTACTCGGGGCTACTAAAAGCTGAGCCATTTTATACTCCCCATAATGGGCCTTTAACGATTTCCTGGGGAGTGAGATGCAAGCAAGCTCAGGGTCAGCCCAGAGTTCCCCCAACCCCATGCTGGCTAGCATGTGCTTGATATACGCAAGCCACGGCAGTTTGGCTGCCCCCGCAGGTTCATCACTTCTTTTAATTCCTCCCTGTATGATAGAAGTTCTGGAGTAACCCACAGGCGGCGCCAATATAATAAAGGTCTAAGGTTAGATTCATCGGTGATTGCCCTAACACCCAGGTCTAATCGGAGCGGAGTTAGCGGGGTGCTCCGTGGGAGATTTAACAACTGTCTGAGAAAGTTGTTCTCTGTCTGCGTTAGGTTCTCAGAACTAGAGTGACCCCATAGTTCTGCGCCATATAGCGCCCCTCCCCTGGCTTGGACCTTATAAATTTCAATGGCAGGACTCACTGGTTTCTGGCTGGACTTACAGAAAACCTTCATGATACCACCTGACGATTGCGACAATTTTAGTGATGATTTTTTGATTTGCGCCCCCCAATCCATAGTCTCTGTGATTGTGATGCCGAGATAATCGAAGGAGGAGACTCTCTCGAGGGGTTTACCATTTAGTGAAGGGTTTGCTCGTGTGCTTTTAGGGCTGTTAAACGCCATAAATTTGGTTTTCTGTAGATTAATTTCTAATCCTCTTTCACTACAGAATGTTTCAAATCTATTGAGTACCCTCTGAATCCCCATGGGTGATTTAGATACTAATAGAGTGTCATCGGCAAACATCATTGCTGGGATTATACGCGAGGCCAGCTTGGGTGCATCGAGGTCTTTCTCTACAAGTAAATAATCTATTAGACCGTTTATGTATAGACTAAAGAGAGTAGGGGCAAGCACACAGCCCTGTCGAACACCGCGTTTGATCGGGATGGGTGCAGTTAGCTTTCCATCCTTACCAAACCTGATTTGGACGAAGTTTTCCTCATGCAGCCGCTTTATGAGTTGGGATAGATATGCTAGAACCCCCATCTCGTGGAGGACTGCCCACAATTTTTCCCTTGGGACCAAGTCAAAAGCTGACCTCAGGTCTACAAATATTAAATAGAGGCTGCCACCCTCTAAACACACGATCTTCCAGTGTAATAGTTGTAGCCTGAGTATTTGGTCCAAAGTGGACAGTTTTTCTCAAAACCCTGCCTGTAGGGGGGTAAGTATCTTCCGTTCCTCCATCCAAGTTTGTAACCGAAGCAGCAATACACGCGCAAACTTTTTTTGCGTAATGTCTATGAGGCTGATCGGCCTATAATTGGTTGGTAATAGCGGTGAACCTTTTTTGTAAATGGGGATTATTTCGGCTCCGGCCCAACTGGGGGGAATCTTCATGCCTTGAAATATGGCATTAAATAGCACCCCGAGGTATGGTGCCCATACAGATGGTTCACTGCGGAAAAGATCCCCAGGAATTTTATCTAATCCAGGTGCTTTACCTGGAGCTATTTTGGCAAGGGCTCCCTTAATCTCATTTAGACTTATACTTGTACTAGAGCTATCGTCAAAGTGTTCATTGGATTCCCTATCTTGGCGGAATAGTCAGTCCCCCAGGGCATCCCTCTATTATCTCAGCGTTCAGTACATCTCCATTAGAGTAGAGAGATTCAAAATGGTCCCTCCAGACCTCTGCTTCCAAATTCGGCTCTATCGGTGATTTAGCACCAGAGCTACCTGTGTTGACAACTTTCCAGAAGGTCCTCATATCCCTAGCTCCCAAGGAGCTTCTCAAAACATCCCACTTATCCATTTCCCACCCTTTTTTGGCTTCAGTAATGGCCACCTTGTAGGCCGACCTAGCAGTTTTAATTAACGGGCGATCGTTGGCCTTGATGGACAGAACCAGTGATCTTTTGGCATTACGGCAATGATCATTATACCAAGGGTGGGGAGGTTTCCTACTTGGCCGATTTGTTTTGTTGGGATAGAAGAAGTCTAATGTGACTTCTCCTAACCTGCCATGGTTCATTATAACCATCTCGGAGTCTATACTATCCCCATGGTGAGTTATTGAGTTAGATGCTGTCAGAAGCACCGGGATCAGGGCTTCATATAAAGTGCTAAGTTTATCTTGTGACTGGCTGATGTCAGACCATCGCACTCTTCTCCTACAATTTGAAAGTGTCAACCTATCATCAATAGGATTATCCATATTAAGGACACTCCCAGGATTGAGCTCTTTTAGTTCAAGTACTAACGCATAATGGTCACTGTCTAACCGTGGAATAACCTTAAAATCTATTAGCCTGTCCCAGGATTTGGAGTCAATTAAAATATAATCTAATAGAGAGCCACGCTCATTTCTATGGAAGGTATAACTACTCGATGTATCAGACAAAGTTCTACCATTGCAAGCTCTTAGGAAATGTTTCAAAGCAAGGCAGTTCATCTGGATCACCAGGGGGCACCATTTTTTGACTGGTGAACACCTGGTCTCTGGGATTGCCCAAAATGTATCCTCATGATATAGGCTATCCTGGAGCATTCCCTCTAGTGGCTCAAACTGACAATTGAAATCCCCTCCTAGGATCACCATATGTTTATCTGCAATGGTCGCTAAGAACGTAGTTAGTTCTTCCAGCGTTTTAGACTCCTTACCCTGGGCGGTTGGTCTAGAGTACACATTTAAAAGAGCTACCGAAATCTTTGATGGAAACTGCAGCATAACACACAAAATATCATTAGATACTGTGTCAATCTGCTTGGCCGTACAACCTAAATGAACTCCCACCCATGTGCTAAGGCCTCCGGATGGTCTCCCTTTACCCCCTGATGTTGCACAAATACTGAAATTGGCAAAACCCAATTTGGAAACATCCCCTCTGGCCCATGTCTCCTGGAACATGCAGATCTCGTATTGGCTAATAAAGAGACCCCAATTTGGGTCATCTAACTTATTATTCAGACCCGCAATGTTCCACGATAAAACCCTTGTCTTTGGGCAATTGGGGCAGTTCAGTTTGTTAGCCACTAAAGGGGATGATTGCGGTATGGCCTTTCTCTTCACACTTTCGTCCATCAGATCGGACCCTCTGGTTAGTGAGAATTTTAGATTATCCCTCGGTACCATGTCACAGCCATCGTGGGCGCAGCCAGGGGAGCCGCTCATGCTCCCACAGGCTTTACCTTCCCCATGCGGCGTGCAAGGTCCTATATCACTAGCCTGAGCCTCGATTGCTATTGGGGGCGGGAGTATTTGGTCTTTAATGTTGGGGGGCTGATCCTTGAGTCAATCTACTCCGTCTAAGCTGCTATACCTATTTACTGTGGGAATATTAAAAATAAATTGCCTTTGCCAGTGCTGGTCCGGGGGAGGTAACTCGCAATTCTTGGTGTCATTTCTCCAACCCCGCTCATAATGCCTAATATCATGGTGAGGCCTATTTGGGGGGTAGAAGTAACCCAATGGAAGCACTTGGGTGCCGCCCGATTTTCTCCCATCCTCTCTAGCTAAAATTATTTGGGCCATCAACGGGTTTCTAAAATGAATTACTATACAATCTCCATGTAAATCCTTATGTCGCCTGCCTATCCAGCCCACCCTGCGTGTAGTTAAAATCTCTTCCACACGCTCATAACTAAAATGCCTGTGGTTTATAAGCCAATGGATACATTTATTCTTTAATTCTTGGTGGGATTCATATTGGTCCCTTCTAAGTTCAGGGATGCCTGCAAGGATAAGGACGTAAGGGGTTGATGCAGGAGGTAAGTTTATGACTGGAGGGGGGAAGGAGTCATTGGTAGCTTCTGTACTTATGGGGGCACCTCCCCCTACCTGCTGTATTTTTGTTTGCCATTGCCCTCTAGATTTATGAAGTAAAGGTGGACAATTGGCTAAATTAGAAGTAACTAATGGGGGCCTTAAAATGCTGTCTCTGGTAGCCTCCGATGTATGTGTCTCCAAGTCTGCAACATCTCAGCACTGTAGAAGCACAGAAGTCAAAGGCACACCGCCTCAAAGGGATAAGGGGCAGCAAAATCACAGCTGCAGTGGCGACTCTCCCACAATGCAGCACACACACATAGCAATAACAGCACATCATCATTGACAACAATGTGGTACAAAGTGCAAAACTCTCACTACAGAACAGAGGACACAACTGGTTCTGCTTGTGCGTAGAAACTGGCCAATCACATCTGGCATAGCAGGAAACTGTGGGATGATAATGTACGTGTACAATCTCACATCCGTGATGTAGTTCAAATGTCCACTGTCCCGCATCAAATAGTCAGCTCCTCCCAAACAGTCACAATGTACATTGTCATGCAGTCTGTATGTAAACTTGAACAATGCGTCAACATACATGTCAACACAATGTTAAAATGCATCTCCCCTTCACATTGCAGAGGGACAATCAACACCTCATGCAGAGCAGACCAGACAACTTATCAGTGATGATGAAGAGGACCTCCACACCTTCGACACCGACGCCCTACAACAGCTCATGGAAAGCTACGGCAACCCACCTCCAGGAGCAGGGCAGCCCAGCTGCATCGAGGAGACCCCACCCCCTGCACAGACCACACAGCAGGAAGCACCCACCACCACGGCTGGCTCCCAGCACCTCACCAAAGAACACATCGTATTCCAAGGCCATGTGTTAGACTGCCAGAAGGAGGTGGCTGAACAGGTGCGGTGGGGTTCGACCTCATGGCAGCCAAATTAGATGACATATGTGGTTGTCTAAGTCCCATCAGGGACCACTTACACTCCCTAACGGACACCCACAGTTCGCTCCATGATGTCCAACAATCCATGCCCGACATCGCTGGAGTCATGACTCTGAGAGGAGAACAACTGTCTAGTCAGAGTGGCCTCAGCGATGTCAGCCGAGAGTTGGCACAGATGCTGAGGATAATGGAGAACATGGAGCGGATGCATGCGGAAAGAATGGCTGCCACAGATGCACACCAGCGAAAAGTTGTTGGGATCTTCCATGCCCTGCAGATCCTCATCATCGCATTGCTGCCACTAAGGCAGTCGCTGATGAATGCTGCTGGTACTTCTACACACACATCTCCGGCCCCTGATGTGTCAGCACACAGTGCTGCAGACAAAACATCAGCACACACATGTCAGACAGATGACATAGAGGACGAAGATGCGGGTGATTCCACCTTTGTAGTAAGAAGGAGCCAGTAGCATTCTTCTCCACCATATGCCCTGTTTCAGCTTGGTTCTGCCCTCTGCATCATGCCCTGTAACAACACCTCCCACTGTCCCCCAAAACACTCTGCGACACTCACCTTGGACCTCGACATGGACTGCCATATTTTGTTTGCTTACCAATGACACAGCAATAAGACTGCGGACTGTACTCTTCCTCTTCCGATGTACTTGTCAATCCCTAATTGACTCTGGCTGGCCCTCCACTGGGCTACAATGTAATGTGGGCTTTGCATGACCATGTACTGCTCCAGCTCCGACACTCTACCGAATGTGAATAAATCATTCAAATTCACACAGATGTGTCATGTCCATAATCGATCAAGTATGAAAGTATGGATGAATGTAAGGACATTGATTGCCCAAAAAGGTACACCCTGGGAAATTAAAGCAATGCGCATGTTTGACCGTGACACACATAGGAAGTGAGATGACTGGGAATGTGTGCACTAGCTGTGGCCTAATTGCTCTGAAACAACAATCGTGCAATTCCTCAACTTTGCCCCACGCAATGTTAGAAATAAGGCTGGGTTTGAAATGTCAAAGTCGTTGGCAGGCCTAAAGTAGTGTCCACCATCACATTTGACAACAGAACATCTCTTCGCATACCTACTCACACTCAACTGGGTGGACACAGCCTGTAGTGATGGATCACATTGATCCACATGGCAAGAATATGGACACCATACTCACATTGCTGAAGACACGTAAGAGCACAGGTCTATCAGCAACTATCCCAACCACTATGTCTAGCTCACAGAGGTGGAGCTGGCAATAGGGGCTCACCCCTAAGTGAAATGCGTCAGTCACTCCCTCCCTGTGTACGGACAATGCTCATTGAGGCACACGATTTGTCATTCTAATCAACACTCATCACAGTTGAACACTAGTGAAGTTGTGTAGACTTTATTGCCATGTGCGTGTCAGTACGGGCAAGACAAGAGCCACAACATGCAGACAAATGCATCAGACACTAACAGGCAGCATTCGGTCACAGTACAGTTCCACGTGACAGGTGTTGTGCATGCGCCCGGGATGTTCTGCCATTGCGTTGGTGGCTCTCGTAGAACCGGCACTCTTCTGACCTGCGGCAGTTATGTGGATGATATGCAACAGCTCGGAGCAATGAGTCGTATGTGTGTGCAACGTTTGGACATATGGGTTGTTGTGTACGTAAGTGTCAAGGGCATTCCATGCAAGAGTACCTCGAGCAAGAACTTCTGTGTGTGGGGTGTGGATACGTTGGTCTTTCATTAGCGCTGTGCGTAGTGTGGAGTCGTCATCATCTGCTATGGTATCTCTCTCAGGGGTGCCTGCCGCATGCAAGACCAAGGTCGGAGGTGCAGATGTCCTTCCGCCTTATGTATTGAGACAAAGGAGCTTTCATCCCTAATGTTAGTCTGACTACTGCTTGCATTCTGGAAATGTGATGTGGCTTTCACGCTGCAATTGAGGCTAGGCCTTAGGCTTATGGTGCACCAATAGCGATACACACACAACAGTTGGCATGCATGAGCCAAGTGCCCGAGCGGCCTTGCGCTCCTTGTACAATCCCTTCGTGCGTGGCCGCACTCCGGGTGCATGCAACATTGCAACATTGTCGATTGCGGGCCATGTGGTGCAAACACTGCAACAGAGACACACGCATCAGTTGGTTTCCTGTCCAGCCAAGAAATTACCATGCCCAGAGCCCAGGGATGATTATTCACACCCCTACGCTGGCCTGGCGTACGAAGACCCAGCCCACTCGGCTTACGTATAAAGGGGGGGACGACGATGCTACGTGTCCCAGTTCTACCCACTGCCGGAGGTGACATGGCTGCGTCCGCCTGGCATATCACAAGACTCAATCAGAAAGGGTCCATGACTTGCGTTGCACAGAGTTGGTGGCACCGGAAACACTGTGGCCGGCACGGGCCTACCGCCACGGGACGGTGACTTTCGGTGCACTGAGGTAGAGGCACCTTAGGTGCTAAGCGGGTGTTAAGCCTGCGATGATGCGCCGTCCTGGCGGTCCAGACTGGTAAGGATTTGTGTGAGCCCTGCTGGACCGCAGTGTAGGCCTGAGCCAGCGGGCAGCGCTGGCCTACCACCATGTGGCACTGCCTCGCGGTTCACAGAGTTAGTGGCACCTATAGAGCTGAGCGGGTGTGCAGCCTGTGATGATGCCGTGTGCACTGATATGATCTCTGCCATTGCGAAATCAAGACCCAGAATCACGTGTGTGACCTGGTGGCCTGCGGGGCTGCATGATGTGGAGGCTGCCAAGGTCGCGGGCCCCGGGCTTGGAGCTTGCACCGGCACGTGGTGGGCCCTCTTGGAGACACGCTGGTGGCAGAAGGTGAGCAGTGAGGCCTGGGTGCGCAGGGGCGGGCAAACACCGCTGGGCGACGGGAGGGGCTGAGGTGCAGCAGCCTGTGTGTGCAGGGACGGCCAAGCGATGATGGCGTGTGCAATGATATGAACTCTGCCATTCATAAATCTGGACTCTGTTTCAGATAAGGGGCCTGGTGGACTGCAGTGTATACCGGCACGCGGTTGGAGACACACCGGTGGCAGCAGGTGAGCAGTGAGGCCTGGGTCCGCAGTCTCGGCACTCTCTCTCCCTCTCCCTCTCCCTCTCTTCCTTTCACTGTCTCTCTCTCTTCCTCTGTTACTCTCTCTCTCCTTCTCCCTCTCTTCCTTTCACTGTCTCTCTCTCTTCCTCTGTTTCTCTCTCTCTCCTTCTCCCTCGCTCCCCCTTTCTCTCTCTTTCTGTCTCTAACTCTCTTTCACTCTCTCTCTCTCTCCCTTTCTTTCTCTCTCTCTTTCTGTCCCTCTCTGTCCTTTGATGAGCGCATGACACACCTTCTTATCTTGAATTTTGTCTTGCAGGCTGTGTTTTACAGATTGTCCAGAGAAGACCCGCCATGACTCTGATGAATGAATGATTCTCCTTTTTCTAACCACACATGAATGTTAATTGTGTACTTGTGCGACATCAGGTGAATTGTTTTGTTCATGATTTTGTAAAGTTGATGTAAAATATCTTTGTCCGGAATAACTTTGTCCGGGGTAGGGCCCCGAGGGGGGGGGTACTGGGGGGGTGGAGGTGGGTGTTGTGGCCCTCCTGGGTGTCCGGCTGCATGATCAGTAGCTCCATGGCATCTGTTGTTCTTCTGGTGTGGCTGTGGGCTGGGCTCCCATTTCTGGTGCAGGTTATCGTCCGACTTAATACCAGGAAAGAGCAGGTGTTAATTCCCTGCTGCTAACGCGCCTTATCGCATGTTTTGTGATCTTATCGCTGATCTGGCTGGTCGTTGAGAATGTTGCGAAGTGGTGTTGTCGCGGGTTTTTGCACGGGAACGCCTACTCTGCATCTCATTAGCGTTAGTTGCCGTGTCATCCGTGGCGATGTTTTTTGCGGCTGCTATCGCAGGAAAACTGGCGATATCGGCTGTTAGCACCAGCTTGTGAATAGGGCGATAAATCTATTGCCACTTTGGGTGCGATAAAGTGCCACTAACTCGGCGATAAGTCCTTGAGAATATGCCCCATAGTTTCACTTTGTTTCTAGTAATCGGACTTCCAGTGTGCGCAACTCTATGGGGCATATTCACGAGGAAGTGGCGGTGAGAGGCATTAGCCTCCTTGGCTTAACGCCTCTCACCGCCACTTCGGAAATGCCAGGCTGCACCATATTCTCAAGAATTTGGTGCAGCCTGGCGTTTCCCCCTGCGACGACGCTAAGTCTCACGACTTAACGCCAACGCAGGCACCCTTGCACTAGAGTGTAAGGGTGTCTGCGAGCAGGGAGGTTTGTTTATGTACAGGAAGGTGTCCCTTCCTGCACATAAACAAACCGTAACTGCCAGTTTGTAACTTACATGTGTGCTGCTTCATGCAGCACACATGTAAGTTACAAAAAGGCATTTTAAAAAAAAGTTTGTTTATGTACAGGAAGGGACACCTTCCTGTACATAAACAAACCATGGCATTTTGCTATTTCCATGTGTGCTGCACAAGGCAGCACACATGGAAATAAGCAAAACGAGGAGAAATTAGGCATTTCTCCTCGTTTCGTGGTCTTAAGTTCGGCGCTGCCACCTATTATCGCCGCCCTTGATAATAGGTGGCAGCGTCAAATTCAATGGGCATTGCGGTGGTACGCCCACCGCAACACCCACTGCACTGCACCCACTGCACGCCCCCTTTCACGCTAAGTTTAGCGTGAAAGGGGCCCTATTCTCAAGGCAGCGTTAAGCCACTATCGCCACGGGAACGTCAAAAGATGTGACGTTCCCGTGGCGATAGGGGCTTGAGAATATGCCCCTATGGGTTTACATTTTAAATTCAATTTCGGTTTCAATTTCTTATTTTTTCAGAATATATAGCTACATGTTAAACTGAATACAAATCTATTAAAATTAAAGAATGCATAATCCAATTTGCAAATATCTCTTTACTCAATCCAAATAGACATACTTGTTGATAATTAATGAACTTTTCTTACATTGTTATATTAAATATGATTGTTATATTTCCTCGTATTGAATGTGCCCTCAAATAAACACCGTGCTTCTGTGCTCTTTTCTGATCCAATCATCTACGTCTTAAAAAAAAATAATTTAACTTAGGATCTTCTCCTCTTGTTTTTCACGTTGTGCTTAGTAGTTTTTAAACAATTGCACAATATCAGCCTGGGCAGAGGTGGAAGAGATATTAGTAGGTACTATGCCTTAGCTAACATAGTAAGCAGATCAAGGCAACTCCACAAATGCAAACCTAATCCCAGTTCTCCCAAATGGTACCCCATGGCTTACAAATATTAAATATAGTAGAAAATAAATAATAATAAAAAGAAACAATTTTAGATAATTGACAGACAGATTGAAAACTAAGCTCTTTGAAAATAGTATAAATGTCATAAAATATTAAAGCACTAATGAAATGAATGAATCATGGGTATTAAAAAAGTTCAGATAAAATCAAAAAGAGGGCACGTTGAAGAAAAATAGAATACAAAGAGAGGAGTCCCATCAACATCACGGTACAAATTTGTTTCTTAAGACAAACAAGATTACCATATAAAATAAAAAATACTCTACTTGTGATCCAAATTATCTCACTGTTTGCATTCAGTTTAAATGGACAGGATGAATAAGTTAACAACACACATCTTTGATACAAGCTTTTGCATTTGGGGAAAGTCAGTTACCTTGGAGGCTCCGGGCGGATTCACAGAACTAACTTACGACAAAATCCTAAACTTACTACCATTTTGGTATTCACAGAATGAATTTACTCATTTTGGTATTCACAGAATGAACTTACTCATTTTGGTATTCACAGAATGAACTTACTCATTTTGGTATTCACAGAAGCCACTTACACATTTTGTGTAACTTACACATTTTGTGTAACTTACTCATTTTGTGTAACTTACTCATTTTGTGTAACTTACACATTTTGGTATTCACAGAAGGCACTTACTCATTGATGAGTAAGTGCCTTCTGTGAATACCAAAATGAGTAAGTTCATTCTGTGAATACCAAAATGGTAGTAAGTTCATTCTGTGAATACCCAAATGTGTAAATTCATTCTGTGAATACCCAAATGTGTAAATTCATTCTGTGAATACCCAAATGTGTAAGTTCATTCTGTGAATACCAAAATTGTTGTAAGTTCATTCTGTGAATACCCAAATGTGTAAGTTCATTCTGTGAATACCCAAATGTGTAAGTTCATTCTGTGAATACCAAAATTGTTGTAAGTTTAGGATTTTGACGTAAGTTAGTTCTGTGAATCAGGCCCTCCATCTTTGCTCTGAGTGGTGTTTCGATTTCTCCTTCTTGCTCATTGCTTCTAATAGCCACAAGGGACCTCAGACTTCCACAACACAGAAAACTTCAGGACATGGTTCTGCAAGCTTATTTGACTTGGGCACAGCTCCTGTGTGCCAGGAAGCTCGCTATACTAATGAGACAAAGGATCCAAATAATCAAGAAAAAGAGTCAGTTCTATGCGCACACAATTCTTTACTTCAGAATCCATTTCAGACTGAATTCTCTGTCACTAGGTCACAAAGAGACTATCTCCGCCAGCCACTTAGGCTCCAAAGAACAGGAACAAAGCACAGCAGATCATGAGCTCCGCTAGGCCAGGTTTTAAGGAAGGAAACTGGTTGCTTCAATTCTGATTAAAACTCTTCAAATTAGCAGGAAGTTTCATGTATGCAAGCTCAGCAAATCTAATTTCTGTGAGAAGAGTCAAAAGATTTGTTCCTCGAAGGCTTGTACAAAGGTGAGTTGCTCCATCTCAGACTTCAGGGGGAAGAGCATACTTTTAATGGTGCAAATCTTAATTCTACACCATTTCAGAGACAAGTTACTCCTATGCCCACCCTCATCCACTTTCCTCCATTCTGATATCAAAGATACTGCGGAAATTTTTTAAGGAGGATATGTGGTCTAACGGCCAGAGCTCTAGACTTTGGAACTGAGGAACCAGGTATGGGTATGGTGAAAGGCTTAACATCTTGTGATTCTGGGCAAATCACTTAGTATATCCATACGTACAAAAATAAATCCAACCTCCTGTAATATGATCCTGTGCTTATGTAAAGTGCTTTAATACCCTTCTGCCAAGTTTGCGCTTTATAAAAATGCAAGAAAAAAAAGGCAGGTTAAATCTGGCAGCTAAACTCTCTCGATTTTCAAAATAGCAGACATCTTTGCTTGGCAGAAACCAAACTAAGGGGGTCATTATGATGGCGGGCGGATCGCCCCCGCAGGGCCGGCGGTAGTCTCCGCCGGCCCGGCGGGGGCGATCCGCCCTCCATCCACACAGCAAAGACCCCCCGCCATGGCTGGGGCTTCCGCGGCGGACGGAAAGACCGTCCGCCGCTTTCCCGCCGGTCGACTCGTCGACCGGCGGAAAACAAGGTTAATATGGTGGCGGTGTCTGCAAGACACCGCCATCCATATTACAATGCCTGCGGTGATCAGCATGTGGTCTTTGCCTTTGGGGGCCCGTAGCGGGCCCCCAGGAAGTTGGGGGGTGGGGGGTGCACATGGGGGTACCTATGGTACCCCCCTGCATTTGTATGCACAAGGTGGCAGGCACCGCGCGGTGCCTGTCACGTTGTGAATGCAAATGCACGACGTGCATTCACAGCATTGTGGCGGGCGGTGCTGTGAGCACCGCCCGCCACAATGCTGGGAATAGGGTGTCCCACCGCCACGGTGGCGGTGGCATCCTAATGTCAGGTGCGGGACCGCCGCACCCCTTGCGGATGGTCCCGCATTCCGTTACTGCCATCGTAATGGGCCCCTAACTGCTGTTGGTTTTCCTTTATATCACCTAAAAAAGAAGGATTTAACAGTCTGAGCAGGGGAGGCTCAATCGTTCTGTGCTCAGAACTACCAAGACTCTGTAACGGCTGCTACTTAATGGCAGTGGGGGGCAGGAGGGAGGGAATGAAGAGAAATCACTTACATATGTGCCGTCTCCTTTCGGTCCTCTTTGCTCGCTTCCAAGACTCCAGGGGCAGGAACAGGAAGCACCAATGTTTCTAGACTCCCCTAGCCAATTACGAAGCTGCTGATAGCAGCATTGTGATTGGTCTGAGCACCGATGTTCAGCACTCAGAGAGGGACTGGGAGCCTGGGCATGTTATCCACCCAGGCTGTGCAACACAGCCTTGTGGAGAACATGCTAAGTGCACATGACTGTTTGGCCAGCCCAAGACGGCCAGCCAAACTGTCATGCGCACTTACAGAGTGCCACCACTCCTCCCTCTGCTCCTTTGACACAGCTGAGCCTCGCCCTCCCCTAACCAGCTGAGCAGGGACGGAAAAATAAAATGATAATAACAATGCACTATTGTAATTTTATTTTTCCTTTTTCACCTGCGCACAGAGCAGTGGAGCAACGTTCCTCCTCCTTAGCGGAGCAGCCTACCCTGCCAAGACTGCTGTAGTATGAATGAGAGAAATAGTTTATTAATTGTCGGTCCAATATACAAAATTCCTCTAAGTATCACCAAAAATAGATCAACAGCATAATTAAATAAGCCAAGTCAGTCCCAGGCAAGGCATCACTTATTGGGCTGGGAGCCGACTAACATAAATTTTCACCTTGGTATAAATATCATTTAGAAATAAGTCTTTCAAATATATCTCAGAATTAGAACTTTATAAAAATACACATTAGCCTTGTCAACTCCAGTTAAATTAGGACTGCTTCTATGGAGACTTTAAAAATGCTTTTAATGTATTTAAGCAGAGAATGAATTAAAGCAGAACACACAGCCCATTTTGTCTTGACATGGCCAGCAGACAGGAAGAAAATGAGAACCTGAGGTTAAATGTATTATGTCATTTAGCGGTCACAAACCCTGTGATTCATTAAATCACAGGATTTGCTACAGCTAAATGGCTTTTTAGTATGTTCTAAACCCTTTTTGCAATTCAGTAAGTGCTCATCACATCTTAGGAATGTATACAAAATTACAATTTGAAAGGGGTGTGTTTAGGGCGTCCTTTCTAAATTGCAACTTAGAATGCTATTATCAATGGTATTAAACTGTAATAGCAGTCGCAAACCATTGATAGGTTCCCTACTCCTCACAGTAGGTTGATAACCCACCCATCGGGCCCTTGTTCCCTTCGTGAATGTAAAAACATGTCTTGTTTGGGAATGGACTGTGGTCCAGGGGACTAGCGCCAACACTTAAACTTTAAAAAAAAGCACATTTCAAAAAAAAAAATCCACTCCTTTTGCTATAACGAAAATGGGCTGCATTGAAAGAAAATTAGTTTGTTTAAATACAATCACAGGCATGATGGTCAGCTGACCCCAGCAGAGCACCACCTCTGTGATGGCATCCACTAGGAGAGCTGCAATTTGCGACCTACCTCATGAATAGCAATGAAGGCCAAATTGTGACCAACTCTGAGTGGGGATTTTGCATACCAACCTAATAGTATATATTATAGTAGTAGAGTAGATTCGCAAAAAATCAGTGAGAAATTTGTGGCCACTTTTTGCTATTTAATTTGTAATACATCTCCCCCCTGGTTCCTGGGGTCCTAGGACAGTTAGAAGTTGGAAGTTACTCGGCTCCAGTACTATAGTATTTTAACACACTAGTCCTGGGTCACAGAAATACTGGACCCCAAACTGGATCACCAAGTGCTCCGTTTTTCACTTGAGTTTCTTAAGTTAGTGAGACAAAGCAGTCTCAGGAATACTCAAGAAGGTGATGTAGATTTAGACACCAAAGGGCCAAGTCACTAAAACATTAATGAGTACAGGAAGTAGTACTACATGAATTCCCTTTTAGTTACCCCTACATGCCTTTATCAATCTTTATCAAAACATCCTACTCTCTATTAGTAAAGGTGTAAAAAGGGAACCTTCCTTACTATTTGTACTAACTGTGAATGATCCCGGAATTCGCTCATTTTATTATACATTACATTCTAAGATTAAGTTTGGTTTTGAACACAGAGTGGCCAAAGTGCTTGACATTTCAGGAAGTATGGTAGGCGGAGCCTTCTTTATGACTTTCAGGGAGGAAATGTTGCCCAAGTTATCAAAGGTATATAAGCATTTGTTTTTAAGTTTATTTTAGGGATTGGGTAGGTACATTCTGACTGTGTAACGATGCAAACCTCACAGTGTGAGGAATGGGATGAGGAAGACAGATGAGGAAGGAATGTGTGTAATTCGCTTTTATGTTGTTTATCTCTATGTGCATGTACTATAAAAAAGTAAAACCTATTGGCGCTGTCATTGCTTGCTAATATATGATGATGAATGATGTTATGCTAAAACGCAGAGGAAAAAATATCATGGACCCAAAATATTGCGCCCTACATTTCTAGAACTTAAGCTCATAAAGGTAAGTATAGATTTACTGTTCTTAAATCCACATCTACGTGCCTTGAAAACACACACACACACATACGCACAGACACACATATATAATATCTTTACGTTACACTGTGTGATATTATAAACCAATTTTTACCTATAAATATTTACCTTCACAATATTTCGGTTTTTGATATTTAGGCATCCATATTGTGGCACTATTATATTTTTGTTTGATATTCTGGTGGAAAATGACTCCAGCCTCATGGATAGGGAAATCACTTGCCACTGAAAGAAAAGCAAATATTTCAAAAATAATTGACTGCCAATTGTGATATTTTGCTAATTGTAGGCTGGAAACTGTTGTCGAAATGATTGCATTGTGCTTGCTGAATTGTTCATTATTCTAGGATGTGTTGAAAAAACCAAGGGGCATATTATCAAGTGGCCGAGATAAGATTATCGCCGCTTTAACGTCTGTTTTCGGGTGAAAAGCGGCGATAATGTTATCGCTTTATTGACAAGGACACGCTAGCGCGTGTTTCCTTGTCTTAGCGCCCGTTGTCAGCACGCCTCGCATCGCATATGAGATGCAAGGGGGGCGTGCCTGACAAAACCCCATGTGAAAATATCGCTAACCCAGCTTCGCGATATTATCAACGAGGGGTAGCGATATTTGAAATCGCGTTAACTATGCCTTAACGCTGGAATTTAACGTCTGTTAAATTCCAGACTAAGGCATACCTAACATGGGGGGTGGATTGTGTGGCTAAGACCACAGGCACTATCATCAAGGATATCGCTGTTTTCCATGGAACATCGCTGGAAAACCAGCGATATTCCATGGAAAACACCGCTATCGCTGGATTAATTATCGCCATGGCGCTAAGCGTTGATGATACAGCGCTAGCTTGGCGATATATTCCAGGGATAGCCGGCGATAATTTAAAGCGCGCTAAGCGCTCTCAGCGATAATTATCGCTGGGGCTTGATAATATGCCCCTTTGTCACATGTTTTTGGAAACAAATAAGGGGCATATTATCAAGAAACGGCGTTAAAATATCGCCGCTTTAGCGGCAGAAAACTGCCGCTAAAGCAGCGATAATGGGCTTGATAATATGCCCTTGAGAATTCCAATAGAAGCCCATGTTCTGGTGTCAACATGGGCTTCTATGCCCGGGGCTACAGGGTACATATTTAATCTTGGTAAGTGCTATCTTTATAAGCAACTCTCATACCACAGCAAAAAAATATGTTGAAAAGGAATTTAGTGGTCTCATCCTGCAAATGTAATCATTGAAAGAGCTTGGAAGAGAACTATAAATCTCACAGAAAAGTTGTAAAAATATATTTTGGAAAACATAAAGGCTCCACTAATGCCACTGGCCCATCAAAGGTAATTCACAATTCCACTATTCCACTGCAGTTTAATAATGATTTAATTTAACCCACAGGATTTATTTACCAGCATAAGAGGTGAAAAAGTTGGCTTTTTCAAATGAGCGATATTTTGTAACACAGACTGACAGTATAGTCATGCTTTGATTCTTATCCCCATATTTTCCTAGTAGAATACACTGTACTCCTGTCTTATATAGCATGGATCAATCTGCAAAGGAGCTCCATGCAGAAGATACAGCAATATGTATGCAAGTCAGTGCAGGACACCTTGAGGGATGTGTAAGTAAGACAGGTGATGGAGCAAATTTTTCATATTGCAAAAAAATGCAATTAGATAAAAAGTGCAAATCTATGCTAAATGATACACGTGTTATGTATAAAGGTTTTGCAGTAGGTAATCATACTTAGATATTAGACACATACAAAAAAATAATAATGTGTTGATTTAAGTTAGCCTAATTGTCAATGCCATATTACCAGACATTTATATGCTAATGTTGAAAGGATTGTTTTCACGTTGAACTTTTGTTTTGCATGAGATGTTTTTCTTTTTTTTCTGCAGATGCTGTAACTTTCCAGAAACCTCTTGTGAGTTAGAGAATAGGCATTTGTTTTGTATTAGAAACCTGATAGTGAGGTTCTCATCGGGAGGAGAGGACATGGCAGGAATCATGACTCATGGGAAGAGCTGTCCGAACCACAACCTGTGAACGAAGTATCTTTTCAAGGACTCATTTTCTGTGATACATTGTGAAGACGTGAGAAACTAGGGAGGTTATCTACTCACACAGTTTACTGAGCTTCTATTGGATAATGAGAACAGGAAATGTATTATTTGTTTCCATTTGTGTATTTTTGAATTTATAATAGTGTGTGTTTCCAGAGTAGGTTGAGACACTCTCTCCAGACCCTCTAGCCTTTGACAGCAAGAGCTCTTTGGACTTTATTGAGGTCCAAAAGGTTCTCTCGCTTAAGGAGAGATTTCCATTTAAACTTTTCACTTACAGAAGATGTCTTCTGATTTATAGCTGAGAATAACTTCCAGCTTGATATTTCTTTGGCTTAAACATGAAAGATCAATGCGTATGCAATTATTCTCTCATCGGGGCTCTTTATTGGGTTTCTGAACTGGCACCTTTATTCTGAATATTTGTCAATCAAAACCTTTAAATTAGCCTAGAGAAATTCCTTAATGGAACACACTTGTTGTATTATTTTTATATTATTTGTGATCTTCACTAATAAAGTATTTAACTTATTTTGAAATACCGACTAATGGATTATTTTCATCTGTAACAAGAATGATAAAAGACTAATGATTTCAGTATAAAATAATTTTAACTTACTAAATTGTTAATAAAACCCTTTATAAGCTCTCTTTGTTGATGATCAATGGTCCATACGACTGGGGGGGTTATTCAATGATTAATCCCGAAGAATAAGATACAAGCATCCCGTGCCATCAAGTGCCAATAAGAGGATGCTTTATGTCACAGGAGTGAAAAGCGCTGAAATAAATTGCCCAAGTTTAGAATTGCCCATGTTCCTTAAGTCCAAAGCCCGAACATGAAGACTGAAGGAGTTTGCAGTTCTGAAAGTGGTTGCAGTGGTGGAGGTGTGATTATCAATAGGGTTATGCATCACAATTGTCTTTGTTGAGTTTTCGTTATTGTATTGAGGTTATGTATTTTGTGTTTTAGTAAAGATTGATAGCTTATTTTTGTTTAGGCATTTGATGTTGAGCAGTTGAAGTTGTTATCGGAACCTGAGTAGACAAAAATCCCAGGATAGTTAAGAAATAATAAGTTGTGGGGTTATTTGTCTGCTAAGGTTTCGTGGTGTCGGTTCGTGAGGTACCATTGACTGCACAATTGAGATAGGGGCTATAATAAATTGTTGTGATCATACTAATAGTGATTGGTGTGAATGAAACCTGTGCAAAGGAGAAAATATATCAGTGAGGGTGATTTCCTGCTGGTCAAGATTTCATGTGTGTGTGTGTGTGTGTCTGTATGTGTGTGTGTATTTGTGTAGAGTGTGTGTGCGTGTGTGTGTGTGTGTGTATGTGTATGTGTGTAGAGTTCAGAAGGATTTACTTTCAATTGTTTCTTGTGTGAATGCCCTACTTTGAATTCTTTAGTGGAACAGACAAGAGTTATTTGTTTACTGTGGCTGCTTAACCCCTTCGTTGCTAGGCCTTTTCCCCCCCTGTGCTAAGTCTTTTTTTGGCTATTTGGGGTAGTTCGCGCTTAGGCCCCTGTAACTTTTTGACCACATAAGGTATCCACACAAAATTTGCGTCCTTTTCTTCCAACATCATGGGGATTCTAAAGGTACCCAGGGTTTGTGGATTCCCCTGGAGGGGACCCAGAAATTAGCCAAAATACAGCTACATTTTGGTTTTTTGGGGAAAAATGCGAAAAAAGGGCTACAGATGAAAGCGTCTGGTTTTTTCCCTGAAAATGGTATCAAAAAAGGGGTTGTGGGGCAGAAATCACCATCTTCCAAGCTTTCAGGGACAAGCAGACTTTTGTCCGAAAACCACATTTTTTTACACAGTTTTGGCATTTTTCTGGGACATAGCCTATTTTTGCTAATTTTTGTGCATTCAACCTCCTTCCAGTTAATGGTAGAAATGGGTACGAAAGCAATAATGGATCCTGGAAAGCTATACATTTTTAGAAAGTAGACCAAATTCTGAATTCAGCAAGGGGTCATTTGTGTAGATCCTTTAAGTTTTCTTTATAAAAACTAACAGTTAAATAAAGGAAAAATTGAAAATTAGTTGAAAAAAACAGCCATTTGTGTCAACGTTTTCACCTTTAACTTCTACTAATTATGACAGCTATTTGAAAGCAATATACCGTTATATCTGCTGGACCTTTTGGTTGTGGGGATATATAGGACTTGTAGGTTCACCAAGAACCCAACGAACCCAGAGCCAATAACTGAGCAGCATCTTGCAATGGTTTTTTATTATGTCCCGGGTATATAGCAATTATTTTGGGAAAATGTATACAAGGAAAAATCGGTATGAAAGACACCTATGTATTTTTGAAATGGGAACAAAATGTAGAGTTTAGAAACAGTAGATATTTGCACATTTCCGAAATTGGGAGTACCCATACTAGCATGTGAATTAAAGGTCATTTTTCAAAATGACTTATTTTTTACACATTGTCTTTCATTTGGAAGGCAGAAATGCATCGAAAGTCAATAGGTAATGACAGTTGCTCTACAATTCTGTGTTACCCTAAGTCTATTGATAAAAATGGTACCTCACTTGTGTGGGTAGGCCTTGTGCCCACGACAGGAAACGGCTCAAAACGCAACTTGGACACACCACATTTTCACAATGAAAAATTACCCTTTTTTTGCAAAGTGCCTAGCTGTAGTTTTTTAACCCTAGCTCTGCCGGCACCTAGGGAAACCTAGCAAACCTATACATTTTTGAAAACTAGACAGCCAGGGGAATTCAGGATGGGGTGACTTGACTGGCTCTCACCAGGTTCTGTTACCCAGAATCCCTTGCAAACCTAAAACATTGTCAAACAAAACACATTTTCCTCACTTTTCTGTGGTGGAAAGTTCTGGAATCTGCGTGGATCCACAAAATTCCAATCACCCCGCGTTCCCCAAAGTCTTTCAAGAAAAACGGTACCTCACTTGTGTGGGTAGGCCTAGTGCCCGCGACAGGAAACGGCCCAAAACGCAACGTGGACACACCACATTTTCACAGTGAAAAATGACCCCCCTTTTGCAAAGTGCCTCGCTGTGGTTTTTGAACCCTAGCTCTGCCGGCACCTAGGGAAACATAGCAAACCTATACATTTTTGAAAACTAGACACCCAGGGAAATCCAGGATGGGGTGACTTGACTGGCTCTCACCAGGTTCTGTTACCCAGAATCCCTTGCAAACCTAAAAAGTGTAAAAAAACACATTTTCCTCACTTTTCTGTGGTGGAAAGTTCTGGAATCTGCGTGGATCCAAAAATGCCACCTACCCCGCGTTCCCCAAAGTCTTCCAAAAAAATGGTACCTCACTTGTGTGGGTAGGCCTTAGTGCCCGCGACAGGAAACAGCGCAAAACGCAACGTGGACACACCACATTTTCACAGTGAAAAATTACCCTTTTTTTGCAAAGTGCCTATCTGTAGTTTGTGAACCCTAGCTCTGCCGGCACCTAGGGAAACCTAGAAAACCTATACATTTTTGAAAATTAGACACCCAGGGAAATCCACAAAATGCAACCCACTGCGCGTTCCCCAAAGTCTTCCGCAAAAAATGGTACCTCGCTTGTGTGGGTAGGCCTACTGCTCACGACAGGAAACAGCACAAAACGCAACGTGGACACACCACATTTTCACAGTGAAAAATGACCCTTTTTTTGCACAGTGCCTAGCTGTAGTTTTTTAACCCTAGCTCTGCCGGCACCTAGGGAAACCTAGTAAATCTATACATTTTTTAAAACTAGACACCCAGGGGAATCCAGGATGGGGTGACTTGACTGGCTCTCACCAGGTTCTGTTACCCAGAATCCCTTGCAAACCTAAAAAAGTGTAAAAAACACATTTTCTTCACTTTTCTGTGGTGGAAAGTTCTGGAATCTGCGTGGATCCAAAAATGCCACCCACCCGCGTTCCCAAAGTCTTCCAAAAAAAATGGTACCTCACTTGTGTGGGTAGGCCTAGTGCCCGCGACAGGAAACAGCGCAAAACGCAACGTGGACACACCACATTTTCACAGTGAAAAATTACCCTTTTTTTGCAAAGTGCCTATCTGTAGTTTGTGAACCCTAGCTCTGCCGGCACCTAGGGAAACCTAGAAAACCTATACATTTTTGAAAATTAGACACCCAGGGAAATCCACAAAATGCAACCCACTGCGCGTTCCCAAAGTCTTCCGCAAAAAATGGTACACTCGCTTGTGTGGGTAGGCCTACTGCTCACGACAGGAAACAGCACAAAACGCAACGTGGACACACCACATTTTCACAGTGAAAAATGACCCTTTTTTTGCACAGTGCCTAGCTGTAGTTTTTTAACCCTAGCTCTGCCGGCACCTAGGGAAACCTAGTAAATCTATACATTTTTTAAAACTAGACACCCAGGGGAATCCAGGATGGGGTGACTTGACTGGCTCTCACCAGGTTCTGTTACCCAGAATCCCTTGCAAACCTAAAAGTGTAAAAAACACATTTTCTTCACTTTTCTGTGGTGGAAAGTTCTGGAATCTGCGTGGATCCAAAAAATGCCACCCACCCCGCGTTCCCCAAAGTCTTCCAAAAAAAATGGTACCTCACTTGTGTGGGTAGGCCTAGTGCCCGCGACAGGAAACAGCGCAAAACGCAACGTGGACACACCACATTTTCACAGTGAAAAATGACCCTTTTTTTGCAAAGTGCCTATCTGTAGTTTGTGAACCCTAGCTCTGCCGGCACCTAGGGAAACCTAGAAAACCTATACATTTTTGAAAATTAGACACCCAGGGAAATCCAGGATGGGGTGACTTGACTGGCTCTCACCAGGTTCTGTTACCCAGAATCCCTTGCAAACCTAAACCATTGTCAAAAAACCCACATTTTCCTCACTTTTCTGTGGTGGAAAGTTCTGGAATCTGCGTGGATCCACAAAATTCCACCCACCCCGCCTTCCCCAAAGTCTTCCAAAATAAATGGTACCTCACTTGTGTGGGTAGGCCTAGTGCCCGCGACAGGAAACAGCACAAAACGCAACGTGGAAACACCACATTTTCACAGTGAAAAATGACCCTTTTTTTGCAAAGTGCCTAGCTGTAGTTTTTGAACCCTAGCTCTGCCGGCACCTAGGGAAACCTAGCAAACCTATACATTTTTGAAAACTAGATACCCGGGGTAATCCAGGATGGGGTGACTTGACTGGCTCTCACCAGGTTCTGTTACCCAGAATCCCTTGCAAACCTAAACAATTGTCAAAAAAAACAAATTTTCCTCACTTTTCTGTGGTGGAAAGTTCTGGAATCTGCGTGGATCCACAAAATGCCACCCACCCCACGTTTCCCAAAGTCTTCCGAAAAAAATGGTACCTCACTTGAGTGGGTAGGCCTAGTGCCCGCGACAGGAAACAGCGCAAAACGCAACGTGGACACACCACATTTTCACAGTGAAAAATGACCCTTTTTTTGCAAAGTGCCTAGCTGTAGTTTTTGAACCCTAGCTCTGCCGGCACCTAGGGAAACCTAGCAAACCTATACATTTTTGAAAACTAGACACCCAGGGAAATCCAGGATGGGGTGACTTGACTGGCTCTCGCCAGGTTCTGTTACCCAGAATCCCTTGCAAACCTAAACAATTGTCAAAAAACAAACATTTTCCTCACTTTTCTGTGGTGGAAAGTTCTGGAATCTGCGTGGATCCACAAAATTCCACCCACCCCGCGTTCCCCAAAGTCTTCCAAAAAAAATGGTACCTCACTTGTGTGGGTAGGCCTAGTGCCCGCAACAGGAAACAGCACAAAACGCAACGTGGAAACACCACATTTTCACAGTGAAAATGACCCTTTTTTTGCAGAGTGCCTAGCTGTCGTTTTTGAACCCTAGCTCTGCCGGCACCTAGGAAACCTAGCAAACCTATACATTTTTGAAAACTAGATACCCGGGGAATCCAGGATGGGGTGACTTGACTGGCTCTCACCAGGTTCTGTTACCCAGAATCCCTTGCAAACCTAAACAATTGTCAAAAAAACACATTTTCCTCACTTTTCTGTGGTGGAAAGTTCTGGAATCTGCGTGGATCCACAAAATTCCACCCACCCCGCGTTTCCCAAAGTCTTCCAAAAACAATGGTACCTCACTTGTGTGGGTAGGCCTAGTGCCCGTGACAAGAAACGGCCCAAAACGCAACGTGGACACACCACATTTTCACAGTGAAAAATGACCCCTTTTTTGCAAGGTGCCTCGCTGTGGTTTTTTAACCCTAGCTCTGCCGGCACCTAAGGAAACTTAGCAAACCTATACATTTTTGAAAACTAGACACCCAGGGGAATCCAGGATGGGGTGACTTGACTGGCTCTCACCAGGTTATGTTACCCAGAATCCCTTGCAAACCTAAAAAATTATTGAAAAAAACAAATTTTCCTCACTTTTCTGTGGTGGAAAGTTCTGGAATCTGCGTGGATCCACAAAATGCCATGCACCCCGCGTTCCCCAAAGTCTTCCGAAAAAAATGGTACCTCACTTGTGTGGGTAGGCCTAGTGCCCGCGACAGGAAACAGCACAAAACGCAACGTGGACACACCACATTTTCAAAGTGAAAAATGACCCTTTTTTTGCAAAGTGCCTAGCTGTAGCTTTTGAACACTAGCTCTGCCAGCATCTAGGGAAACCTACCAAACCCACACATTTCTGAAAACTAGACACCCAGGGGATTCCAGGGAGGTATGGCTTGCGTGGATCCCCCAACGTTTTCTTACCCAGAATCCCCTGCAAACCTGAAATTTTGCTGAAAAAATCACTTTTTTCACACATTTTTGTGTGGGAAAGTTGTGGCATCACCGGTCTGACACAAATTTCCTACCAACCAGCGTTCCCCCAAGTCTCCCGATAAAAATGGGGCCTCACTCGGGTGGGAGGCCCAAGTACCCGCGACAGGCAAGGGCCCAAAACGTATTGAGGCGACATCAAAATTGCCTATCACAAAATGACCTGGTTTTGCAAGGGGGGTCCCATGATGTTTTGGCCCGAGGCTCGGCGGCCACCTAGGGAAACCTACCAAAGCCACACATTTCTGAAAACTAGACACCCGGGGGATTCCAGGGAGGTATGGCTTGCGTGGAGTGGCGTTTGGCTAGCAGTGTGTGTAGTGACCAGCAGCAAGTCACTACTCACACACCGCCAGCCAAGCGCCACTCCACCCACACCGCCAGCCAAGCACAAGTCCACCCACACCGCCAGCCAAGCGCCAGTCCACGCACACCGCCAGCCAAGCTCCAGTCCATGCACACCGCCAGCCAAGTGCCACTCCACGCACACTGCCAGCCAAGCACCAGTCCACACACACCGCCAGCCAAGCGCAAGTCCACGCACACCGCCAGCCAAGCACCAGTCCACGCACACCGCCAGCCAAGCACCAGTCCGCGCACACAGCCAGTCAAGCGCCAGTCCACGCACACCGCCAGCCAAGCGCCAGTCCACGCACACCACCAGCCAAGCGCCAGTCCAAACACACCACCAGCCAAGCACCAGTCCAAACACACCTCCAGCCAAGCGCCAGTCCACGCACACCGCCAGCCAAGCGCAAATCCAAACACACCGCCAGCCAAGCGCCAGTCCACGCACACCGCTAGCCAAGCACCACTCCACGCACACCGCCATCACATTTAGGATTTTTTTATACAAAAAAGAAAACACAAACAAATTGCAAATAAATACAAATCTACTACCACAAAATCTGAAACTAAATACACTACACAAATGCCAACCTTGAAACTGAACAAAAAATATTAAACAATAGAGGCCAGGCAGTTCACTTTACCACTCATGGATGCTCCCAAAAATTATTTTGCATGTGGTACATTCTAAAACAAGCAGGCACACACAGCCCAGGGTTTGAAGGACACTCGGGGCAGTACATACAAGTCTCCTTCCGCGTACCTCTTCGCCAACAGACTCTACATCTCCTACTGGGAAAGTCTTTTGAGGGTGTGGGAGGAATGTGATCAGGAAAGTGGTGATCTTTCAATCTAGCCACATCCTCCACCACTCCAACTCTAGGAACACTTGCCTGTTCCACTAAAACAAGGCTGCCTAATACAGACTCCTGAAACTTAGCAAAAGTCATCTTTGACTCAGGACCAGAATCCTTGAATACAACAAAAGCATTAAAGGTTGCCAAGTGGAAAAGATGGATAGCCAACTTCTTATACCAAATGTGAGCCTTACGAAGAGCAGCGTTAGGTTCCAACCTCTGATCTACTCTGTCAACACCACCCATGTGCCTATTATAGTCTAAAATGCACACAGGTTTGCACGCTTCAGCAACCTGACCACAAACAGTCACAGGTGAAGTGCTTTCATCATGGATGGCAGTCAGCATGTAGACATCTCTCCTGTCTGAAAACTTCACAGCTAGAAGTTCCTCACAACGCAACGCACTGCACTGTCCCTGCACAAGCTTTTGACAAACTAGTTCTTTAGGGAAACCTTTACGGTTAGAGCGGATTGTGCCACAAGCAACAGTGTCCACTTTGGCCAATTCCCTGAACAACCGCACACCAGTGTAGAAGTTATCTACATATAAATGGTGACCTTTGTTAAAAAGTCCTCTACCAAGTTCCCACACAATTTTCTCAGTCACTCCAAAAGTGGACGGACAACCAGGGGGGTTAATCCTGGATTCCTTACCGGTGTACACCCTGAAATTAGAGATATATCCAGTCCTACTGTCACACAGCATATACAGCTTAATTCCATAGTGTGCCCTCTTACTAGGAATGTATTGCCTAAAAACCAAGCGGCCCTTGAACAGGACCAAAGACTAATCAATAGCTATTTCTTTGCCTGGAGCATAGATCTCAGAAAATCGATCAACAAAGTGATCAATGACAGGCCGAATCTTAAAAAGACGGTCACACTCAGGGTGATCTCGTGGCAACGCTAAACCATCATCGACAAAATGCAGCATCCGAAACAAAAGCAAATACCTATCACGACTCATGACTGCCGGAAATATAGCTGTTGCCATCAACGGACTAGCAGACCAATATGAAGACATTGATGGCTTCCTTGGCAAGCCCATCAAAAAAGTTAAACCCAAGAACTTCTTCATCTCTTCCAGATTTTTGGGAGTCCACCGGGTAGCTCTAGAGTGGGGCTTACGGCTGGCACTGTTGTCCCTCAAAAACTATTCGGCATACAAATTAGTCTGCTCAACAATCTCTGCCAAAAACACATCATCCATAAACAACTGAAAAAAATTTATCGGCCAAAAAATTTCTGTGTTCACTCTACACCCTGGAATACCACTAAAGTCTGGCAATGCCGGCTGCTCCATGCCGGGGGCAACCCAGATGTAATCACTTTCAACTGGAAGCCTTGCAGCACCAGGCTGCAACCCAGATGCCTCTTGCCACACTATACCAACGGGAAGCCTTGCAGCCCCAGGCTGCAGCCCAGATGCCTCTTTGCGCACTATCAGCACATCAATGTCCTCCTCTAACACAGGCACTTCATCCGCACTAAGAGTAGCTTCATCCGCACTGAGAGTAGCTTCATCATCCGATGATTCTATGTGGAGAGAAACTCACTGCCTGAATCTTCCCTCCCTCCTCTGCCTCCAGATGCAGAGTCAGTCTCTGAACCATGGTCAGAGGAAGACTCAAAGAGCATACCAACAACCTGCTGAGCAGTAATCCTGCGGCTAGCCATTATCCTTACTAAGAAAGGAGACTGCACAAACAAC
The DNA here is from genome assembly GCA_963921515.1 of Calotriton arnoldi. Taxonomy (NCBI): domain Eukaryota; kingdom Metazoa; phylum Chordata; class Amphibia; order Caudata; family Salamandridae; genus Calotriton; species Calotriton arnoldi. The sequence goes on from CAWUFW010009799.1 coordinate 70,296, forward strand.
TCAACAACAACCAACACTGTGCAAAATAAGTAAGTAAAAAAATGTGTGTCTTTATCACAAAGATCTATATACTCAAACTATACAATTCACTTGTAAGAGACAGCTACACTCACCAACACCTACTCTGCAGAGAGACAGCAAAAACCAACGATATTCCACTAGAAAGAAAAAAACAAAACCAATTACTCACAAGACAACAAAATACACATCGAGCACAAATGCAAAAAGTTTTTGACACTCAAAAAACAGAAGCTAAACATACTGCTATTATTACACCATTTGCAAAAAAACACATTCATGCAAAAAAATGAAAGTCATTTACATTGTACAAAAAAAAGTCTCTTACCAAACGCAAGCAACTACACAAACAGCAGAAACAAATGTAACAAAACCGCAACCTGCAACAGTCTAAAGAGCAAAAGCTTTCACCTAGAACAAAAAGGGAGAAATAAAGCATTACAATTGCAAATCACAAGAAATAAAACAATTAACATTATAACACGCTATGTCACTACCCAAATGGTCAATCTGCCAGATGGGCCTTCAAATAGGGCTGTGACAAATGGGGGGTGAACTTGCATAAGGGATTGGGTGAGCTTGTCTGAGGGTGGGGCAGAAAACAGCAAACAGAAATGTGCCCCCTTGCAAAAGAAATAAATCCCTGGTGCCTAGTAGGGTTTTCTGCCTCCCCTCCCGAACAGGGCAAAAGGCCAAAAAAGGGGCAGATCTGTCCCCAGGAGGGGCAGAAAAACATTAACCAAATGTTACTCCCTTGGAAGCAACCATGTCGCTTCCATTACACATAAAACAAAATCCTTGGTGCCTAGTGGGTTTTCTGCCCCCCCCGCCGGGGGCAGAAAGGCCAAAATAACAGGCCGATCTGCCCCCAGGGGGGGGGGGGAGAATACACATATAAAAAAAATCTGCCCCCTGGAAGCGACCCTTGCCCAAGGGGTCGCTTCCAATTTAATTTCAAATAAGTCCCTGGTGTCTACTGGGTTTTTCTGCCCCCCTTGGGGGTAGAAAGGCCAAAAAAAGGGCCGATCTGCCCCCGAGGGGGGCAGAATGCACATTTAAAAAAAAGCCCCCCCCCCTGGAAGCGACCCTTGCCCAAGGGGTCACTTCCATTTAAATTTTAAATAACTCCATGGTGTCTAGTGGGGTATTCTGCCCCCGCTGGGGGCAGAAAGGCCAAATACATGGGCCGATCTGCCCCCAGGGGGGGCAGAATACACATTTTTTTTAAATGAGGCCCCTGGAAGCAACCCTTCCCCAAGGGGTTGCTTCCATTTAAAAAAAAAAAAGATCCCTGGCTCTAGTGGGCTTTTCTGCCCCCCTGGGGCCAGAAATGCCCAAAAAACCCAGGCAATCTGTCCCCAGGGGGGCAGAAAAGTCTTTAAAAAAATGGGCCCCCCTAAGGAAGCGACCCTTGCCCAAGGGGTCACTTCCTTTAAATAATTAAAGGACTCCCTGGTATCTAGTGGGGTATTCTGCCAGAAAGGCCAAATACACGGCCCTATCACAGGGGCAGAATACACATTTTAAAAAAATGAGGGCCCCAGAAGCGACCCTTCCCCAAGGGGTCGCTTCCTTTTTTGAAATAAAAAGATCCCTGGCTCTAGTGGGCTTTTCTGCCCCCTGGGGCCAGAAACGCCCAAAACCAAGGTGATCTGGCCCCAGGGGGGCAGAAAAGTCTTTAAATTTTTTTCCCTTGAGGAAGCGACCTCTTGCCCAAGGGGTCGCTTCCTGAACGAAAAAGAAATCCCTGGTGCCTAGTGGGGCATTCCTGCTGCACGATCGCGACGCTATGCGCGATCGTGCAGCAGGAATGCCCTGTATTGAGACATCAGGGGAGAGGAAATACTGTTTCCTCTCCCCCAATGCCTCAATGTTCCGCAATGTGCCCCCCCCCGGCTCACCGGAGCAGCAAAAACGTACCCTCCTCCTGGACGCGCTGGAAATAAATGGTTTCCAGCGCGTCCAGCGCTTCCTGATGACGTCGGCGCGCGCTGTGCACGCTGACGTCATGGGAATGCGTGGGGGGGGTCGGGGGTGGCAGCGGAAACTCTTCCGCTGCCATCCCCCTCTGTGGGGGCAAGATCGGCAACCCATGGGGGGAGCGCCAGCGCTTCCCCCATGGGCTTTGCTCATGACGGAGCGGTTCCGTCATGAGCACAGCCCAACCGATGCTCATGACGGAACCGCTCCGTCATGAGCATCGAAGGGGTTAAACTTGTGAAATTTAGTGTACAAGGAAAATAGTAAAGGTAAACCACTGCGATGTGTGAGAATTATGCCAGAGTGAACTGCTTGGATAGTTCAGTTGGTGTGAAGTTCTGCGCTGGGATTGTTTGGAAAATCATCAGGTGCTGTATTGTGGTAGGCTCACGAAGAGGGATTACGTTGAGATTGAAAGTGAATATTGATTTGTATGGAATGAAAAATTTCCTAGCTATCGTAACGGAAAGTTTCAATTCTATTAAGGACTCAGTGGCAAGGATTATGCCAATTCTCTTCACTTTTATTAACAGCAGCCAATTTTAAAACAACAAACTACATTTCCCATGAACCCTAGGGAAATTTGTAGTACAAGAAAAGTGTCCAATTAGGAACAGTCCTGGAACCTCCAATCAGGTCACTCCAACCTCAACATAGTCTGTCCTCACTGGCCCTTCATCCTCTTTCGTCGCACGAAGTCAGCCTTTAGATTACACTCATGCTACCTGTTTATTCGCATCGGAACCTACGAGGACAAAGGTACATCGTCATTCAACGAACAGGACTACGTCAAGCCTGTAAACCAAAAGCAGTGAGGCAGAATTCCACAAAAAGACAACAAATCAATACTCTCAACAGTTTAGAATCAAACTGAGCTACTTACTCCAATACGGGGTGGGAAGTCTTCATCCAGATACCCTAGGGTGAGCTAATCCTCGCCTCCGAGTCCTTAATAGAATTGAAACTTTCCGTTAAGATAGCTAGGAAGTTTTTCATTCTATGTCAGGACTGGAGGCGAGGAGTATGCTAGTTTAAAGCCTGCTCACCACGAGGTGAGCCATGTCCAGCACTGGCTTGAAGTAGAACCTTTTAAAGGTAGAGTCCGAAGACCAATCCGCCGCGTTGAGGATATCCTCTAAACGGGCACCCAAGCCAAATGCTTTTGAGGCCATAACTCCTCGAGCTGAGTGAGCTCCGAAGTCCTTGAGACGTATACCTGCCTCTTGCATAAACCACCTAACCCATCTGGCTATGGTGGGAGAGGACACCGCCTTAAATGGTTTGCGTAATGCAATAAGAAGTTGACGTTCTCCTGGCGGTCGGTACTCCTCTGTCATTACTTTGTTGGCCTTCAGGCAGCGAACCACGCACAACTTAGGTGAGTCTGGGAATTCCGGATATGAGATTACTCTTGTGTGACACTTAGGGGCATATTCACAAGGATCTACCGCCGATTTATCTCCACCTTAACGCATCCAAAGTGGAGATAGATTTAACACCCCATTCACAAGCAGGTGCAAACTGCAGACATCGCCAGTATTCCCGCGATAACTGCCTCAAAATGTATCTCCACGGTGGACACCACCAACTAACCCTAATGAGATGCAGAGTAGGCGTTCCCGTGCAAAAACACACAAAAATAATTCAACACCACTTTCCCAACGAACTGCCAGATCTGCGATGCGAACCAAAAACAGGCGATAAGCCGCGGTAGCACCAGTGATGTAACACCTGCCTTTTGCTGGTGTTAAGCAGGACGACTACCTGCAGCATGAAAGGGAGCCCAGCCAAGAGCCACACCTGAAGACCCACAGATGCCATGGAGACAATGATCATGCAGCTCGGATACCCATGAGGGCCACAACACCCAGCGCCACCACCCCCAGCAACCCCCCGGACCCCCCGGACATACACATACCGTGCACGACACAAGAGCCACAAAAAGCGCATGATGACACACATTGTCAAAAAAAAACACACATGTGTGGCCAGAAGAACGAGAAACAGTCACACAGCACTGAAGTAACAACCAAAACTTTATTGAAATACAACACAAAACACCAATGCGGAAGACTCCTGTCGGGTCCGTCCGGGACAATCTCGATGTCACAGCCTGGAAAATAAAGCACAAAATCAGAACGTGTGCCATGCGCACATCAAAGGAGCGAGACACAGAGAAACAGAGAATTAAAGAAAGGCAGAGAGAGAAGGAAAGGAAGGGAGAGAGAGAGTGAGAGAGAAGGAAGGAAAGGAAAGGAGAGAGAGTGAGAGAGAGAGAAGGAAAGGATAGAGAGTGAGAGAGAGAGGGAAGGAAGGAAGGGAGAGAGAGAGTGAGAGAGAGAGGGAAGGAAGGGAGAAAGAGAGAGACACCACCGCCCCTGCGCACCCAGGCCCCACTGTTCACCTGCTGCCACCAGTGTGTCTCCAACCACGTGCCGGGATACACTGCAAGCCACCAGGTCTGCAATCTGTAATCGAGGCCAGAGTCAATCATGGCAGAGTCCATCACACAGCTCACGGCAACAACGCCTGTCCGTCCCTGCGCACGCATGCAGCCGCACCCTACCCCCTCCCGCCGGCCAGCGCTGGCTGTCCGCACTTGCGCACCCCGGGCCCACTGCTCACCTGCCGCCAATGGTGTGTCCACCAGTGGGCACACCACGTGCCCGTGCAAGCTCCAAGCCCCAGTCCCACCACCATGGCATGGTCCACATCATGCGGACCCGCCCCACGGCCCAGCAGGTCCCACACATGACGCTGAGTCCTGAGGCATCAATGGCAGAGACCACATCAGTGCACACGTCATCATCGCAGGCTGCACACCCGCTCAGCTATTTCAGTGCCACTAACCCTGTGCAACCCCAGTCAGCGCCACGTGGTGGTAGGCCCGTGATGGGCGCAAGGCTTCGGGTGCCACTAACCCTGTGCAACCCCAGTCAGCGCCACGTGGTGGTAGGCCCGTGATGGGCGCAAGGCTTTGGGTGCCACTAACCCTGTGCAACCCCAGTCAGCGCCACATGGTGGTAGGCCTGTGACGGGCGCAAGGCCTCGGGTGCGACCAACCCTGTGCGCCACAACTCATGGGCCCTTTATGATTGAGAACCGTGGAACGTCCGTCATCCAGTCACCACCGGCAGTGGGGAATGTGACGTTGTCGGCCCCTTATATTGGCAGGGTCACATGGCCTGTGACTCCTGTGCCGGATGGGTGTGGTGTGTGTGCAAACCTGCCCTCAGGGAGTGGCCGTGACATGCTGACAACTAGACCAGTGACCTGCATACCACCAGCGTGTACGCCTGCGACATGTAGCTATGTGGGCCCCCCTCGGAGCGTAAGCGGAGTGGTCTGGCCTGGCGTACGCCGGACCAGCGCAGGGCTTGCAACAATGACTCGGGGGCTCTGGGCGTGGTTCAGTCCATGTCCGGACAAGGAAGTGACTAATGCTTGTGTCCCTGTTGTAGTGTCCACAGCAACCGGAACACAATAGGCAATGTAGCACACTGTGACTGGCATCCCACTAGATGAGCATCATTGACGTAAGGGAAATCACTGTCCCTACATTCATCCACACATTCATACATGAATGATGAAAGACATGACACAGCAGTGCATTTCTGGATGTTTATTGCACATCCAGTGGAGTTTTGCAGCTGGAGCGGTACAGGGCCATGCTAAGCACACTACACAATATGGGCCCGTGGAGGGCCAGCCAGAGTCCATCCGGGGATGACAAGTACTGCGGAAGAGGAAGGGTACAGTCCGCAGTCTGGTCGCCGTGTCATTGGTCATCAAACAGGATATGGCAGTCCATGTCGCGGTCCAAGGTGAGTGCAGCGGAGTGTATCAGGGGTCAGTGGAAGGTCATGGGGCCATGTGCGGCACCAAGCAGAAACAGGCAAGGTGGCGGAAATGAATGCTAGTGCCTCCTTCTGATCTCAATCCCATCCACGTCCTCGTCCTCGGATGTGTGCTCTGCCCCACCTGTGGGTGTTGCAGTACCGGCTGCGGCACTGTGTGCCACTGACACATCAGGGGCCGGAGGAGGATTGTCGGCCGCACTGTGTGCCACTGACACATCAGGTGCCGGAGGAGGATTGTCGGCCGCACTGTGTGGCAGTGACAAATCAGGTGCCGGAGTGGATACGCCTGCCGCACTGGGAGGCACTGACACACCAGGGGGGCGGAGATGTGGATGGTGTGGGGGCAGCAGCATTCATCATCGCCACGCCTTGTGGCAGCAATGCCGTGATGAGGATCTGCAGGGCATGGTAGATCCCTGCTACATTTCGCTGATGTGCAGTGGTGGCTGCCATCCTTTCTGCCTCCATCCGCACCATGTCCTCCATGAGCCTCCGCATGTGTGCCAGCTCACGGCTGGGATCGCTGGAGCCACTCTGAGCGGACAGGTGTTCTTGTCTCCGAGTCATGACTCCAGCGATGTGAGTCAGGGCTCGTTGGAGACCATGGAGTGGACCGTGGGTGTCCGTTAGGGACTGGAGCTGGTCCCTGATGGGACCTAGACACCCATGGATGGCGTCCAGTTTGGTAGCCATTAGGTCGAATCCCACCCGCACCTGCTCAGCCGTCTCCCTCTGGCCCTCCAGCACACAGCGTTGGAAGGCCATGTGTTGTTCCTGGGGGTCGTGGGAGACTGCAGGGGCTGTGGGTGCCTCCTGCTGGGTGGTTTGGGTAGTGGGTGGGGTCTCCTCGATGCAGCTGGGCTGCCCTGATCCTGGAGGTGAGTTGCGGATGATGTCAATGATGTCTTGGAGGGCTTGGGTGTCGATGCTGGGGGTGTCCTCCTCGTCATCAGTGAAGAGTGGCTGGGACTGCTCTGCAGGAGGTGTTGATGGTACCCCTGCAATGTGAAGGGGAGATGGTGTATTACAATGTGTCTGCATGTATGTAGCCGCATGGTACAGGTTCACATTCAGACAGCATGGCATTGTACATTGTGCAGTCTGTGGATCAGGGCCATGATCCAGAGTCATTGTGGGTGTGCACTGTGCTCTGCTTGATTGTGCATGTGTGCCATTGTGGCCATCTCCACCCATCACCCCAGTACCTGGTGGTCACTCACCCTGTTGCTGTTGTGTTGTGTCCTGTCGAGCAGTGTCCGGTCCCCTGACTCCGGCCACAGTCTCCACACTGATGACTGTCGACACCAGCTCCTCCATGTCATCCAGCTCCAGCTGTGGCACTGGGCTCCCATCTCACGTCTGCATTGCTGCCTTCTGGTTGCCTGCGAGTTTCTCCTTGGTCTTGCGCTTGATGTCAATCCATCGCCTCTTGACCTCGTCCATTGACCTCTTGTGCTCTCCGACGGCATTCACCTTGTCCACGATGTCCCGCCATATGCCATTTTTGGTGCCCAACGACACGTTGGAGGTGACGAACAGTTGTTGATGGTGTTCCATCACCTCCGTGACCAGGATCCTGTTTTCCTGCGGACTGAACTTTGTCTTCCTCTTCTTCTTGTCCTTGGCCTTCCCTGTCCCCGAGGTCCCAGGCTGGTCATCTGGCGTGCTTGTGGGGTTGCGCTTGTCCTCTGCGCCTGCTCCGGCTGCCTCCATGGTGCTTGGGTGTTGGTCATTTTGTGTTTGTGTGTTTTTTCTACTTTTATAGTGGATTTTCCCGCCTGCCATGTGTGTATTGCAGGCCTGGCGCTGCTTATCGCTGATTTCCTCATCGCGCTTTGGCCCATCGCATGTTTTTTTCGCGTTGAGGTTTGTGTTTTTATCACCGTCGCGGTTGTTGTATCGCGAACATTGGCCGCGTTTTCGGGGGACTATCGCATGGTACCGCCGAGTTGTGAATTCCACGTTAACACGGGGTTATTTTCCCGCGATAGGCTGCAATGTGTAAAGTTGCGTTAACATTTTTTGGAGATGTTTAGCACACGTTCTTGTGAATATCCCCCTTAGTCCTTCTATGCAGAGTAAAAGTCACTCCATTAGGAGTAAAAATCCTGGATGTGACGAGTGTCTCACATCAGACACTCGTCGACAGGAAATAAGGCAGAGCAGCATAGCCAGTTTAGCCGACAGCTCTTTCCGCAACAAAAAACGGTTAGGTTGCCAAGATAAGAACAAGTTAAGAACCCGGTTCACATCCCATAAGGCCGAATACCGAGGTTCCGGGGGCAGAGATAGTCTAATGTCCCAGAGAAGGGTGCACACGAGAGGATGTTCTCCGAATGCAGCATTATTAAGCGGCAGGTGACCTGCTGAAATGGCTGAACGAAAGGTGTTTATAGACCTGTAAGCCAAACCACTAGAGGCAAGGTGAGCCAGAAAATTCAGGATGTGAACTACATCTGCATCCAAGGGATTGAGACTCCGTCGCATACACCAGCGGGACCATCTGCCCCAAGCGGACCTGTAGCGTTTGACTGTACTGTCCACCCAAGCCTTAGACATGAACTCCTCAGCCTTTGCCAAAAGGCCCGGGACTTCCCATCGTCCCCGGTAATCGTCCACGCCATGAGCCACAACGAGTTCCCCAGAACCAGTGTATGTGGAACTTGGTCGGGGTCCAGGAGAAGATTTGGAAAAAGGGGGAGCAGGATTGGAGAATCCCAAGAAAGTTTCAGAAGAACCAGAAACCAGACTTGAGATCTCCAAAAGTGGGTGAGTATTACCACCTCTGCTCTCTGCCTCCTGATCTGAGCTGTCACTCTTGTGATCATCGAGAAGGGGGAAAGGCATACCCCGTCTCCTGACTCCAATCCTGGAGGAAGGTGTCCGTAGACACTGCCAACGGGTCCGGCCTCCAGCTGAAAAACCGTGGGAGTTGGTGGTCGAACCTCGAGGCAAAAAGGTCTATTGAAAAAGGACCCCAAAGGTCATTCAACCTCCGAAACACGTCTAGGTCCAACTTCCACAGACTGGAATCCCTGAAGTTACGGGATTGAAAATCCGCTACCAAGTTCTCCCGACCGGGAAGATACTCCGCCGTGACCGAAACTTGATGGTCCAGACAGTATTGCAAAAAACCGGCGGCCAGGTCGGAGAGGGCTTTGGACCTCATGCCCCCTAAATGGTTGATATAACGGACCGCAGACATGTTGTCCATTTTTAGAAGAACCGATGGCTGAATGGACTCTCACGTCCAACAGCGAACGGTGAAGGAGCCTGCCAGGAGTTCCAAGCAGTTGATATGTAATCTCCGTTCTTCTGGAGACCACAACCCTCCTGTAGAAAATGTGCAGCACCTGGCTCCCCAGCCTACTGTGCTGGTGTCGGCTATATCACTAAATCTGGCGCAGATCCAAAGATTGCCCGGCAGTTCCAGGGCTCCATGTGTTGAAACCACCATTGGATCTCCTCCCGGGCTTCCTCGGAAAGGATCACCTTGTGGGAGTAGGGACACCCTCTGCGCAAGTACACCACTTTGAGGTGTTTCAAGGCACGGTAGTGGAGGGGCCCAGGGAAGATGGCCTGGATGGAAGCTGAGAGTAGACCTACTATTCAGGCCAGATCCCTGAGAGACACCTGATGCTTGGTGATAGCCCGTCTCAATTTGTGTCGAATATTTGAGACCTTCCTGGCTGGTAAGCTGAGCGTGGAGGACATGGAGTCTATCTCGAAAGCCAAGAATCGTCAGGAATTGTGAGGGGGTGAGAATCGACTTCCCTTCGTTGACAACAAAACCCAGGCTCTGGAGAAGATCCACCGCCATCCGTAGATGATGTAGAAGTTGCTGAGGACACATATCCATCAGGAGCAGATTGTCCAGGTAGACGATCATTCGTATGCCCCGAGCTCTCAAACACTCCACCACTGGTTTGAAGACCTTGGTGAAGCACCATGGGGCCGAAGATAGGCCGAATGGGAGGGATGCAAACTTGTACGTCTGCCCCTGCCAGACGAACTGGAGGAATCGTCGGTGGGGAAGAAAGACCGGAATAACCAGGTAGGCGTCCTTTAGGTCTAGCCGCACAATCCAATCTGAGGGCAGCAAAACATCTCTGAGTAGATGAATTCCTTCCATCTTAAAGTGGCGGTAGACCAACCACTCATTGAAACCACTGAGATTGATGATGGGTCGCTTGCCCCCATCTGTTTTGTCCACCAAAAAAATGTTGCTTACGAAACCCCTGGGATGAGGAGTAGAGGGGACTATAGCTCCATTGGCCAGAAGGGATTCGACCTCTGCGTCTACTAAGGATGCTTCCTGTTGTGAGAACTGAATAGGACGGGGTCTGTGCTGTTGGACGGGATTGCCCACATAGTCTATGTGGAACCCCCGAACTGTCTGCAATACCCATGGGTCCCCTGTGATAGAAATCCAAGCCTGGAAAAAAATCCCCAGCCTCCCCCCTACTTTTAACCGGGAAGAAGGGAGAACACTCACCGGCATTGGATGAGGCTGCAGCTCCTCGGTAACCTCTGCCTTTGCCACTTCGGCCTCTTGCACAGTAGAAATTGCCAAAGCGGGATTGGTCCTGGTACTGTCCCTGCCTGGAGCCTTGCCCTCTTGGGTGTTGGTTGGGAGTGCGGCCGGTCGAGCGGCCCCTACCTCGACCGGCCCCCTCGGAAAACCCGGGGGAAAACCTTTTTGATGGAGGATTGCGCTTTGTCAAGGGAGGTAAAGGTGTTGACAAATTTACCTAACTCTTTGACGAAAGGTTCCCTGAAGAGGCCTCCTTGAGCCACCGCCCCTGCTTCTGAATCCGCAAGATCCCCAAGTTTGGGGTCTACTTTAATAAGCAAAGAGTGATGGCGCTCCATTGAAAGGGCACAATTAGGATTGCCCAGAAACACAATAGCCCTCGGTGCCCACCCGGAAAGGGACTCAGGGGAGATAAGGGAGCCTGACGTCTTGGCCTCCTCGGCCATGTCCAGAATCTTCGTGAGGGGCCCTAAAATGTCCAGGAGTTTGTCCTGGCACGCACGCCAGGACCTGTCAATCCCTTTTTTGGGATCCCTCATAAATCTTTGCAAAAACGTTGCCATGCGGGCATCAATCTCTGGGGTGAGGGCGACTTTACCTTCTAGGGAAGGTCGGGGGCATTCTGCTCGGAGGCAGTTACATGCCTCTTTCTCAAGGGGCTTCCTAATTCGCATTGCCACATAACTGGCCACTTTATCAGTTGGGGCCGAGTCCGAGGAGCGGGGGAGAACTATTCATCAGGGTCGAACATGTCAGAAGTGTCCTGAGGACGGGAAGGGAGCCAAGGTCTGGAAGGACCGGACTCAGCATTCGTGTCCCCTGCGTTGTCTTGTGGGTTGAACAAATCGTCCCCTGCAGGTGGTAAATTTGGTTGTGTGGCTAGGAAGGCTTGTTTAAACCTGTCAAAGGCACTGAGATCCACCCCCGCGTCGCGTGCACGTTTGGCAGGGGGGGAGCAGGGTCTGCCGTCAGGGGAGTCACTGGAGGCCCATTTTGTGGGACGGGAGCCATAGGGAGGTTAGCCAGCCGTGCTAGCGCCTGATCAATCTTGCGGGACAACCTCTCTTCTAGGGGCGACATGGCTTCGCCCACAGCTTTATAAATTGAAGCATCTGCAGCTTCGTAGAACTCATCGTCCCAAGGGAGGTCAGCCAGGGTATTTTCCCCTCCCTGGGAGTCTTCCTCGTAGTTTATCTCCATATTTTGGACACACTGAGGAAATACCAGCGATGCTGAGTCCTATCTGTGGTGTCTGAGGAACAGACCTGACTGCCTTAGACTATAAGGCGCTGTCTTAGGGGGGCTGGGTGTCAGCCTGCACTCAAGAGCGAGAGACTCACTGAGAAAAATTAAGGTCCAAGTATCTGGTGCTTAGAAATGTATAAATTTGACTGCGCCCAGCCTGGGAAAGTGCCCAACAGGCTTTGAAATGCCTGAATACAGACCCGCAGGGGCGTTGAGAGAAAACAGTACAGACTCTGTTGGTTTTTAATGCACGGTGCCTGAAGGCAGCAGAGCGTAAGACAAAACAGATTGGCCTTTATTCATTAGGTGGCATGATCCAATACACCTCCGTGAGGTGTCCTCCTCAGGCCGGTGCTCGTGGGGAACTACGGCGCGCCGTTCAAACCCCTCAGGATTTGAACGTGCGTGCTGTTTCCCTCTGCCTTCCACGCCGCGGCTCAATTGAACAGGGACGCAGCACCTAAAGCGTCCGGGAGAAAAAACCAAGTTCGGGGAAAATGGACAGTGCGCACAAAGGCGGTGATGAAGTCCTACTTGAAGAAGGGCAATCTCGTCACAACTGCTCCCGCACGCGCAGCAATAACAGCAACAGTTGACTTCAATCAGCAGAACCAATATCAAACCTTAGCACGCGTTGCACAAAGTGTGTGAGCCAATTAGCACACACTAAAACAAACGGCAGCAATTACTTCAGTTACTTAAGCAGAAAAATAATAGCAAGGTGCATTAGCATGCGTCGCACAACGCGCGCGAGACGACCAATTAGCACAATCTTAAATAAAACAAAGCACACAGTAAACAAAGTGAGAATCCCACAGAGTAGGAGAAAAACACTTATCTCGGCTGCGCAGCAGCGAAGAAAGAGGATGAATGGCCAGTGAGGACAGACTATGTTGATGTTGGAGTGACCTGATTGGAAGATCCAGGACTGTTCCTAATTGGACACTTTTCTTGTACTACAAATTTCCCTAGGGTTCATGGGAAATGTAGTTTGTTGTTTTAAAATTGGCTGCTGTTAATAAAAGTGAAGAGTGAAGGCATAATCCCCGCCTCCAGTCCTGACATAGAATTATAAATTAAATAGAAGAAAACCATTCAAATTTATTGAATAGATATTTGCTCATTTAGTGTTGAATTTTTGGTATCATGAAATGCTATAATGCTCTTAGAGATTTAATGAGAGGTGATGTGTGAGTCCCTGTCTGTGAGGGTGAGAAGGCTCCACCAGAAGGTACACCAGGTCATTATATGGTGACAAATGTAGAGCTTCATCATTGGCATAAGATCACTTAAGATGAAGGGGCATTTAGGTATGCACAATATAGTAATTTTGATGTAAAGATTATCGAACATTTAATGGAAAGTTAATATGAAATGAAACAGCCCCTTAGACCCACACAGAATGAAGCATTAAATGCTTGGGAGCAAGCAACTCATGCTAAAGAGATAGAAAGATACTAGAATAGAGCCAAGAGAGCAGTGTGTGACTGCGCATATTCTTAATTGGATGAAGGATGATGAATGGGATGATGGAGGAAATGTGTAGTTGTGGGAGGTAGTATGTACCCGGCAATAATGAAAGAAAAGTCTAAAAAGAATGAAAAGCAAGGGAAATGAAGAGACGGAGTCTACAAGAAAAGCTGATACTGATAGTGATTCGAGGGGATGACATTTTAGATGGTTTGTTGTCCTCACGCCCACCACCATATGTAGCTCAAACATCCAGTTCGGAAAGTGTTACAACCACTAGTGGTGCCGTGGCTACAGCTGTGTTGACCTAAATGTGATTCAGATCAGAGGACGACCTCCAACACTTTCAATTGCAACTGCTCAAGCAGCCACTACTGTAATTGCTCCAGGTGTTACAGCATATGTTGTGACTGTTCCTGCACTAGTGTCACAGGTTGTATCAGCTCAGGAATTTGAAATTCCTGTTGCATCTGCAACAATCAATATTGGATCAAATCCTATTGTTCTGCGAGCTGTAGGAGGAATAGCCACAACAGGGTTTATCACAACATCGCAAAACTCGCAGATGGTTGCCTGGACGCGACCACAGAATGTTCAATCGTTTTGTTTTTGCAACACCAATTGAATCAATATCAGGAAAATAATTTGATATACTTAAGCAAGGAAATCACAAGGCGTGCAGCTGCCACACATGACAATTTAACAGAATTGGCAGGTAAATATGAGGTAGATTTCACAAAGAGTATCCCTTTACCGAAAAGCTTTAGGGCACAATTAGATGATGAAGCTACTGTGACCATACAATCCTCAGGGATGAGATTGCACATTGCTGTACTGGTGAAGTGCAGTCGGAAATGGAGCAATTGTTACTTGTTAGAGAGTCAGTGCGCAAAGAAGCAAGGAAAGAAAGAGAAACAATCAGACACTACAGAAGCAAATGGTAAACCATCACCAGCACCCTCAAATGAAGATATAGCTCTTACTTTCATTATGAGGAAAATACCAGGTGCAGAGTATGTTCATGTACCGTAGAGGTGATCTTAGGACATTCACATACAACTTTCAAAAATTGAGAGAGAATCCGACTCAGTGGTATACACAAGTTAATAGGTTTGTGAAGATTTTGAAGGTTTTGTGGACAGATTTGAACACTTTCTTTGCCATTGTGGTACCAAGTGATCTATGGGCTGAATGTAAGATAGCTGTGCAATGGCCACATGCAGAGGGTCCCAGAGGTGCGCGTACCCGTGTACCTTCACCTATGATGATGACAAAGTATGAGGAGGTGATTACCTTTTTGAAAAGAAAAGTTCCGGCGAGAGACATTGCTTGGTTAAAAATCAATAGAACTACTCAAGAAGCAAAGTAGTCAGTGCATGCCTGTAGGAAAGTAGGATCTGCTTCTTCTGCTTCTTATGGGTACCCCCACTTTTTTGCTTCATGTGATACTGTTTTTGACTAGTCTGACTGGGATCCTGCTAATCAGGACCCCAGTCTATCTGCTTTCTCCTTAAACTGTTATGTCATGTACTTAGGTACACTCCAGATTGGATACTGGGGTACCCTTGTCAGTCCCTAGTACATGGTACCCATGGACCCAGGGCATAGGTACCCCAGAGGCCTCCCATGGGCTGAAGCATGTATTATGCCACCCATGAGAGGTCCTGCAAAATGGAACTAAAGGCCTGCCATTGCAGCCTGTGTAATAGGGTGCATGCACCACTTACTTTAGATATAGGTTTACTATATCTAAGAGTCACTACACTTAAAACCTATAAGTCACCCCTATAGCAGGCCTTGACAATCCTGAAGGCAGGGTGCTTGGTTCTAAGTGAGAGGGTGCCACTGCATGAGCAGGACACCCCTGCAGCCTACGGAGTCCATTCTCCCGGGTTGTTAGTGCTGCAGCCATTTACGACATATAAAGTGGCATTATGCGACCGCGTGATGACCAACTCTAAAACGGCTGAAAGTAACCCTATCATGTTTGGTGTCAAACATTGTGGAATCATACCCCCACATCGGTAACCGGTGTGGGAGGTATGATTCCACCCCTCAGAAACAAGCTTTGTGAGGTCCCTGGTGTTCCTGGTACCAGCCTTCTAGTCCCGGGCAGACCAAAATGGTTGCTGCCGACCAGAGACACATTTCTGCTCTCCTGCTGCTGAGCCAAGCTCGAGCAGGGGAAGGCATAACAATAGGCATCCTGTCACAGGGAGGTGTGACCGCCTCCCAGGCAGGATTTAGTGTATTAGGCCTGTGTGAGTGCGCTTGCCAGCGACCGAAAGTCTGCATGAGGGGCACATTTGGTGTCCATGGGCATAGTCCAGTTCAGACCAGTCCTGGGAGCAATTGGCTCCTGCTCTGGCGTGAAACTGGACAAAGGACATGGGACTAACCTCCCCACTGTCCAGACCCTCCCCTGGGAGGGTCCCCTGAATCTGTCCAATCCTCTCCCGTGGGTACAAAAGGGCTTACCTGGCTGTAGGACCATATATTCGACGTGGACAAGATTCTGAACCAGAAACCACTGAACTTCGACTGTCTGGACACTCTGGACTTTGCTGGACTTCGTTTGGGTCCGACTTCATCTTCCTCTCAGTCTGAAGCATTGTCTGTGCCCATGCACCATACAGGCTCCGTGCAGGACCTGTGGAGCATCAAGGTCAACTAAAGATATCTCCCTTAGAGGGAAGGAGTCACTCCCCTGCAACCGCAGCCACCACATCCTGATTGACCAGTCTGCTACTCCTGAGCTCCTAGGGTGTCTGAAGGCTCCAGCAACACAGGAGGTAGGTTTTCAAGTTCCTCGAGGTCCAAGCTGCCCTCTCACCAAGTTTAAGGTCAGAATCCTTTGTGGGGGCTTCAATACCTGTACCCCTGTGCACTGCGTTCATTTGCAAGTGCATATGCTTGTTGGCATTTCCTGAACAAGTGCACTGGGATCCGAGTAGCCCTAACCTCTGGTACCATTTTCTACAAAGAACTCTGGCCTCCTTGCACCGAGTGCTCCATGGGCTGTTGCTTTGTGAAACTGCTTGAGGTCCCCTTGCGACTCTTGTGCCTCCAGCCTGTGGGTCCCCTTGAGGGTCAACTTTGCTTTTCTTGGGCTCCCCTGGTTGCTCCAGGCTTGCCCTGACTCCCCTGTGTTCAGTGAATCTCCTGGACCTTGCTGGTCCAAACCGTATCCTTCTTTGACCTTCTGCGTGGGCTGCCATTGCCAAGGCTTGTTGGTGCTCCAGCTGGACAACGACCCCTCAGTACTTGACATCCTTTGTGGGACAATTTGTATCCAGCTCATGGTTGTCCTTGATGTCTCCTGGTCCCAGTGGCTGCAGAGTCAAGAACCCCCTCAACGCACTTGAAGCACCTGACATCGGTGTGCATTCGTCTACTGGGCCCCTGGTCACTCCTGAGTGACCCAGACTCTGTCCCCTCTGCTTGCAGGTACTCTTCATCAAGAATACACAATTGGATTCCGACGGACACTTCTCTTTCTTCCAGCAGCAGCTCTTCTTCAAAGACCTCCGTTGAGTGCGACTGCGGTTTCCGATGCCACTTCAGACCTATGCACCCGGCTTCCCTGGGATAGGTACCTCTGGTACTACGGTATCCATGGGTGGGGTGGCTCTCCAACCTCCTAAGTTCCACTGGGTTTCTTCGAAGTCCACTGGGAAGGGTCCTTAAACTTTAAAACTTCAACCGCGACTCTCCCATAGAATTGTACATAGCATAAGGTCATGTTCCTACACAGCACCTGTCCTCCGTGGGGTCCCTACTTACTCACCATGGGTGGTTCCTTGGGGACCCAGCTGTTCTATATCCTCTAAACACTGTCTTGACTCGAGTCATGGTTCTTATACCACTATTTTAGAATATGGTTTGGTCTCCCCCTGGAGCCCACTGTGTATTACTGCTACTTACTATTGTTTCTGTGCTACCGTATTGTGTGCTTTGTGATTATCTTCGTGTAGAAGATACTTTATGGTACTAGAGAGAGCTATAATAATAAATACATATTTTTATAACTATTGTGTGGTTCTCCTTTCATTTACCCAATACTAAAAGGTTGCATTCTGGTAAAACAAGCTGCTTAACATTCCTTCAAGACTAAGCCTGAAGGCTGCTCTCCACAGCTACCACTTGGATAGCTTTCTAAGGTTATCTTTGACCTCTTACAAAATCACCATAAGGGTTGTTTTGACTGGTACAGGATGCTCATTTTCATTAGTGGGCAGCATATACGAGGTCAACTTCTCACATTGGTGTGCAGCGGTTGGGATTCAAGCCTGCATTGTTTTACCAGATAAAATCTTTGTATTGCTTAACTGAAAACCACTAAGTACTAGGTACATATAATACTAGCTTAGAATAAGTAAGTTCTACTGAACTTAGGGTTGGGTAAGTCAAGGGTCTAGCACACCCTTTCTCCAACCTCAGATAGTTTAGTTTCCACTAGGTTAGGTAGGTGCAACACCTCACCACACTTAGGGGGAGATTTACTAAGCTTTTGCGCCATGTTTGCATCACAAAAGTGACGCAAAGCGAAGCAAAATATTTTTTTGTAATTTACTTTCCAGCGCTAAACTTGTTTAGCGCTGGAAACAACGTAAAAGTAATGCGAAGCAGCCCATTGCGCTGGTTCGCGTTACTTTGCGCCATGGGGGCGTACCAAGGGTGGTGCATTGGCATTCCCATACAACCACCCAAGGTTTCTCACGCTAAACCCAATTTACTAAAAACAGTAGATTGGGTTTAGCGTGAGAAAACTGCACCCTTTTCAACTAGGCGCAAGGAAGGAGAAATGCTTTCATTTCTCCTTCCTTTTCCGACTTTGCATGCGTGCTGCACTGTGCAGCACGCATACAAAGTGGGAAAGGCTTTCCCTTGTGTCAAGCCTGATATTTTGTACAGGAAGAGTACCCTTCTAGTACAAAACCTATGCTGGACTCATGCACACACCCTAGCGCTGCGGCGCTGAGGTGTGTGCATGGCGCACGGCAGCTGTAATCAGCGCCGGCGCAAGGGAAAGGGGAGGAGATAGCCATATCTTTGAAGATATGGTGCTCTCCTGCTCCCTCCTTGTCACGCAACGCAGCGCAGCCTTGCGGGGGGGCTGCGCTGCATTGCGTGACTTTTTCATAAATCTCCCCCTCAGTATGTCTAATAAAGGAGATGCCAGTGGCTCTCTGCCCTCTAGATACAGTGAGCTTTCATTTAAAGAATTGAAAGCCCTGTGCGCCTCTAGAAAGCTGAAGACAGGGAGAAGTGCCAACACTCAACGTCTGATAGAGATGTTACTGTTAGATGGCCTAAGGAAGACTCCTGGGTCAGATGAGCAGGAAAGAGTGGGTGGGACAGGGAATGAGGACAGGTCAGGAGGTGACACCTTTTATGACCTGGAATCTAACCCTGACCAGGGGAACCAAGATGGGTCCCACCTGGATAACTCAAATCTTCCAGAAGGCAGTGGAGAAAGCCATGATGGCCCCCTCTTCACCCCTCCTGGAAGAGTGCAGAGTTTACCAAGGAGATCTAGATCTCCCTCTGCAGAGTCTAACCACTCAGGACAGTCTGTAGGGACCTCTGTATCTAGCAAGAGGGATCACCCTTATGATAGGGAGCACCAATTGCTTGAACTAGAGATAGCTAGGCTTAGGCTCAGGGAAGAGCAATTGGCCCTTGATAAAGAGTTACCAAAGGGGATGATGGACGGAGCGTTTGAGCTAATCAAACACTCACCCCCAGTCAACTGATCTGGGTTTAATCCATCATCATTCTTTAGCTCACTCCACCACCCCAGTTCAGACATGGCCATATGCAAATCAGTCTGACCCTGTGCCTCATGGGAACAGTCCAGCCCGAACTGCCAAGCCATGTCTTCCCTGGACCGGAAACAAGCATCCTGGGACCGTTTTCTGGCCATTCAGCCGTCATCAGCCAGGCTAGCTTGAATCCAGTGGCAAAGTGAGCAAGGGACCCACGTCTGGGCATACCCTGCCAACTTAGGGCGAACAAAGCGATACCAAAGGGGATGATGGACGGAGCGTTTGAGCTAATCAAACACTCACCCCCAGTCAACTGATCTGGGTTTAATCCATCATCATTTTTAGCTCACTTCCACCACCCCAGTTCAGACATGGCCATATGCAAATCAGTCTGACCCTGTGCCTCATGGGAACAGTCCAGCCCGAACTGCTAAGCCATGTCTTCCCTGGACCGGAAACAAGCATCCTGGGACCGGTTTCTGGCCATTCAGCCGTCATCAGCCAGGCTAGCTTGAATCCAGTGGCAAAGTGAGCAAGGGACCCACGTCTGGGCATACCCTGCCAACTTAGGGCGAACAAAGCGATACCAAAGGGGATGATGGACGGAGCGTTTGAGCTAATCAAACACTCACCCCAGTCAACTGATCTGGGTTTAATCCATCATCATTCTTTAGCTCACTCCACCACCCCAGTTCAGACATGGCCATATGCAAATCAGTCTGACCCTGTGCCTCATGGGAACAGTCCAGCCCGAACTGCCAAGCCATGTCTTCCCTGGACCGGAAACAAGCATCCTGGGACCGGTTTCTGGCCATTCAGCCGTCATCAGCCAGGCTAGCTTGAATCCAGTGGCAAAGTGAGCAAGGGACCCACGTCTGGGCATACCCTGCCAACTTAGGGCGAACAAAGCGATACCAAAGGGGATGATGGACGGAGCGTTTGAGCTAATCAAACACTCACCCCCAGTCAACTGATCTGGGTTTAATCCATCATCATTCTTTAGCTCACTCCACCACCCCAGTTCAGACATGGCCATATGTAAATCAGTCTGACCCTGTGCCTCATGGGAACAGTCCAGCCCGAACTGCCAAGCCATGTCTTCCCTGGACCGGAAACAAGCATCCTGGGACCGGTTTCTGGCCATTCAGCCGTCATCAGCCAGGCTAGCTTGAATCCAGTGGCAAAGTGAGCAAGGGACCCACGTCTGGGCATACCCTGCCAACTTAGGGCGAACAAAGCGATACCAAAGGGGATGATGGACGGAGCGTTTGAGCTAATCAAACACTCACCCCCAGTCAACTGATCTGGGTTTAATCCATCATCATTCTTTAGCTCACTCCACCACCCCAGTTCAGACATGGCCATATGCAAATCAGTCTGACCCTGTGCCTCATGGGAACAGTCCAGCCCGAACTGCCAAGTCATGTCTTCCCTGGACCGGAAACAAGCATCCTGGGACCGGTTTCTGGCCATTCAGCCGTTATCAGCCAGGCTAGCTTGAATCCAGTGGCAAAGTGAGCAAGGGACCCACGTCTGGGCATACCCTGCCAACTTAGGGCGAATGATGATGGATTAAACCCAGATCAGTTGACTGGGGGTGAGTGTTTGATTGGCTCAAACGTTCCGTCCATCATCCCCTTTTGTATCGCTTTGTTCGCCCTAAGTTGGCGGGGGTATGCCCAGACGTGGGTCCCTTGCTCACTTTGCCACTGGATTCAAGCAAGCCTGGCTGATGACGGCTGGAATGCCAGAAACCGGTCCTAGGATGCTTGTTTCCGGTCCAGGGAAGACATGGCTTGGCAGTTCGGGCTGGACTGTTCCCATGAGGCACAGGGTCAGACTGATTTGCATATGGCCATGTCTGAACTGGGGTGGTGGAGTGAGCTAAAGAATGATGATGGATTAAACCCAGATCAGTTGACTGGGGTGAGTGTTTGATTGGCTCAAACGTTCCGCCCATCATCCCCTTGTATCGCCTTGATAAAGAGTCCCTAGAAGTCCAGAGAGCTAGAAAAAGGTTGGGACTAGAGTCCCATGATGGCATCAACAGTGTCCCTAGAGTTAAGGAACATTCCTTTGATTATAGGAACCTGAGCAAGATTGCCTCTCCCTACCATGTTGGGGATGACATCCATAAATGGATAACTGCTTTAGAGAGGGCCTGAAAAGTTCAGTGGGTCCCTCAAGAGCAGTGGGCAGCTATCTTGTGGCTCTCCTTTGCTGACAAAGGTAGAGATAAGCTCCTCACTGTTAGAGAAGAGGATGCTGACAACTACTCAATCTTGAAGAGTGCTTTTATTGATGGGTTTGGCTTAACCAATGAACAGTATAGGATTAAGTTCAGAGACACCCAGAAGACGCAGAATCAGGATTGGGTAGACTTTGTGGATAGTGCCAT
The DNA here is from genome assembly GCA_963921515.1 of Calotriton arnoldi. Taxonomy (NCBI): domain Eukaryota; kingdom Metazoa; phylum Chordata; class Amphibia; order Caudata; family Salamandridae; genus Calotriton; species Calotriton arnoldi. Next base: position 91,569 of record CAWUFW010009799.1, read on the forward strand.
TAAGGCTCTGGAAAGCTGGTTGCTTGGCAGCAAAGTGAATGATTTCAAGGGATTGTACAATTTGATTATGAGGGAGCAGATCCTTAATAATTGCCAAAATCAGTTATTGCATCAGTACATGGTTGACTCTGATATGACTTCTCCCCAAGAATTGGGAAAGAAGGCAGATAAGTGGGTCAGAACCAGGGTGAAGCAGAAAAACCAGAACAATGGTGGTAACCAAAAGAAGCAAGATGCTAAAATTCTAGATAAGGGTGGGGACAAGGGTAAAGATCAGAAGTCTTCATCAGGGCCCCAAAAACCTGCATCTGGGGGGGAGTCACAATCTAACAAAGGTAAAGGCAGAAAGAAACCTTGGTGTTATCTCTGTAAACAGAAGACACATTGGACAAGAGATGCTGCCTGTCCAAAAGCCAAGGACAATCCTCCTACCACCACTGCCCCTAAGGCAACTGTGCCCCCTAGCAGTAGTACAGGTGGTGGTACAGGGAACAAGGGATTAGTAGGGTTAACCTTGGGCTCTGAGATGGGTTCTGGGTTCTGGCCTAGTCAGAACTCCAGCTCAGGCTGTGCTTGTCTGTGATGGTGGCATGGATCTTGCCACCTTATTTGTCAGTCCCAGTAAACTGGGCAAATACAGATAGCAGCCTTTGATCAATGGTAATGAGGCTATGGCATACAGGGACACAGGTGCAAGTGTCACTATGGTGACAGAGAACCTTGTGGGCCCTGACCAAATCATACTTGGAGAAATTTACCAAGTGACCAATGCTAACAATGTCAGGACTGATCATTCCTTGGCAGTTGTTAATTTCAGCTGGGTAGGGGTAACTGGCCCTAAGAAAGTTGTGGTTAGCTCAGACCTTCCAGTGGAGTATTTGTTGGGCAATGATTTGGAAACTTCAGCTTGGGCTGAGGTGGAACTGAAGACTCATGCAGCAATGCTGGGCATCACTGCAGTTGTGTTTGCTGTGACCAGTTCACAGGCCAAACTGGCTAACACTGAACAGGCCCTGGATCCTGAAATAATGGACCAAGGGCCTTCCAAGAGAAAGAGCAGGAGGGGTAAGGCTGTTTCTTCCCCCCAGACTCAGAGTGAAGATCAGTCTCTTGAGGGAGATGATCTTAGTCCCTGTGAAGGAACTGTCTCAGAGGAATTAGAACCTGATCAGGTTGAGTTCTTTGGGACAGGGGGCCCTTCCAGGGCAGACTTGAGTTTGGAGCAGAAAACCTGCCCCTCTCTTGAACCCCTGAGGCAGCAAGCTGATGCTGAGGCTGCTGGGAGTGTCAGTGGATCCCACAGGATCTATTGGGATGAGGGACTCCTGTATTCAGAGGGTAGAGACCCCAAGCCTGGTGCCACCAGGAGGTTGGTCATACCTCTGAAGTTTAGGGGCTTCCTACTCACCTGGGCACATGACATTCCCTTAGCAGGACACCTAGGCCAAAGTAAGACTTGGGACAGGCTTGTCCCTCACTTTCACTGGCCTCACATGTCTTAGGACACAAAGGAGTTTTGTCGCTCCTGTACCACCTGTCAAGCCAGTGGTAAGTCAGGTGGTACCACAAAGGCCCCTCTCATACCACTACCTGTGGTGGGGGTTCCCTTTGAGAGATTTGGGATTGATATCATTGGTCCCATGAACCCTCCTACAGCATCTGGACACAGTTATAGTCTAGTGGTGGTGGACCATGCCACTAGGTATCCAGAGGCCATACCCCTTAGGACCACCACAGCTCCTGTGGTAGCCAGGACCCTCCTGGGAATCTTTTCCAGAGTGGGTTTCCCTAAGGAGGTCTTAACTGACAGAGGTACAAACTTCATGTCAAGTTATATTACTGCAATGTGGAAGGAGTGTCAAGTGAACAACAAGTTCACCACACCCTATCACCCACAATGCAATGGGTTAGTTGAAAGGTTCAACAAAACCCTCAAGGGCATGATCATGGGCCTCCCAGAAACGCTTAGGCGAAAATGGGATGTCCTATTGCTCTGCCTTCTCTTTGCCTACAGAGAGGTCCCACAGAAGGGGGTTGGCTACAGCCCTTTTGAACTTCTGTTTTGGCATCCAGTTAGGGGTCCCTTGTGCTTGGTGAAGGAAGGATGGGAGTTACCTCTCAAACCTCCTAAGCAAGACATAGTGGGCTATGTACTTGGTGTCCGCTCCAGGACAGATGAGTACATGAAGAAGGCTAGTAAAAACCTTGGGGCAAGTCAAGAATTGCAAAAAGCTTAGTATGACTAAAAGGCTGTCTTGACTGTTTATCAGCCAGGGCAGACGTTTTGGGTGCTGGAGCCTGTGGCCCAAGCAGCTCTCCAAGACAAATGGAGTGGACCCCATACCATTCTTGAGTAGAAGGCAGAGGTTACCTACCTGGTGGACCTTGGTACTCCCAGGATCCCCCACAGGGTGCTCCATGTGAACAGGCTCACGCCATACATTGACAGGGCTGACATGGGCTTGCTCATGGCAACTGATGAGGGACAGGAGGGAGAGAGAGACCCACTCCCTGACCTCCTCTCACAGAACCCTGATGATGGATCAGTTGATGGTGTAGTCTTGGCAGACAACCTCACTGGTCAACAGCAGATTGATTGTAGGAAAGTCCTCAATCAATACAGGCATTTGTTTTCTCTGACACCCAGTCAAACCACCTGGTGTACCCATGAAGTGGACACAGGTGAGAGTCCCATGAAGTGGACACAGGTGAGAGTCTACCTGTCAAGAATAAAATCTACAGGCAGCCTGACCATGTCAGAGATTGCATCAGGACAGAGGTCCGAAAGATTCTGGAACTGAAAGTGATTGAGCCCTCAGATAGCCCTTGGGCTAGCCCAGTAGTCCTGGTACCTAAACCTCACACCCAAGGTGGTAAGAGAGAGATGAGGTTTTGTGTGGACTACAGGGGACTCAATGCAGTCACTAGGACTGATGCTCACCCAATTCCTAGGGCAGATGAGCTTATTGATACTCTGGTCTCAGCCAAGTATCTAAGTACATTTGACCTAACTGCTGGCTATTGGCAAATCAGACTAGCTGAGGATGGCAAGCCAAAAACAGCATTCTCAACCCTAGTGGGCATTATCAATTTATTGTAATGCCCTTTGGTCTGAAGAATGCACCTGCCACATTCCAAAGGCAGTTGAACAAAGTCCTTACAGGCCTGGAAGCCTATAGTGCAGCATATCTTGATGATATAGCTTTCTTTAGCTCCACCTGGGAGGATCACCTGGTTCACCTGAAGAATGTTTTGGAGGCTCTGCAGAAAGCAGGCCTCACTATCATGGCTACTAAGTGCCAGATAGGTCACAGCAAGGTTGTTTACCTGGGCCACCTTGTGGATGGAGGCCAAGTTCAACCAGTACAGAGCAAAATCCAAACCTTCATGGACTGGGTTGCTCCAACTACCCAGACACAAGTCAGAGCTTTCCTGAGCCTGACTGGGTACTACAGAACATTTGCAAAGGGATATGAGTCTATAGTGACTCCCTTGAATGATCTTACATCAAAAAGAATGCCCAAGAAGGTTTAGTGGACTGTTAGCTGTCAGAAGGCATTTGATGATCTCAAGCAGGCCATGTGCACTGCTCCCATTCTGAAGAGTCCTGACTACTCCAAGCAATTTATTCTCCAAACAGATGCATCTGAGTCGGGGGTAGGGGCTGTGTTGTCACAACCTAATGCAGAGTGTCAGGATCAACCAGTAGCTTTTATCAGCAGAAGGTTGACCCCAATAGAGAAACGTTGGTTAGCTAGAGAGAGGGAAGCCTTTGCTGTGGTCTGGGCCCTGAAGAAGCTGAGGCCATACCTGTTTGGCACTCACTTCATTGTTCAGACAGACCATAAGCCCCTCATATGGCTAAAACAGATGAAGGGTGCAAACCCCAAACTTTTGAGGTGGTCCATTTCTCTACAGGGGATGGACTACACAGTGGAACATAGACCTGGGTGTAACCATGCCAATGCAGATGGACTCTCCAGATATTTCCACTTAGAAAATGAAGACTCAACTGGGCAAGGTTAGTCTTATCTCCTAATGTTGGGGGGGGGGTTGTGTAGGAAAGTAGGATCTGCTTCTTCTGCTTTTTATGGTTACCCCCACTTTTTGCTTCATGTGATACTGTTTTTAACTAGTCTGACTGGGATCCTGCTATTCAGGACCCCAGTCTATCTGCTTTCTCCTTAAACTGTTATGTCATGTACTTAGGTACACTCCAGATTGGATACTGGGGTACCCTTGTCAGTCCCTAGTACATGGTACCCATGTACGCAGGGCATAGGTACCCCAGAGGCCTCCCATGGGCTTAAGCATGTATTATGCCACCCATGAGAGGTCATGCAAAATGGAACTACAGGCCTGCCATTGCAGCCTGTGTAAGATGGTGCATGCACCACTTACTTAAGATATAGGTTTCCTATATCTAAGGGTCACTACACTTAAAACCTATAAGTCACCCCTAAAGCAGGCCTTGACAATCCTGATGGCAGGGTGCTTGGTTCGAAGTGAGAGGGTGCCACTGCATGAGCAGGACACCCCTGCAGCCTACGAAGTCCATTCTCCCTGGTTGTTAGTGCTGCAGCCAATTACGACATATAGAGTGTCATTATGCGACCACGTGATGACCAACTCTAAAACGGCTGAAAGTAACCCTATCGTGTTTGGTGTCAAACATTTTGTAATCATACCCCCACACCGGTAACCGGTGTGGGAGGTATGATTCCACTCCTCGGAAACAAGCTTTGTGAGGTCCCAGCCTTCTAGTCCCGGGTAGCCCAAAATGGTTGCTGCCGACCAGAGACAGATTTCTGCTCTCCTGCTGCTGAGCCAAGCTCAAGCAGGGGAAGGCAGAACAATAGGCATCCTGTCACACGGAGGTGTGATCAACTCCCAGACAGGATTTAGTGTATTCGGCCTGGGTGGATATGCTTGCCAGCGACGTAAATTCTGCTTGAGGGGCATGTTTGGTGTCACTGTGCATAGTCCAGTTCAAACCAGTTCAGGGAGCCGCTGGCTCCTGCTCTGGCATGAAACTGGACAAAGGACATGGGAGTAACCTCCCCACTGTCCAGATCCTCCCCTGGGAGGGTGCCCTGAATATGTCCAACCCTCTCCCGTGGGTACAAAAGGGCTTACCTGGCTGTAGGACCCTAGATTCGACGTGGACAAGATTTCGAACCAGAAACCACTGAACTTCGACCGTCTGGACACTCTGGACTTCGCTGGACTTCATTTGGGCCCAAATTTGTCTCCCTCTCAGTCTGAAGCATCGCCTGTGCCCGTGCAGCATACAGGCTCCATGCAGGACCTGTGGAGCATCAAGGACAACTGAAGATATCTCCCTTGGAGGGAAGGAGTCACTCCCCTGCACATCCCGATTGGCCGGTCTGCTGCTCCTGAGCTCCTACGGACTCCGAAGGCTCCAGCAACACAGGAGGTGGGTTTCCAAGTCTTTTGTTGTCTGAGCTGCCCTCTCACCAAGTTTGAGGTCAGAATCCCTCGTGGGGGCTGCAATACCCGTATACTCCTGAGCACTGCGTTCCTTTGCAAGTGCATATGCTTGTTGGCGTTTCCCGAACAAGTGCAGTGGGCTCCAAGTAGCCCCAACCTTTGGCACCATTTCCTAAAACGAACTCCAGCCTCCTCGCACTGAGTGCTCCGTGGGCTGTTAGTTGTGAAACTGCTCGAGGTCCCCTCGTGACTTCTGTGCCTCCAGCCTGTGGGTTCCCTTGAGGGTCAACTTTGATTTTCTCGGGCTCCTCTGGTTGCCCCAGGCTTGCCCTGACTCCCCTGTGTTCAATGAGTCTCCTGGACCTTGCTGGTCTGAACCGTAACCTTCTTTGACCTTCTGTGTGGGTTGCCGTTACCAAGGCTTGTTGGTGCTCCAGCCAGACACTGACCCTTCAGTACTCGACATCCTTCATGGGACAGCTCGTATTCAGCTCCTGGTTGTCCTTGACATCTCCTGGTCCCGGTGACTGCAGAGTCAAAAACCCCCTCAACGCACCTGATGCACCCGACATCAGTGGGCATTCATCTACGGAGCCCCTGGTCACTCCTGAGTTACCCAGACTATGTCCCCTATGCTTTCAGGTACTCTTCAAAACGAATCCACTTTTGGATTCCAACGGACACTTTTCTTCCTTCCAGCAGTGGCTCTTCTTCAAAGATCTCCATTGAGGTCGACTGCGGTTTCCGACGCCACTTCAGACCTATGCACCCGGCTTCCCTGGGATAGGTAACTCTGGTACTACGGTATCCACGGGTGGGGTGGCTCTCCAACCTCCTAAGTTCCACAGGGGTTCTTCGAAGTCCGCTGGGAAGGGTCCTCAAACTGTAAAACTTCAACCCCGACTCTCCCATAGAATTGTACGTAGCACATGGTCTTGTTCCCACACTGCACCCGTCCTCCGTGGGGTCCCTACTTACTCACCTTGAGTGGTTCCTTGGGGTCCCAGCGATTCTACATCCTCTAGACACTGTCTTGACTCAAGTCGTGGTTCTTATACCACTATTTTAGTGTATGGTTTGGTCTCCCCCTGGAGCCCACTGTGTATTACTGCTACTTACTATTGTTTCTGTGCTACCGTATTGTGTGCTTTGTGATTATCTTCATGTGGAAGATACTTTATCGTTCTAGAGAGTGTTATAATAATAAATACATATTTCTATAACTACTGTGTGGTTGTCCTTTTATTTAACCAACACTATAAGGTTGCATTCTGGTAAAACAAGCTGCTTAACATTCCTTCAGGACTAAGCCTGAAGGCTGCTCTCCTTAGCTACCACTTGGATAGCTTTCTAAGGTTATCTTTGACCTCTTAAATCACCATAAGGGTTGTTTGGACTGGTACAGGGTGCCCACTTTAATTAGTGGACAGCATATACCAGGCCAACTTCTCACATTGCCTATTATGAACGATTGTTACAAGTGTTTGAACAACAAGGCAGACAAGAAAATCCCCAAAAACTGAGATATGGGGAGTTTTGTGTCACAGTTCGTTCCTGGGTTGCGATGAGAAATCAGCATGAACATGCAACCAAATGTTGTTAGTTGGCAGACAAAGCCTTTAGATGAGATCCTGAGGTTTGCAAAATACTGTAGCAATGAGCAAAAGATGAAGCAGAAAAGAATTATAGAGAAATTAATGTTGAATCAACCGAAGCTGGCTCAGAAATGATTTCAGAATCAGTCATATGTAGGGAATGTTGGTGCAAAATGTTGGGGCCGATTCACAAAAGTAATCTAAGACAAAATTCTAACTTTACGACTTTCGGTATTCACAAAAGGCATTTAGAAGTAGCAAAGTTAGGATTCCTAACTTACTACTCCTAAACTGAGAAAATCCTAACTTTACGACTTTAGGTATTCACAAAAGGCATTAAGGAGTAGCAAAGTTAGGATTCCTAACTTTACTACTCCTAAACTGAGAAAAATTCTAACTTTACGACTTTCGGTATTCACAAAAGGCATTTAGGAGTAGCAAAGTTAGGATTTTGTCTTAAGTTTGTCTTAAGTTTTGGTCTTAAGACAAAATCCTAACTTAAGTTAAACTTAAGTTAAACTTAAGTTAGGATTTTGTCTTAAGACCAAAACTTAAGATAAACTTAAGACAAAATCCTAATTTAAGTTTAACTTAAGTTAGGATTTTGTCTTAAGACCAAAACTTAAGACAAACTTAAGACAAAATCCTAACTTTACTACTCCTAAATGCCTTTTGTGAATACCGAAAGTCGTAAAGTTAGGATTTGGTCTCAGATTACTTTTGTGAATCGGGCCCTATGTGTCTGTGCTCGTAGCTTATTCGCTAACATTCTTACCACTTTATTTCCCCCTGCATAATATCTTTGTTTCGTGCGCAGTAAAACGTATTCTGCCAGGTCCATATCTAGTGCTCCAAGCTGTTTCCTAAGCATTGTGAGTTAGCGACGTATCTTGTGGGACCCCACTCGTCTTTGTGTCTGTTCTAATTCCCTCACCTGTCGCTCTAACTCTTCTGGCTTAGCTTTCCTATCCCTGTTTAATCGTGAGGCTATTGCTATACAATTCCCCCTTACCATTGCCTTGAGGGCATTCCGGAGCGTTGCCATCTTAGTGTCGGGTGTGTCGTTAATTTCCAAGTAGTGTATTATTGATTGTTCTATCTCCCGGGCTGCTTGGGCATAGGATAGCAATTTAGGGTTAAGGCACCACATCCTAGTGCTAGGGCATGGATGGGGCACGCGTAATGTAATTGTAATGGGGGAATGATCTGATATAGAGGTTACCTCGATATCTGCGTGGACTACATCTGGCTGGAGGTGGGTAGATACAAGAAAGTAATCAATTCTCTCATAGGACTGATATGCCACCAAGAAAAAAGAGTAGGCTCTTGTATTGGGGTACAGCGCCCTCCATATGTCAGATATCCTGGCCTCAACCATCCACTGCAGCCCCTGTGGGCAGATCGTACCTGATGGGCTCGCTCTATGGGGGGGATCTATCTAGCTGTGTGTCCAGTAGCAAATTAAAGTCTCCACCTATGAGGACCTTAACTTCCGGGGAGGTGAGAACCATTCCCACTGCGTGGTGGATAAAGGGCTTTTGGTGGTCATTAGGTGCATAGATGCATGCAACAGTAAATGTATGGTGAGAAAATGTAACCCTAGCATGCGACGTGATATTTAATACTATACCTGGAGTACTTGCCCCTGGAAGTGGGTGCTCTAAAAGCATCCTCTTTTCCTCCATGGCTAATTTCTGCTTTTCCAACTCCAACTTCTTATTCTCTATGTCACCCTCTTTCCCCAGCCTTCATGCACCCTATCTCTTTCTCTGTCCTCTAACTCCTCTGGAGACAAACCCCTTTGAGAAACACTGCTGCCATCCACGGAAGGTGCCCTCCCTCTTGGCAGATTCAATTGCCCCTCCTGTTGCTCATCCACTTTCTCTGCCTCCACCATAGGCTCCTCATCCTGCCCACTGGCATTTCTAGATTCCAACCAGGCCCTCAGCGCCTTTTGGTACTCATCCTTCCTGGTGAGGCTTTTCACAGAGACTTTAAATTTCTTGCAGATGGCTTTCAGTTGAGACACAGTGTAGGTTTCCACCCTATCTTCCTCAAATTCGATATGAATGGATGCAATGGATGCTGGCTTGGTCATGATGACAAAATTGGCAGTTCTTTACTTTGCAGAAAAACAATCCAAGGGAAAAGTTCAGTAAAGGTACGTAGTCATGTAATGGTCTGCACTATGTTAGAAGTGTACACCAATCACTGTATGTAAATCACAAATGCAAGTCCAGGATCCTCACCGCTGACCACTAATGTTAGAAATGGGGGTGTCTAGTTGGCAGAGGTAGGTACCTTTGTCCAAATATGGACCCTTGCTTCTAGTCAGAGTAAGGAGGATACACTCCTAAAATAACCCCTGCTCAACCCCTTGGTTGCTTGCCACGAGCAGACAGGCTTATCTCAGAGGCAGTGTGTAAAGCATTTGTGAACACATACAGTAATACAGTGAAAACACTACAAATGGACACCACACCAGTTTAGAAAAATATTAAATCTTTATCTAAACCAACAAGACCAAATACTATAAAAATCCAACATACAATACTCTTGAAAAATAGTTCTTGTGCAAAATAACCTTTAAATTGCAGGAAAATCTATAAAACACAGTTCCTCCGACTCAGTAGCTCCTCCTGGGGCTACCTCGATACTGAATACGACAGAGTCTAACAATTCCAGCCGACCGCATTGATACAGGGCAGCTAAAGCGTCGACAGACTCAGACACAGTGCTTTTCTCGTTTCGACCAACACGTTGGTGCGAGTCGGTCGGGGCAAACATTGCGGTCACGTTGTGAAACGGAGCGTTGCGGCGGACGATGTCCTCACGATTCGGTGCAGGCAGCGGCTTGTTGATGGAGTCGGTGAGACCAGGGCTTGCGTTTAAGGGTGAGACGATGCTCGCTGCGGTGCTGGAAGGTCATGGTGCGGCGACGGAGCCGGTCGATGTTCGGGTCGGGCAGCGACAGAGTCAGTGATGTCCTTGCAGTGTGTAGCGAAGCATTGTGGAGCGCGGTGCCCACAGGTTGCGGTGCAAGCAGCGGCTCGTTGACGGAGTTGGTGAGACCAGGGTTGCGGTGCAAAGCGAGGAGTTGCTCTCGGCGGTGCTTTCAGGATACGGGATCCTGCGACTGACTCGATGACAGAGTCAGTTACCCTTTTTCTTCTGCGGAGATGATCTGAGATGGTGCCCACAGACACAGTGAGGTCTTTGCTGTTCCTGAGACCTCTAGGACAGGGGGCAAGCTCAGTTCAAGCCCTTGGAGATCTTTTCTTCAAGCAGGGGGACAAAGCAAGCAGCAAAGTCTTTTTCTCCTTTCGTTGGCAGCAAGTAGCCACTGCAGGCCAACCCCAGACAGCAAACAGCACAGGGGCAGTATTCCTCCTCAGCTTCTCCGGCTCTTCTCCTTGGCAAAGGTTCCTCTTGATTCCCAGGAATGATCTAAAAGTCTTGGGTCTAGGCACCTCTTTTTATACACAAAAATCAATTGTTCTCTGAAGGCAGAGAGTGTCTGTACCCAGCCAAAACCAGTTCTGTCCTCACTGGTGCAGCTTCTTGGCAGGAGGTGGAGACAGTATTGTTGAAGGCAGACCAGGTCCATGCAGGTGAAAGGAAATCTCCTCCCCTTACTCTAAATGCAGCCCAGGTCTATTCAGACCAGCCCTGACTCATCAGGCTCTCTGGAGCCACTGCCCCTCTCCAGCCCCTGTCATCCAAAAGCCAGACATGCAATACACAAATCAGGCAGAGGAATACTGGATGGCTAAGCAAGAAAATACCTTCTTTCTAAAAGTGGTATTTTCAAACACAGTATGTAAAAATCACCCTCACTAAGAGAGGCATCTTAACATTCTGAGTTCAGGCATATCAAACTTTATTTTCCTACCTTGCTCTCAGGGGCAGTTATGTTTATAAGATCTTATAAACAAACTCCCCATTCTTTTATATGGGAGCAGGTAGCCTTGTAATAGTGAAAAACAAAATTGGAAGTATTTCACTATCAGGACATGCCACACACATCAGGGCATGTCCTACCTTTCACATACAATGCACCCTGCCCACAGGGGTACCTTGGGCCTAACTTAGGGTTGACTAACAGGTAGAAAAGGGAAGGTTTAGGGACTGGCGAGTGTGTGAACTTGCCAAGTCGACATGGCAGTCCCAGACTGCACACAGCCTCTGCAATGGCAGGCCAGAGTTACATTTTACAGGCTGCTTCTGTGGGTGGCACTATCAGTGCTGCAGCCCACTAGCAGCATTTGATTTATAGGCCCTGCGCACACATAATGCACTGTACTAGGGTCTGACTAGTAAATCAAATATGCCAATCATGGAATCACTAATCCATAACAACAATTTACAAACGGAGCACTTGCACTTTGGCACTGAACAGCAGTGGCAAAGTGCCCAAAGCATCTAGACCAGCAAAACGAAGTCCAACACACAGCAAAAATACAGGAGACAAAGGCAAAAAATGCAGGGGAGACCCACGCCAATGGTGCCAGGTCTAACATCTCCCCATAATTATTTTGTGTGGGGACAGTCCAGTTCTTCTGTCTGGGGTACTTCTCAAACTCATTAACACCAAGGGCAAAGCATCGAGCCATTTTAGAGACGTGGAAGCACACACTTTCGCCAATCTGGATTTCAGTGTTTCATTAACCTGTTCGACCGATCCAGATGCTGCTGGTTGAGATGCACAATGTAACTTCTGCTCACTTTGTAATGCTGCGCAAAGCATTCTCAAAACTTCATTATTAAAATGAGTCCCTCTATCCGATTCCAAAGAAGTCGGAAATCCAAAATGCAGTATGAGTTCTCTAAAGAGTAGTTTTGCTACAGTTAGGCTGTCATTATGCCTAGTTGGGCAGGCTTTCACCCTACGAGAGGACAAACACACAATCGCCAAAATATATTTCAAACCATTGCAAGGGGGCATTTCAATGAAATTGAGTTGCATTCTATTAAACTGTCCTCCAGATCTTCCCACATGACTCATTGTGACTAATGTTTTCTTTTTCACGTTTTGTTGTTGGCACACTACACATCTTTGACAAAGCACATCTGGAACTGCTTTAAATCGGGGATTAAACCATGTTTGACGAAAGAGTCTATCATAGCATACCTCTTAACATGTGCAGGGCCATGTTAATTTCTTGCCATGGGTGACAACAAACTATCAGGTAGGACTGATCTTCCATCTGTGTACACCCACACCTCATCTACCTGTCTTTGTGTGCAACCTGCTTTAATCCACCCTTGTATTTCGGTTTCAGGCCCTTCATCCTGCAAGGCTTTTATTTCTTCCCATGTTTCCACACTTTACAACATCGGCCTACATTCTGTGACATCAGTTTTCTCCTTTAAGGGCTCTCCATTAAAACTGTATCAATTTAGAGCACAATAGTGCACGGTCCCATCCGCATAGAGGTTACTGACTGTCATATAATCATTTCCTTGTCGATGGGCTGGGCACTTGACCACCGCAATTTGGGTGGGTAGTTGTAATGACAGCAGTAGATTTTTCACGCTCTCTCCATTTCGGATGGGTGAACCCGAAGCGGTCATGAATCCACACTGAGACCACAACTGCACAAAGTCATAAACAACCCCAAAGCAATATTGGCTATCAGTAAAAATGGTAACTCTCAACTGTTCAGTAATGCTGCAGGCCCACATCAAGGCAACCAACTCAGCCACCTGGGCAGAATACACTCCTTGCAACCAGGAAGCTTCCACCACTCTCACAACAGTACAGATTGAATACGCAGCTCTCAAGTTTCCTCCTGCATCTTGCAAACATGATCCATCCACGAACAACATATGATCTGACTCAGGTAATGGAACATTCAGAATGTCCGGTCGAGGCTTTGTACATAACTCAGTCACATTCAAGCAATCATGATCTGCTTCATCAATCACAACTTCATTTTCTGGCAGTGGAATCAATGCAGCTGGATTCAAACTTGTACATCGCACCAGTAACACATTCTCAGCACTACAATCACATGCTCATATTTTGGTAATCAGCTACTAGTGAAATGTTGCGTTCGAGTACGAGTAAGCAAAATCTCAACAAAATGTAGCACTTGTACTTTCAATGGATAACCCATCACAAAGCTCTCACACTGCTCCAAACTCACACATGTGGCAGTAACGGCTTTTAGATATCAAGGCAAGGTTGCAGCTACAGGATCTAATGTAGCTGAAAAATATGCTACAGTCCTGCGCGCAGTTCCAAGCATCTGCATTAAAACTGACAATGCACAGCCTTCACGCTCACTGCAGAATAGTGTGAAACTCTTGTTAAAATCAGGCATCCCCAGTGCTGGAGCTCGACACAAACTCTCTCGCAGTTCATTAAAAGAGCACATGCCTTCATCATTCCATGGAACTGGATCTGACACATCATTGGGCCCAATTCACAGAACTAACTTAAGACAAAATCCTAAACTTACTACCATTTTGGTATTCACAGAAGGCACTTACTCATCAATGAGTAAGTGCCTTCTGTGAATACTAAAATGAGTAGAGTTACTCAAAATGAGTAAGTTACTCAAAATGAGTAAGTAGGTGCCTTCTGTGAATACCAAAATGAGTAAGTGCCTTCTGTGAATACCAAAATGAGTAAGTGCCTTCTGTGAATACCAAAATGGTAGTAAGTTTAGGATTTTGTCTTAAGTTAGTTCTGTGAATCGGGCCCTTTGTGTGTAAGTCCTTGAAGTGGTTTGGCTGTCAATTAAAAATTTGGAATCCATTGTCGACAAAAGCAAACCATTCCCAGGAACATGCAAACTTCCTATTGTGTGCTGGGAGGATTCATCTGCAGAATTGCATTAATCCGATCTTGTGACACCTTCCTGGCTCCCTTTTCAAGGTGATGTCCATAAATAAAGGACTTCTCTCCAGCAGAATTGTAACTTCTCTGGTGACACCTTATGTCCACTCACTGTCAAATGATTCAGTAATATGATGGTGTCACATATGCAAGCCTCCTGAGTACTTGACGCTACTAACAAGTCGTCAATGTACTGAAACAACACAGAGTGATTTGGCATTACCAATGGCGCTAGGTTCTTCTTCAATATCTGATTGAAGATGGAAGGACTTTCTGTATACCCTCCTGGAACTCAGCATCATGCCAAAACTCGGTTCCCGAACCGGAAAGCAAATAAAAATGTGCTATCCCGGGGCAAGGCAATGAAAAAAAAGGCTTGGCTCAAGTCAATGACAGAAAACCATTGGGCTTCACGTGGAATCCAATATAGTATCAGGCTGGATTTGCACAATCGGACAACATGGAATCACAATCTGATTAACCTTGCGCAAATCCCGCACAATTCAATATTTTCTGTTCGTTTTCTGGATTCCCATAATAGATGAATTACATGGGCTTCCCACATTCTCTCTCAAAATTCCTTGTTCAATCAATGACTCGATTAAAGGTGTTATACCTGCAATTGTCTCTGGGCTCAGGTTATATGGTGGGATTCGAGGAAATTCTGCATTTATTTTTAAAGTAATACGTATTGGAGCCACCCCTTTGATCAATCCAATATCTTTCCTCGTGAAATCCCAAACCTCAGGTAACATCATTGGTATGGAAATCAGCTTCCTTCGGGGTACAATAAATGTAACAATTTAATTTGCACAACAAGTCGCGTCCCAATAGGTTTACAGGTCTTGAATCACATATCACAAATTTGTGCAGGTCTTCAAATTATCCAGTTTGTACCTTGACGGGCTCAGTTTGAGGATTTGACATTAGTTGATTTAAAACTCCTACAACTTGGATTCTTTCTCCAGAGAGGGGTAGGTTCAGAACTTCCGCTGTTCTCACAGTGGAATGAGCAGCACCAGTGTCAACAAGGAACGAAATAGGTGTTCTGTTTACCTTGGCATCCACATAGGGACCACTCTAGTCTAACTCTAAGGATGCGCCAAGCATGCATTCCTCCTCCCCTCTCAGGCACCGTCATTGTGACAAATCATAATCACTGTCATCAATCTGTATTAAATATAGCTGAGAAACATTTGGGTTTCAGTCAGTTGGTTAATTAGTATGGAATCCCATGTTCACATTGTATTTTTGAACCTGACCATTCATGTGTGGCATTGGCGCTTGTGGCATATGTAAATTTTTCTGCCTTAGATTCTGCTGATTCTGCATCATATCACCTGCTTGGGGCTGTGCATTTCTTTCCTGGGATACCTGTCCATTCACTTGATTTAGTGGATTAAACCTACACTCGTGCTTTCAGTGCTTGAACTTGCAGCAAATGTGACATGGATTGGAATTTTCAACATTTCTATTGAAGTCTCTCTACTTCTACCCTGAGTCAACGCATTCTGTTGTTGCCCACCTGCTACTCCCCCGCATTCCTGTATTCGCTTGACCATTTGCCTGCACGACAACAGCACAATCAGCTCCAACTCCCATAAAACCCTTCTTCGCTACCCTCATTTGAGCCATCATCAACTTTTCCTTTAATCTCTTATGTTTAGAATCTACTTCATCTTCACAATATTTAACATAGAATCTATGCTCTGCCAACAAATCAGAATGATGTTGTATCATGGTACTTATCTCAGGTCTTAACCCATACACAAATCGATACGCGAAATGTCCCATATTCTTTCCATACACATTTTCCATTCCACTGTACTGCTTAAATGCCTGAAAGAATCATTCATAATACGCATGCACTGTTTCCTTTAACTCCTGTGTTGTTCGGTCAATCTTTACCCAATCAATCACTTTCAGAGAAATCTTTCCTTTCAAATAAGTAATGGCTTGATTATATTTTTTTATTACCTCAGGTAATGGTGCACCAGTTCTCAGATCTCCAGCAGGTTCCTTTTCAGGCCGATCTATAGCAATTTTACATTCAGTCCATAAATCACTAGGGACCACAATATCAAACAAGGTATCCAAATCTTTCAGTGGAACAGTTGAAACTTTCATGAACATTTCAACTTGTTTATTCCGTTAACAGGTGTGTCCCTTAGTTTTGGGAAATCATTTGCAAAGGACAGTATATCTGGTCTAGTCCATGAAAGATGAACATAATCTCCTCCAGTCTCCTCCCTCATAGGAAATATTTTTATTTCTTAATTTTCTGTTTCCCCTTCAAACATTGGATACATAGGCATAGCCATTTTCTTTCTTTCCTTCTTTTTAGCTCATGTGCCTTTACATCACTCCAACTCACCTCATATTCTTAGAGTTGTCAATAGCTCCTTAATCTGTAATCTTTTGCATGAGTGTTTTAGACTCTCGAGATCCTTGCCACTGAAGTCTAATCGATAAGTCTTTTGTAATGTTTTTGATGTTTGTATGTCGACTCCATATTTCTGTGCAACTTTTGCTAATTTTTCATGTGTATTTCTATCTCTTCTGGTAATATCTTTACATACAAATAACAACTCATCCTCACGATAATTGATGATTCTACCAGTACTGATTGTACCCAAAATCATTATATCAAATCCACTATAAGCTTTGCTACACTAAGTGATTTTTCATTTGGGTTTTTCACTGCAGATGTTCCCTGAACTTCTGTACCCTTGTCAAACGTAGATGGTGCTATATCTTTAATCCAATCATCAAGTTCCTGTGGGGTAGGTCCTATCGGTCTATCTAATACATCCTCTTGCGACCCTCCACTAGCTCACTCCATTCGTGGTGTAACATGTGTTTCAGAACCTCGAGTACTCATTTGTAAGATCTTTCCTACCATGTCTTGAATTCCTCTATTGGGAGTCTCCATATTTCTTTCTATTCTACCTGATAATGGAGTCGGTCTCACTAGATTGTGTGATACATTAGTTTGAATTGTTTCTAAACTAACTCCTAATTCATTTCTTTGATGAGAAATATCACCATTCGGATTTGTCAAATTGCGAATTATTTGGTCCCTACTCGATTCCTGTGGAATAATGTTCGCTCCTCCCAAACAGGTGGGAAGTCAATGAATGTACCTGGTGTCCTCCACTACCTAATTGATACAAAGGAACCACAGGTCCTATGGTTACTGTAACTGAAAGAGCATCAGGAACATTCGGCATCATAAGGTTATTAAACCTTGCCCCGTTAGGTGTTTGATCTTTGATCAGAAAAGGATTATTAGGATTTGAGCTATTGTGCAGTAAAGGTGTGTCTATTTGAGTTCTCACCAAAGGATTTGACCCTGTTTGTGATTGTTCTTCATTATATGGTTAAGGTCGGTTCAATAATAATTCATTTAAAAATTCATCATCTATTTCATTTTCACTCTCATCTGTTAAAGCCAATGTCTGAAAGCTCTCAAGATGGATGTTTTTTCTTCTTCTTTACATTTTTCTCCTTCACCCTGTTCTGCAACTATTTCAGGCTACATCGTGCTCCCTCTGCAACATATTTTTTCTAAATCCTCTGTTGAGAATCCCATCTAGCCTTGACATACCTATTTAATGTATTCTTATATCTTCTCTGATATTTCTGTTTTTCTTTCTAATGGGCAACATGTTCCCATTCTCTGAGGGCTTCAAACTGCATAGGTCTCGAAGGTGGTTTAATATCATTCAACTGTCTACACAAATTTTCAAGTATTCGTATATTGAATGTTCCATATTGTGGAAAAGCTAAAGGTCCATCATTTTTGGTACACTTCATCCAATTCTCTAACCATGTGCATGTATGATAACCTTTATCTTGAGCCATATACAAGGCGGTTGTGCCTTCGGGTGGTATTGGTACCCCTTCTCTTGTAGGTACAGGCACATCTCCCTGTATTAATGTTTTTATACTCTTCAAAATGTTCATTGTTCTTACTTAATCTTTCTAATGTCCTTTACAAATTATTTCATTCGATTGACCAATAACACTTCCTTGTTATTGTTTAAACTACTAATCCCTGTGCCGCTCTCTATGACACTATCAACCAATCCCAGCGCGTTTTCACACCAAATGACCAATCGAAGCATGGCACTCTATGATGTCAGATAACTCCTTGTAGCCACTACCCCTCCTTTACAATCCAACTTATTTTCAGCACTGATATAGACACAGTTTATTAAAAGCAGTTTAATCAGGAAAAACTTCCAAAAAGAAACTCTTATCTGCTCCATTAAAAGAAATCAGGAATTTGTTTAACCACACACTCCAAGCGAAATCACGACCAGTCCGACTCCACCTAATATTCCTTATGATTATTCTCCGTGCACTTTGAGAAAAATCCCAATGTTTAAACTTCACACTCTCACACAGTTCCCTTCTCTGGTGGTACTGCTGATGACGTCTCACACACAGCACCTTTGAAACAAAGCAAACAAACTTACTCAGCGTATGCCACACAGAGACCCCCCTTAGGTGTACATCCCGGGATCTTAGCCCACTTCGGACCAGATAACAACTTCAATTCTACAGCGACTTATTCAAACATTAAGCACCAAACATTGCTCTACTAATTCTCGCTATTTACCTATTAAGCAACATCGCACAAAACCCTATAATACTCACACCACTTGTCCTGTTTCATCGTTTTTCTTCAGAACTGGCACTTGGTCAAATTTCGCTGAACTTTCAGTAAATCTATTGTGACTTCGATATGCATCCCCTTATCTCCCAGTTTTGTCAGACAGCTAAACCATCCGACACGCTACCAGAAAAACTGGCAGTAACGTTATATACTGGGCCCAAACTTATAAACTTAATTTAATTATTTTCATTGAACCTCTGGCTACTCATCATACTCAATTGGTCCATCGATGGAGCTTGTTCTGTGCTGAAAGGGACTGGATATTCAGAGGATGATTCTCAAATGAGGACCAGGAATAAGATAATTGCTATATTTAAATGTTGTTTCTTAACCATTTAGGAAATCAATCTGCAGACTATAATGTATATCAATCAAATGATTTACCCACAATGAAATAATGAGTCAGAATAGGCAGAATTTAGTTAAAGTTTAAAAGTTTAGTTACTCACTCAGAGGTAAAGAACATTAAATGAAACAGCATGCAACCCTAAAATTAAACTAATATAAAGTAATATCCACTCTGCGAGATCAAAGGATGACAGGGGAACAATCTTCCTCAGCCGAGTGAGACTTTGGACGTCTATAGCATATGGATCAATAGGAAATCAGTTGAGCCTCAATACAAACCCTTAGGAAAGTTCAGTAAATTCCAAGTGACCGGTTTCAGTTCGCTAAAGACAGTAAACTGTCTCAGTTCGTCGCTGCAACACCAAAGTCACAGCAGCATGACGCAAACCTTTCAGCCGAAAAGGTTCCACTGTGCTAGCATACCATCCAGCAGCAGATCACAGTATTAGGTCACAGTTCGCGTTGTCCTCAGATGTCAAGCCGTCAGTCCCACCGCTGTAAAGCTGATCACACACACACACACCGTGCACCCAGTTCCAAGATCTGAACAATTATTCTCCCAAGGGGTCTGAGGTGACACCCCTTGACATCATCAGGAATGTGAGACCACTCTGTCCCATTGCTCATCTTCGATAGGATGAGGATGATGTAGTAGGTAAAAAGTGTACAATCCGGAAGAATTAAGTAATTAATCCATGTTACGTAATTTCCTTAAATCATTGTAAGCTCAGTCATATGAACAAAGAGATATTCAGAGAGTAAGCGAAAACATGCTCTTGAATTGTCGACCGTCCTTTCTCAAGCATCTGTTCTAGTATGTAACAGATTTTGTTGCAAATACAGTTAAGCTGTGCTGAGGATGTCAAAGGAAACAATTGAGAGTTAGAATAGAAGTGGCAACTTTGCTAAAAGTTCCCATAGACTTCAGACTGTTCAGTTCACGAGTACACGTTTGGAAAAGGAAGCATGATTAGAGGCCTACATGAAATACAGCTCTTTCACAATGCTAAAATATGAATCTCGCATTGAATAGCAAATAATATTAATCTCACAATTAAATGCGTTAATAAATACTTCAACCGTATCATAATTGTTTCTTGTAAGTAAAGGGTACTCATACATTTTCAACTGTCAACGTTACACACGAATAAAATTTGTGCATATAAATCTTCTTTGCAGATATGTTGTTTAAGGCAACACATTATTTATAAGTCCGTTTAGGAAAAGTTTCTCAAAGACATTTAACTAAAACCCATCTGGCACCTACTTTTCTTTTGTCATTTTCAGTGTACACGTTACATCGTGAAATAGCTATTTATTTATAATACATGAGAACGCTAAATTTTGCATGTGGACATGCATTTGTTATTTTTAATGTCACATTATCAAACCATAAGCTCAATGTCATTACAAGTTTTAATAATTCACATCTATTAAGTATCCATAAAACATAACATGGGTTTGTTCTAGCATTCTGCATGCTTTTACGATGCAGTATCTTAATCAAAGTTGCGTTTTGTCATTTTCCAGAAATGTGAAGCGTAATACACGCTTGGCACCATTTATAATAGGTATTGTCACAATCGTTTCTCTGCTCTATCAATGACATGTGTGTCCCAACCTGACTTTGAAGCAGTATTCATGCACCTAGCTACAGAGGTCTGCCCCATGCTGCTAATGCTCACGTAGGTATGCCATATCTGTTTCACTGTAAAGTTGAACCCCATTCTCATCTGTTTCAGTATCCTGCTGTAAGAGATTCCCATAAAGTCAAGCGCTTGATAAATACAGAGCTGGTTTTAAATGCCCACGATTTAATGTTTACAATTTTTACATGGGCACGGAATGCATGTTCAAGTCTCATGTTGCAAATTCCACACCTCAAATTGCACAATAAGGCCTGGATTTTTCTTGCCTTTTTAAAGGAGAGTTCAATCAAGGGGACTCTCCCTCTAACTTTGAGTCTGAGACGTTATGTCATTTGCAGAAGTGTACAGCAAAAAAGTAGTGTAGAATATGCAATTGGTCCTGATGGAGACAGGTCATTGATGTCTAGGCCGGCTCCACATCCAAGAGTAAGACATGAGTGTTAGGAAGGAAAACATAAAATGATTTAATTTAGAGGTGAAATATACAATTTCTTAACATTTGAGTACATATTAGCAAGCTGCTTTTAAAAGGAATGTTTAAACAGTTACACAAAAATCATCTCCTTACAGCTAAACATTTGCCTGTCTCTGTTCAGAATGAAAGATCATGATCAGAGATCATACTTTACACAGTGCGTGAAGCCTAGGAGTGAAAGTAAGGAAGATGTATCCCTTTTTATAGTGCCTGATTCCTGCTAGAAGGGCTTTAAGTAAGACAGCTTTTAGATTGGTCCCTAGTAGGCCCTATTTTCATATCATTAACTTTACAGGAAAAAGCACTGTTTAATTGATTTCTCAACAGTGACTTTAAAACCTTTAAGGTGATTAATGTCAGAGATGCAGCCCCCGTTCACTTCTCATGTTTTACTTTACCTTGCATTCCCTGAACGCATTTGCTTTTTTCGGCTGTTATGTTTCTGTAGTTTCTTTTCATGCAAGATATGCCTTTTTCTATAGTGCAGATTTTGAACTGAGTCGTCTCCCGGTATATGGGTGAGAGCTATGCAGCAGAGGATGAAGGCAGTGCGAGTTTGTCACAGTGCCTGTCAGTGGATCTAAAACTACATGCACATGCAATCCTTGAACTCTCTGCAGATTGCAGAAAGAGATGGTCACATGTGTGCCAACAGTAAATGTGGGAAAGTGTGTAAAGAAGGCACACCTCTGTATTAATGTGGATAGTGCCAAAGGAAAAGATAATGCAGTGTGAATAAGTGGGTTCTATGGGCATCATTACGATGGCGGGCGGACAAAGTCACATCTCCGCCTGCATCACAATATGGATGGCGGTGTCTTGCAGACACCGCCACCATATTGTGCACGTTTTCCGCCCAGTCGATGAGTCGACCGGCGGAAAAGCGGCGGACGGTCTTCCCGTCCGCCGCGGACCCCCCCAGCCATCCTAATATGGCAGGGGGTCACTGAGGCATGGATGGCGGGGGAGATCCGCCCGCCATCCTAATAGGCCCCTATGTACGAGGGGTAGTGAAGTGGAAGAAATGAATGCAAGTAACTATAGAGGGAGAGAGTGAAAAGATGGTGTGTGAGGTATGCAGATGAAGGATTTCTAAAAGATGTGGGGAGAAAAAGCTTACAAGTCTCTAACAGAGTGAGAGACTGCAGAGCAAAGTGGTGTCCAGGGGAGGACAGGTATTACTGAGACACTCCGAAGATCACCACCCCTTCCGCAGACCTTATTAATGCTTAATTCATAGTGTTATATTTTCAGAATTGAAATGTTTTTAAGCCTAATTAGTCACAACAAAATCATTGTTGTTACTGTTTTGTTGATGGTGCTTGGCAATGCCAATAGGTTTGGCTTGCTTTAGGCATATGTCCTTTGTAGTCTTATATGTCTGGATGCAATGACAAAAAACTCCCAGATAGCCCCCACATACCACCAAGTCACCCACTCAGTGAAGCACAAGATTTTAGTCCACATAATTTAATCCATGCCCTTGATTGCACATTGCTTGTAAAGGATCTCTAATTAGGTTTCTTCAGCCACTCTCCTTTTAGAGACAACCCATCTTTTTAATCCCACTTAAAACACTTCCTGCTGATGCGCTCACCCAAAGACTGCTTATTGTACGTTGCGGGTGCACTGAAGATGTACTTTCTGTAGGTGTATTGGCAGGTATGTAATTGGGGGATAAAAAGTTGCAAGGAAAATGAAATAAAACATTTGTTGTCTCTTGGTCGCAACTAAGGGAGTGGGACGCAAATTTAAAAGCAGACCCATGGTTATCCAGCCCAACTCAAACCAGTTCCCATCAAAAGCTACCTTAAGTCTGCCTGGTTTGGTAATCATGCCGATATGGAACCCTATTAATGAAAGGCTAATTTCTTAGTGCATGCCAGAGCAAGGATATAGCACTCACAAATCCACACTGTTCAGTCTTCTCTCCAGAGCCTTTGTGTGGAGAACACTGCAGGGTTTCTCTGAACCTCCACCTAAACTTGAAAACAAAGTGTTTGACCGAGAGAGCTTGGGGATTCCATATCATTTTATTTTTTAAAGGTTTCAGTGCTCTGACATGATAACAGCTTTCCAGTACAGGGGTCGGGTCTTAGTCATTGTTGTGCATAGGGGTACTCTCTCTCTCTCTCTCTCTCTCTCTCTGTTCACTTCAGACTGCATTGATCACATACACTGGAGCACAGTACCTATTCTGCTCTACTAAAGTTGTGAAACTTCAAACCCTGAAGAGCAAAGCTCCGCACCAAGTACAGTCATTTCTCTGCTGCCCTGAACACCAGTGAGTGTTTATCGACCTTCAAAACCATGTATTGATTTAGTCTAGGAGTCGTTTTTCAGTACAGTGAGAAAATGCCCCTTTTTGTGTGGTCACTGCCAATTTTGTGCTGAATTTTATTGCTGGTTTTTAGTCTCTGCACACTGGGGCACCGCTGTTCAGTGACCAGTGTATGTGTTCTGATCATATAGAACATGTCAAAATTGGCAAATAGTTGATTGGCCTATTTACCTTTTCTAGAAGACTATATTATATGGTGCAGAAATGCACCTATGGCATGAAAAGTTAACTAATACCTGAGGAGTGCAGCATCTATTTTGCCCTACACTAGTCTGACAAATAAAATATGGCTGCAAGCTTGTCATTGTAGCCTGACTACTGCAGTATAATATCTTCAGTGCAACTTGTTAAAGTAACTCTTTTTAACAGATAAAAGCATCCCTTTCATATGTTAGTAAGTCACTGCTAGGTAAGTCATGTATCCCACAAGGTAGGGTCATGGTATTTAAAAGTGTAACATGTGCAAAATTAATGTTACCATGTCCCAACAGTGACAAGGTCCTAAAAGCTATTTCCTCTTTGGAAGGCCTAGCTGTCCTATGTAGAAAGCCAAAGTACAGATTAAAATACTACTACTGTATCTCAGAAATAGAACAACCTAGAAAAATAAATAAACCACTATTTTGAATACTTATTAAAAATCCAATTCTTTGGTTAAGTCAGATATGTAATAAATATTAAGGAAACGTAACGTTTAGAAAAACACTGTTTGCCTGCCTGAAAGGTCAGAAGGCAATAGTATAAGCCTCTGCCAACTCTCAGTCTGTGCTCAAGTCCTGGAATAGGCGAGAAATAGGTGTGAAATACCCCGAGAAGAAAACAATAGGCTGACCTCAATGTACAGAGATGACTCCTGTGAACACCTCAGAATACTCATAGTGGGGGCTGCGGATATCCTGTTGATACCACACTGTCAAATCCTACTTAACAGGTCTGTTGAGCCACAAGTGAAGCTGTTGGCACACTTGACAGGGAGAGAACAGGATGCCAGAACACTTCTTGTCTATCCCATATCTGGTTGCTGCAGGGCTCTGCCTTTGTCTTGGCTGTCAGACTTCTGCCTCTGGGTTTGTTGTGGGTTCAGTGCCTGCTGCAAACTGGATTTTAGTGTTAGGTATGGGAGGACACTAGGATTAACATAGTACACTTCACATTGCACTCCCTACACACACCCTCAGAGCTTTAGTGCAGCCAAAGAACTTTGCCATCTTGGATTACACTGGCACACTACATGTTGTGCCTGTTTGCAGTAAAGCAGACAAGAACTACTGTAAAAGTTGATTGATCATGACATGGGGACTAGGAGTGTCTAAGGGTGTCTTACTGGAGGCAAACGGAGGGGTAGTTGGCCCCCAAAGACCCTCAATAGACAAGGAGACTTCATTCTCCTACTAATAGTGCCCCAGGAGGCAGGGTACTACATTACAAAATCGGGTTTAGACAATGAGCTATAGGACAATATTAGCATTATATCTGACTGATCATATCAGCATTCACATTTAAAATTGTCCTGTTATATTATAGTCCAACTATTTGCTAGTATTCAGGCATCTTCCGTACTTTGAAAGATTAACAAATAATTACGAAACAGCATCCTGATGTCTCTGGGTCATGCATTGTCTGGCAAAAGTTCATTCTACAGTTTGGTTTGTTCGCTACAATAAGCAATTTCATGTATTCACTGCTTAGTGATGGTGCATTTTCCGCCTCCCCAATGCTGCGCCACCAAACACTTTGCTATATCAAGGCCAAGGTGACAAAGGTATGATCTGCATATGGGATCTGTTGCACCCATCCCAGTAATGCCATGAGCAGAGCCAGTTGAATTAGAACATCAGTCATTTCTTGCAAGGAGCAAACGAGCTGGATCCAAATGACCTGGATTTTCCACACCACAGAACTCATCTCAACTTTTGGAGTGGTGCACCGCTCGATATTAAAAAGGTTGTTGGTAAAATAAGTCACTAATTCATATGGTCTTGTTAGAGTTGTCTTAATCAATCCTTTATTTTCATAAGTGCCCAAATACAAAATACCAGCCAACGCGTTTCGTTCATAAGAATGAACTTCTTCAGGGCATAAAATGTCGGTCCTGGGAGAGACAAAGTATGTGTGCAATTTAGGCTGCGTGGACTTCCTTGATAAGGGCCAGTATGCGGTGAGTCTGAAAGCAAAGTAGGTAGTAAGCCGTCCGCTTCGGAACTGGTCCGGCCACTCTATTGTACACTTCACCATCGCCGGACTACCCCACATCACCCCCAACCGACACAGTGCCCCTTTCAGCAGTAGGACCAAAGTCATTCAGCACCAATGGACTGACGCCCTCAGCATCTACCAACCTGAAGCTTCCACCAACCTGAATCGAGCAATAGAGGACTTCAACCCCTGAATCACCAGCACTGCCGACCGAGTCGCCCCCATCAAATGAGCTAAAACACTTAGATCCACTAAACAAGCCAGCTGGTACACCCCAGAACTCAGCGCAATGAAAAACAGATGCAAACACCTTGAAAGAAGATGGCGCACCAGCAGAAACACAGTAATCAAACCACTTTCAAGTCTGCCCTCAACACCTACAACCACCAACTCAGAGACGATGCCAGCACCAGCCAGACCAAGGAACTCTTCACCATTGTCAGAGAGTTCACCTACCCATCAGGCACCGAAAAGGAAAGAAATCGAGTTTTCGATTCCCACCTCACAGGAACTCTGCGATGCTCTAGCAGACCAATTCCACAACAAGATGTCCACCATATACAGAAACTTTGATCCCCAATCCACAGACCTTCTCAGTCTCCCCACTCCCACAAAGACAAACAATGACCACCCGCTCCCTGCATGGGAACAGCTCAGCATACTGATCACCATGACCCTGATGAACTCCATTCACTCAGGAGGCCCTCTGACGCATGCCCTCACCTACTCTTCAACCTCGGAAGCGACAAAATCAGTCACCAGCTCACCACCATCCTCAATGCCTCCATCACCCCAGCCACCTTTTATGATGCCTGGAAAACCACAGAGGTCAGACTCCTCCTTAAAAAACACACTGCAGACCCCAGCGTACCAGAATCGCAACCCTATCTCGTTGCTCCTGTTTCCCTCCAAAGTCCTGGAGTAGACCATCAACCTACAACTCAACAAACACCTGGAGAGAAACAACCTGCTAGACCTCTTCCAATCAGGATTCAGGGAAAATCAAAGCACAGAAACTGCCCTGATCACCTTGACAGACAACACCTGCACTGTGGCAATGCAGTGTTCTTTTGCTGAGACAGCAGATTCCCTTTTTTGGATAGGTAGAATGATTAGAAGGCCAATGCTCAGGGTCAACAGGTCAGGAAGCCACACCACCCCCTCCCAGTCTAGGGTTATTTAGATGAATTGGTCCTGGTCCATCCTGACCTTCCTCAGGACCCGGGAGAGGAGAGCCAACTTTAGAAAAGAGTGCAGAAGACCTGTTTTGCACCAAAGGTAGAATGCGATCTCTGGGTAGCCTCTTGACAAGAACTCAAGTGTGCAATATTCTTGGCTCTGTGCATTCTTGTTGGTGGTGAAAGTATTCCGCCCAGGGAACACAATCCACTGGTCGAAGATGCAGTGACCCACTTTGGGATAACTACATATTTCGTGGTCAATCTGCTTATTTTAGCTGAGCTTATTCGCCCTAGTGCTTAGTGACCCTGCCAGGTTATTTTCCACCAGGAATATACCTTATTGGTCCAACCACCTCCAAGGGTGCAGCATCTCCCTGCACAATATTGAACACACACTGGGGCAGATTTACAAGAAACTGATGCATCTCTGCTATAGATCTGACGCATCTCATCGTTATAGCAGAGATGCGTCAGTTTCCTTGCGCCATGCAAAAAAAC
This sequence comes from Calotriton arnoldi, assembly GCA_963921515.1. Taxonomy (NCBI): domain Eukaryota; kingdom Metazoa; phylum Chordata; class Amphibia; order Caudata; family Salamandridae; genus Calotriton; species Calotriton arnoldi. Next base: position 118,828 of record CAWUFW010009799.1, read on the forward strand.
CCTTGCGCCACCATGGATGCGTTGCATTTACAAAGCGGCGCACCATGACGCAAGGATTGACAGATGCGTCACTCATCTGTTGGTGCAAAGGTCACGCATTGCTGGAGTCGTGTCTCAAGCACGATGCAACTCCAGCAATGCTCAGGAAGGCCTATACCTATTGTGCTGCGTCACTCCTTACGCCTGCTTGAAGCAGGCGTAAGATTTTGACGCAGTGGTGTCCTAGAAGTGGCACAGTGAAATGTAGTAGATTTCATTGCGTCACTATTACGAGGCTTTCCTGCGTGGGAACGCCCACCCTGCATACATTATACCTGACACAGGTATAATGTGATGCAGGGCTTTACAACGTGACGCATCTCCCTAGATGCGTCACGTTGTAAATGTGTTGCAATGTGGCGCATTGTTTACGCAGCCGCTGCATCACAAAAGTGACGCAACGGCAGCGCAAAAGTGTCACAAGGGGCTTGTAAATCTGCCCCGCTGTTTTTATGATTTTTACCAACATCCCTCTGATGGATGAGAAATGTTTTTTACAGCCAATGAAATGGCACAAATCTGCTGGAGGTTTATGTGGAGCCCTTATTCTACTGAGGACTGTTGTGTGTTTCTTGTATGGCCCATTGTCGTTTTCCCTTTGTCAGCCTAATTGTGCACGTTGTAGGCTGCTTCTATTTTGCACACGTTGCTAAATATCACAATTGCTTTTGTGCCACTTTGTATTTTCACACAGAACAAGCACATGTTTTCACATTATATTCTTTTCCTAGTATTTGGTCTGAACAGCCTAGGCAAGGTCAAACAGCATTGCCCCTTATCATTCTCTCTTGTCAGACACTAGCACCTAGACATAATAAAAGAATGCAGCTGTTGTTTTAAATACACATATTTTGTCATATAACTGAGGACAAGGGTTCTGAAAACACAGACACACAGACCGAAGGTCCTGCAACAATAGTGCTGCATCAGCTGAGATGTGGAACATATATCTATGTGTGCTAAGGTACGAGGTCCACCACTGAAACCCAGAGATCTCTATTTATTAACCATTTAGCTTCAGTAGTACAGGAGTGTTTATGCAGAACTGTCAGATATTAGGACAGGGCTCTTCATTGTATATGGTTGATTAGCCATGCTTATGACATTATTGACATGTATTTGTTTTCGAATTGTGGTGCAATTATTGCATCTTAGAGCACAATAGGTTATATTTACATTGCAAACTTACTTCATGTCTCTTTGCTATCTTATTGTGGAGAAGTACAAGTGAGAGAGCGAAAGGGTGTGTCCTGTTACCGCGATCCCTGAGAGGGTCGAGATTGCTATGTTCTGTGGTGCCAAATCACTTGTCTCTCTGGAAAGGTTAGAAGGGCAAGTGAAGCACTATAGCTAGTCGGGTTCGGGCTCATAGATACTGATGTGGTATGGTGACTCAGTCCCATACATACTGATGTTCTATGGTCCCAAGCATAGTTCTGTTCCTGAGCAGAATCCCTGCAACAGGACCACAGAACTCAATCATGACCTCTCGCAGGTGGCTTCCCTAAAACCCAGACACGATGCATCCATCACTACTGTAAGGTCTGGATGGAATATGCGGTGTCCAACCCCCAACAATGAAGATATTGGGCTGTCCGCTTCGAAATGCAGATATTATTGGACAGACAGACCCGATTTTGAGCTCACTAGATACAGAGGTTCCAATGTGATGCCTTCATGTGTCCGTGAGCACATAGAACCAGGAGGATGTATGATGTCAACAGGCCAAGAAGTGTGAGTACCACCCTTATTTTGACCCAAGCTGAGCCCAAAATATCTGGATCACATCCAGAATGCCAGGAACTTGTTGCGGGTTTGTGAAAGCTTTGAATGGCACTATATCCAGAATGGCCTCATGAAAGGAGTCCTCTTCACCAGCCACAGCAGCTGGGAACTAAGTTTGCTGATTGAAAACCCCTGTGATGAAAGAAGAGTGACAGTCATTTAGTGATGGTCTTTGACTAACTGCAGAAGGCCCTCATTGAGCAGCCAGTCACTGCAGAACAAGAATACATGTGTTCCTAACCTGCATAGGAGGGCGCAACCACCACCCTCACTTTTGGAAACGCCAAAAAGGCAAAGGAGCAGTCAAAGGGCAGAACGCCAAATTGGTTATGTTCAAACCACAGCACAAACCAAAGAGATCACCAGTGGGACTGCAATACAGGTACTTGAAAGTACATGTCCTTCAATTCTAAGGATACAAACCAATATCCTGTGTCCACAACAGAATGAACTTTGATCAGCATGAACATTTTTAACTTATCCTTCTATGTATAGAAAGGCAAGCAGGGGGCAAAGGTCTGAAATCATTCTGAGCTCTTTGTTCTTCTTGGGAACCAAGAAGTGGCAGGAGTAACATTCTTTGCACTTTTCTGATTCCCCCAACCTCTCAATGGGCCCCCTTGGCCAGTAATTACTTGGCATCATGTAAAAGGATGGTGGCATGATCTGCTCACACCCAAAAGGGAACAAGTAGAATTCAAGGGGCAGGAAAGGTAGGAAAAGTTCAATCCTGCTCCCAACTGGCGGGGCTTGGTCTTGCAAGGGAAAATCAAAAGCAGCTTGTAACCTGTTGCGGCAGTAGAGAAAGAGGTGGAAGATTCATGCCCATTGTTTGATCTGTATCCTTGAGCACCACCAGGTCCTATGGATCTGTGAAAGGTCTGAACCAGCTGCTGAAATGATTGTGTGGTGAGTCGCCATTGAAGTAAATTCTGCTTCTTCTGTACTGTGGAAGAAACTGGTAGTCCGTCAGAGAAATCCCAGGGAGACGGCCACAACATAGTTGTTTTGAAGTTTCCTAGCACCAAGTGAGCCTTTCCCCGAAAGAGTCTGGCACTATTGAAAGTCATGTATAGTAACATGTCCCCTAGAACACCCAGTTGCTGGCTTCTAGGTATATTGTCAGATCCTGAGACTGATGCTCATGGTTTGGCCCACATCGTCCATTCTTTTAAGACCGCTCTATAACACATATTTGGCTGCTCCTTGTCCATCGTGAATTGTGTGGGAAAAGGCTGTTCTCATTTCCTCTGGGACAGGTCCCAGGCCAGTTCCCAGAATGTGTGTGTATAACAACCTAGCAGACAGACCACAGCAAGGGCTCTGATATTGCACTTCTGAGTTATATAATTTCATCAAATAATTCACCCCTGTCACAACCAGGGTAAAGATGTAATTCAATATCTTTGGCTGTCCTTTTAAAGGAGGCACAATCCTTAGTGGGGTGACCTGGTGGAGATTCAAATGCAGTCTTAGGAGAAGGGTCCAACCCACTAGCATTTTGCAGCTCTAATTCAGAGATTGGCATCAGGACCTGACCTGTAACAGATGGCACTGAAATCGGGGCCTATGGCTTTGTGATTGAAATTGGCATGTATTCAGAGGCTGGAGTGGAACTGTGGGGTCAGTGCGTGCTGGGGGTGGAAGCAAACAGCAAAAGTGTGACTTTTGGCTCCTGTGACTCCATGACACACAAAGTTGCTCCAGAGACAGCCATCACAACCTTAAATATCTGCAGCATAGCCTCTATGTGCTGTGGTTTTGAAGACAACCCAGGCAGCTTAAGGGACACTGGGACCAGCTCCAGAATGAGCATATAGTCAGAAGACGCCTCAGGAGTGAGTCCTTGGAGTGACAACTGCTCTGCTTCTTGCCTGTTCTGGAGTGGCAAGAGTGGGGCAAATCATGTTTGGCGTTATTGTGCTTATAACATGACTTGGAATTACCTGACGACTTTGACTGAGATCGGCATTTAAGGTGTGTGTGAGCCCCCCCCCGGGGGTCTGGAACAGGATCATTGTTTTTAATGTAACCTCTTCTTTTGTTCCACAACATAGAGTTGTACTTCCCACTCCTTGATCACATTTCAAGGTGGTACCGAACCCAGACGCTACTAAGAAACATTGTGTGGGTCCATGACCAACATATGCTTCCTGCATTTGTGGTACAATATAAACTTTAATCAGGGAGGGGGCATTCTCCCTCGCACACTGTCTATGTGGAATAATGGTGCCTGTAGAACCAATGATGTTGAGAGCAGAGCTTCAAATATGCATCGAAGCATGAGGAAAGAAAGGAACTTATATCAGCACATGGCGGTGGCAATTAGATCCACCTCTACATCATCACGTCAGCGTCAATGTGAGGTAATTGGGGAGCCTTATGGCACCCAACTGTCCCCTGGGAGCAATTGCTGTTGGAAAACCAAATCCAGTTTTGCACCTGCTATTATTCTGAAGGTGATAAATCTGTAGTTATAGTTATCCATCAGAAAATAGTTTTTCTAAGCATTTAATATGCTTAGAAACGCATTCAGAACTGCTTTCTCTATGTCTTCAAAATTTACTTTCTCCAATTAAGTCCTAAAATGCATTCCACTTGCTCTTAATTCTAATAGGTCAACACTGTCTTTGTAATTCCTATTGAGCCCTCATATCTTGATTGATAGAATAATTTTTCTTTCTTGTCTCATATCCTTGGTCTGGCATAACATTTTTCTCTTTGGCCTGTTCTGATCTCCTTATGCTTATAACTTATAATTAGCTGTCTTACTTCCGATATGTTACCCAGAATGTGATCTTTTGCAAAACTATTCACTGAAGGCCAGTATATTCATCTTTTTTTTTTATGTTGTTCACTGTTTATTTCATATATCACATAAAGCTGACTGCAGAGTCTGACAAGTGGCAGGGACCGCACTCAGCTAATCTATTTTTGATGCCAGATTTTTATTTATCTATCAGTTACAAATTGTTGCAGGAGAAATAAACATATCTATCTGTGTCGAAGTAAATCCTGTATAACCCTATACTCCAAATATTGGTTCTAAATTTGTCTTTTGATCAAATTGCAGCCAAATGCACTTTCCTAGAATAGTTAATTTTCCTTTATATTTGCTTAAAGGCAGTAACTATGTTGCAATTTCACGGTCAGTCATTATGTTGCTCTGAGCCTGTTTCAGCCAATGTTGCTCTATTTCACACCTGCTGAACTGTTTTCGTATGCTAGCCGCCCTACACCCTCATATATGACCCTTTAGGCCTTTCATTAACAATACTCAACTGGCTTTTTCAATCATGTCCCTGAATAAACATAAAGTGCTCACTTGATCTCAGACATAATTTGCTGACTCAAGGATTCTCTGGTTTGCTCCCATTGGTAGACCTCTTTCTGTCTTTAGGTTTAATTCTTTATAGGATTTCTTCCCTACATTTAAAGTGCATAGCAATACACTGCACAATATTATGAATGGGTCTGGCCTGCAAAGTAAACTGGTATTAAGTATTTATAGTACTGACTATTCATTATCGTTTCTTATAATTTTATATACTCCAAGTATGCTCCAGATATTGATATCTGGCTTATGAATCTCCAGGTTTTTTAAAATATATGGGCCTTTTAGTTTTAACAAAAGTCAATTTGCATGTGAGTAGTTCTCCATGTGTGATATTTTCTCTTATAATTTCTAGTAACGTCACTACTTTCGGCTATTCACCATTTCTGAGTGTACAGTTACTTTCAAAGTGAAGACTTATAAGTCTCCTCCCACTGAATCCAGGGGGTAAAGCCTAATTTATGAGTGTAAAATTACTGCTAGTAGCTTTTCCTATGTATTGTATTGTAATTGTATTGTAATTGCATTTATATAGCGCTTACGACCCTTGACGAGGCGTCAAAGCGCTTTTTCGGTGAGTAGCACGCTACTCAGGAACCCATAAAGGATTATAATTGAATTAGTATAGTGAAATATGAAAGTAATTTGAGTGGTGGATAGGTTAGTCAGTTATTTGTATTCAGAATGATAGCGGAGGGATAGAAGAGGGAAAAAGGTTTGCATTTATATAGCGCTTGTTACCCCTGATGGGTTGTTGAAGCGCTTTTTTCGGCGAGTAGCACGCTAGTCCGGAACCCATAAAGGATTAGTGGTGAGTTAGTATAGTGAAATATGAAAGTAATTTGAGTGGTGGATATTAGTCAGTTATTTGGATTGAGAAGGACAGCGGAGGGATAGAAGAAGGAAAAAGGTTTGCATTTATATAGCGCTTGTTACCCCTGATGAGGTGTTGAAGCGCTTTTTTGGCGAATAGCGCGCTACTCCGGAACCCATTAAGGATTAGTGGTGAATTAGTATAGTGAAGTATGAAAGTAATTTGAGTGGTGGATATTAGTCAGTTATTTGGATTGAGAAGGATAGAAGACGGAAAAAGGTTTGCATTTTTGTAGCGCTTGTTACCCCCGATGGGGTGTTAAAGCACTTTTTTGGCACCCATAAAAGGATTAGTGATGAATTAGATAGTGAAACATGAAAGTAATTTGAGTGGTGGATATGTTTGTCAGTTATTTGGATTGAGAAGGGTAGAGGAGGGATTGAAGAGGGAAAAAGGTTTGCATATATATAGCGCTTGTTACCCCTGATGGGGTGTTGAAGCACTTTTTTGGCGAGTAGCACGCTACTCTGGAACCCATAAAGAATTAGTGGTGAATTAGTATAGTGAAATATTAAAGTAATTTGAGTGGTGGATATCTTATTCAGTTATTTAGATAGAGAAGGGTAGCGGAGGGATAGAAGAGGGAAAAAAGGTTTGCATTTACATAGTGCTTGGTACCCCTGATGAGGTGTTGAAGCGCTTTTTCGGCGATTAGCACGCTACTCTGGAACCCATAAAGGATTAGTGGTGAATTAGTATAGTGAAATATGAAATTTGAGAAGTGGACATGTTAGTCTGTTATTTTGATTGAAAAGGATAGTGGAGGGATAGAAGAGCAGTGCTTTGGATATGCTGAATTAGAAGGAAGTAATCAATATATGAGTCCATAAGTACATGGAAAGTATATAGATGCATAAAGGAAGTAAGTATATGTAGATCAAAGATATTGATAGAGGTATAGGGTGAGAAATAGGGTAGTGCATTGAATATGCTTTTTTTTTGTTTTTTGGAGAAAAGTAATAAATATAGAGATCCAAGTACATGGAAGGTATATAGATGCATGAACAGAGAAGGATGTGCCATTCATGTTTTTTTTCTTGTATTTTGGGATTTTGAGGTGAGGTGCCACTCTAGAGTGGAGGTTCCTATGTTGAATGTGTTTGGTGATTTTATTCCTGATGAAGAGTGGCCCCATTCCATGTATCACTTTGTGGGTGATACAAAGCAGCTTGAACATGGCAACCAGTAACTAATGCAGGGCTTTCAAGGCAGGGGAGATGTGGTCTCGCGGTTTGATATGCAAGAGTAGGCTGGCAGCCGAGTTCTGAATCCGTTGTAGTCTTTTCATGGTCGTTAAAGGTGATCAATGGTAGAGGCTATTGGCATAATCGAGTTTGGACAGAACAAGGGAGATGGTAGCTTGGACCTTGTGTGGAAATCCCAAATGGGATTATAGTAACAAAGCTTGATCTTGCTAGTTTGTCCACTCGGGCATTCATCGATAGCTTGGAGTCCATGGTCATTCCGAGGTTTCTAACTTCCTCCAATACTTTAGGCGGTGATCCCAGTTCATCAGGCCAGGCGGCAAGCGGGTCATAATGTTTCCAATCGCCACACGTGAGTATTTCCGTTTTGTAAGCATTCAATTTGAGATGGCTCCAAGTCATCCATTGATCCACAGTTCTGAGACAACTGAAAATTGGCGAGTTTCCACTGTCTTTGGGGCATTCCAGTTAAAGGAGTAATTGTGTGTCATCTGCATAGTTATAGCATGTGAGGTGAAATTGATTGATCAGTATCAGTAATGAATTCATGTAGATGTTGAAAAGCATTGGCGAGATGTTAGAGCCTTGAGGGACCCCAGCTTTTGTGGAGTACGGTTTGGACGAGAATGGTGGGGTATGGATGACATTAGTTCTGTTTCAAATGTAGGACATGATCCAGTCTAAAGCAGTCCCCTCTATGCCGGCTTCGTAGAGTCTTTGTCTCAGAGTGTCATGGTCAACCGTGTCAAAGGCAGCTGAGAGATCCAGGAGGAGTGGCGCAGCAACCACCTTGCGGTCAACTGTGTTCTTCAGGTCATCCCAGATGGCAAAGAGGGCAGATTCTGTGCCTCTTCCCAGACGGAATCCTGTTAGGAAGTCTGAAAGTATGGCATTGTTTTTAATGAATTGTGACATCTGGGCGAATGCTGCTCTTTCTATCAGTTTGCCCAGCAAAGATCCATTTGTAATGGGTCTGTAGTTGTCAGGGTTCAGCGGGTCCAAGTTTGTTTTCTTCAGTAAAGGGCGTATGTATGACTTTTTGAGTTCTTCTGGAAATATTCCAGTAGATAAGGAATTGTTAATGATTCTTCTTACTGGAGTGGCAGCAGAGGTTGTTAGAAGAATTGTCTTGAAAGTTTGCAGTGGACAGGGATCAGAAGGGCTGCCGGCAGGCCTGCTTGTTTTGACCAGTTCCATAAATTCATTGTGTGAAATGTGTTGGAAGGAACGGAGAGGCTGAGTTAGAGTATTCTTGGATTGTTGTTTTGTAAAAGGGTTAGTGCTGGTGCTTTGTCTCTGTTTTAAGTATGAGTCCAACATGTCTGCTTTGTCCGTGTAATGATTTGCCAGTTTGTCTGTGAAATCTTGAGTAACCGGATGAGTTCCTTCTAGGCAATTTGGTTTACGAAATTCATTGAGTATTTTATAGAATTCTTTATTTGCACATTTAGCATTTTGAATTCTGCCTGAATAGTACCTTTTCTTTGCTTTTTTGATAGCTGACTTGTATAATCTGTTAATTTTCTGTAGGTGAAGTTTGTCTTGTTTGGTTTTTGTTTTGAGCCAGGCACGTTGCAGCTTTCTAATTTGTAGTTTTTGTATTTCTCCAAGGTGCTTGTTTTCTTTTGTTCTGTTGTGTGGTTTTAAGTGGTATCAGGATATCAAAAGCTTCCTGTAGCCTCTCATAGAGTTTTTGAACAGAATTTATTGTTTCCAGATCTGTACTGGATGTTAGTTGTGTTTCTAAGTGTTCCAAATTGAGTTTGTTCCACGGTCAATAGCTGGATGCATGTAATGGTGGTTTTAGGTGAGTCGCTTAGTGTTGTTTTATGTTGGAAAGCAAGCAAATGGTGGTCTGACCATGTGACTGGAGTTATAGTTTGAAAGGTAACTAGTTCGGTATTAGCAAAAATGACATCTCGGATGTATCCAGCGATGTGTGTGGGTTTGAGGACGATCTGATGCAGGTTCAGTGCTTCAAGGCCAGTGATTATTGTTTTTGGATGGGTCATATTGGGTTTGTCAAACCAAATGTTGAGGTCACCCAGAATGCATAGGTTGGAGTGTATTGTTATCAGGTTTGAAACTGTGTCTAGAAGTGCATCTGGGAATGTCACCTTGCTAGGTGGAGGTCTGTAAAGGAGCAGGAAGTTACAGGAGGAAGACGGTGTAGGATTACATTTGGTGAGAAGAGCCTCACAATTCTGTATGGAAATGTCGTCAACTTTAGTGATGTGTAATATTTGCCTGAACACAACAGCTAGGCCACCTCTTTTTTGCCTATACGATTTTGGGTGATCATTTGATAGCCTAGAGGAACAGCTTTATGCAGGACTGGAGCCATATCATCACCCAACTATGATTCAGTTATGAATAGTATGTCTGGTTTTGCATCAGTGAGAAGGTCGTAGATGTGATGTTTGTTTTTAGAGAGTAATCGAGCAAGTATTAGTAGTCAGTTTAGAGAATGTGCTTTGGTGACAGTGAGACTTTTGTAGAAGAGTGATCAGTATTGTGTGGGTTAGTAGCAGGTGTGTTTTTAGTGCTGGAATTAGCTGTATTAGGATAGCAATCATGTGGCTGTTCTGTAATGTGTTCCTCGTCCAGCAGGCTAAGAAGGCATTTTGATGGGTCTGCATGCGTAGGTGGTGGAGACGGTGTTTGAGAGTGAGTTGGTGTGCTGTGTTGTTTTTGTGGTGTAACCTTGTTGTGCAGTAGATATGGAGAAGCAGAGTTATGATGTGTGGCACGTTGCTTATATTGTTTGGGTATGTTTAGGGCGGAAGGTATATGAGTCAGGGGTGTTGGTTCAGCATATGGGTCATGTAGTAAGCTTCTAAATTGTCCAATGGATGAGAGGCGGTTAGAAGAGAGTTGCTGTGTTGCTGTATGTGTGTTAGGTGTGGTGGAAGAGACAAAGCTTTGCATTGTAGTTTGTTCATTTGTGTAGTTTGAAGGGTGGGTGTATGATTGTAATTTGTGACTGTTAGTATTATAAGGTGTTGTGCTTGAGAGATTATGTTGTGCTGGTGTGTGTGATATGTTTTGTTTTTGAGGAGGTGTAAAAGAGGTGCTGATGTATTTGTTTAATGAGATGTATTTGTTTGCATAGTATTGTTTGCGAGTAGAACTTGTAAGGTAAAGGGGGTGGTGATGTGTTTGGGAGTAGAGTGTGTGTTGGATGTAGGAGGGGATGAAGAAGAGTTAAGACTGTTTGTCTTAGACCTGTTTGCAGCAAGAGTTAAAATGTGTGGTACTGTGGCATGTAAGTGTTGTGTTGTTGTGTTATTGTGGTAGAAAGAAGAGGAGGGTGTTGGTTGGACAAATGATGGAAGGTTGAGTATGGGTTTGTTAATGATAAAAAGGGGGTCTGTTAGGAGTAGTTAGAGTGTGTGTCTGGATGAGTTGTAGTTAAGTATGGTATGGATTTTGGTTGTGTTAGAGATGAGTGGATTGGTTAGTGGTATAGGATAGAGTTGTGTACTGTTTGTAGGTGATGGTGGAAATGTGTGGTAGCTGAGATAGAAGCGTATATAGACCTTGTTTGTGTGGTTTTGTAGTGTATGCTGGTACATTGATTTGTGCATAGGGTTGGTTTGTAGTAAATGCGTGGTGTACATTTGGTGTGAGTGTGTTACTCTGTGGATGTGGATGGTCTAGGGTGGGTATTGATGAATGAGAAAATGGGCAGCATTTCTAGCCCTAATCCCGACCAGTCTCGAACAGGCTCAAATAGGCAACTGCCCTTGTCCTCTCTGCCCTTAGCCTCGACGCTCGGGCTGAGACGCCCTAAACCCTGGACCTTTATAGCCCTAGTAATCAGGTGACCCTTCAGCCAATGGGAACCCTAGCCCTAACCCTATCCGATCACAACACTAGCCCTAAACTCGTAGAACCAATAGGAGACCAAGACCTTACAGCCAATCTTAGCCCTAGTTCAAGCACTCAATCAGGCTCTAAACCCTAATCCCTGTGTCCAATAGAAGCCCTAGCCCTATTCCAAACCCTAGTCCCAGCAACCAATGACACAGGAAACCCTAATCCCTTCTTCCAATAAAAAGCTGAACCCTAGTCCTAGTCCCACACCTAGTCCAGCAACCAATCACACAAGAAGCCCTAATCGCTACTTCCAATAGAGAGCCTAACCCTAGCCCTAGTCCCAACCCTACATTAATTAAATCACTGACCCAGAAACCAATAAGCACCCTCAAAAACCCAACCAATGAGAACACTAACCCTAATCCAATAGAAACACCAGATATAACCACCAATCAGTGCACACATGTACCATCCAATAGCAGACTATATAAGGTCCCAGCGACTTCAGACAAGGTTTGCCAGGGAGTTGGAAGCTGCTCCTCTATTCAGAATCTCCTAGGAGACAAACAGGCTCAATCCACACTTTGGACTTCTGCAGGTAAGGGCCTAACAAACTTTGTCCTCTAACAATAATACAGCATAAACAGCTCACAGCAGATTACTGCTGTCTCAGGGCACCCTCTGTTCACACTCTGATGTAGAAAATCCCTGTTGCTAGGGGGGAAAGGGGGGGGGGGTCTGGTTTCAATCACTTCCTAACACAAAATGGGAGTTGTGGGTGGATTGCTTAACATACAGGTCTGAGGATGTAGATGAGGTCTCCACCACCAGGGCGGAGATCATCCTGTGGTAACATATTGGGAAAAGTAAAAATAATTTTATGATAAAACTTAATGTGAATTAATTTTACATTTAAAAAAAAAATGTAGAACAAAGCAAAAAAAATGCTTTGGCACAATTTAGCTATTTTTGATTTAAATATGAAATTAAGTTGAATATATTACATTAAATTGAAATTATATTTAAAGATTTTTTTTTTAAATCTCACCTAAAGTAAAACTTTTATATTTATTTACTTATTATAAATTGCAAAAAGTTAAGCACAAATTAATTTAAATTAATTGAATTATTTAAAGAATATATATTTATATTTGCATTTCTATTAATACATTTTATTAAAATATTTCATAATGAAATAATATTTATTTTTTAATAGTTGATCTATTTTAACAAGATTTTCTATGGGGCTCTATTTTATGTCCCTGACTCAATTATATTTCATGGTAGAGTTTTGCAGTACTAATAGTTGGCCATGTATGGTGCTGGACATACTCCAGTTCTGAGTTAGTGTACCTTTACAACTGTTTTGGGTTCTTTTTGGCTCTAGTAACTATTGAAGGGCAGTTTGTGAACAGCAATGGGCTATCTCTTTTGTGGGAGGGTGCATGTACCTCACTGAAACCCTGCTTTACCCTCCCTCCACTCTTCCTAACTTCCAAACACCTCCCTTAAGCTCTTCCATTTTGTATTAAGTATTCCCCATTTTCCAGCTGCTCCCTCGTCCCTCCCACATTTAGTATGAACAGTCTGCACAGAAAAGATAGGAGAGGCAGAGACCTCTGTCCATAGGTTAGTGAACAGCGTTTTGTATTACATGAGTAGTAATATTGCAGCACTACTAAAAATACTTCAAAATTCAGTTTGTAAATACGCCCGTATGCCTTATTTTTTCACTTCAGTTACTTGGTCAGTTATCTAGGGAAAATGGTGATTCACTGTTTTCATATGCATGCACTGATATTATTTTCTGTCTTGCCACTAGCTCCTTTTCTTGCTCCTTCTTCCAGTGGGGAATATCTGCGACGAGGTACATGTGCTGTCCAGGGGCGTAACACAGGCACCCGCAGCCCCCGCGGTGCGGGGGGGGCCCCAGCTGCAGGGGCCCCCTCAGCACAATACTCCGGCCCAAAAGTTCTGGATTAAATCCGGAGTGGGGGCTCCTCCGTGTACGTGGCAGGGGGGCCCCCTCAACGTTCGTTATGCCACTGGTGCTGTCTCTGTCTTGACAACAATGGTTGATGTGGTTTGGGGTCAGGGAAGCTGATTGGTTCAATGCCAGACTTGAGTTAAAGCCACTCATCCATGAAGGTGGTTTAGAGCAGCTTTGAAGCTTGTCACAACAGGTCCATCTACATACATTGGCTATTAAGTATTTCTTAATTCTAGACATATATTTTGCTCTATGTCATCTACCAGTGACCTGCAGTTCACAATTAATAAAAGGCAGTGCTAACCTGTATTACATTATTGTTGTGATTTTGGCAAGTCCTTTAATGCAATTACATTCAGCACAATGCTTTTAAGTAAAATACAAAAAAGCACGTAATATGTCCAATTCATTTTAGTTTAAATGTTTTGTCTGCTTTTAGATTGTTCTACTTGAGTCCCAGCACAGGGAACACAATAAGCATGAAGTTCACTAGGCAGATTTGCAAATACACTTGGTGCCTGTCTTGAATCTGCAGTATGCACCCTTTAGATAGATCTATTGATTCAATGCTATAAAGAAGAAACAGTACTATGAATGGCAACAGCACACTTTCAGGTATCTGTTAAAAAGAATGTTAACTTTTTTTGCTCCCTATAATCTTTTTATGACAAGTTAAAATTAGTTTACAATTATGTTTTTCTTATCTATAGGAATGGACATATTTTTTAATTTTGTAAAATGTAAATGCTGTTACAGGGAACCCAAATCACCCACGTATTTAAGTAAATAAAGAACAGCACACAATAGTGTACGTTTCACAGTTGTTTTCTATGAGCGCCTTGCTCCCGGTACTATTAACTCTACCGTAGGTTCTGTCTCTACTCTTGTTCACTTGGGTCCAAATATACCCGTTCTCTGCTTTCTCCGGTTTCATGTTGTGGTCAGTGGTGCATTGAGAGTTTTATTTGGAGCTCAGTCCAGTATTCTTGGTTCTATGATCCTCCCTGATCGTTTCCCTTCCCTCTCTCTTTTTTCCACTCCCCGGCCCTTTCTCTTTTTCAATTCTCACTTTCCTTTTTTAATTTCCCTGTAACTCTCACTCCTCTCCGATCTTCATTCTGTCTCACTCTTTTTCTGTCCCACTACACCTCCATCCCTCTTCTCTTCTCTTCTCTTCACTTCTCTTCTTCCCCTCCTTTTCACTCTTTCTCCCCCCCTTTCCTAACCCCAACTGCCCTCCCTCCCTCTTTCTTCCTTCTATCTATGTCTCTATTCAACGGCCTGGATTACCCCTCATTTCGAGCTCATTCCCCTGTTCTCTCACCCTCTCTCTTTGCTTGTTGTCATATTCCACTTTCTCTCGCATTGTCTGTTCTCACTAACCACCCATTTTCCCCCTCCCTCCCCTTTCAGCTCACTCCCCGCACCTTCTTCTCCCTCCCCTACCACTTTTTGATTGCCTTCTCTCTTCATTCTCTATCCCGTCCACTCCCTCACTTCCTTTTCTGCTTTCACTCCCTTTCCAATCCTCCCTCTTCTTCTTCCTCTCTTCGACCTTTTCCCCATTTTTACAGCCAAATACAAAATGGCATTAAAAGATAATAAAATTGTTAACTAACGTATTGCGATATTTTGTAAAATAAAATAAAAATAAGTTCAGACATAAAAAGTTATATATTATGCTAGATAAATACTAGTCATCATTATAGCCATGTCATTTATTTTCCTTCATGCTCGGAATAAAAGTCTAGATACATCAAAACCTATTGGAGGCATCATATTCATTCATGTTATTCTAAAACGTTGTGCATGATTTCTCACCCCGAGATTTATGAACTTGGGTATAATCTATCTCTTTCTTTGATCATGATGTAATGGACAAAATATAAAGGAATGTACTAGTGTGTCTTCAAGATCATTGCAATAAAGATAATGCCATGACAGATCCGAGTTGCTTGACCAATTTGTAATAAAATGAGCCAGAGGCAATAACCTTATCTGAATTTCATAAAAAGAAACCTAGCATATGGAGGGTGAATCTCGTCCAGGTGAGCCTTGAAGTCCAATGTGTGCTTATGTTTCTAGGAATTGTTTCCAGTTAAAGCACCTTTGCCTGGATTCCAGAGTCTTTTCTGGTCCAGCCCTGCTCAACATTTTCTTTTAAGAACCTTGGAGCCTATTGTTGTAATGGCTTCATGGTCTGTCCAGTAAAGTGGTAGTCCAATATCGCTCAAAGTTGTTTGTACAAGTGTTATTTTATGTTACGTGGAATTTTATAGCGCCATATCATCCGTATGGGTATCCTGGCCCTTTGCAGGTCTGTGGGACTTGCCCAAGGGGCTACTTGAAGTGCCAGGTCTTCAGCTTCTTGCAGATTTCAGGAAGTGAAGAGGAGGCCCTAATGAGGGCTAGGAGGTTGTTCCATGCTTTAGGGATGATGTATGAAAGAGCACAACTGCCTAATCTGCTTGTGCATATGCGAGGTAAGTGAGCCAGTGACAGTCTGGCTGAGCTCAGGTGCCTGGAGGATTGGTGGAACTGCATTTGCATGTTCAGGTAGGCTCGGCCTGTGTTGTGTAGTGCTTTGTATGCATGCGCGAGGAGCTTAAATCGTTTTGCATTGATGTATAGGAAGCTAGTATAGTTCTCTTAAGTGAGTTGTGACCATTGTGGGAGGATGAGGACCAATCTGGCTGCTTTGTTTAGGATGGTCTGAAGTATTTTTGTGAGTTGGATGGTGATTCCTGTGTAAAGAGTGTTTCTATAGTCTAGTCTACTGGTGATGAAGGCCTGGGTGACAGTTTTCATGGTGTTGTTAGGTACCTGCTTGAATATCTTTTTCAGTATCCTCAGGGTGGAGAAGCAGGCCAAAGTGACCGCATTGACTTGCGCGGATATGTCCAGCTTGTGTGCTGGGGGTTGGTCCTAGGTTTAGAGGCCACCAGGTGGAGACCCATGACAAGGTATCCTTTCCAAAAATAACCACTTCGGTCTTGTCCAAGTTGATTTTGAGGCAGTTGGACTTCATCCATGTGGCCACTTCGGTTATGTACGAGTTGAAGTTGTTCCTGGTGTTGGGTGTTTTGTCTGACAGGGCAAAATCAGCTGTCTGTCATCAGCATAAGTGAGTATGTCGATGTTGTGTGCACGGATGACGTCTGACAGGAGAATCATGCAGATTTGAAAAGGGTTGGGATGTGTGGGGAACCTATCTTCCAGGCTTCTGAGGAGCAGGGTGGCAAGTTGACTATTTGTGTTTTTCTGGTAAGAAATATGCATATCCATAAAAGGGTGGGTCCTTGGATGGCCACCTCATGAAATCATCTGATCATGGTGGCATGGGACACTGTGTTGGAGGCTGCAGAAAGGTCGAGTAGGATGAGGGCTGTGGTCTCTCCTCTGTCAAGGATCATCTGGATGTCGTCTGTTGCTGCTATGAAGGCTCTCTCTGTGCTGTGGTTAGGCTTGAAGCCTGATTGTGTAATGCTGAGGAGCTCATGGTTCCTGCGGTGGTCTGCAAGCGTCTGCTGATGAATTTCTGTAGGACTTTGGCCAGGTAAGGAAGGAGGACGACCGCTCAGTAGTTCGCGAGTTTGGATGGGTCTTCCAGGGCTTCTTCAGCAGGTCATTGCTGGCTGCGTGCTTCCAGAAATGTAGATGTGTCGATGGAGGTATTGAGAATGTGAGTGAGAGCTTTGCTTATGGGGGTTGAATCTTTGTTGAAGGCGTGGTGGGGGCAAGGGTCCAACAGCACCCGAGAGTGAATGAACTTCATGATTGCTATGATTTCCTCTGTTGTGATAGGGCTCCATTTTATCAAGGTGTTGCTTTCGTCTGATGCCGGAAGGCTTGCTGAAAGTTTTATGTGGTCCAGTTGTGTATCAAAATTGGTGTAGATGGCTGTTCTTTTGTTACAGAAGAAGTCTGAGAGGTTGTTGCACAGTTCTGTGGTTGGGGTGCTTTTTCTGGTGGTTGCTGCTGGTGTGGGGAAGGCTGTGATGATAGCAAAGATATCTTTGCTATTGTTGGAGCTGTTGTTGATGCCCTAGCTAAAGCCTTCATTTTGGTTTCCCGGATTTGCCAATGGTAACACTTTTCTGGGCTGATATGAAAACACCCTTGTCTGATTCTTCCTGGCTTGCTCTTCATTCCAGTTGTTTGTAGTGTTTGCATGTTTTTTTACATGTATCAGTTGACATGCTCTTGTATTCTTGCTGTTTAGCTTCTTTTTCAGCGGGCCATGTATCAACATAGGCAGTTATACAGTTGGTAAAGTTGTTGATGCCATCTGATCGGTGGCCTTTATACTTTATTTGTGTTTTGTGGAGGGCGGAGGCGTAGTCCACTCTGATAGATCATTCCAGTGTCGGTGGTAAGGGACAGTTGTGGTGGTTCTTTCGCGGTAACGAATGTAGATTGAGAAGCTGATGATGGTGGGGTTAGTCCAGGTGGTGGGACTGGTTGTGTTGATTGTGATACCGTTGAATGAGGTGAAGACAGGGTCTAGGATGTGTCTGGCTGCATGGTTGTGGACTGATATGTGCTGGGTGAGTCCAAAGTTTCCGAGGCTTTCTAACAGTGCAGCTGAGATAGAGTTTATCAGATCTTGTAGGTGAAAGTTGAGGTCTCCTAAAAGGATGTAGGCACTGGAGTCAATAGCTTGTAGGGCAAAGAAGTCTGAGATGTTGGTGGTGAAGTTGGCGCATGGTTCTGGGGTTTGATAGATCAGATTCTGCTCAACATGAATTTAGCTGTGACTTGTAGTTTGAAATTGAGGTATCCCATGTAGTCAATTCCGGTTTCTGAGCTGGTGTTGCAGCTGATACTCTCTTTGAAAATTATGGTGATTCCTCCTCTGGGCCTGTGTTGGAAGGGTTAACTGACAAAATGTCAACCCTAAAAATATCCCTATACCAAAATATCGTGACCAAAATATTGATGTCAAAAATATCATCATCCTATACTTATAATGGTAAGTACAAAAACTGCTGTATTAAATATCATTTTTTAAATATATATATAAATTAAAACAATAAATATT
Source organism: Calotriton arnoldi (assembly GCA_963921515.1). Classification (NCBI taxonomy): domain Eukaryota; kingdom Metazoa; phylum Chordata; class Amphibia; order Caudata; family Salamandridae; genus Calotriton; species Calotriton arnoldi. The sequence goes on from CAWUFW010009799.1 coordinate 136,915, forward strand.
AAATATATTAAATAGTAACTTTAAATAAAAAAAAAGATTTAATATATACTTTAACAAATATAACAAATAAACTTAATAAAAAGTTAAACACATATATAACAATATATCAAATATATAAATATATATATATATATATATATATATATATATATATATATATATATACACACCAATAACAGAAAATCCATTCTAATTAAATTAAAAAAGAAAACAACTCAATATTTTGTAAAACATTTTGCACATTAAAAATATTAACAATTATAAATAATATAATTTTAAATGGACAAAAACATAATAATATACATTATAACAATATAAAATAAATGATAAAATATAAAATTTAATACATAAACTATTTTCACTACATATTATACAAAACTACGCAAACTATTATGGTAAATATGTAAAAACTTTACTGCTCCCACTTCATGCAACCAAAAATAATAAAACTGGGCAAAATTTACGAATCTCCCTCCAGTAAATGCAACAGTAGTGAAAGTATTGGAATGTGGTGGGGTAAAATTTGCTATTCCCACTCCAGTCACTACGGGCCTGATTCACAGAACTAACTTACGTCAAAAACGTAAACTTACTACCATTTTGGTATTCACAGAATGCACTTACTCATTTTGGTATTCACAGAAGGCACTTACTTACTCATTTTGAGTAACTTACTCATTTTGTGTAACTTACTCTTTTTGGTATTCACAGAAGGCACTTACTCATTGATGAGTAAGTGCCTTCTGTTAATACCAAAATGAGTAACTTACTCATTTTGTGTAACTTACTCATTTTGTGTAACTCATTTTGTGTAACTTACTCATTTTGTGTAACTCATTTTGTGCAACTTACTCATTTTGTGTAACTTACTCATTTTGTGTAACTCATTTTGTGTAACTTACTCATTTTGTGTCACTTACTCATTTTGGTATTCACAGAAGGCACTTACTCATTGATGAGTAAGTGCCTTCTGTGAATACCAAAATGAGTAACTTACTCATTTTGTGTAACTTACTCATTGTGTGTAACTCATTTTGTTTAACTTACTCATTTTGTGTAACTTACTCATTTTGTGTAACTCATTTTTGTAACTTACTCATTTTGTGTAACTCATTTTGTGTAACTTACTCATTTTGTGTAACTTACTCATTTTGTGTAACTCATTTTGTGCAACTTACTCATTTTGTGTAACTCATTTTGTGTAACTTACTCATTTTGTGTAACTTACTCATTTTGGTATTCACAGAAGGCACTTACTCATCAATGAGTAAGTGCCTTCTGTGAATACTAAAATTAGTAAGTTACACAAAATGAGTAAGTTACACAAATGAGTAAGTTACTCAAAATGAGTAAGTAAGTGCCTTCTGTGAATACCAAAATGAGTAAGTGCATTCTGTGAATGCCAAAATGGTAGTAAGTTTACGTTTTGACGTAAGTTAGTTCTGTGAATCAGGCCCTACAACAGTAGGAAAAGTGTTAGATAGCCAACGGGGCAAAATTTACTATTCTAACTCCAGTCGATACAACAGTAGGAAAAATGTGTTGGATTACGGAGGGGTAAAATTTACTATTCCCACTCTAATAAATGCAACAGTAGGGAAAGTGTTGGATTGGGAAGGGGAGAAATTTACTATTCCCTCCCCAGTTAGTACAGCAGTAGGGAAAGTTTTGGATAGTGGAGGGGCAAAATTTACTATTCCCACTCCAATAAGTTCAACAGTAGGAAAAGTGTTCGATTGCAGAGGGTTACAATTTACTATCCTAACTCCAGCCAATACAACAGTAGGAAAAATGTGTTGGATTACGGAGGAGTAAAATTAACTATTTCCACTCTAATAAATGCAACAGTAGGGAATGTGTTGGATTGCGAAGGGGTAACATTTACTATTCTCACTCCAGTCAGAGTAACATTAAAAACAAACAAAATATCTTGTACAAAATACAATTATTTACAAAACAAATTAAATAAAGAAATATATATGTACAAAAAACTACAACTACAACTATATTTAATATTAAAAATAAAAAAACATATTACAATGTTTAATACCTATCACAAATAACTACAATTATTGTAATAATTGAAACATAAAAATAAAAATACTTTTCATACAAATAAATATTTTATCTAGAAATGTATTATTAACAAAAAATGTATTACATACATTTAATTTAGTTACTTCCCAACTAATAACCCTAAATAAACTCACATCCTGCACCTAAAACTTAACTTTAAAAAGCAAAATATTTACACTATTAATATAAATATTTATCAACAAACTAATTATCATTAATTAAATATTATTACTTAATTATAATTAATTTACTTCCCACAATATGCCCCCACAAAACATACAACACACTCATATATAACAGAAAATTATTTACACAATTAACAGAATTAATTATGAATTTGAAAATTAATATTAATTTAACAATTAATCATTAATTACTTACAATTAATACACTACCCACCCCAAAACTCTACAAAACCCAAAACCCACATCTAAAATCTTAGATAAAAAATGTAATTGCACAATTAACATAATTACTTATCAATTAAACAAATATTAATTCAAATCGAAATATTAATTCATTAAAATTAATTACCTTCTCACCCATTACCCCTATAATCCCAACAACTAGCACCTAAAATTAAACTTAAAAAAAATAATTACACAATTAAAATAATGAATTATAAATTAATTTAAAATAATTTACTCCCCACCCTTTACCCCTATAAACCCCACAACCCTCGCCTAAAAAAATTAATTACTTACACAATTAATATAATTGTCAATTAATTATTATTAATTGAGAACTAATTATGCATTAATTGAAAATAAATTATTTCCCACCCTTTACCCTTATAAACAACCCATACCAAAAAATTTAATTACACAATTAACATAATTAATTATCAATTAATTAATATTATTAACTACTAATTATTAATTAATTAAAAATAAATTACTTCCCACCCTTTAACCCTATAAAATGTGCATAAACCAATTAATAGCACAATTAACATAATTAAATATCAATTAAATACATAATATTATATTAAAAAATAATCATTAATATACTATAATTAAATTACTTCCCACCCTATACCTCTTATAAAACCACATCCCGCTATGGCACTAAAAATCAGAAAAAGTAATTAAATTGAATTTAATCAATACTAAAAAATTTACAAATATATCAAAAAACATAAACAATAATTATACAAAATAATTACATCATAAACATTTCAAATATATAATAAAATACATAATATTAATTTAAAAAACAATATTTTAAACAACTATATTTTTGCAAACGATATTAATGACCTCGATATTTTAAAATTCGCTATTACTTACCTTAAAATTGATATTTTTGACAATGATATTCTTGCTGACGATATTTCCATATAACAATATTTTGGTATGGCGATATTTTTTTCGATATTTTGTCTGAATACCAGTTGGAAGTCCTGCCTGATGATCGTGTAGCCTGTGGGTATTGCTGTGACGATGTCTGGTGTTAATGCTTGGTCAGCCATGTTTTGGTGACTAAAGAAGGTTTGGGTGGCGCCATCTATTATGTCCCAAATCTCTGCAGTGTTTTTGCTGAGTCAGCGGATGTTGAGGAGCAAGCATTGCATTGAGGAGTGGGTACGTTGGGCTCTGTTTCACAGGTGGGATGTTGGGTGCCCTCAATGTGGTTGCTGCGGGTGTTGTGGTAGTGGGTGTGCTGGTGCATGTGAAACAGAAGGAGGTATAATTGAAGGTTCCTTCAGTGTTGTGAGGTGCGGTGCAGCAGCAGCATGGTGAATGGTGGCCAGGGGCAGACGACCGAAGATGGGTTTGCCTTTGGGTTGGCAGTGGGGTACCTGTTGTGCTTCTGCATTGTGGCTGCCTGGGAGGGGGGAGGAGCGCAGGGAGTGGTGGGCCAGGCAGAGGGCCACAGTGGGCAGGAGTGGAAGACAGCTGGAAAAGAAGCGTGTGGCGAGGAAGCAGGTAAGGAGCGGTAGGGAGGAAAGGAGAGGGTTGTAGAAGGACAAGAGCAATGAAAAGCAGAGACAGTGCAAGACACATGACCAAAAGCAGAGCACAAAAAGACACAAAAGGCAAAAATGGGCGGAATTAAATCAGAAAGAAAAGCTGGCACAAAACAAGAGAAAGGCTGAAACACGGGCATGAGAGAGACAAAAGCCAAAAAAGAAACCAAAAGGCCACAAAGGCCATGTTGAAAATAAGTACGGGCAATATTATGCAAAGTTCTATTTAAGTATCATGTCTGTGCCTTTACAGGATCCTAAAAAGTGAACAAATTGCGAGTATTTTTCTCTGAAAATGACCTGGATTTGTAGAGACTCTTCAATGGGCGTGGCTCACCTTATCTTAAATCTGTATAAATATCTTCTGTGTTTTCCTCGTAGGTTAGAGTTTATCATCTGAGCTGCCAGCAGGCGGGTGATGATGATAACCGGAAGAAGGGATTGTGACTTCTACTTATTAAGAAGTTAAAAGACTCCAACAAGATGGATCATTTTTATGGAAACTACCAGTAGCCATTGCACCTGAAATGGCTCTAGTTTCAGGGCATGCCACGATACACGCTTACAAGAGCATGCTTATGGTAGATGTAACTCAGCGGAGCATGCACAGATGAAGACATCCGAAGCTGTTTCACTAGTTAGAGATGCTTTCCTCATTAGGAGCAGGGGCATTGTGAACCCCCACTTTAGCAGCTACAGCGCAGGTGAGGTTCTTTATGAGCCTCTTTTGTCTGCAACTAGCCAGATAAAAGCTCATAATTAACGGTAAAAGTAAGAAAGAAGGATGGGCTGACAGAAAAGGGAAAGACGGATGGATGAGTGGATGCATGAGTGGGTTAAAGCATGGATGTATGAGTGGGTGGAAGGATGGATAGATAGAAGAGTGAGTGTAAGGTTCGATGGATGAAAGAATAAATGGGTGGGTGAAAGTGTGGGTTGGTAAAAGAATAGACGGGTGGGTAACTGGATAGATGGATGAAAGAATAGCAAAGGATTGATGGATAATTGGGTGAAAGGATGGATGGTTGAGTGGGTGAAAGGATGTCTGGATGAGTTGGTGAGTGGATGGGTGGATGAAAGGATGGATGACTGCATGTAAGGATGGATGGATGAGTATATGAAAGGATGAGTGGATGAAAGGATGGATGAATGAGCAGGTGAAAATATGGGTAGATGAAATGATAGATGGATGACTGGGTGAAAGTATGAGTGGATAAAAAGATGGATGAGTAGGTGACTGGATGGGTGGATGAAAGGATGGATAGATGAGTCTGTAAGTGGATAGCTAGGTGGGTGAAAGGATGAAAATGTGAAAGGATGGGTGAATATGTGCGTGAAAGGATGGGTGGATGAGTGGGTGAGAAGATAGGTGGGTGAAAGGATGGGTGTATGGGTGGTAGATGGGTGCAAGGATGCAGAGTAAATGGAAATCTCATAGGATGGATGGATGGATTGATTGATGGATGGACAGGTGGATGTATGGACAGATGGACAGCTGGACAGATGGATGGATGGACAGATGGATGGATGGCTGGATGATGGGAGATGGATTGATGGATTAAGTCTTGTGTGAAATTAGGTTGTTGGTTGACTGGGGTGTGAGCGCTGGTCAAGCAACAGCCACAATCTGTTGCAGGGTGAACCACAAAAAGTCACTAAATTAACTTGTGCTTAACTATGGGTAGCTTGCCACAAAAAGCAGTCAAGTCTCTGTAAAGTATTTATGCAGCACACAAACAGTAATAAAGTGAAAGCACAACACAAAGAAAAATCCTAAACCAACTTAGAAATATAGAGTAACGTATAATAAATAAATTGACACCACTACGACAAAATCCAATTAGTAGAACCAGAGTTATTAATGTTTAATATTTTTATTAAAAACTAGTGTCTAAAAGATCAAAGCGCCAACCGAAGACATCTAGTCATGCGAGAGTGGGTCAAAGCTGAGAAAAATGGCCGACTGCGATGGAGCACGGTTCGGATACAAGAAGTGGATTGGGTCTGGTCAGTGCTTACCTTCAGAATTGGAAGAAATTTTGAAAAAATGTTGTGGAAGGTAAATTTTAGTGGGGCAAGGCTGCAGGCGGTGTCCGAGGAAGAAGCATCATCGAGCCTTCGGTCGAACCCGCTGTGAAAATTTCTATGTTCGGACTTAGTGGCATATTTATCAAAGAGTTGCAAGGCCCTTGCACTACGTAAGGGGCCGCAAGGGTGCCGCAACTACTACATCAGATTTATCAAGCCACGTAAGGCCATCTTATGTGGCCCTGTATGGTTTGATAAATAAGTGCAAATTGCTGCGCTGCATTACTCTGCCCCAGGGAGGCATTCCTTGGGTGGTGCGTAGGTGTTCCCACGCATCCACCCATTAATTTTGGTGCCTTCCCAGATTTACTATTACTGGAAGACCTCAAAATGCATCAAAATGCTACACCTTACCAAGGTGAGGCGTAACAAGGAGATATATCCTAATCTCTCCTCATTTTTCCCTTTTTCTATGTGTATAGAAAGTGCATGGGCAAAACAGGAAGCTTCCGTATGATGTTAAATACGGCACAATTCTGCCCTTTCCTTTTCACATAGCACAGAAAGATGGCTTGCTGCGTTGTGCTGCGTCTATATTTGATAAATGTGCCCCTCAGTCTCTTTTTTGGAAGTTGAAATTCTCCAGCAGGACGAAGCAGGAGGCTGTTGCTGAAGACAGTTCCAAGGGCTTGGATACCCTTTTGGCGAAGGACCACTGAGCAGGATTTATTGCTGCTGAGAAGAATGTAGCGGGAGAAGCAGCAAAGTCAATCCGACTGGCCATGCACATTTTGGCGGATAGGTCAGCTGGTAGGTCCTGGTCTCCTCTTGGTTCTCAGCGCACTTTTTAGCCAAAAATGTTTGAAGTTTTCAGTTTTGAATTTTGGCTAACTCTGCACCTTTAGCACAACCATCAAGGGTCCAGGACTGGTAGGACACCACGTATAGGTTCAGGACTCAAGCAGGCTGGGCCCATATGAGGGTTCAAGATAGTAGGAGTCTTTTGTGCCCCTGTGGCTCTGAACAGGAGCCCAGAAAACTAGCCTTTGGAGTCACTCTGGTAGTCCTGGGTTCAAGTGAAGTTGCAGGGCTCAATAGCAGAGGTGGCCTCCGAGGGTTTAAAGCAGTTCTTCCAGGTACAGTGAAGCAGTCTTGCAGAGCTCACAGCAGGTCACATCAGTATGCAGTCCTCTGAGAATCTTTCCACATGTCCAGGAGTGAACTGAACAGTGGGTCCAAGGGTCCTATTTTTATACCTAATTCTACTTTGAAGTGCATGGAATTTCCTGACTCCCCTGCCCATCCTCCCAGCTGGCTGCAGCGACAATGTGGAGGTGATCAACACTTTGGCCCCGATTCTGATGTCAGACGTACTGGAGTCCCTCCGACATCGTTTTGGAATTGGAACCAAACAATCTCCTGTCGTCGGTTCCAGCCCAGGAAGTAGGATGGGACCAAACCCTGTTCGGTCACATGCCTATTCTTTACAATGGTAGCATGCATTCCAAACGGAATGCATGCTCTCATTGCAAAGAGCAGAGGTGCAATTCATCCCTGCACCCTGTGGCAGGCACCTCAAGGTGGGAACCATAGGTGCCCCCTAGGCTGCTATTCGGCAGCCCTGCTGGGGGTCCCCAAAGACAGATTACCAATGCCTTTCTGTGTCGGAAAGGCCGGCACAGAAAGTCAGTGAGAAGCTGCCATCGTAATCCCTCGGCCAGAAAGAGCCAGCCGAGGTATTACTGAGGGCTTTCCGAATGGCAGATGGGCTCTCTGAGCCCGTCAGAGGCCATTCGGAAAACTGATTTGAATTCCCTTCTGACCGAGCCTATTGAAATGCCTTGGTCGGAAAGGATTCTGAATGGGCAATTCTGATGCGGTCGGAATGGCCCTTTGTGCGAAGGCAGAGCACAGCCTATTCAGGTGCAAGTGGGACTGTGCTTAACTCTGCCCCCCATCCTGCCAGCAGATGGCCCATTCACACACTTCTAATACCTCTAATGTGTGCCTGTCTGAGAGGAATTAACAAAGTCTGACTGTCAGCTACATCCAGGCATGCGACACAAGAAAGACAGCAGGGACAAGTAGGCTAAGGGTGTCACAACCCCCTCATGCACCCTCTGTGTAGTGGGCCTAGCACTCAGGGCTCATGTTGTATTACCTCTGTGATGTTTAATGGCACACTATACTATGACTAATGTTCCCCAAAGCCCCTGATTCTATTGTGCTTGAGCCCCTGCTAGAGTCCCTCACCTCAGAACCCAGTAACCAATAGATTATCTTGCACCTGCTGTTACTAGGGCCTTGGTGTGGTTTTCCATTGAGTCTCTGCAGGCTCCCCACAGAATCCCGAAAACCAATAGAGTACCTTACACCGGCTGTTGCTGGGGCCTTGGTGTTGTTTTCCATTATGCACGTTCAATCAAAAACAATACATTTGTTTCCTGTTATTTGGCTCCGACAGTCAAGTTGCACCTGCCCTTCCTGTAAGGTCAAAGTGAGTGTACTAACACGTGTTTTCTTCAAGGGTTCAAGAGCCTTACAGATGGCCATGTGCCCCACGTGAACTTGCTTCATCCGTTGAGCATTCCAGAGGGTATATAAACCCCGCCCAACCCTGAGTTGTGGCTTGGCCTCACTCTCTGCGGAACAAGCTTTACCATTCCCACTCACCTGAAAAATCCAGCCGGAACCGAGAGGCGCTCCAGTCTCCTTCAAGTCCAAGATGAACTGTGGCTCCCTTGACTCCAGCTCCCTTCGCCTCCTTCAGTTCTCCCTCCTGCACAGCTACTCCCCCGCAACTCCCTGTGTCAAAGCTTCAAGACCTTCTTCAGACTTCAGACAAGTGGAAGAACTAGGCTAAGTACTTGATATCAGGTTAGTGCTCACTAATCTTTCTATATTTGTAAGCAGGACCGAGTATTAGATAAGATAAGATAAGATAACATTTATAGAGCGCACTAAACCCGTAGGTGTCAAGGCGCTAAGCAGACACAGTAGGAAAGAGGGAGCGCGGCCTCCAATTGAGAAGGAACTAACCAAGTTTTCAGGAGTTTCCTGAAAATAGAAAGGGAGCTAGCATTGACGATAGCAGGAGGGAGAGAATTCCAAAGCTTGGCAGCGGCCACTAACAAAGCGCGGCCGCCCCACCTGGATTTACAAAATCAGGGCACCACAAGTTTAGACTGTGTGGATGATCTCAAGGTCCTCCCTGGGGTATATTGGTGGAACAGAGATTTGAGTTGGGACGGACCCTTGCAATGTACTGCCTTGTACACTGTAGTGAGGGCCTTGAACGAGATGCGTTCCTTAACAGGGAGCCAGTGTAATGACCGGATGCCTTCTCTAGCAGATTGATGTTTAGGAATATTTAAAATCAATCTTGCTGCTGCATTCTGAACCATCTGGAGTCTGTTCAGAGATGTAGCAGTGATATTGAGATAGAGGGCATTGCAATAATCCAGCCGAGTATTAGAGTCTTCAAAGACTATAGACTTTTCCTCCATGTCCTCTCAGTCATTTCCTCCAGCATATCTTGTGTGTTCATGCTCCTGACCTCTCTTGCAACCTTGGCACTAGAACTGTGAATGCACAAGGACTCGCGACTTTAGCTCCATGTTTCTATGATGAACCGTAGTGCCAAGTGAAAGAACTTCAGAGCGTTTGTTAAATGTATGAACCTTGTATCGAAATCTATGTTTGGAGTTTAATTCGTGAGAGTGTCCCACTCTCAAAATCTGTGATTTGGGTATTTCTGCTCTCATGCCGTGCTGCTGATGAAACATAGACGTGTATGTCACTGAAGTCAATGAGTGGTCATTTTATATAGAGGCCTGTTAGTGTACTGATGGTAACTAACTCCTCTTGTTATTTCCAGTGTATTGCATCATCCATGATGGTCCACTGTGTATCTACCTCGCAGACACACAAGGTCTCTGGAGCGACAAATCCTGTTACGCAGCATCACACAGCAGCTCAGCAGATCCAGTACCGTAAGCCTCTCTTTTCTCATTTTATCTCAACTCCCCTTCCCACGCAAGTGACAGTGTGTGATCTAAGGTTTTGTTCCTTGACATGTGCTGTCCTCAGGAGGGATAGGAGGTCCGGCAACCGTTCCAGTATCATCTCAGCAGTTGGGACCAGGTGGGTGCATGGCAGGAAAAGGCCAACTTTCTAAGAGTGCCATTGTCAAAATTGTAATTAAAAATACGACTTTACCATTAAAGAGGATTTCCCATTACAATTTCATAGACAGCAAATATGAACTGGTTACTGGGTCCAAATAAAAGGTTAGCACTTATTAAATGTAATAAGGTAACCCAATGTTAACCTAAGGGACAGGTGGGCCTCACAGTAGTGAAAAACTAATTTTGAGTTTTTTACTACTAGAACATGTCAAACTTAAAAGTACAAGTCCAACCTTTTAATTACATTGCATTCTATAGGCTACCTGGGGTCTACCTTAGGAGCGACATATATGCAATAAGAAGGGGGTTTATGGCTAGGTGAGGGGTTTATATTGCCCAGTCGAATTGACAGTTTAAAACTAAACTGCATTTAGCCTGCAATGGCAGGCTGGGTCAAGTTTTCAGGTGCTACTTAAGTTTGTGGCACAATACTTGTAGCCGGCCTACTAGTAGCAGTTAATTTACGGGCCCTGGGTATGTGGTATACCAATCTAAAATGGACTTATAAGTAAATTAATATGCCAATCAAGTGTAAGCCAATTAAACCATGCTTAGGGGAGTGAGCACAAGCACTTTAGGACTGGTTAGTATTAATAAAGTGCACAGAGTCCTAAGGCCAACAAAACCTAATTCAGCAAAAAGTTGAGGAAAAATGACAAAGGGGCATATTCACAAGGAGTTAACTCCGATTTATCTCCACCTTAACGCAGCAAAAGTGGAGATAAATTTAACACCCCATTCACAAGCTGGTGCAAACTGCAGACAACACCAGTATTCCCGCGATAACTGCCCCCAAATTTATCTCCACGGTGGATACCACCAACTAACACTAATGAGGTACAGAGGAGGCGTTCCCGTGCAAAAACACACGAGAAAACCACAACACCACATTCACAATGAACTGCCAGATCTGCGAAGCGAAGCAAAAACAGGGGATAACCCGCGGTAGCACCAGGGATTTTACACCTGCCTTTTGCTGGTGCTAAGCAGGACGATGATCCACAGCATGAAAGGGAGCCCAGCCAAGAGCCACACCTGAAGACCCACAGATGCCATGGAGACAATGATCATGCAGCTCCGATACCCATGTGGGTCACAACACCCACTGCCACCACCCCCAGCCCCCCCGCCCCCCCTCCCGGACATACACATGCCCGGGGAACCTGCAGTTCAGTCACAAGAGGTTGTTCCAGGGCTGGGCACTGCGGAGGGGCCTGAACCAGTGACACCTGGTAATTTTCTCATCAATTATAGCCCAGAAGGAGAGCCGCGCTTTACTCTGTGGGCTCCTTGTGAACACCCTTACGCTTTACCTAGCCTCACTAAGCGCTTGCTTCACTTTTATGTCATCTAATTCTATTTATTGATCGTGTGCACACTTCTGCAGCCTACATGCCTCTTCATGCTGCTTAAGCGTCTGTTCTTTGCTGGTCTTTACATGGCCTTAGCCCTGAACCCTTGTCCAAGCTACAAGTAAACAACGCTATGTAAAGAGTGCAGAGAGGTCTGGGCTCTGGTTCGTTCAAGGGTTCAGTCTTCCGCCTCTTAGGTCCACCTTCTCTCTGTTTTATCCGTGTTTTTGTGCCACCTGTGGGCGCGCCAGCAGCATGTGCACGGCGGTAGTGCCACAGTTGGCAGGCACTGCGCTGAACTCTGCGGATTCTTTTCCACCTGAGAACGCCAGTGAAGGGCACTAACAGATGCTGTCTCTGGTCTGAGACATGAGGTGAGCACTGATCACTGCACTTTACTGTCCAGAGCCAACATGGGCATAGGTAGGTCTCCCCGCCAGAGCGTGCTTGCAGGGACGTGTTCTCCGCCCCCGCGCATTAAACTTAGGGCACCCGAGAATGCTCTGTGTTTGCACTCTTTGGGCACAATTTTTCTTCTTTTTCTAGGACAGTGGTCCTTGTCAAGAGTAAATAGAACAGGGGTAATAAATATAGAACAGAATCAATTCTATATAGTTACTATCCAGCCGGATAGTGGGATATAATCAGACTTATTCTCAAATATCAAAACCCAAAACAATATACAGTGGACTACAATCCTGTATCCAGAGACATAAAAGTGAGGCAGTTTGTGAAAAATAATGACATATAAACATAAAAGAACCAAAACAAAACATTCAGGCAAAAAGAGGAGCTTGTTAATAGATGTGGAAAGTGGAACAAGCGTAATAGTTGACACATCCGTGACACATGGTATACAGATAGTTTGTGTGCATGGTGTTTAAAAAGGTCGACGACGTTTCGATCCCGTTTACAAGGATACTGGGATCATCATCAGGATAGAGAAAGGATCAATGCCTGAACAACATTTAGGACTTATATTCGAGCTGGTGACCGGGAGTTTAAGCCGTATGACTTGAGCTCAAGGGTTATGCAAGGAAAAAATAGATTGCCCTGCGAGACTGTGGGATGGTGCCATTAGCGTTGAGGATGGCCTAATTCGATCGTGTTAGGTGGAGCCAGTGACGGGGGGTCCAGGAATAGTTCTTAGCCATCAGGGGAGATTGGTCGATGCCAGACTGCGAGGCGAATAACCATTAGCGGGGATGTATCCTTAGTTGCATGAAATCGCTGCGGTGCAAGTGGCTGGGGGTCCTAGGACGGTCCGATGCCGTCTGCGAGGAGCTCAGTGGCACAATGGCACCCCAGAATATGGTGTTTTTTGGACTTCTGTCCACCACATACTGATAGCCGTACCTACGGCAAGCGGCACGATGGTGCACTGGCAGACAGCACACTATCGCATTAAGGTGCATATTCACATGGCAATGTCGCCGGGAGTGATGATGCGACTTTTCTTGCGATAATGTGCAGCTCACCAGGTATCGCCGCCTAACGCTGGATTTGACATCGCAATCGCGATGATTTTATCGTTGGTTTTTACACCACTTCCCGGTTACTATCGCCATGTAGCGTGGGCTTGATAATACCACGCTAACATGGCGATACTAATCCGGGTTAGGCGGCGTTAACTTTTCTGTCGTTGACTGACGATGGCGATAGTTATCGCCCGTCATTGTGAATATCCCCCAAAATGTTTGTAGGTGACCCTGCAGAGAGGGCCAGGTCCAACAAGTCCCTTCCAGTTGTTTCAAATTCGCAAAGCCCCAAAGTTCAGCACCATAAAAAGCAGCAATTTTGGTCTGTGATTTATTAATTTTGGTTGGTGGAGAAATGACATTTGACCCTAGGAGTTTAGCAAAAGCCAATATGAACCTTGTTCTATGTTTTAACATTAGTGTATTTTTATCAAACTTGGATCATTTAACCACATCAGTCATTCGTACCCCCAGATAATAAAAATAATTTACACACTCAATATTCATATTCTCTATTGCTATTGATTGCATAAATTGCTTGACTGGGTTAAAAATCATCAATTTTGTGTTACTTGTTTTAATCTCTCCAGGAGAGCAACTTCTGACAGATTACCAGATTAAGTACAGACCTCAGACATTCACAACTCCTTACTAGTGGAGATTGGAACATGACCATCAATCCGATAGTCCTATGCTACACAGGTCGGGACGGCCAGACCCCAGCAATAACCTGGATAGAAATATGCCTAAAGGCCTGATGCCAGACCGAGGGCTAGTGGAACCCTGAAATTTCCTTCACCCAACCAACAGAAACTATACCTTCTTTTCCAGTCTCTGTGGCACCGAAGGCTTCCCATTGCCCCTCACACCTTCAGGCTGTAGGACTGAGCCCTAGAAGCTCTGTCAAAATTGCAGATGCACTCACACATGACGAATTGGTGCCAGGCAAGTGTGAAAATGGCATAATGCCCAAACAGTCAATCATTTCGTCAATTAATTACTTTTGATGTAAGCTCACATTTAAAAGGAGACCGAAGATGTTTCTGCAGTACTTATTTTTATGTCAGAATATCATTCTAGTGGATCTTATGATTTTTTTATTTTGGACTGCACATTAAAACTATTGCCCTCATTAATTCCAGGTAATCAATAGTTTTGGAGAATAAGCCGAGGCTCTAGATTTATAAACGACAGTCCCTCAGATGTATATTTCTTGATTGACATCACAATGAAGTAAGTTGTAGGCTAGCATGACTAGCACTCGGGATGAAGGCACTGTCTGTACTAGCTTTGCAGTGAACCGTAAATGCAGTCTTTATTCCTGGATATACATTGTCTATGCACTGGCTCGTTCTGTTGTTCGTGTTTATGTATTTTCATATGAAAATGCCAATAAAAAATAAATAAATAAATCAAAAAAATCAATAGTTTTGGAGAGATTTGCTTTCAGTCCAATTTGTACTACCGAGTGAGTGCTATGGGCAGGAAAGAAACCAAGAAAGTTATGTAGAGCTTCATTTAGAGTTTGGTGGCTGGTCCAAGGCAGTGAACATGACGTACCATGCTATCCTGCAGAATAAATACCTAGAGATCTCTGTCAGGTAGGTGATGAGGTCTGTGCCTTCAGCAGACCTGGTATTGCAGCAGCTCCATTGTAAAAAATAAGGGGCTATTATAAAACATAAACTTAACATACACATCAGTAAATCTACATGTGTAAGGTTATTTTTACACTTTACAGTAACTTTACTGCTTTTGGCTATTTATCATCAACAAGTCTAAATTTACTACAAAGTGTAGACTTAGTTTAGTGGGTGTAGTCAAAATAAACATAATTTACAGTTGTAAAGTTTCCACAAGTACCTTTACTCCTGTATTTTACGTTCTACATACTACTCACAACCCGGCAGCAGTATTCCTCCTAAATCACGTCTGCGGATTGCAAGTACCCAGCCATTAGCTAGAGCATAGATTTTCAGTTGTCGCAGAGCCGTGGATCAATGGATGACGTGGAGCCATATCAAATTGAATGCTCCCAAAGCGGAAATACTCATGTGTGGCGATTGGAAACATTATGACCCGCTCGCCGCGTGACCTGTTGATCTGGGAACACTGCCTAAAGTATCGAAGGAAGTGATAACCCTCTGAATGACCATGGACTCCAAGCTATCAATGAATTCCCAAGTAGACAAACTAGCAAGATCAAGCTTTGTTACTATAAAAACTCTGTGATGAATCTTCCCCCATTTGGGATTCCCACTCGAGGTCCAGGCTACCATCTCCCTTGTTCTGTCCAAACTCGATTACGCCAATAGCCTCTATCACGGATCACCTTTACCAACCATGAAAAGACTACAACGGGTTAAAAACTCGGCTGCCAGACTACTCTTACATATAAAAACCACAAGACCACATCTCCCCTGCCTTGAAAGCCCTGCATTGGTTACCGGTTGCCAGAGATCCACATTCAAGCTACTTTGTATTACCCATAAAGCGATACATGGAACAGGACTTCTCTTAATCAGGAATAAAATCACCAAACACATTCAACAAAGGAACCTCTGTTCTAGAGTGGCACCTTGCCTCAAAATTCCAAGATACAGCAAAAGAACCATGGGTGGCACATCCTTCTCTGTTAAAGCAGTCAAACTATGGAACTCTTTACCCCCAACAGAAGATCCACAGATAACCGCATTATCTTCAGAAAACTACTCAAGAGTTGACTCTTCCCCACATACATAACCACCATACGCAAAACAGAAATATACGGCATATCTATCTTTATATAAGCATTTATTTGTACTATAGATATGTACCTATATATGTGTATTGCTTTGTATAATTGTGTGGAATAATTATGTTAAAAAAAATATATAGATATTCATTAGTTCTGCTTAACAAATGTACATATTACTGATAGTTACATTATTCTGTCTTTAACATGTTTAAAGTGACTGCATAAATAAATAAATCTTTTATCATAACTATTTATCAACAATTGCTTCACTATCAAATTACAAAAAATATATATTTAAATAAATAAAATTAATTTAAAGTACAACACTTGAAAGCCGGAGTTTATTTAATGCATCTTTAATCTACATATACTACCTCCCTTTATGCATCTATATACCTTCCATGTACTTATGGATCTATATATTTATTACTTTTCTTCTGATTCAGCATATCCAATGCACGACCCTATTTCTCACCCTATACCTCTCTCAATTTATCCTCTAGCTCAACTCTCTGAATCATCTCAAACTTCTTTCTGCTACTCTTTCCAATGCACTACCCTATTTCTCACCCTATACCTCTATCTATTTATCCTCTACCTCCACTCTGTCATTCATCCCAAACCCCATACCACGATCCCCAAAATAACCCTTTTTAGACTCTTCCCATCTTTATCCCTCCTCATCATCTCATACCTCTTTTCCTATTCCGATCCCCGAAAACAAGCCTTTCTAAACCCTTCCCCCTGATTCCTCCCCCTCCACCTCCCTTTTACTCATCCCAGGCCTCCTCCTACTGCTATCAACTCCAAAACAAACAAAAACAAAAAAAAAGATTTCTAAATCCTTCCCTCTTCTATCCCTCCACTACCCTTTTTAATCCAAAATACAAACTAACATGTCCACCACTCAAATTAATTTCATATTTCACTATACTAATTCACCATTAATCATTTATGAGTTCCGTAGTAGCGTGCTACTCGCCGAAAAAGTGCTTCAACACCTCATCAGGGGTAGCAAGTGCTAAATAAATGCAAACCTTTTTCCCTCTTCTATCCCTCCGCTATCCTTCTCAATCCACATATCTGACTAACATATCCACCACTCAAAATTACTTTCATATTTCTCTATACTAATTCATCACTAATACTTTATGGGTTCCAGAGTAGCTTGCTACTAGCAAAAAGCGCTTTCAACACCCCATCAGGGGTAGCAAGCGCTATATAAATGCAAACCTTTTTCCCTCTTCTACCCCCTCCACTATCTTTCTCAATCCAAATAACTGACTAACATATCCACCACTCAAATAACTTTCATATTTCACTATACTAATTCACCACTAAACCTTTATTGGTTCCGTAGTAGCGTGCTACTCACCGAAAAAGCACTTCAATACCTCGACAGGGGTAGTAAGCGCTGTATAAATGCATTTTTTAATACAATACAATATCACCTACTCAACACACACCTATACACAGCCCTTAACTAACAGATACCTCTGTACAATCTCCTACACACTCTTTCCTGAAGGTGCATTTCTGGCCTTTTCTCAATCATCTGAGGCAGAGAACACCCCTAGTGGGGAGCAGGTATTTATTTATTTATGAGTTGTTATAGAGCGCTAGCTTGACCCGAAGGTATCAGAACACTTTACATGTTCTGTGCATAAATATACTGGAAGTACATGTGGGGATTCAAAAGGGTCACAAACAGTCAGAGAAAAAAAAAGTATAAAAACAATGTTATGTTATGTTAAGCAATTTATGAAGCGCATGGCTGTCCCAGCAAAGGGACGTCCCAGCGCTAAAGAACAGGGAGAGAGATGAATGAGATGTTTAAGCTACTGAAATAACCATGTCTTTACTGCCTTTCTGAACACCAAGAGATTGGGAATGTTCCTGATAGCGAGAGGCATCGAGCTCCATAAAATAGGAGCTAACACCTTGAAAGAACGGCCTCCGGCTCTGGATCTATGGAAACGAGGCACCCGCATCAGGTGTAAATCCGCAGAGCGCAGGGCGTGGGAGGGAACATAGTGGTGGCCAAGGTTTCTGAGAATCGCCGGGCCGGAGCCAGTCAAAACTTTATGAATAGCACAAAGTGCTTTGAACCTGACTCTTTGCTCCATGGGAAGACAGTCGACGCAGCACACCTGAGACGAGCTATACTTAGGCAGTGCAAGTAAGATGCAAGCTGCCGCATTCATGGTGCATTGGAGCCTATTGGTCATGGATTTGTTTGCACCCAACAGAAGGCTGTTACAGTAATCTAACCTAGCCAGGATCGTGGCTTGCACAACCAGCTGGCGCGTGTGAGGGTCAAACAAACCCAAAATGGGTTTAAGTCCGCGCAGAATACCAAAGCAGGTCCCTGCCACAGATTTAGCATGCTCCTCAAACGAGAGTGCAGTATCCATCCGTATGCCGAGATTTTTTACCACAGCTTTGGGCGTGGGGGGATTACCCAACACCGGCGGCCACCAGTTGTTGCCCCACAGGTGTGAGTCTCTACCAAGCAGGAGGATCTCAGTTTTAGATGAATTTAGCTGAAGACAGTTCGCCTCCATCCAGCCCGCTATGGCTGCCAGATCCTCGTGAAATTTAATCATGTCCTTGCTGGAGTCTTTGGTACAAGAGAAGATCAGTTGCGTATCGTCCGCATAAGATACCAACTGTATGTTATGAGTATTGGCCAACAAGGCCAGCGGACAAACTTAGATGTTGAATAAGGTGGGGCTCAATGCCGACCCCTGTGGGACTCCGCAGTACACAGGGTGCGTCAGTGAGTGGAATGGAGGAGCAATGACCTGGAACGACCTGTCACGCAGAAAGGAGGAGAACCAGTCAAGGGCACTACCTGTGACTCCGATCTCGCGCAGCCGATGGATCAAGATACTGTGTGAGACCGTATCAAAGTCCGCGCTAAGATCGAGCAGGATGAGCGCAGTCAAGTTGCCCTCATCCATGGAGGCTCTTAGTTGTTCCGTTACAACTAATAGAGCTGACTCCGTGCTGTGCTTAGGACGGAAACCATTCTGGGACGGATCCAGTATGGAGTAAGACTCCAAATACTGCATCAGAATGCCATTCACATAAGATTCTGTGATTTTGGAAAAGAATGGCAGGAGCGAAATCGGGCGATAGTTCTCCGGCCTGGAGGCATCAAGAGAAGGTTTCTTCAAGAGAGGGATAACCTTCGCATGCTTCCAGGTCTGAGGGACTTCAGAATTGGACAGACAGAGGTTAATGAGATCCAGGCAGCAATAGGTGGTCAGAATAGTCACGAAAAGTATATAGCAATATAACATTAAAGTAGTGTCTTTTGAGACAGAGTAGAGATTGAAAGAGTCAGGTGACTGTCTTTATGGATACTTACAATGTGGGTTGGATCTTTGGAATACATAGTTCAGCTTGTGCCCGGGTTGAAGTAGTTGTTAAGCAGTAGAGATTTGAGGTTCCGTTTGAAGCAAGAAAAAGAGGGGTTGGAGTGGAGCTCCTTATGGAGTGAGTTCCAGGTCTAAGGAACATTTCCTGGCAAAGAGCATGCCTGGAATGATTTCTCCTTCAGATTAGGAGGTATGTGAATAAGAAAGTTGGGGGCATATTCACAAGGAGCTATCGCCGAATTAACGGCACTTTATCGCAGCCAAAGTCGTGATAAATGTACCCCCCCATTCACAAGCCGGTGTTAACAGCCCACAGCACCAGTTTACCTGCGATAGCAGCCGCAAAAAACATCGCCACAGAGGACCCTCGCAAATATCGCTAATGAGATGCAGAGTAGGCGTTCCCGTGACTAAAGCCGAGACAACAGCACACCTCAACATTCACAACGACCAGCCACATCTGCGATAAAGACACAAAACAGGCGATAAGGCGCGTGAGCACCAGGAAATCTACACCAGCTCTGACCTGGTGTAAAGTCGGACGGCAGCCAGCACCACAAAAGGGAGCACAGCCCAGGGCCAAATCCGAAGGGCAACAGATGCCATGGAGCCACACATCATGCGGCCCGAACACCCAAGAGGGCCACAACACCCACCGCCACCACCCCAGGACCACCCCTCCCTGGCACCCCCCGACCAAAGACATGCCACATCAGCCACACCTAAACATGTACAAAATATTCCGCCTGATGCCGCACAATCACAACTGGTGACATGGATGTGTCGTCACAGAAATGACCAGCACACATTCACTTTTGAAGCAACAAATGAAACTTTATTAAAATGAACAACGAAATGAAATGAAGACACATGGCCGCTCCCCTCCGGAAAATACGTAGGTCACAGCCTGTAAGACAAAAAACATGATGAGAAGGTGTGTCCTGCGCACATCAGAGGACAGCGAGAGAGCGAAGGAGAGAGAGATGAAGAGAGGGAGAGAGAGAGAGAGAGAGGAAGAGAGGGAGAGAGAGAGAGAGAGAGAAGAGGAGAGGAAGAGAGGGAGAGAGAGAGAGAGGAAGAGAGGGAGAGAGAGAGAGAGAGAGAAGAGGAGAGAGAGAGGAAGAGACGGAGAGAGAGAGAGAGAGAGAAGAGGAGAGAGAGAGGAAGAGAGGGAGAGAGAGAGAGAGAGAGGAAGAGAGGGAGAGAGAGAGAGAGAGAGAGAGAGAAGAGGAGAGAGAGAGAGAGGAAGAGAGGGAGAGAGAGAGAGGAAGAGAGGGAGAGAGAGAGAGAGAGAAGAGGAGAGAGGAAGAGAGGGAGAGAGAGAGTGCCGCCCCTGCACACCCAGGCCACACTGCTCACCTGCTGCCACCGGTGTGTCTCCAACCACGTGCCGGTATGTAGGGCAGTTCACCAGGTCACACATCTCATTCAGAGCCGTCAGCTGAAACAGAGCCCAGATACATGACTGGCACAGTACACACACATGCACAAGACAACATCGCCTGCCCGCCCATGCACACCCAGGCAGAGGCACCCCAACCTCTCCCGCCGCCCATCGGAGCATGTCCGCCCATGCACACCCAGGCCTCAATGCTCACCTTCCGCCACCGGCGCGTAGACAGGAGGTCCCACCACGTGCTGCTGCAAGCCACAAGCCCGGGGCCCGTGGACATGGCACCCTCCACATCATGCAGCCGCGCTCCGTAGGCCACCCGGTCTCACGTTTGGTGCTGGGTCTTGATTACTCCATGGCAGAGGACATACCAGTGCACTCAGCACCATCGCAGGTTGCACACCCGCTCAGCCCAATGGGTGCCACCAACTCTGGCATCCCGGAAGCGACGCCACGGGGCGGTAGGCCCGCGCTGCCCGCTGGCTCTGGCCTACACTGCGGTCCAGCAGGGCACACAAAACCTGAGCTGTCCGGACCGCCGGGACGGGGCATCATCGCAGGCTGCACACCCGCTCAGCAGCTCAAGGTGCCACTGACTCAGTGCACCCAAAGTCACCGTCCCGTGGTGGGGTGCCTGTGCCGTCCGCAAGGCCTCTGGTACCACTAACCCTGTGCAACCCCAGTCTGCGCCACGTGGTGGTAGGCCCGTGCCGTACTCACAGGCCTCGGATGCCACTAACCCTGTGCGCAGCGACTCATGGGCCCTATATGAGTGCGAACCGTGGGGCGTCCGTCATCCAGTCACCACCGGAAGAGGGGAATGTGACTTCGTCGGACCCTTATGTTGGCGGAGTCACATGGCCTGTGACCCCTGTGCCGGATGGGTGTGGTGTGTGTGAAAACCTGCCCTCAGGGAGTGGCTGTGACATCCTGACGACTAGACCAGTGACATGCACACCACCAGCGAGTACGGCTGCGACGGGTAGCAATGAGGGCCCCCCCTCGGGGCGTAAGCGAGTGGACTGGCCTGCCGTACGCCGGACCAGCGCAGGGCTTGCAAGAATTACTGATGGGCTCTGGGCGTGGTCCAGTCCATGTCTGGACAAGGAAGTGACTGATGCGTGTGTCCCTGCTGCAGTGTTCACGGAACCCGCTACACAAGATGCAATGTCGCACCCCCTTACTGGCATCCCACAGGATGAACATCATTGACACAAGGGAAGGCACTGTCCCCACATTCATCCACACATCCACACAGGAATGACGTAAGACATTACACAGCAGTGCATCACTGGATGTTTATTTGCACATCCAGTGCAGTCATGCAGCTGGAGCGGTACAGGGCAATGCCGAGCACACCACACAATATGGACCCGTGGAGAGCCAGCCAGTGTCCATCCCGGGATGACCTGTACTGCGGAAGAGGAAGGGTACAGTCCGCAGTCTGTCCGCCGTGTCATTGGTCGTCAAACAGCATGTGGCAGTCCATGTCGCTGTCCAAGGTGAGTGCCTCGGAGTGTATCGGGGGTCAGTGGTAGGTCTTGAGGCCATGTGCGGCACCAAGCAGAAACATGCAAGGTGGCGGTAATGGATGCTAGTGCCTGGTCCTCCTGACCACAGTCCCATCCACGTCCTCATCCCCGGGTGTGTGCCCTGCCCCACCTGTGGGTGTTGCAGTGCCGGCTGCGGGACTATGTGCCACTGACTCATCAGGGGCCGGAGGAGGATTGTCGGCCGCACTGTGTGGCAGTGACATATCAGGTGCCGGAGTGGATACGCCTGCCGCAGTGGGAGGCACTGACACACCAGGGGGCGGAGATGTTGATGGTGTGGGGGAAGCAGCATTCATCATCGCCATGCCTTGTGGCAGCAATGCTATGACGAGAACATGCAGGGCACGGTAGATCCCAGCTACATTTCGCTGATGTTCAGCGGCGGCTGCCATCCTTTCCCCCTCCATCCGCACCATGTCCTCCATGAGCCTCCGCATGTGTGCCAGCTCAAGGCTGGCATCGCTTGGGCCACTGTGAGCGGACAGGTATTCTTCCCTCCACGTCATGACTCCAGAGATGTCAGTCAGGGCTCGCTGGAGACCATGGGGCGGACATAGACACCCAAGGATGGCGTCCAGTTTGTTAGCCATGAGCTCGAACCCCACCCGCACCTGCTCGGCCGTCTCCCTCTGGCCCTCCAGCACACGGCGTTGGAAGGCCATTTGTTGTTCCTGGGGGTCTTGGGAGGGTGCTGGGGCTGTGGGTGGTTTGGCTGGTGGGTGGGGTCTCATGGATGTAGCTGGGCTGCCCTGATCCTGGAGGTGAGTTGCGGAGGTGGTCAATGAGGTCCTGGATGGTTTGGGTGTCAATGCTGGTGTTGTCCTCCTCCTCGTCATCAGTGAAGAGTGGCTGTGACTGCTCTGCAGGAGGTGTTGACGATGCCCCTGCGATGTGAAGGGGAGATGGTGTATTACAATGTGTCCACATGTATGTAGCCGCATGGTACAGGTTGACATTCAGACAGCATGGCATTGTACATTGTGAGAGTGTGTGGGTCTGGGCGAGGACCCAGAGTGATTGTGGGTGTGCACTGTGCCCTGCTTGCTTGTGCATGTGTGCCATTGTGGCCATCTCCCCCCGTCCCCCCAGTACCTGGTGGTCACTCACCCTGTTGCGGTTGTGTTGTGTCCTGTCGAGCAGTGTCCGGTCCCCTGACTCCGGCCACAGTCTCCACATTGATGACTGTCGACACCAGCTCCTCCATGTCATCCAGCTCCAGCTGTGGCGCTGGGCCCCCACCTCCGGTCTGCGTTGCTGCCTTCAGGTTGGCGGAGAGTTTATCCTTGGTCTTCCGCTTGATGTCATTCCATCGCCTCTTGACCTCGTCCATTGTCCGCTTGTGCTCTCCGACGGCATTCACCTTGTCGACGATGTCCCGCCATATTCCATTTTTGGTGCCCAATGACACGTTGGAGGTGACGAAGAGTTGTTGATGGTGTTCCATCACCTCCGTGACTATGATCCTGTTCGCCTTCGGACTGAACTTGGTCTTCCTGGTCTTCTTGTCCTTGCCCTTCCCTGTCCCCGAGGTCCCAGGCTGGTCGTCCGGGGTGCTTGTGGGGTTGCGCTCGTCCTCTGCGCCTGCTCCGGCTGCCTCCATGGTGCTTGTGTGTTGTTCAGTTTGTGTGTGGGTGTTTTTTTCTGCTTTTATGGAGGTTTTTGACGCCTGCCAGGTGTGTGTTGCAGGCCTGGCGCTGCTTGTCGCTGGTTTCCTCATCGCGCTTTGGCCCATCGCGAGTTTTTTGGTGTTGTGGTTTGTGTTTTTATCTCCATTGTGGTGGTTGTATCGCGGACTTTGTCCGCGGTTTAGGCAGACTATCGCATGGTACCGCCTTGTTGTGAATTCCACGTTGACACAGGGTTATTTTCCCGTGATAGGCTGCGTTCTTGAAAGTTGCGTTACGCTACTCTTGCGGTAGTTATCACACGTTCTTGTGAATATACCCCTTGGAGTTTCTCAGTGTTCAGCCTCTTCCTGCTCTTCATAGGTTGGTTTCTAGGTATTTAGGGTTTTTTGTGTGAAGAGCTTTGTGGGTGATACAAGCTGTTTTGAAGATGCATCTTCCTTCAATGGGAAGCCAATTGAGTCTATTGAGGGCAGGTGAGATGAGATCAAACCATTTAATTCCTGTGAGGAGCCTGGCAGATGCATTGAGAACAGTTCTTAGGAGTTCAAGGTGATTTTTCGGAGTTCCAGTGAGGATGGCGTTGCCATAGTCAAGTTTTGAGAGAACTAGTGATTGCACTGCCATCTTAAGATCGTCAGGGGGAATAAATGGATTGATTTTTTTTTAGATGTTTAGTGTGAAGAGCACTCCTTTAGCTAAGTTGTTGATGTGCTCCTTCATTGACATGTTTTTGTCTAAAGTGATACCCAAGGACTTTACGGAGTTAGAGAGTGAAAGAGAACAGTTTAGGACATCCGAATTCTTGAGCCATTCTTGGATAGATGAAGGCTGATTTTTTGGGGAGAAGAGCAGCAGTTCAGTCTTGTTGGGGTTCGACTTAAGGTGGTTGGTGTACAGCCATGCTTGTATCTTACTTGGTGTGGCATTTAACTGCTGGATGTTGCTGTGTGATTTTATTTTGTAGTAGAGTTGGGTGTTGTCGGCATATAGGTAATATTTGACTCCTGCTTGGTTCAGAATTCCTGTGAATGGTTTCATGAAGAGATTACATAGGGCTGGAGAGAGCATTGAACCTTGAGGTACAACTTGTGAGACTGGTGCAGGTTTCGAGAAACAACTGTTGGTTTTTAATTTGTTGAGAGAGATGTTGCAGATAGGACGTGAACCATCTCAGGACTGTATAATTTACACCGGTATGGTTCTTGAGTGCCTCAAGGAAAGCTGGATGATTTACTGTATCAAAAGCCGCTGATAAGTTGAGTAGGATTAGGAGGCAGGAGTCACCTTCATCTAATGATCTGTGAATATCATCTGATATATTGAGCATAGCAGTTTCTGTGCTACAGCCTTCCCTTAATCCTGATTGGAATGTGCTGTGGAAGTTGAATTCCTCTATGTGTTGGTTGAGTTGAAGTAGGACACACTTCTCCATCGTTTTAGCTAGGAAAGGTTGATTGGAGACGGGTCTGAGGTTATTGAGCCTTTATGCTCCACCCCTGGTTTTTTGAGAATAGGTGTGACTTGGCCTAGTTGGAGGAGGTCTGGAACATGGCCTGATGAAAGAGAGGTATTGATGATTTTAGTCCAAAATGGGGAGAAGATATGGTTGAGGTTCTGAACTAGGGTGAATGGGAGGGGATTCGCAGTGTGGGATGTGGGCTTCAAGTTCGCTGTTATTTTAAAGACTTCTTCTGTCATGGGTTTGAAGTCTGTCCACTTATCATTGTTTTTATGTTGTAGAGGGTCATTATTGTTTAGTTTTTCGTGTGTCACTCCAGTCTTTAGTTAAATTTTAGGGGGTCATTTCTGTGGAGACCTGTATGTCAGTGGAGCAGGCAGGCTGGGATGTCAAATTTGTGTCAAGTATAAGAGATCATTCAATCTTTGCAACTTTGACCATGAGGCAGTTTGCAATTTCTTCACAGCATTTGGTGGTGGCTGTTGTTTCATGCAGGGAGGCACGGGTAGTATGTTGTTTTCTTATGTTGAAGAGCTCCCTTTGTCTGTTCTTCGCACTGTCAAGTTGGTTGTGAGAGAAAGTGACTTTTTCCCTAAAGATGTGTTTCTTGTAAGAGAGCATACGGATCTTAGGAGTGAGAGATGTGCCGGAAATGGCATCTGTCTCCATAGTCTTTGGTCTGTCCTATTTGCCTCCTCTTGTTGATAAGGTCTGAGTTGAACCAGGATCTAGGTTGGATTTTTCTACTTTCTGACTTGGTCAAGGACATCAGTCATCGCTGAGCTACAGTGGGTGTAAAGGAGAGGTTGTGAGTGTAATTTGGTGCTGATCATGGATTTCAGTTCCATTAGTGGAATTTGTTTGATGTTCCTTGCTCAGTGCATGGTTTTCTTGGATTGGGCTGGGTAGAGTATGGGGTGAGCCTTGAGACTGAACAGTATTAGATGGTGGTCAGGCCCTTCAATGGATATGATAGATCAAAGGGAGACAAGCTCACTTCTGATAATTATTGCATCTAGAATAGCGCCTTTATTGTGTGTCTGTTCATTGCAGAGTTGCTTGAGGTCATTCATTTCAAGAAGGTTTATTAGGTTACAGACTGTGGAATCTTCTTTGTCATTCCAGTGTAGGTTGAAGTTGCCCAGGAATGCGTCATTGGTTTCAGTTAGGGAGAACTGTGTAATTAGGTTGGTTAGTTCTTCAGTGAAGATTGTGTGATCCCCAGGGGGGTGGTAGATAGTGAGGAGTTTTGTAGGAGCCTTAAATGGTGACTTCAACTCCAAAGTATTCGAAGGTCGAGTAGTTTGTGGGCTCTTAGGAGTTAAGTTGGATTTCTATTTTCTGTATGATCACTGTCCCGTCCCCTATTCTCCCTGGTTTATCCCATCTAATGATGGTATAGCCAGGTGGTGTGAGCAAGTTAAGTATAGGGGTTGAATGTTCATTGAGCCAGGTTTCCGTTAGGAATGCAATGCCGATTCCGTCCACGAGTATAGTTTCGGCTATTTCTGTGGTGTGTTTCACTGCTGATCTACAGTTAAGTAGCATGCAGGTAAGGGAGCTAGGGCTATTTGTCATTGTGTGTAATGTCCGGATAGTAGTGTATTGAGGTGGCACCTATCTCTGTGTTGGAGAACCTGCTGACCATGTCAGATGGCTACATTTGCCGGGGAGGGCCTTTGTATTGACTAATGCTGCTCACTGGGAGTATCTGTTTTACCAACACCAGCCTAGTGTGTGGGATGATGTTCTTGCAATGGGGTCTACTTTCAGTGAGATAGCTGCCTCCTTTAAATGGCACCCTCAGATGAAGACAGGCAGACCCATACTTTGGATACCATTACAAAATTCTAAAGAGACAAGGTAAAGATTCACCAAGAATATCTTTCAAGTTTTAAGGAAGAGAGTTCATGGCAGCATACATTGGTCATGAAATTGATACAGGCAATAAAAGCCTAAATTTTTATTTGTGTAGACTCCACAGTCATAAAGATACTACTCTTAAATCCCTTTGTGAATAACAAACAGTCATGAACTTACACAACATTGTATGTTTTCATTTGTGAACCAGGCCCTTAGGCCTCAGGTCGAAAGTTAGACTTCAGTTCTAAAGTTAGACTTCAGGTCTAAGTTTACCTTTGTGAATTGGGAATTGGGGCCTTATTGTTTCCTCCTCAATCACTCCTAGTGGAGCATGGAGGGTCATACAGGCTGATCTCAGGACTCCATACCTCCTGTACATTGGTATCATATTGGAGTGTGGAGAATGGACTAAGAAGACAAGGCCATAATGTCCTGGGCCTTGATTCAGGCCCAGTGACAAAGGTCCTCCAAGCACTTGCAGGAGAACTTCTCTCACTGGGTGCGGACACCCACTGCACTGCATCGTGTGCTGATGTTGTGCCAGATTTGGCCCTGAGCTGCATTACTTAGCTGGATCTTTGGACCCCCAAAAATCTGAGAGTACTTTTGAATGACCCCTTCATTAATTATGTCCAATTCAAGGTTGATGATTGGGGAGGATTTCTCAACATGTCCCTCAACCATGTTGAGGGCTAGATTATGGTAAGAAGCAGCAGGAAAGAGGAGGATGGTGTTGTAGTAGTAATGAGAAGTTTGCTCTGAATGACCACAGCATTTCTGACTATCTCTTCCAGTAATTTCCTGTTGTCTGTGGTAGACAAAGGACTCCTCCCCAAATGCAGAGTCTCCACCTCACATGAAGGTCAGACACTCCACATGAACATACCTCTGCATGCACGAGGGAGACCTCATGCATGTAGGTAAAACACTTGATCAATTGACAGAATCACAAAACTATTGACAGAAATTGTTTGTGTGCCTAATGTATGTGTGTTACGATTTCAGCATGTGTGACCTAAAACATTAGTGTACAATTACTATGTGAGATTTGCTACTTAAGAGTTGTTAATGATAAGTGTTTTGAATGGTATAGAAAATGAAGAAGTACATTCTTTTTTAATAGGCATTTATTGCAATGAATCCAATCCCAAAAAGTAAATTTAAAGTAGATTTATTCCAGCATGGCAAAGTAAGTCCATTCATGTAAATCTCCAGATGCAACTGGCCACAGAACAGAATCATCAGGATAATACAGTAATGCAGAATTTGGAATGTGATACAAGAATAAACAGGGCGCATGCCAGGGTTGGCAAGCACATAGTAACAGAGTAATGGACATATAGGAAAGAGCAGGGAGAAGATGATGTAACATCAATAAAAGAAATGTAACAGCATTGCATTATGTGAAATAAACAGAGCTGTCTCAGGGGGGGTATATGTGCACAGTGTAGTAGTAGTCCACCATTCATCACTGACTAAAAATATAAATACAGCAAGCAAACTGGCAGCTAAAGAAAGAAATGAATTAACTAGTTGATTCTGCACCTACATACCCTGATCTCTATTCCATGTACCATCCCAGGTACCTGGACGTGGGCAAAGATCAGGGTAAAGATCTTCATATAATGGTGCATAGCTACGTCAGCTGATTCTCCCAGCGCTGGGGTATCAATCCTATAACCAGAGCATGAATGTGAGAATCCTACACTAAATTAACCTGAAAACCATGTTTTTAAATTCTAGTGGAAGACTTTTTCAGATTTTGTTTGCCTGAGCCCAAGGGGTAAGGGGTTCTACATCTTGGCTGCCAAGCAGTTGAAGGAACGCCCTCCAATACGAGCTCTCTTGACTCTGGGGAGGCATCCAAAAGAGGTGTCAGCTTCATCCCAGAATTCTTTTGGGAAGGTAAGGAGTGATCAGAGGTTGAAGATATTTAGGGCCTTTATGGTTGAGGATCTTGTGGCAATAGCACATGACTTTGAAAGATACCTGATGGTTTAACGGGTGCCAGTGCAACATAGCTAGAGCTGGGGCCGATGGTGAGCGTCGAGGCAGATTTAATAGCAGCCAAGCCAACATATTCTGCACTCGCTGTAGTCTTCCTAAACGTGCCTGTGGCACCCCGAGATACAGGACATTGCAGTAGTCCAGTCTTAACATGATTAGGGACTAGACCACAGTCTTTCTGGCTGTTTCTGGCAGTAAGACAAGAATGTTTTTTAAGGTCTTTAAGATCCCAAAGCTTTGCCTGGCGAGACTCCTAATTTGATTGTCAAAGGATCCTTCAGAGTCAAAACATATTCCTAGGTTTCTTACTTTCTGCTTAGATATGGGTAGCTTGCCCAGAGAGTCAAGACACCAGGCCGTTGACCAGATTGTCCACTGTTTTCCCACAATGAGGACCTCAGTCTTCCAAGCGTTAAGCTTCAAGCAGCTCAGGCTCAATCAGGATATAATCTCTGTCACATGGCAATGTGAAAAATGCAACTTCTTGGGAGTACACCAGCAACCCCCACTCTCCCATACAGCACAGACATCTGAATCATGACATATGGATCCCAAAAGTGCATTTTATAATGGCTCAGGTATGAATGTGTACCCTATTGTACCTCTGTTATGGTACTGTGGTTGGATATTGTCAGGGACTGTCCGGGACTATGTCGGGAACACAGTCAGAGACTTGGGCAAGGACTGGGAACGGGGTAGAAAACGTACACAGAGAGAGGAGTACAGCACTGCCCAGGATCACACAGGAAGTCAGAGGAAAAAAGGGATCCAAAGGGGAAGCCTGTACAAAGGAACAAGATGGCTAAGACTCAGAAAGGAAGGGCAATCACAAGGCAATTTAGCATTCAGACTAACTACACCCAGGACGGACGTGCAAGACATATATATAATACAACATTAACAATAAAGGGAATGTGGGGTAAAGCACTCAGAAGCTCCACACGGTAAGACTGAAGCGCAGTAAGTTCCTCACCCACAATTGCTGTTACAGATACTGACTGAAAATACCCACATATAGGATATGTATGCAAAGGCAGGGTCTGAGGAGCTTATACCTATGGTGATGTTATAACAGTAACTCAAAGACAATACTCACAGTGAACAAGAAACACCACCTAGGTAGTCAGCTGTGCCCACGGATCCTGGCGATCAAACAGGAACACACAAGGCAGCAACAGCAAAGGGGTAGAACTAAACACAAGCACAATAGACAAGGAGCTAGCAAGAAGCAGTGCTTAGCAGGAAAGGAAGGAAATCACAGGGCACACTTGGCAGAAAGCAGGTAACAAACATACAAGGTAACAGAAGCAAGACAGCAGAAATAGAAAGACAGCAAACTAGAACTGGAACCAAGGAAATGGGAAGAAAGGCAGGGACTGGAAAAGGATATACAGAAGGGGAGGCTACAAGGGTATACTAGAATAGTGCAGGTTCAGGAATCAAGAAAACAAAGTAGCATAGACGGCAGTGCTGGGGCAGGAACAAGAATTGAGCAAAAGCTCTGGAGTCAAAGTAGCACTGCAGGTAGTGCTAGTTCAGGAGAAGGGAAACTGCTGCAGGTCAGGAACAAGGAATGCTAAGGCTCAGGAGTCAAGGTAGCACTGCGGGCAGTGCTAGTTCAGGAGAAGGGAAACTGCTGCAGGTCAGGAACAAGGAATGCTAAGGCTCAGGAGTCAAGGTAGCACTGCAGGCAGTGCTAGTTCAGGAACAAGGGAAACTGCTGCAGTTCAGGAACAAGGAATGCTAAGGCTCAGGAGTCAAGGTAGCACTGCAGGCAGTACTGGTTCAAGGAAACAGGAAATAGCTACAGCTCAGGAAACAAGGAGTCAAGAGAGCACTGCAAGCAGTGCAAATCAGGAACAAGAAATAGCTGAAGCCCAGGAACAGGAACAAAGAATAACTATAGCTCAGGAACTCATGAAACAAGGTAGCACTGCAGGCAGTGCGAATTCAGGCACAAGGAATAGCTATAGCTCAGGAACTCAGGAAACAAGGTAGCACTGCAGGCAGTGCTAATTCAGGCACAAGGAATATCTATAGCTCAGGCACTCAGGAAACAACGTAGCACTGCAGGCAGTGCTAATTCAGGCACACGGAATAGCTATAGCTCAGGAATCAAGGAACAAGGATTAACTATAGCTCAGGAATGAAGGAATATCAAAAGCTCAGGAAACACTGGAAACAAGGGTATCAAAAGCTCAGGAAACACTGGAAACAAGGCTCAGCCTCACCAGTATACAGCTACAATGACCAACACTGGGCTGAAGGGAGCTGGGGCTTAAAAGAGCTCACAGTAATCACATGCATCAGGTGTGAGCAGGCTAGCAGCAGCCAGCCACAGGTGAACTGAATTCCTCCACCCATCCTTGGCCTGCAGGGGTGGAGACAAAGCAGTGAGCAGGGTATTATAGGTAATGGAGTTTCCAGCATGAGCAGACTGGCTTCCACAAAACCCGGCATGGTTTGGGAATGGATGTCATTTCCTAAATGATGTCCAAATGCCTGGAAGTCAGGATATGCATACAGGGGAGTGATGGAAGCATATTAGAATACTGGAAAGCCCCACAATTTGGCCCCCTGGTGGTGGGAACGAGAGCACAGGGAGTGAATCGTGACAGATATCTGTAGGGTGTGAGGAGATGGGGAGAAAGAACATTTTTTGGTATCACCTGCAAAAGATGTGAATTTGTTATAAAGGGGCCTCTAATCCACATTTAATACATCAAACCTACAAACCTGTGGTGAATTTGAGGTTAATGTGTGTGGATTGTGTTGTAGTGTGAGGTGCTGTTACCAATGAGCCACATGTCACTAAAAACCCAAACAACCAAGCAATGTGCAAGAGGTGATTGTTATAATACATAGTTGGCATGCACTTCCAGAAAAGACATTGTACACATCAATGAAGCATCCCCTGGCATTACAGACAGCTTGCACATTGAGGGAGTGCCAGTGATGTTTCTTATGGAAAATGTTTGCTGTGTGGCGAGGTGGCTTAAGTGCCATGTGGGTGCATTCAATGAACTTAGTACACAAGGGTGTAGCCAAAAGTACAGAATTCCCTTGCCACCATTTGCCTTTCCACCAGTGACTGCTGCATGGTGATAAACTGATGTACTCTTCTGTGTATACCCTCAGTACCTGATGCATGCATCTAGACTGGCTGGTCTACGAGATGCCAAGGTTGTCAGAGGTGACCCTCTGGAAAGATCCAGTGGTCATGAAACAGAGTGCAGGCGGTATGTTGACGAAGGCAGGAGTAGCCCTGGAGAATGCTGCAGATTAATTAAACTCCTTCTCCTAGTCGGCAACCATGTCAAGTATCACATCAGGAGAGAAGTGGTATATTGGAATGACAGCTTCTTTGGATATTGAAAAGATGTTGCTCCTTTGCCTTTAAACCTCTCTCTCCTCCTCGTCAAATAGTTAATCCTCAAAATGAGGGGAAAACCAATAAGTATGCTCACCGACAAATTGAAGGCAGGAAATATTGTTTGCTGAGTGAGTTAATTTCTTATGTTATTAGATTGGCTCTGATTGGTTGGTATTGAAGTGTGCTTCAGCTGGAGTGGGTGGTGAAGTTTCGACCAATCACTTCTTTCATTACCAGGTGTATTGTAAGTCTTGCGAGTGTTCTAAGTTTTATTATATAATTTAACAGCATTTGCTTTTAAAATGTAGGAAGACTAGGTGGTAAAAAACATTTTTACATTCCACAAGATTTCATATATTTAATTTATTAGGATCATCAGAAAGGCACCAAAAACCTTTATTTTGCAGTATATTTCTATAGTTATTAGTTGGCGCTGTTATTTTCTATGTGAGTGTGTGGAAGTAGTAAGTATTACTAATTTTTCAGACACCCCTGTCCTCTCACATTTATAATAAAAACGTATGCATACATGCGCATCTGACAGTTGGGGCATAATTGTCTGCACAAAAAAGAAAGGCGAGGCAGAGACCGCCGCAAGGAGGTTTGTGAATAGTATTTTGTAGTACATGAGTAGTACTATTGTCGTACTTCTAAATGTACTGCAAAATGCAGTTTGTGAACTGGCCCCTTAAAACTTTGCTTAGTGGCCACTCAGAAATATTTCTTGTTCTTCAAAGATAAACTCCCTAAACAAGAGGTTGTTACTGGAACAAAAATGTCACTGGCACACCTGGAGTTTTCTTCTGGTGATTTGGGGATCATTTCTTTCCTCTTCGGGACTGCCAAGATTTCCCTTGTGGTCCTGACCAGGAAAACGTATGTTGGAATATCTGCCCTAAATAGGGCAGATGGTCTGAGATACTTTTACTAATGGCACCACATCCTCAGGATATATGTTCAAGTTTTGTGCAAATGGAATCAGTGTAGGCTCTACCATCGGAAAGATTGCAAGTCGCCTGACATAAATGGAGCCAAGGAACAGCTAGTTTTGAGAATCAGTGTGAAGTTTATCAAATTGGCTTAAAAACATTAACGGATACACAAGAGCACAAAGCAGGGAACATATCAGCCCATTCAACAAACAGTTGCCATTTGGGTAAAGTCTGAGTCCTACACCTGGGATTCTCCATCTTTATCACCATGTCTTCCTCCCTGGGAGAAATATAGTTACTTCAAGCAGGAGCCCATAAAGGGCAGACGTGCCCTTGCCAATTATATTGGTACCTCCACAAATAGTAGGAGATTATCAGAATTGTTCCTAGTTTGAACACATCTCTTGAGATCTTTTTCAAGGTATGGGGATCATTAGTAAAGAGCTTAAATAACAAAGGAGCCAGGAGTCACTCCTATAACGGTTTTAAAAAGCTGGTCTTCATACTGGGAGTTGGTTCTGACTGTTGAATCTTTGTAAAGTTCGGGTTTGTGCTTACTTTTTTCAACTTTTTTCACTATATGGGCCAAAGTACTAGATCAAAGGAATAGGCTAAATACAGAAATATCTCAAATATATGCATGTTTCTGCTGAGTAGTTACAGTTCAAGGACTTCAACATGAACAACTGGTCCTCTGTAGCAGGCTTTGCTCTCAAGTAATGCCTGCTCCATTGACCAGTGCCAAAATGTTCCCCACTTTTAGCAATGTCTCATGGTTTACCTGGAGCACCTTAGCAATGAATGTCCCCTCTGCATCAATGAGGTTAATTTAATTATATGACAGCTGCATACCAGTAACCTACTAAGTCCAAAATGATATAGGTTCCCACCATGCGGATTGCATTCCACTGGAAAAATCAACAAAAGGCACGCACCGTCCAACTACATGAGCAAAATACCAAACATAGTTTTTAATCTAACTATCACCTCCATTTCCAGCCTTTCTTCAACATTGACACAGTCACCATCCAAGTTGTGTACTCCAGGTCTCCAACCGTTGTGACATATTCTTGAGGCATTAGTTGAGCTCTCAGTGCACTTTGACATAACCACCACAGTCTGGCAAACATCCTCCTCCTTGCAAGTGAGAACGCATAGAACGTGGACTCCTTCTTCCTTGTCCCCTGCAATGGAAAGTTCTAGGTACCTAAGGAATAAAAGGAGTTAGGATCAACTTACAATTTACCAATTACAGTGTAACCCATTTGGTCACAAAGTAATGTAAGAGTTCATTGATGGGATTAAGTATGGATTTATTACAAATTCAAGGCCAAGCTGATATAAACCAGTCACAGAAACATAGTATTAAAATACAGAATCACTAAAGGATATCCGAAGCAATGTTTAAAATTGATCCTCAATAACAGAAAACAAATGAGGAATTCAGTAGCCGGTATACACAGGATAAGAAATACAGTCTGATGTGTAGGTTGAGAGTTTCACACCTTTTGCCTATTCATGAGGTTGTCTAAGAAGACCTACTAGACCCTATTCTAACTTGGAATTAGGAAAAGCCTATTAATTCAGGGAAGCAGAGTAAGGTGTCAGCATAGCAGTACTTCTGTAGAAGTTTGCAAACGTAAAGTATATTGTGTAGCATAATGCCCCACAACAGAAAGATCGCAAAGAGGTCTGTACCTATTAGAGTCTAAAGGGAATCTGAACAAAGCCAAAGTTCAATGCCCAACTATGCCTACCAAAAGAACCTTCGAGAATCCCGGGTCATATGTCCAATTCATTCCTATCTTCAAATAATTAACTGGCAGTTGCAATCAAGCAAGATTTATTTCCTTTGGTCTACACATTAAAATGTCCTTGGATTTCTCTTGTCTCCATACTCCAATCGAACAGTAGCCCTCCCTTTCTTCATTAATCTTCTTATCTTTGCCAAGAGATACTCCTTCGAACCTCACTATCTCTTTCACATAATGGGCCTTTCTTTAACCATGAGATCATTCATCTGCACCAGCAGAGGAGAGAAAAATATTGCATCTGAAGCAAGCATTCTCGTTAAAATTAAACATTGTGAAATCCAAAAGCTTAAGGACATTGGTCAACTTTAGTACTGCAAGCATTTCAATACACGTTTAAATGCATGTTTCAGGTACATATACCATACCGATAGAAGGGTGAAACACTATTCAAATGGATACATTTTCAGTGATAAAATAAATGGAGATCATTATTTAAAGAAATACTGAATATGTAAGAAATACAATGTTATTCAACCCACACAAATGTACAGATATGTGAGAACTGCAACTCATTGTTACTGTAAAGAAAACGTTAATATACACTCATATAAATGTCGAGATCACACAGCAGATGCACTTTTCTGTAACTGTTCAAGTGCATCACATTACATGATTGAGGTTACATCACACAAGTACATAAGGCCATACATAAGCGTATTTGTGGCCTAGTTAAACATGAAAAGATGGAGCCAAAATGACGCTGCTCCACAAGTGTGCATGTAGCTTTGTACTTCAGCTATTACTCCTTTTTGACATAAAGATAATTCGAATAACATCAAAAAGATGCCATCTGCAGCATACCAGATGCCTCAATCGACTCCTGAATGGCATTGATCCCCTACATGAAGTCAGTCGTTGCCCTCCTGATCAATAAGACCCAGCATTATCTGAAAGTTACATACATCAAGTGTGAATTGTAGATATGAATGTCTTAATGGATACATCAAGATCAATCTGACAAAAACAGAATTCAAACCTATACCTAAATGCAACAAATAAGACAAAATCTATGATTGGCTTTCTACTGTCAACCTTCACAGGTTCTTTCCCTATCTCTCCGTGAGCTTCAAATGGCTTGGCTTCTTTGTCAACAGCAACATCCTCCTCAGGCCCATATCATCATGAAGATTGAGGCACAAATAATAATCTATCACTCCTATGGAAAACTAAATCATATCTCACTAAACTAGCTAACATAGCCACAGTCCAGACTTAGGTCTTCTCACAATTGGACAGTGGCAATGCACGTCTTGCAGGCATTCCAATCACGACACTGAAAAGCATCCTCTGTGCTGCGTCGAATTCCCAACTCAAAGCACTAAGAAGTTCATCCATAATAAGCCTAAGCTAATGAATCTATATATGCTAACATGGCATCTACCATCTTCAGATCATGCTCATCATGCACAAATCTTTACAAACCAGTGTATCACCTTACCCGCTAGGTGGCCTCCACAGCACAAGACACCAAGCTATCGCCAACATGGGGCCGTATTACATAAAGTGTCCCGGGGGCTTAGTGGGTGTTTGAGCCCGCTTTGCATGACCCCTGAATACATCAGCATTATAGAAGGGGCTGCAGACGCTTGTGCGGCCCTTTCTGAAATACTGATAAAGCGCCAGCGCTATCTTCAGAGGGAGTCCCCTCATTTGCATTGGGGCAGGCCCCATGCAAATGAGGGAATCCCTTTGCCTCTGTGCCCGCACCGTATTACAGACACGGACCCAGAGGCAAATAACCTTCCAGGAGGGTTATATGACAGAACAACGCAGGGAAATACTCCGCATGCCTTAACCATGCATTTTTTACCCTGCATTTTTAGAACACATATGCTTTTACACCGTATGCTTTTACCACGCGTTGTTTATATATATATATTTATATATATAAACAATGTATTTGTGGGGGGAGACCCCATGCGTTGTAAAGGCATATGTTGTAAAAGCATATGCATTCTAAAAACATGTGTGATAACAAATGTGTGGTAAAGGTACAAAATAGTAAAAACGTCTTTGAAAAGTTGTTTACCCTCAGGAGGCGCACTGTCAGTGCGCCCCCTGATGGCAGCCCTCTGGAGGGGGAAAAGGGGGTCCCATGGACCCCCAGACATACCCTTGTAGGCGGGTGCAGTCACTGACTGCACCCACCTGCAAGGGGATCTCTAATCCTCTTTAAAAGAGCAGGCGGGTTGCCGCCTATACTGTGAAACACGGAGCGGCTGCTTTAAAGCCACTCCGTTTCTCACCTGAATGTGCTGCCCTGCGCTGTGAGTTCGTGGCTGCCGTGGGGGCAGCACATTCATCATAATACGGCGCATTTTCCTTCATTACGCCGGGTGCACCTTTTAAAAGGTGCGACGGTGCAATGAAGGAAAATGAGCCGCTTGATTAATGCGGACCCTGGATGTCAGAAAAAAATAATACACTTCTACAAAATGGAACTTCGCCTCTCACGATATCTGTTTTCCATACCTTTACCCACGTATTTAAAAATACAAAACTAACTTCTTCAAGAGGCCCCTTGGTAGCAACCACTAAAATGCAGCTCCTCTTGCCTCATGGCTCCTACCAGAGATGCCTCTCCCCTCAATGTTCACTCGTGGCCTTGCACCTCTTTTGGCCATAAATACAACAATTGTAAAGGCATAACCCAGTTTTTACATGTATATTTGGTTGTAGATTTACATATGCTTGAAATTCATTACGAATTTCAGGATTTCTCATGGAAAGCAGTGTCAGTTACAGCGTTCCAGGAGTAAGAACAAGTGTAAGAGGTAACACATGCATTATTTTACCCATAGTACAATTATGAATCCTCAATTTCTTACCAAAAATGAATTTGTACTGGCTAGCTCAATTTTTCTAGTACAGGCAACACATTTTCTAATTGGAGTAAACCCCTTCTTATGCAGTACCAGCCAATTGATTTACTCCTACCTGGATAGGAGAAAATCTGTGACTGTTTCCAGGGTGGGAATAAGATGAGAAATGTTTGTGAACAGCAACACACTCTCAAGCTTAATGCTGTGAACATACTTCCTTAAGAACTTCCGTCCTCAAGATCCACTCCCTGCTCATGGTAGCAGATTTACCTCCACCAATCAGATTGATACTTAAGGTGATGCTCTTTCAGGGCAGGGTTTAGGGTGCTGCACCCTGTGCAGCCGCACCTGGGGCTGAGCTCTGAAGGGGCAGTGTTTATAAATAACTTACAGATTCAAAAGCACCTCTGCAGAGTTTCTTATGTGTCCAGTAGTTTTCAAGCAGCAATACAAATGTCAAGTTAACTCTGGTGAGTACTGTTCCCGCAGGAGAGAGATAAGAGTTTTGTCAGTGGCAGTTTTGACTCATCATAAAATAGTGCAAAGGGTTAATATGCCTGCTGCAAAAAAACGTGTACCACGCAGATTACAGAACCTTATTTTATGTGCATAGCTCAGTAGATTACTGCTTTTGTCATAGCGATCCTTTTGTTACTTTTAGTTCATAAGTTACAATCCTAATGTGGCACGGTGACTTATGAATTATCATTAGGCTGTCCAGTTATAATAACTGATACAACCCCACCGGAAGGGAAATAGCCCTCACCAGTGTAAACATATAAAAAACTGAAAAAAACCCTGCACAACTACAAACTAAATGCCATTCAAAGAAAGGAAAAGGAGAGTGAAAGAGTCATTTTTATTTCTTCCTGAAGGGGCCAATACAATGTAATTTTGTTATATGAGGTAGCAGTAAGAAAGACTGGGCTAACATTATTCTCCTTGAGTTTTGTTATTTAGGAATGTCACTAAAATATTGTTTCTTCTTCTTTTTTCAGTTTTGTGGTCTTTGGTCTAAAGATTCAGGGTTAGAAGCATGTTTTAGGTATTGTTTATTTATTTTATAAACTGTAGAGAATCTGGAAATATCAAAATCATATTTGATTTTTTGGCTACGTTTGAGTCTTTCACTGATAGGAAAAATGTAGGTTTCATAAGAATCTTTCCCAATATGTACCATCACATTTACTCACAGAGAATGGGTAAAAACCCTTGATACATCAGCCCCCTTTTCTAGTGAGTCAGTATTGATAGTAGGTGAATTGCCAAACACCCCAGGCTTTAAAGATTCAATGCAAGGTATAGTGACAGGTATATGTGAAAAGAGTGCAGTCACAAAGCACCTGGGATACTGGTGAAAACATGACACCAGACTTTTGGAAAACATATAACACAGTGTCACTTGGAATGCTGCTGCAAAAAGTTCTTACCAAGTTCAACAAAGATTGGAGTGATTTTGTCTGTATTTTCAGTGAGTCAGCTACGCATATGAAGAAGTTGTGTGATGACCAGTCAAAATCCATACCTGAGCTAAAGTGCTTCCCTGTAAGAGATCCTTGCCACTTGTTAGATGGTATGCTGAAAGCATCTTTACAATCTTCAAAGTTAATGAAGAATGCTATTGACTTTTTAGTCCATTCTGGTGCACTGTTTTGTTATGCAAGGAAACTAAAACGCAAATATTTCTCATTTTGTGCTTTGTGTGGCATCAAAGAAAGAGTCATCCCAACTGTGTCACTTAGCTGGTGGCTCTCAGTCCTAGTGGCCATGAATGCTATATTATCCATGTGGCAACCGTTTACAGAACTTTTGCTGAGGGATGATCCAAAGGCAAGACATGTGAGGATCTTTGGTCACATATTGATAGTGATTTGAAAAAAGTACACTCTACTGCATTCTTAGATTTTTACAGGAAAACATGACTGCTGTAGTGGACATAATAAAAAAACTAGAGTCTGAAAACACCCTTGTCTACCAAGTGTTCAGCATAATTGGTGTAGATGTGAAACATCTCCTTGAGAGTAGGCTGTGCGACACTTTTAGTGACTTTGGCACTGCAACATATTACATGTTAGAGTGCTTGCCACTTGGTAAACAAAGAAATGTTGAGGAGCAATTAAGGAACTTTATTTTACAATGGATGAGAAATAGCCCTTCACCAACCATGGCATTTGAAGTCTATAAAGCCTCACTGTGGTACTCTGCACAAGTTATAGATCCCTTCCATAAAGGGACAATTTCTCTGGAGTTTCAAAAGTGCTGCCTCATTTGTGACCGCTTCAATAACTCTGAGGGTATATGTGCCCAGTTCAACGCATATGTTGCAGAACCTGTCGCAGAAAATCACAATCTTCAGGTGCACCAGTATTGGCATGGAAAGCTATGTCAGCGGCCAGAGTTAGCAAATTGTATACTGGCTATTTTGGCGTTGCCTGTCTCAAGTGCCAATGTTGAGAGGGCCTTTTCACAGATAAAAGTATACATGGGAAGGAAAGAGCGAGGGCGCATGACCAAAGACTCACTGAAGAAGTATTGTATGGTGTACTACGATAAGTTTGATTTGTAAAAATGTATTTGGGCCACATTTACACTGTATGTGCACTATCTATATACCATGCACTATCAGTGCAGAATGCAAGCAATAATAAAAGCAAAAAGTTCCATAAACACCGGAAAAACACTGTTTCTGTTGTTTTTAATGGCGCGAAAATGTGAAACCACTGATAACCACAGTTTTTTAATGGTATTGAAATCACTTGAAAACACTGGAAAAAAAACACCAGCATTTACCAAAAATAGAAACTGAAAACAGGAAAGCCTAATTATCATCAAAGAGCTGCATACCATCTGCATGGTATAGGTTTTTCATTATCCTAAAGTTGCTAAAACGGTTAGTTTGGGTAGAAATACATTCTTATTGGTAAAGCCAACGCCAATCACTGTGGTATGTTTTAAATCCTGAGTTTGTGCTTCTCCAGACCAAACACTCTTAAAATATACTCCGTTATAGTATGGATGACATGCGATTCTTACACCTTGTAATTCTCATTGTTTTATGTAATCTTTTCCTATAGACTTATTTACACAGGTCTCTGTATAATGTCTGTGTGATGTAAAATGCTCTGACTCCCTACACTGGTACGAGTAGCGCTATAAAACAAATGAAATGCATCTGAGAAGGGCTAAGGAGAGATGAGGGGCACTGTTGGGGGTGGTAGTGAGGTAATCCGTTGGGCGGCAAAAATGGCTGTCACACCAGGAGCCACTAGCGCTAAAGCTGCCCTGTGCTCTTACAAGGACTTTCCAGAAGTACAATGGAAACATTACTTTTTGCAGATGCCCAGTGCTGTGAGCTACTTGGGTGCGCAAAATTGAAAATGCAAAGACAGTTCAACAAATACAGTACGTGCCTAAAACTGACCAACAAATTGTAAAACAAAATGTAATTAGACGTTTCAAAATCGCACATCTTCAAATATTCCTTCCCAATATACCGTGGAAGATCACACACAAACCACCAGAACTGAGGGGCATATTAGCAAGACCGGCGATAAAATTATCGCCGTTTTAGCGGCAGGAAACTGCCGCTAAAACGGCGATAATGGGCTTGCTAATATGCGTTATAAATTCCAATAGAAGCCCAGGTTAGATGTCCTGCACATCTAACCTGGGCTTCTATTGGAATTCTATAACGCATATTAGCAGCCATTATCGCCGTTTTAGCGGCAGTTTCCTGCCGCTAAAACGGCGATAATTTTAACGTGGGTCTTGCTAATATGCCCCCATGTTTCATTTAATTATGTGTGGTTTGGAGGCACTGGCAAAGATACAGCTCTTGGTCCTTTTCAATTTATTTAGCAATGACAAAAAATATCACTGAACCCATCCGGTAAATTGATGAAAATTGGATGCACGTTGGAAATAATCCAAACATATTTTTGTGTGTGTTTTTTTTAAAAGCATTAGTTTAATAATGAGACTGGGAAAACTGCTTCTGATTTCGATTCACTGTCCATTCAGGTAGCTTCGCAAATAATGCGACCTTCGGAAATTGGCATGACTGTTCTGACCGTGCACAGTCCCATTCTGTGAACTCAAATGCAGAAAGGTGCACTTGCTGTTCAACATGAAAACAACAATGAAGCTGTTTTTTTCCTTTAAACAAGTACAGATTGTAAACAAGTGCCATTGTAAGAACATGATTCTGCTTTTTAACTTTATATATTAAATAGACTTTATTCCAAAAGCTCTTTTTTATCAGGTTCGGAATTGTGCTCGGAAGGAATATGTTAGCAAATAGAATGGCATATTTGGTGGAAACAGGCAAAGCAATATGATATGATTGATGTCTTTACTAGTTAGGTATCTTTCATGTAAGGGATGTATGAAAAAAATAATTCAATCGACTGTCAGGGCCATGAGCATAAACACACATTGACAAAGAGAATAGGGTTAACAATCATATAGTGCATGCGTTGGGTGTTTAATCTCACTCCATGTCATTACAGACACTGTTCTAGGCTCCACGGTAATCGAGGATACTGCCCTAACCTTATATATGAAAACCAAATTCATTCAGGGTGTTGCTGTCTAGGGTTGCTTCAATTAAACTAACAAGGATAACAGGCCATATTGCAATGATTTGAAGGGTGAAAGACCAGGCGTGGAAATGTCTGTGATAGAATGGAGTGGGGTGGCCACACCATCCCTGCACACATTGACTTAGTTATCTCTGTCAAGCACATATGCAGACACAGAAGCACACCTACATACAAACTCACACACAAAGACCAACACATACTTCCATTATTGGAAGAGGTGACAGTAAGTCATGTGCCTTGTAACCGAATTGCTTGGTGGTGCATTCTCTATGTGCAGTGTGCATTGACCACGTGTTTGCCACACATTCAGAAGAGCATGTTATTTATGCATTGTTCAAATTCAGGTACTGGGCACATGACAAAGCGGTAATAGGATTAGAACCTGGCACCTGACAACCACAGCTACTGGTTATGATGACCAATGTATGTTGCATCATGTTATTTTGAACAACCTACATTTTACTGTTCCATTTACATGGTCACTTAGAACTAATAACTAGGACTCCATAGAGGTATTTAGTTGAATAGGAAGGTTCCCATAGCTGAAAGAGGTCATTTGTTTCAGGTAGATCCAGAGCACGACAAATTCACTTTGTTGCAGTCAGATGGGTTTACGTAACTTGTAAGCTGTAAAAAATCTAATCGTCATGATACTGTACTCATCAAGGCAAGGAAATAGCCAGAAGAATAAAATACCCTCCATTTCAGCTATATCCTGAATGGCACAGAGTGTGCAAGTGATGCGAGTGAGCCTGCCCTCGTTCGGCTGCTTCCATGAGTGAATTCTGGAAACATTGTGGCTAAATGGCCCCTTTCACATCTCAGTTCTGAAGGAATTTATTGATCCATCTGTCCATACTTCTTGCTATTTTTCCTTCCCTCTGTTCATTCATCTGTCATTCTCTACATTCATCCATCCCTATTTCTCTATATCTTTTCTTCCTTCCTCCATACATCCATCTTTTTCTCAACCATCCATTCTGCCTCCTTTCATTCTCCTCTCCATCCATCGATCCATTGATCCATCCATCCATCCATCCACCCACCCATCCATCCATGTCTTTCCTTTCAATTATCCCTCCACTGTCCTTTTCTACATACTCCCTTCCATCCATCCACCCACCTTTCTCTCAACCATTCCCATTAAGTTGTCTCTCCAAATTTCTCTCCATCTCTTCACCTATATATTGCTTCTTCCAACTATCCATTTTACTCACCCTTGCTCCTTCCCTTTTTCTTTTCCTTCTTTGCTTTCATGCTCCCTTGTTTCATTTGTTCCACCACCCTACAGCTTACCATGCTATTTTCTTGCAGTGGTATTTGTGTTTGGAGACAATTGTTTCTGAACAAAGGAGCCATAAACACCATTTTACAGGTATTATGTCACACACACTGCC
The DNA here is from genome assembly GCA_963921515.1 of Calotriton arnoldi. Taxonomy (NCBI): domain Eukaryota; kingdom Metazoa; phylum Chordata; class Amphibia; order Caudata; family Salamandridae; genus Calotriton; species Calotriton arnoldi. The sequence goes on from CAWUFW010009799.1 coordinate 180,967, forward strand.
CAATGGCACCAACTCTTGTTCAAGCTGCTAAAGTTGGGGGTGGGTGGAGTTAAGGACACCCCTGCATCAGGAAAGGGGCAACATTTATAGTATGCCTTTTATGCTATTCAGGAATACTTAAATTCTACTCTGATTGCTCTGCCTAACCAATGTAGCTAATTGAAAGCGACCATGCGGCAGCATTTGGCAGCCTCAGCAACTGACTAAATGGCATTCACGTCAGCACCAATGCAGCCTATTGGCAGGTCCTAGTCTGGCGATTGTCAGTGGGAGAGTGGCCTATTGAGAAAAACAAAGAGCAGCTAACATTTGTTTGATATCTTTCTATTAAAAATACGTTTCCTCACCCTTGCTGCAATCTGTGGGCTAATGAAGAAGATGCTATCAAAAGACACAAACACATTTCTAACATCTAATGGATTGTAACTTGTGCCTAATGTTACAGAAAACCGATATTGCAACCTCTCCAATAACAGAAGAGTATATCCGAAAGGAAACTTAAAGCACATATGAATTGAAGCACTGCACTGACCCCAAATGAAGATAACAAAGGTAGTCTTGAGCAATTTGTCGTTCCACATAAGAAACAGCACAAAATGGAGATGTGAAGCCAAAGAATGCCACAAATCCTAAAAGCTTGATAGAGCACATGAACCATTCTGGAAAATCACAGAAATCAACAATATTTGACCCAAAATATACTATATCTGAGTACAGAATGGGAATCAGTGGTATCCTCAACATTGACCACAGAAAAAATAGGTAAAAAGTCACTGGCCAACCACTAGGAGTAGTGTGTGCTCATCAAGCAGTTATATGTTTTATATTGTTTGTATTACCAGTTTTAGAATGCTAACACCCCTGTTAGATAATTTCACAGTGCTAAAGGAAAAGGAAAATGTGTTGGGGAATTTGCTAAAGGAACCAGTAAGGTCAAATTATTCCTTGAAATGCATGGGCTGGATCTGAAGTTATTGGCAATTCACAGGTCAGCAAAAATCATAGCCGAGACATAACAGGGAGGTGAAATTGAATTCCACATTGAGGGGGCTTGAATGGTAGACATTTTCACACATAATAGGTGTCCCTCATTTAATGGAGGGACACTAAACTTATCGAGGCAGACCAAAGACATCTACACCATAATAGATGCTTGGCAATGGAGCTTTTGAATATCATGCTTATGACTTTTAGGTGTTATAGTCATTCAACAGATAGCCAGTGCAGGTGTTTCCTTTCTGAAGTGATGACTTTGTAGTCTGTCAAGAGCTCAATTATTTCAATTATGAAGTACTGGGTCTTCTAAAATTGAAAAATACATTTAGTAGGAAGTTCATTGTCGATTGAGTGTGTTTAAAATTACTTCCACTGGATACTGCAGTACATGGGTGTGACAGTCTAAAAGTTGTAAGCAGCGCTCATTTAACTTATGGTTAATGTGAATGTCAGCAAAATACATATGTAGAAAAGATGGTAGAAGGCAAGTATCCGTATTATGGGCACAGGTACATGTTCAACAATGTCAATGAGATGCTTGAGTTTGATGATGATGACGCATGAGAGGAAGGAGGCAAGAGAAACATGATGGGTGAGAAAAGGAAGGATTCATTTGTACTGCTGCACAACTATTCATTTGATGCACATCAAGTACTGGAGATCATGTATGAGAAAGTTGTAGTGCACTGTGTCAAACATCAAGGAAATAATGTAGACAGGGATTCGCCTGGCTTTTAGATGTGAACAGCTCTAGATAGAAGTCCCTGATGGAAGCTTTATTGTGGCAATGACAAAATCTCAACAGTTACTGTTGAGATAGTTTACCTCCAGGTTCAAATAAACCTAGTAAAAGGCAGTTGTCTTAATGGTGTTATCAAAGCAAGAGAGATGTGTCAAAGGTTTGTGGCTTGCAATGCCTTTAGGGTTCGAAGCTAGCTTTTCCTCAATTGGTGTGATGAAAGCATGCTGAAATAGTAATCGACAATGGTGACTACAGTATCCTTGTTTTCATTGATCTCTCAAGGATGTTTACCTATTTCAGACACCATTCACTGCACTCTATTCGTCTAAGCTGAAACCATGTAAAGTTCCAAATCAGGTCATGGTCTACAGAGATCTACAAGACTTTTTATTCAAACTACACTAGAACGTCTGCAGCTGTTACTGCCATATAAGACATCGCCAAATAACAGTATGCCAACACATGGGGCCTGATTCACAAACTGTACTTAATGTTAATGCTAATAGCACTTATAGCGCGCACAGCTACTCCAACAACCTTCTCGGCAGGCCCTGACCATAATCAAACAAATGAGAAGCGACCTAAAAAAAGAGATTTGTGCAGCAAAACGCACATATAATGAGCAATTTTGGACAAAAATGCTTCATGTCAGCCGACAACAAAATTCAAAAGAGTTTTGGGCCCAAATCAATGTCCTATCAAACGGAAAAAATCGGCATTACAACTCCGACATAACCGAGCATGCATGGAGAGCTCACATAGAGGCTACATTTAACACCCAGAAAGCCCCCGGGTCTACCGTCAAAAATGACACATTGAAGGCGAGACGTTTCAGCGCCAGAATCTCTAGAGACACTCCAATTAGAGAGCATTGGATGGCTGAGACATCGAAACCAACCTCCCAGGCCCCAGATTTCACTATTTGCAAATTGAATCCGAAAGATCACAGTAACCCCCAAGTCAAACAACCAGAAGGTAAACTTCAGCGAGGTTCATCTGAAACACAAGGGTCAGATCAATCAATCCTCGATCTACAGATCACACAAAAACAATTATTGAACGTCATAAAAAAACAGAGGTCTGACGGGGCGCCGGGACCAAACGGCCTGCCCAACGCCCTATTTAAAAAAGATCCAGCATTTTGGTCTAATCATCTATCATTACTGTTCGCCAACATTTTGGAATCTCACACTATCCCAGACTCTTGGCGAGGAAGCATATTACACCCAATATTTAAATCAGGGGCTCGTTCAAATCCCTCAAATTATAGGCTAATAGCCCTCATTGATGTTGAGGCAAAAATCTATGCCGCAAACTTGCTGAAAGAGCTAGAGGATTGGGTCGACAGCATTAAACTGATCCCCAATACACAAACAGGCTTCCGAGCTGGAATGGGCACCTTAACAAATACATTTGCTGTCACGCTTTTGGCCAACCAAGCCATTGCCAACTCTAAAGTTCTGTATGCATGTTTTGTGGACCTCAAGGCAGCCTTCGATAAGGTCCCCAGATGAGCCCTGTGGGCAAAAATGGAATCCTGGGGAGTCCCCACAAACCTACTGAACGCAATAATTAACCTCTACTCCAAAACATGGGTTCAAATAAAAATGGGAGACGGTCGAACTTTAACAAATAAAATGACCACCACCAATGGTTTAAAACAGGGGTGCGTTTTAGCCCCCTGTCTATTTAATATATATACAGCCGACTTAGTTAATAACTTACGTTCGACATTAGGGGACCCCCCAAAACTGGGGAATGTGAGAATAGTAAGTCTGCAATATGCCGACGACATTGTGCTGCTATCCCAAACGCCCCGCGGGCTCCAACGATTGATAAACCAACTAGCAGAATACACAGCTTCAAACCAATTAGACATAAACTTAAAAAAAACAAAGGTTATGTGTTTTTTGAGTACACAAAAAGATACCAAAATTCACTTGGACGATCAACAGTAACTGTCTGGACCAGGAGGGAACATATAAATATCTGGGAATAACTTTGGATCGCCACCTTAACTACAAGCAATACCTAGAACAGCAGAAAACAAAAGCCAAACAGCTATTATTTGCATTCAAAACCTTGCAAAATAAACTCAGTGACTGTTCGACGACCCATTTACTAAAGGTCGTGGCAGCAAAATGTTTACCTTCAATCACGTACGGTTCAGAACTCCTAAACACAAAGGACGCAACAATTCTGAACATCGCCCAAACCAGTCTCTTCAAAAATCTATTTAAAATTCCGCGCCACATTTCTCAAGCCGGATTAGATTAGAATTTGGGTTAAAAAAACAGATCCCGTCAAGACAAGGAGCGCTGGTAAAATACTACTGGAGAATGCGAGCAGCAGAGGAAGAGTCTCTGGCACATTACTGCTGGCTGGAGGTAGAAAGGCAATCCAGATTGAGTAACTCGGTTTATCCATCTTTAAAGCAATCGATTGAAGCTTTAAAGTTAGAGGAAGCTTGGCACACAATACCATCCTACCCGGAGTTCAAACGAATAGTCAATAAAACGATCAATCGGATATCTCAAAAAAAGGATAAAGCCTCATTGACCACGAAAATCAATGCATGGATTGTGTTGCCAACATACAAAATGTTAAAGCATCAACCATACCTGTCGGAACATTTTGCAAATCGCATGAAGCAGCAACTGACTTTACTGAGACTGGGAGTTTATCTAACTAAAGACCTAATCCCAAAATGGAAACGGACCTGGCCCTCAATGGACTGCCACCTTTGTGGACAAGGAGACGAATCATTGCTCCACCTACTTTGTATTTGTCCGGCATTATTATCCATACGGAAAGAACTTTTGCGGCCAATAATGAAAAGAGAACAAATAAGGACTTGTAGATCCGCCGTAATAAAATGTTTAGGAGGCTCGACAGTACAATTGGCATGCAAAGCAATAAAGTTTTTGAGTTTAGCTGCAAATGAACTAGAAAAGAGAGACAGAGAACTTGAACCGGCAAAGCATGCAAAGTGATAAAGTGTAGTTAATCAATCCGCAGCCCACATAAGAACTATGTATCTTATAGCTTGATTCACTATCACAAGTCTGAAGGAACCAATTGTATTCTGTTTTTAAAAGTTTTTATCACATATTTTAACGAGAATTTATCAATTAATCTGTATCTTGCTTATGAATTTTACGTGTTTTAGCGGTTATGCCGCTCCTTTTATGATTAAAATTAAATCAATAAAGTAATTTCTACTACTACCACAGCTACTCCAAGGAGTGTCCCTGCGCGTGCCTTGCAAGGTAGTTAAACGGATCAAGGAGGTCTATTTAAAAACTATTTATTACTTTGTAGTAAGGTTTGCAGCACTACAGTAGTATTGCATCAACTTAGGATAAAGTGATATTAAAAACCTCCACTTTTGTAGTAAGTTGCATTTTTATGTAAATATATTACTTTTCTGTATTCACAAGCTGCACTTTTGTAGTAACTGACACTTTTCTAGTAAGTGCCTACCTCCATTCTTTTCTATGGTAGAGTGTTGCAGTACTAATGATTGACCATGTCTAGTGCTGGACTACAAAAGTTTAGGTTACTACAAAAGTTCAGTTTGTGAAGACTGAAAAGTAGTAAACATACTCAAACGTGTAAATTTACTCAAAAGTGTAAGCTACATTTGTGAATCATGCCAAGATTTCATCCTTGGCTTAAGTATATGCTAAGCTCAAACACACCATGTCTGGATTTGTGGCTGTCCCATAGGAAAAATCCAACTTCCATGTCAAAGACAGGCTCAATGACAGACTGCTTTCCTCCCAACGTCTCTAGTAGTGCAAAGTCAGTGAGCTGATATGTCAACACTGACTCTTCTACAGAGCAGAATCCCAATTAGCTTGCAAATATCTGAGGCAACTCTATCGGATCAAACACTTCTATCTACTTTATTTTGCCAACTCTTTCATAGTGCCTTGAATAATGCAGTGTTCAGCAGTCTCCCGGTCACCCAGACTGAAAGTCATCTTCTATTTGTCTGTTAGCAGAAAACCCACAAATGCAAGTACAAGTGAATGGACTCAAAAGATTTTCCATATGCTTTCTATTTGCAGCATGCATCTCTGTTGAACTCTATAACCACCTAAAAACAATACTACCTAGTAAAGAAACTCCCTCTCTCCAATCATGCCAGCATGGTCAAAGCAGAAATAATCTAAAAATGCAGACCCTCAAATAAAGAAAAGAAATCAAGAGGATAAACATTCCTATTCTATACCTGAGACCACTTTAATAATATGTCACTGCACAATATACTGACACCCACTCATTACACCTTAATAAAAAAGAACGACTAACCATGTGAAAAAAAAACCTTTATGAGTGGTGCTGATCACTTGTTGGGTGTCTGTTAAGGTAGTAAAAAGTACCACAAGGAATTTAAGTGTGGGACTAAACTATCAGGTTGAGCGATAGCTGGATGGCTGTGAAAATTATAATTATTATTCTTAAACATCAAAAACACCTGCCTATAGTGAGCGATCCCTTGATACAGCAGCAGAATCACAAATAGATATTAGACCACAGACAAAGCTTCAATAATTATTTTGTCTATGATTTATGACAGCCTGGCTTAATTGGAAGTTCATTCATCAAGAAGAAGCTCAGCAAAGACTGCTGGTCTGTGTAGAGGTGCAGTGTTTACCTATAGTATTTACTATGGTATTTCCTACCCCCATGTGGTATTAAGTCTATGAAAAGATGTGTTTTTGTGTGTATGTTGAGCAGAGCCTGGGCTGTTACAAGATATTATCTAATTCTCTTGCCAGATCTCCTTTTCTATGAGGATCATTGCATGCATTGCTTCTCTGGCACTGGCTCTAGAATGAATGGGGTGGGTGAAATCTTTGATTTTGGAACACCTAATTAGATGATAAACTAAATCCTCCAAATTCTGAAGCAGATGCTAAATTTGAATAATGAAACAGTGGTGGAATCTCCTCAGCCAATGAGATAATATGGTGTGGATATATCCTACCAGTGTATTTTCCTTCAGGTGTATAGCACTCAACACTACATTAATGCCATAGTGCTTAAACTAATATGATATGTACGAGATTTTGTAGTTTTGAAAAGAATGAAAGTTTATGGTTAGTTATTTTTAATGGTCTTGAAGACAATAGACTGAAGTTTATTTTGAGAGCAATGTTTTTATTGATCTTCAGAGATCTGACAAATTTTGAAGACTTCTTTTATTTCTAATACGATCCCCGAGTCATAATTTTTTAATATAAGCTTTAATGTACACCTTTCAAAAGCTAGATTTGGTGGTTTCATTTTTAAGAACTTTAAGAACTGGTGAGCTGTTTTCCTTTTGTAAATTAAATATGTTTATGTAAGTTTTTGGTTGTCTATGTGAGGTGATGTACATCACAAGAAGTAGTAATTTATGTGCATAAACAAGTTGTTAAAAAGTCTTCAGATACCAATTTGATTGCCATTCTGCTAAAAGGTGTTTCCCCTGATGCAACACTAATCTGAATTTAGGTCCGCAAGTGAAAGGTTAGAAATGCATAATGTGGTTGTCCAATGACTGAAAACTGAGTTCAATAAATGGCTGTACAGTTTCTCACTACAAGTTACTTCTGTTCTTCCTCATTATGTTTTATCAATAGCATTTGCAAGAACTGTTGTCTATTGTTACCTAAAGGACATTTTTTTATCCTTTAAAATAACTTTTGATTCACATTATGTTCAAACACGTCATTAGACAGCAGTTTATCAGGTCTGATATTTATATACTGAATAAGCTGATAACACATGTTGTTCATTTATATTTTTCATAAAATATGTTCTACTTTTTTCCAAAATTAGTAGGAATGATTACTATGCCAGACTAGTTATGAGCCGATAAGATGCACCATTATTTTTCATAGAACTGTTTCTGGAACTAGAATTGCAAGGATGGTGACAAGCAATGTACACACTGTTGTAGAGCTTATGCTCCCTGTACCTCTCCATGCTAGACGAGGTGCAATTTTAAAAGGTACACATTTCAGAAAAGAGGCAATTAGGATCCCCCCTTTTCGGTCACACTAGACACACAGCCACAGGCATTGATGTATAATTAAGGTGAGATGGGGCGTTATGGTATCATCTTCACTAAAGTACTGCAATAAAGCAACACATTTATCAATTAGTACAATGATAAATAGTATATGGTGCCACAATGCCATGATGATGGCATAGCAGAAAGTTTCCCTGTAGACTCACAGTCTGCGAAAAGCATTCATATCGTTCATAGGTTTCCTTAAAGGAGATTAAAGGCCTCATTTACAGTATGACAGAAGAAAGTGCTGCTTTGTGAATATGTGGGGCTCTCTCACACCAACGCTGCATTTTGTCGAACTCATTTAAAGGATGGCAAAGTGCCAGGCTACCAGGTGTGGAACCTGCACTAGTTGCACTATTGGAAACCTTTGTTCACAACCAAGCAATGGGCTCATGTGTGTCATAGTGCCTTCCTTACTTTCAATCCTGGTGGAAGGTTCCAACCACCAGGACTATTTATTTTTGGCATCCTGGTCTCCAAAATTCTTTACTGTTTTAGAGATCTTTCACGTTTACTGCTCTCTCCATTGAGAGAGAGCCCAGGGCCTGCCCTCCTGCTCTGTAACTCTTGCCGAAGACCTCTTTTCTGCCTAGTGCCTGGACTTCTCCTCACACTGGGGTCGACTCCAGCAGCACCCATCAGCCCTCACCATAGGATACACTTCTTGATTGCACTCTTCAGGTCCCATGGCCTCTTTTGACCTCTTGAAGGACCCCTATGTGTTAGCAGAAGCCAGGGGTCTACTGCTGATGAGGGTTTACCACCTACAATCCCAGTCCTCAGACGTTCCAAGGGATTTTTTCTTTTCCAGGGTCCCCCAACAGATCCATTGCACAACTGTTCCTCAGAGTGTTTTGAGGGAAAGCGCCACTAGCCCTGTGAAGGTAAACCCAAAGGGTCCCATCAAGTCTAAGGCCAGGGTGCTCCAGCACAACAGACAGGTGTTAAGCCTTCTTCGGGGTGCTGCAAAATGCACCTTCTCTCCCTCCCTCTCTCCTGTGTAGAAGAGTTTAGGGGGGTGGAAAGTTCCAGAAGGTAGGCACATTTGTCCAATCCTAGAATGACACATCATTACGTCGGCCCTGTCCCAACTCTCCGGCACAGTATTACAGGGCATGTCAAGGCTATTCTGCCATTTTGATCATTTTCCAACATAAGGAAAGTCAGCCTGGCAAAATAGGGCTGTTTGAAACTACATTACAGAAATGTCAAAATGACAAAATGCCTCTTCCACATAAATATGTTTTTGGGAAAAGACATATATCATGGAGTATAGGATTAGAGAAAACATAGATGGGGTAGACGGAAATTTTAAAAAAGAGTAAAGTGGTTGCTAGAAGATGAATGGGTATTAAGTGAAGGGCAGGGGAGGTAAAATAATAGATGAGAGAAACAAGGGAAAGGTAACAAGGAGAGCGAGTACAGTATGGAAGGAAATGTAAATTGAGAAGGGGAACTAGTAAAAAAAGAAGAGCAAAGAGGAGGGTTCAAGAAGTATGGGTATTAAAGAAAAGCAAGTGGAAGCAGGAGGTGAAAGTATTTCAATGGGGTAACGTATAAAGGGTAGTGGAAGTTGAAAAAGTAAAAAAGTAAAATAAAAAAGGCGTAAAGCAGAAGGGAAGAAGACGTATGGATACTAAAGAAAATGAAAAGGAAGTAAAGGGAAAAACGTAGCAGGAGAGAGGGTAGAGGATGGGGAAAAGTAGAAGCAGTGGGGGAATTAATAAAAGTAAAATTTAAAACAGTAGGAAATCGGGAGGGTGGAATATATATATAGGTATTATAGAAAGAAAAGGGGAGGTAAAAGAACAGAAAGGAGTAAAAGGATGAAAGTTAGCAGGAGAGGATGTATAGGATTTGGAAAATGTTCATGGGATGGGGTAAACATTAAAAATAAAAAAGGAAGAAAGTGGATAGCTACACAATGCATGGATCATAAAGAAAGGAAAATGGAGGTGGGAGGTTAAGGGGGACTTCCCTTAAATAGAAAGAGGGCTAAAAGGGGGTAAACAACACTCTAAATAATAAAACATAAAGAAACAAATATTTCTTCAAAATGTTTTTCTCCAGCTTGGCTTTGTCAAACTGGAGAAAACCATTAATATAAAATAGGTTATTGAAAAAAACTAATTAGGACCACTTTCTTTAACTATGTATTTTGTCATTAATACATACAATCATTTCATGTGGTCTATTTAAAGACTTCTCAGAGAGCCTGGAACCATGCCCCTAAATGCCACAGCTGCCTGGCCCCTTCCCTTCAGAATTTCAAAGGGGAGCCCTTCCTGTGATTGACTCCAAAGGTCTGGCCTTCTTTTTTTCTCCCTGTGATGAGCCTTTCCACATCTGGTGCAGTGTAAAAAGTAACATCGCTGGCAGATTTCAACCCCACCATTTCACTTTCCAGAAAAAGCTTCATTCACTGGCAAATGGCCCTATTGTATAGTGAGGCTTTGGTCGCCTGGTTGGCCTGCAAAGTAATTAACTTGGCCTAGCAGAGGGAACAAAAACCAAGAATTTAAATAGTCAGAGAAATATGGCACACCCTCAAGTGCCAGAAGGAGTGCAGACATGACAAAAGTGATACTGATTCTGCATTCAGATCCATGTTTACTTTAGGACTGGTGTGTCACACTAGACTCTAGGCCCAAGTATGGCAAAACTGTTCTGCAGAATTTGCCCATAATGTACAATACAGTAAAACAGCCACCTTTTTAATTGAGCGGCTATAGACTTACACAATGAATGCCCATTCACAGTATAAGGCGTACAGGTCAGCACCAACACCTGAAATGCCCCTTCGTCAACAGACTACATATGTGCAGATATTGGGCTGAGCTGGACAGTTTTGCTATTCACTCAGTCCACACACGTGTGCACACGTGTTCATGTGCAGTCAGCCTGAGTGCCTTACCCCACCTACACAGCAGAACTAGTTTTTAAAGGCAGACACTAGTGGCTAGCACTCCCAATCCATTTAAAAAAAGTTTACAGTGAGAGACACTCACTCACGAAAATAATCCCCAAAAAAGTTCAAAAGCAAAAAAGCCAGGGACTTAAATAGGTTGGAACCCATATTCCTACATTCAATCCATTTTTTTTCTTAAACAAATCCATGTTGGAAGGTTTGTTTCTGAAAAACTAACAGATTGTTTTGCCCGGGTTCAAAATAAAATTGCACCCAATTGGCAAATTGTTTACATTAAGCATCGCAACATAAGTTGTAATGTGAAGGCAGTGAAATCTCTGTCAGACAGGTAAGAATCGTTCAATATGGCGAGCTGTCCTCCTTCAAGGAAGAATAGCAGGCCACCCAGTGAGGACTAAATATTCTTACAAGGCATGGCGACAAACTCAAACAATATCTCAGGCCAGTGTGAAAGAGATCAACATTCTCACATTTTAGTGAGCGACATCTAGCATGTGCAATCTCTCATTTGTTTGGGAAACAGAAACTTTGGTTATGGAAAAAACTTTTAAAAAATCTAACATAAAACAAAACCAATCAGACATCACTGTACTTTCAAATCATCATTGAGTGTCAGTTTTATCCCAAGAGTGTGTCTGGCATGGAATGCATTTGTTCCATGGAGTAGCATGGTCTTAGGTCATAGATCCAAAACTCTGTCTAGAGATTTTTAAGCAAGGAGGCATAGTCTAACTCCCACAGAGCTCACAAAGAATGGTTTAACCTCTTGTGGGATTCGAATATGTTGATTACGCATAATTATGACCAGAGCAGCTGGGTAAATCAATTCTGTATTACATATGTAGATAATATTTGGCAATATGCCCTCTCACTTGAAAAAGGAATCCTCAGCTCCTCCCACCACTCACAAACATTTTAGCAAGCTTTAAGGGAGATTCTTCCAATCGTTTCACATACTAGCGGAAGGTGTGACAATGCCCATTATGAAATAATTGAATTGATTGAGATGACCTATATATTGATTTCCTGATGCTGTCACATTTTAGAAAAACATTATTATTTGTCAAAACAGAAACTTATCCCACAATGGTGTTTCATAACCTGTAGCAGGAATCACAAGGGAAAGGTAGATGTCATTCCATCTTTGAAAAACTACAAGTTTTGTCTTTAATTTGATTGAATGGCAATTTGTGAAGTCAGAATTCATTGCTTTCTCAAGCTGTTTCCCCAGTGCCACCCAATAATACCAATGGGAATTTTGTGATGTGAACCGTCGGAATTTTGTGATTACATTCAGTCATTCCTAGGCGAAATAAGGTTTGTCCCCCCTTCAAGGAAAATGGATACAATAGATTTCAGCTTCTTGATGATGTGGTATGCAGCAGGTGAAGTCTCCTAATAGATGCACCAATACAGCAGTATCTCATTTTATCTAAACCATTTGGAGTTTCTTAACTGACCACTCTCCAACCTTCCGCTTTACTCACTTTTTACCTAGTGATAGAGATTCATGCAGATTTTAAACGGTCATCCTGTAACAGTGATACTAATCGCTATTATCTGCACCATGACATGGGAACTTTCCCTCTTAAGCTCACTGCTCAGAGACCAATTGCAGAGCCATGAGCTTGAAGCACTACAAATCATGTAGTAATGGGGAAGACAAACTCACCTAATGTTCTCTGCTCAACAGAGAAGAAACCTCTCCTCTTCTGATTAAGCAGCTAGTGGGCTAGTGGGGAGATGACTAGGGTGATGGAGCAAGGACTCACAAATGAGACTTGCTCGGATGCAATCTCCTCACAGTATTAATTTATTAAAACTTGTATTGTTTGTACTAACCCTTGCATACACTACATGAATAGCAAGGAAGCTTGCCTATGTGTTTAAACTAACGAATAACGCTTGTCTTTATTCGAAAATGGCCGCTAAAGCGCGGGAACCTTACTGCGCATGTCTCAACCATATCACGTGGTGTGACGTCTCGCTTTGCTTGGTGGGAAACTCCTGCTTCTGCGCAGTGTGCATTAAAACGGCTGCTTGATGTTTTCACATGCTACAGCTTGCTTTCGTGTTATTATTAATTTGTCGTTTTTCTAACGCTACTAATGCGGGATAGAATTTATAAATAAATGGGAATAGAATAGAAAGAGTGGGTATACAGTGAAACATTTTATTTTTGATTTTAATACTTTCTTCTTTGACTTTTATTAGTTCGTAAACTTGGGCCTGGGGTTGGTGCACTGAAACTCGAGAGACAATGATTCTGCGCATGTGTCCTACATGGCTGCCAAAGAAAAAGGATGAAGTCAACCTGGACGTCGTCCAAGGCCACGACCTAATGGCCAACATTGCTGTACCCATGTTGTTTCTGTTAAATTTGCAACTATGTACATGAAGAATTTATAAACTTTGTCGTGAGACGGGTGGGAAATAAAGCAAATGTATTAAATTTGATGGGCGTTATTTTAAAACAATGGTCTTCAGAAAATTGAACTAAAATCATATGGTGTGAGGATCAACCCCTGTCCCTGTCCAATCAGAAATAGTGGTCCCATATTTTGGCAACATTAAGGGGAGGTACATGGGCGTAGAAGGGTATAATAGATATAGAATTAGCTAATTAGGGGGAACTGGAGGAAGCAGTGCTGCAGGAGACTAGACAAGAGACCAGAGGAGACCAGAGAGCAGAGAGACCAGAGAGAACAGGCATACACACAGAGAGGCAGAGGCTCCAGACCGACAAGCTGATCGATTGCAGACTGAACTGATATCCAGAGAGGTCCTGAGGAGGGGGCGGCGGAGTCCATTAGAAGGAAGGCACGGGAGAATCGAGGAGAAGTCGAGTATCAGAGAGGGGAAACGACGCAGGCGTTGTTGATAGAGAGGTCACCGGTCCTGTCCTGAACCTGGAGGAGGTCTTTGCTCTTCATCCTTCCTGGGTCCTATCTTTTCCAACTCCTTGGCCAAGGGGTTTGGTTCTCGCACTTAAGTAAATATACCTGCAAACTTTAGTTGCGCTGCTGTCTCTTTCTTCTCCTTTCTGAGGGACCGTCATTAATCAATAATTTTATTTTATGCTTCATCCTTGATATGCGATTAAGTACCATGTGGTTCTGTATTTACTCTGCTAAAATCTTTAGATAAACATTTTAAAACTTCCTGACTCAGTGGTTATTTCAGGATTATGTACTATAATGAATGTCACTCATTTTAAACTTCCCAATTGACAAAGGATTCATTGGTAAGTCATTACTCTTCAATCAGAAAAGTAATTGGTAGCAGGGTTTTTGATAAAGAGTACAACTGACTTCCCAGCGTAAGTATTAGCGTAGTATGAATGTATGGGCCCAAGTGAGTATCTGGTGTATGAATGCTGTTTGCTAATATCGCGCTGGATCAGTTTTCTGGTGATCAGGGGATGGTTTTACTTTGTTAATTGGGTAATGAGAATTTTATTTTTATGAACTAACATCTGTATGTTCAAAGTTGTTTTATGGTGTCTAGAATTCCCGGGGGAAAATTGAATAGTGGATGGTAAGTGGAAGCCATACTGCAGTGAGGTTATCTGTCAGGCAGAAATAGTACTGAAAAGTTAAGTAGGACTATCAGTACTGGATTAGGGACTCTATGTGTGTGAGTAATAGCAAAGGAGTACGCTGTGAAAATTTGATGTTATATCACCTAGAAAGGGTAACATTGAAGAAGTAGCAGGTATTTCGAAAGCTTGTGTGAAGAGTAAACGGAAGGGTTTTACTCGTAGTGTGTGTTTAGTAAACGGAAAGGTTTTACTATGGGGTCGATTCTGATGCGGGTTGGAAAAGCTTCCCGACCGAGGGCCTGATTCTGATGCGGTTAGGAAGGCCTCCTAACGGCATTTGCTCCTTCCAAATCGGATCGGGAACGTGTCTTCCCGACCGAGGGCCCAATTCTGATGCGGTTAGGAACAAATGTTCCTATTGAAGTCAATGGGAGTTCAACCAAATCGTATCTGGAAGCATCCGGATGCATCCTACTCCGCCGGTCGGACTTTCCCGATCCGAGTGGGTCGGAAACCATTTCCCAACCGATTCAGTCGGGAAGCTTTTCCAACCCGCATCAGAATCGACCCCATAGTGTGAGGGAAACTATCTTTTTCAATCTAGAGAAACTGGCACGATAGCGACTGTTTTATGTTGTTACTAAATTTTAAAGTCATAGAGAAAATAAAGTTTATGCGTACGAATTTGTAAAGGGAGGGTCAGTTGCCGGAGAAGAAGTTGACGTCACAAAACGCCGCGCTGGGATTGGTTGAAACAGCGGGTGTGGAACGACTCTTGTAAAGGAGGGGTCAGTAGTCAGGAGCAGTACTGACGTCACAGGTGCCGCGCTGGGATTGGTTGAAACCGCGAGGGACAGAGAAGCGCAGATTGTAAAGGAGGGGTTGGCAGAGAAAACATCACAGAAAGGCCGCGCTAGGATTGGCGCAAAGAGAGAAGTTAGACGAAATTTGATTGGCTGTTACCATAGAAGCTGAAATCTTAGTGGATAAGAGATTGCATGTTAAAACGCGATCCAACTTTAACAGGAACTCGTCCGGATAGGAGATATTTAGGTTTTGCAGAATATAATTTTATACATCAAGATCTACCCAAGATGTACGGAGAGAAGAGAAAAATGTCATTTCTACAAAGGATTAAGAATTATTTAAAAAAGGATAAACCCATCAAAACTAGAGAAGGAATTATCATTCCACCGGCTAAAACGCCCGCTTCATTCATGATGATGGAGAGAGGTTATCATACTTGTGTATGGATAGAAAATTGGATAGAATATACCAAAAATGATGGAATATTAGCATTTCCCGAGAATGGCACTTTCAATGGGAGAATTCTTCAAAATTTAAGATTAAGAATGAATGACTTAGAACCCAGACCTAGATTAACTCAATACGAAGCCTTAGAGGAATGGGAAACCGAGGCATTTGAGCGTGACCGATCCAGGAGTAATAGGGGTTATCGATGATTTTTTCCCAGAAACCAACATGAGACTAGGGACGGTCAGATGAAACAATGGAGGAGGGCAATGCTTACAGAGGGACTGTATCCAATATTGACAGCAGAAGAACTGTTAGGGAGTAAATGCACAGAAAAGACAAAACATTTAATGAGAAATGGAGATTCTGAAGATGAATTTATGGAAGAGATATTAAAGAACCCCCCACCATATCAGGAAGGAACGAGTGGATGCACCCCAAGTGCACCACCGTTAAAGACCCCATTAGTACCGCAGGTATTGCATGATTTCCCAACGAGTAGGGTACTTCACGATAAAGAAAAAGAAGCCCTAGAGAAAACCAGAGCAGAATTAATACAGAAAATAACACAGATAAAAGTGCATCCTGATTCTTTGACCATACCTGTAACAATTGGTCCAGTGGTCCCAATATATAGTGACAAGGGAAACTATCCTCCACCGTTAGTTACGCCTACTCCTGTGAATGTTCCTAAACCGGAAGCAGTAGTAATGGTTGAGGATCACTTTAGTGACTGTGAATCTGTGATTTCATTAATGGATTTACCCATTCGAGATTCTGTAAATAGTACTCCCAGAAGGGCTACACCTGGGTGCTCGAAAGATATAAACCTAATAACTTCATCGGGAGCAAAAAGTGTCACTGTAGTAACACCCGAAGATTTAGAAAGGTGGGCACAAGGATCAGATCAACAGTGTACATCTCCAAAAATGTTTGATATTTATAAATTAAAAGTTGAATTAGAAGAAATAATAGCAGGAAATGTTGGGTTAGATCGCCTAAATACTTACAATGAAGAAGAACTATTGTTCGTGTGCAGGAGAAATGCAAAATTATTCCATGAAAAATTATCAGATTTAGCTCTACAGATGGGAATTGAAATAGGGAAATCAAAAGTGTTGCAGAAACCCTATAGAGCAGATTTCTCAGACAAAGATTTAGAAAACATGAATGCCTCTGGAAGAAAATTACAAGTAAAAGAATTAATGACAGTTTTACAAAAATGGGGAGACCTAGATAAATGGAGAGTTAGATGGGCCAAGAAAAAGGAAGAGGCACGATCGAGCAGAACAGCATCTGAATATTTAATGAAGGAAACAGGGAAAGCAGATCAAATGTACCCGATGCGAGAAGTACCAGGAGGGGGATATGTACATGTCCCATGGAGCAAACAGGATATTTTGTCATTTACGAATGATTTTCCAAAGTTGAGAGAAAAGCCAATTGAATGGTACAAGCAGGTTGAGAGGTTTGTGAAGGTGTCAAAGGTATTGTTGAAGGATTTGGATGGTTTGTTTGATATAGTGGTAGCTGCCGATCTATGGACAGACTGTAAAATTACAATTGATTGGCCAAGTGATGAGTATCCTATAGATACAAAGACAGGTGCCCCTTCAAATGATGTAATGAAAAAGTACCAGCAAGTAATAACTTACCTAAAAGGGAAAATACCACCAAAAGAAACAGATTGAGTGAAAATAGACCGAACTACCCAAGAAGCCAGTGAATCGGTACACGCCTATTATGAGCGTTTATTGCAGGTATTCAAACAATATAGTGGCTTTGAGGACATTGGAGATAAGAACATGAGTCAGTTTGTTTATCGATTTGTTTATGGTCTGAAGCCAGAGATTTGTCAAATGATTAAGCAGCACATGTTGTGTTGGCAGGGGAAGCCCATAGATGAGATTTTGAAATATGCAAAATATTGTGGAGATGATATTGAGGATAGGCACAAGAAGTTGCAGGAAAAAGTAATGTGGGCTCAGGTGAAAATGGCCGAAAAACAGGGAATTAATTTGGACAATCCGAGTGAAAATCAAGGAAAGGATTCTGGAACGAGTGGTGAGACTGGGAATGGTGGGAAAATGAGAGGACGAATGAGTAGAGAAGAGGCTAAAAATAAATTTCCTTGTCATGGATGCGGAAAATTGGGGCATTGGAAGGATGAATGTAAAAAGATTCGGAATAATAATGGCCCAAATCAAAATTTAAATCCACAGACGCAGAATGACTCACAGCAGGGTGTAAATCCTCAGAGTCAGTTGCCACCTGCACCTATTCAGGGTAATGTAAGCAGAGCAAAGCACGGTATAGACGTCGGATATCAAGGAAGTGGTAAGAATGATTATGTAACATCACAGTTTCTTTTACAGGACGATTTCTGTCAATACAGTTCATGACGGTGCCTAGGAGAGGGGGAGAAGGAGTGCGTACTTGGCGCATCCTTACCGGTAGATCAGTCAGGTCCATATGTTGAAGGGAATGTGAAAGGTAATGATATTACTTTTCTTTTGGACACTGAGTGCTACCCGGTCTACTGTAAGAACAGCAGACATTCCAGACCTTCCTCTCTCTGGAGAAGCTATCCAAGTAGTGGGGGTAGCTAATCGAAAGATTAGAACACCTCTTACCGAACCAATGGAAGTTAAAATTGGAAATTTCAGAGAAATGCATCAATTTGTAGTGTGTGATTCCAGTCCAGTAAATTTGTTGGGCCGAGATTTGTTATGCAAAATGAATTGCACAATTTTCTGCACACCGGATGGTGTGGCAGTTCAGACCCCAGATGAAGATCATATGTATAAGTTTATGATTGCAAAACAAGGTACAGAAGTAGATGAGATGTTTTCATTAATAACAAAAGATGAGCTGCCAGAAGAATTAAAAACTACAGTAAACCCCATAGTATGGGATTTCACAGGAAAAGAAGTAGGACTTATGGCCAAAATAGACCCAGTTAAAATTACTGTAAAAGAAGGTGCGATTTTCCCAAATACCAGACAGTACAAAATGAGTGCAGAAGTAAAGGCAGGAGTCATTGAAGAAATCAACCGAATGGTAGAACAAAACATACTAAAAGAAGTAATGAGTAGCTCATGTAATTCACCAATAATGGGTCTAAAGAAACCTAGTGGAAAATATAGGATTGTTCAAGACCTGCGGAAAATAAATAAGATTGTAGAACCATGTTGTCCTATAGTGCCAAATCCTGCAGTAATTCTATACCAGATTCCTTGGAGTGCAGGATGGTTCACTGTGATTGATTTATGCCAAGCGTTCTTTTCAATACCATTGCATCCAGACAGCCAGTATCTTTTTTCATTTAAATTCGAGAACAAAGTCTATGTATGGAATCGTGTTCCTCAGGGGTACACGGAAAGTCCTTCCATCTTCAATCAGATATTGAAAAAATGCCTTGAGAAACTAGTGATGCCAGGAAGCTCAGTCCTAGTACAATATATCGACGACTTGCTGGTGGCATCAAACACCAGAGAAGACTGTGTTGTGGATTCTATTGCATTATTAAATCATTTAGCTGAAGAAGGGCATAAAGTTTCACCTGAAAAGTTGCAGTTTTGTACAACAGCAGTTAAATATCTGGGACACCAAATTGAGAGGGGAAAAGAAGAATAACCTCTGAAAGAGTAAAATTAATAAAGAAAATGCAAATGCCTGTAACACAAAGAGAAGTGAGAATGTTCCTAGGAATAGTAGGCTACTGTCGACAATGGATACTAGTATTTTCTCTGTTAGCCAAACCGTTAATTCACATGACAAAAAAGAAAGCAAAGGACCCAGTTGAGTGGGTTGATGAAAGCGTAGGAGCTTTTGTAAAATTGAGAAATGCTCTGTGTTCAGCACCTGCCCTAGGCATGCCTGATTATAAGAAACTTTTTTCATTATTCTGTCATGAAAGAGAAAATTGCGCACTTTCAGTTCTAACTCAGAGACATGGTCTAGACAGACGTCCTATAGCATATTTTTCTGCTACATTGGACCCAGTGGCAGCCGCGTTGCCAGGCTGCTTAAAAGCAGTAGCGGCTACTTGTTTGAGCATTAAACAAAGTGAGTCAATTGTGATGGGACATCCTGTGAAGGTGTATGTTCCACATGCGGTTGTGATTCTGTTGACAAGAACCCGAACTCAGCATCTTACTCCTAGTCGGCTGACTAAATATGAGAGAATAATAATGGGTGCTGAAAATGTGACCATGGTAAGGTGCACGATAGTAAATCCTGCTACCTTATTACCAGACCCATATCATGAGGAAATTAAAGAAGACGAAGAAGAAGAACATGATTGTTTACAAGTCACAGAGTTATGTACCAAACCAAGTCCTGATATTGAAGAACAACCCCTCAGAAAGCCAGACAGGGAGCTATTCGTTGATGGTTCATGCCAAAGGCATGAAGACGGTAAACTAACTGCTGAAGATGCAGTGTGTGAATTAACTGGAATAGTTGAAGCATCCTATTTGCCAGGAGTCAAATCTGCACAAATAGCTGAATTAATTGCATTGATAAAGGCTTGAAAAATTGGGAGGAATCAAAAAGTAACTATATTTACAGATAGCCAATATGGTTACGGGGTTGTGCATGATTTTGGCCAACTATGGATGCAGAGGGATTTCATGACTTCTTCAGGATCCCCCATTAAAAATGGACAGTTTGTAAGGGAATTGCTGGAAGCAATACAATCACCAAAAGAATTGGCTGTGGTGAAATGTGCCGCACACCAGTCAGGCGATGACTGGGTGGTAGTCGGCAACAGATACGTAGATCTTGTGGCTCAACATTGTGCCAAAAATAGATTGTCAGTCAATAAAAGGGTGGAAAGAATGGGAATCAGCTGCCAACTTATGCTGTATGTGCCACCTGAAACATGGAATGATGTTAAAAGATTGCAAGATGATGCTGATGAAAGTGAGAAGAATATATGGATCAAGGTGGGTTGTTCTCAAAGGGGAGATGACAAGGTATGGATTTGCGCTGATGGCAGACCAGTCATGCCTGACTGTCTGCTCTCTCAAATGGCCAGGATGTATCATGGAGACACACACATAGGGAGAGATGCAATGATTAGGCTCTTCAGACAAAATTGGTACAATCCCAAATTCAGAGCAGTAGCAGAGAGTCTTTGCCAGAGATGTTTAACCTGCCAGATGCATAATCCAGGGAGGAAGACAATAATCGGGTTTGGGAAGATTGGAAAGGCAGAGGGTCCATTTATAAGACTCCAGTTTGATTGTATTCAGTTACCACCATGCAGAGGGTTGAAGTATGTACTGGTCATAGTGTGTCTGTTTTCAAAGTGGGTGGAGGCTTACCCTACCAGGAGGAATGACAGTATTACAGTCGCAAAGCTGTTGCTACGAGAACTCATTCCTAGGTTTGGTTTCCCAGTAACTTTGGAATCAGATAGAGGAAAGCATTTTAACAGCAAAGTGATCCAAATAATCTGTGAAGCATTTCAAACTGAACAAAAACTGCACTGTGCATATTGCCCAGAGGCTTCTGGAGTGGTTGAACAATTGAATGGCACTATAAAATCCAGACTTGGAAAAATGTGTGCATCAACATCATTAGGGTGGCCGGATGCATTGCCACTTGTTTTAATGGGACTCAGAAGCATTCCTGATAGAAATACCGGATTGAGCCCACACGAGATAATGATGGGAAGAGCAATGAGACAAGCACATGTTCCCACAAATAAACTACTGAATATATCTGATGATATGGTCCTGGAATATTGCAAAGGATTGGCTGACCTAGTGCGTTCTGTCTCTCACCAGGTTGGAGAAGACGCCGTTTCCAGGCAGCCTGAACAAGAACATGATCTGAATCCTGGTGACTGGGTGGTAGTGAAGAATCACACCAGAGAGACGTGTATATCACCTATGTGGGGAAAACCTTTTCAGGTCATACTGATCACCAATACAGCAGTGAAGTGTGCAGGATTTCCTAATTGGATTCATGTAAGTCACACCAAAAGAGTACCAGACCCAGAAGAAGAAAATGCACAGTCAGCACCAATCACTGAGGAAGCTGAAGGTTGCCCAGATGAAGAATCTCAGGCTCGAGATTCAAGAGAAGCTGAAGAAGAACAACCGAGCACAAGTCAGGATTGGATACCAGTGGTAGAAATTCCTGAAGTTTACCACAGAACAAGAAGTCAAGCAAACTTAGAAGAAATCGAAGAAGATCAGATAGGTGAAGAAGAAGCAGCTCAGGGAAAAGAAGAAGATACAATAAAAGAACCTGAGCAGGACCAGATAGGGAGAGGGAACTGGGCTCAAAATAACGAAGAACTAACAAACTTTGAGCAGGGACAGACAGGTCTAGAAGAATCCGGTCAGGCTGCAGAAGTACAAAGTGCAATAAGCCCTGATCAGAACCAGTTAGATCCAGAAAAGTACACAGAAAAAGAAGATCTCGAGAAAAATGAACATGAAGAAATAAATCAAGAACAAGGTCACTTATTGGAAACTCACAGTGGAGCTGCTGAAGAGAAACCAAACAGACCTGAAAAGGAACAAATAAGAGAAACAGTAATTGCAGAAAACGAAACTGTGCTAAAACCTGAAGATAAAAAGGTTTCTGAAGACGAAAACAAAGAGACAGTACAAACAAAGAAAACAAGAAAAGGTGATCATTGGCCTAGTGTCATTAAAAGAGTAAAATACCACATAACAACCAGAAGTGAAGATCCAGATCAAGTAAATGAAGTAACAAGTCAAACAGAACAAGAAAGCAAAACTGAGAAAAGAAGAAGTAAAAGACTGAAACTAGTGAATAACAAATTCAAGGGTCCTGATTGGACTTACATCATTCTTGAGGATTACGAAAGCTCAGAGTCAAGTGAAAGTGGTGACGAAGGAACAAGTGCAGAACTGACGTATGAGAAAGAAACAAGATCACCTTGACTACGCAAAAGAGTCATATAAAGAAAAGCGAAAATAGATAAGAAGAGCAATCTTTCTTGTCGAAATGCCTGATGATAGAGTTGCTTTTAGATCAAAACAGAAATGTTGTAGAAGATGCTGTGCAGTATGCATATGTAGTCTAGTAATGGTGCTTATAGTTTGGTTAGTTCTGATCGTGGCAATTCCTTACCTTATGATAATGGATAAAAAGATTAATAACGAAACTAAGGAAAGTACAGCAAACTTAAAAGGTAATAGAGTAGAACTAATGGCAGAAAATGAACCAGAATTTTATCATGAGATAACTGATAACGACACTAGTTTAAATGTTTTCACAAAGTTATTGTTTCAATATGTAGATACCATGGAAGTTAGTAATTGTTATGTCTGTATGAAGTTACCAGAATCAGTAGCAGAAGGGTTAACATATCATCACTGTTAGACTTGGCTTCTTTTGGCGTGTTTCCCCTGACTTTTTGCTTTCTGACCTCCTGGTTTTGACTCTGTTTTTGCTGGTGTAATGATGCTGCGCACTTTCCTCACTGCTGTCCAGTGGGAAAGTGCAAGTGCTCCTGTATAAAATGTTTTATGGATTGGTGTTTCCATGATTGGCCTATTTGGTTTATGTGTCAGTCCCTTGTAAAGTGCACTGAGAGTGCCAGGGCCTATAGATCAAATGCTGTTGGTGGGCTGCAGCACTGGATTGTGCCACCCACGCAAACAGCCCGTAAAGTGTAACTCTGGCCTGCCATTGCAGAGCCTGTGCGCAGCCTGGGGCTGCCATGTCGACTTGGCAAGTGTGCACACTTGCAAGTCCCTAAACCTTCCCTTTTCTACATGTTAGTCACCCCTAAGGTAGGCCCAAAGTACCCCTGTGGGCAGGGTGCGTTGTATGCGAAAGGTAGGACATGCCCTGGTGTGTGTGGCATGTCCTGATAGTGAATTACAGCCTAGTTCGTTTTTCACTATTGCAAGGCTACCTGTTCCCCATAGGCCAGAACGGGCAGTTTTGATTATTACAGCTTATAATCCTAACTGACCCAGGGACCATGGTAGAAATTCGAGTTTAGTATGCCTGGACTCAGAATGATAAAATGCATCTTTTAGTGAAGTTGGTTTTAACATTCTGTGTTTGAAAATACCACTTTTAGAAAGTGGGTATTTTCTTGTCTAACCATCCAAGCCTGCCTCTGCGAGGTTGTGTATTCCTTGTCTGGAGTGTGAGTGACAGGGGCTGGGGGATGCCAGGAGACAGGGTGAGTCAGCACAGGGCTGAATAGCAAGATCTACATGTAGATGGGTGGGTGGGAGGAGTTGCACCTGGGCCCTGAATAGGACAGTGCCTTCCCTCCACAATGCTGGCTCCACCTCCTGTGGTGCGTCTGATGTCCCTGTCCTACTCTCTGAAAGAAAGGACGGAGACTTGTCAACAAAGTGCTCCAGAACTGGTTTGGACTAGGCAAAGGCCTCTCTGCCTTCAGAGAACAAAGGAATTTGGGATATAAATATTGGGGCCCTGACCCCATGAATTTAGATCTCGCTGGAATCAAGGAACCTGTCAAGACGAAGAGCTGGAGAGCTGCTAGGAGGAGTACTGCCCCTTTGCTGAGTGACTGCTTTGTTGGGTTGGCCTGCAGTTGCTGCTTCTGTCTTGGGCAGTGAAAGAACTGGACTGAACTTTCTACAAACTTGTGCTGAGTATCTCCAAGGGCCTGAAACCGAGCTGGCCTCCTGTTAAGAAGTCTCAGGGACTGCAAAGACTTCACAAGCCTCTGGGTACCGCTTCTGGAACGCTGTTTCAGTTGCCACAGAGGAAGGGAACTGCAACCGACTCCGTCAACCGAATCCATCCCTGACCGGTGACCTGTTTGCACCGCAGACCGCATCGCCCCGCTTCGCATCGCAACCCTGGTCTCACCGTAGGCGACGTCCGACGCCGTCAACACCGAGCCGCTGCTTGCACCGTGACCTGTGGGCACCGCAGTTCGCATCGCATCGCTTCACTGAACCAGCCGGACCCGACCGACGCGGTCGCTGCAACTGGCTCAACAGTCGTGACCGCATCGCATTTGGGGCACCGCTCGCACGTTTGCGACGCACCGCTCCGACTCGCACCGCTGTCCGACGCCAGCTCCTGCACTCCGGCTTGGTCGCCTGCATCGCAACCTGTCAGCACCGCATCGTACACCGTCTCGCCCTGCACCGCATGCCTTGGACTCACCGACTCCGTCTGCACGATGCTCATCGAGCCGCTGCCTGCACCGCATCGAGGGACACCGCACCTTGCATCGCTCCGTCTTGCACCGCAACCGCGACGAACGCCGACCGGCTCGTACACTCCGTACCAGCCACAACGAGAAAGGTACTGTGACCGAGTCTGTTCGCGACTCTGCTGGCCCGTAACGACGCGGTCGGCTGGAACTGTTAGACTCTGGGTATTTCAGCATCGCGGTAGACCCGGACGGGGCTACCGACTCGCACAAACTTTGCTTTTGTGTTATTCCTGCAAAGAAGAAGTTACCTTATCAAGCATTCATTTTCAAAGTATAGTATTGTGGATTTTTGTCGTAATTGGTCTTGTCTTGTGTATATAAAAATATTGGTTATTTTTCTAAACTGGTGTGGTGTCCTTTTGTAGTGCTTACACTGTATTACTGTTGGTTATGTGCAAATGCTTTACACACTGCCTCTGGAATAAGCCTGACTGCTCGTGCCAAGCTACCAAGGGGGTGAGCAGGGGTTATTTTAGGAGTGTAACTCCCTTACCCTGACTAGGAAGAAGGGTCCCTACTTGGACAAAGGTGCAAGCCCTTGCCAACTAAAGATCCCATTTCTAACATTGGTGTCAGCGGTGAGGATAGGACTTGTGTTTGCACTTGACTTACAGTGATTGGTGTGCACTACTACCATATCGCAGACCATTATGTACCACATACTGGTTCTTTTTCTTTTGGCCTATTTTTGATCTTGCCAGTTTTCAACTCACTACTTTTGTCATGCCTGAATCAATTGCATCATCCGTTGCATCTCTGGAAGTTATCTTTGAGGAGGATAGGTTGGAATCCTACGCCGTAAAGGAGCTACGGGCGATTTGTAAAAACCTGAAAGTCCAAATTAAAGGCCTCACAAGGAAGGAGGAGCTACAGAAGGCGCTGAGGGCCTGGGTAGCAGCCAGACATGCCAGTGGGCAGCCTGGTAATCTCAGTGAGGAGGTGGAGGAGCCTATTTCCAGGGTGGATGTGCTTTTGGGTGAGGGGGAACCCGCCAGGTCAGGCAGCAGCAGTCTGTCCCCAGAGGAGCTGGAGGACAGGCGGGAGGCAAGGCAGTTTGAGCTGCAGAAGCTCAGGCTGGAGAGTGAGCGGGAGGAGAAGAGATTGGCCATGGAGGAGAAGAAGATGCTCTTAGAGCATGAGAGAGAACTGAAGGAGCTAGAACCTAGGAGTAAGTCAGGCTCAGATGGTGGCAGCAATTCGTCCAGAAAGGCAGACAGGATTGTGCACATTCCCAAGAATGTAGGCAAGGAGTTCAAGAAGGGGGATGACATACAAAGGTGGTTTCAGGGTTATGAGGCAGCCATACACATGAATGGGGTCCCTGAGGAAAATTGGGGAGCAGGATTGTGGCCACTTTTCCCTGAAGAAGCAAGGGATGCTCTGATAGCTTTGGGTAAGGGGTATCACCTCACCTATGCTGACATGAAGGATGCCCTTCTCACTAAGTATGGTCTTACTCCTGAAAAGTACAGGGATCAGTTCAGGTCCAGTAAGAAGTCTGATGCCAACACTTGGTTGGAATGTGTGGATGTGTTCTGCAGGTCGCTGGATGGTTGGGTGAAGGGCAGTAGTGTAACAGATTTTCAGGGGCTCTACAACTTGATTGCATGGGAGCACTTGTCTAGTCTATGTTTTGCAGATCTGCGCCAGCACCTAGTGGATAGTAAGCTAACTGACCCCAGGAAGCTTGCTATGGAAGCGGACCGCTGGGTGAGTACCAGGGTCCACAAGACAGCGTTTGGGGGAGACTCAGCCAAAGGTGGGCAGGGTCCCCAGCAGAAAGGTGGGGGACAATGGTAAAGCACAGGAGTTCTCTAAAGGGCCCCAAACTAGTACCCAGGGTAAAGGTTCCCAGCCCCCGGTGATAAGAAGAAAGGGGCCTCTACAGGGAAGCCTGTTGAGACTGGCCCCCGCAAGTGTTATGCATGTGACCAGGTAGGTCACTTTAAGGGGGACCCCAAGTGCCCAAAGGGGACACAACCACCCACCGGTGGACAGTCCAAAGTGTTGGCTAGTGTAGCGCTTGGGGAGGAGGGGTGCCCACAGGAGGGTGGGGATCCCGCAGAAATGACGCTTGTCTCACTAGGGGACAGTGAGATGGTCCCAGGAAACCAGGTGCCCCCTAACACAAAGAAATATAGCACCTGGGTGACCATCAATGGGAACAGGGTAGAGGCTCTCAGAGATACTGGAGCCAGTGTGACCTCAGTCCGGTGTCACCTGGTCTCTGAGAAGCAGGTAGTCCCAGGGGCATTCCACCAAGTAGTTGCTGTAGACAACTCTGAGCGCCAGTGTATGGTGGCGCAGGTTCCCTTTGAATGGGGGGTCTCAGGTCCCTTGAGGGTGGTTGTGAGCCCTACCATGCCTGTAGATTGTCTGCTAGGTAACGACCTGGAGCAGTCCTTATGGAAGGATGTTGAGCTCAGGTCTCACTTGGAGATGCTTGGGTTGCCAGAGTGGGCATGCGTGTCTACTCGGTCAATGGCAGCCAGAAAGGGTGATCAAGAGGACTTGGAGCCTGGAACAGTGGCCCAAGTCCCTGCCAAGAGAAAGGGCAGGGGCGCGGGAAACCGGCCCCCGAAGTTCCCACGGACCGGGAGGAGGCGGACCTCGAGGGGGACGCCCCGGTGCCTACAGGGGAGCAGGTAGCCGAACTGGGAGACATCTCTGAGCTGACCCATTGGCAGCAAGAAGGGGGTCCCACCAGGGAGGAGTTCTCCAGGGAGCAGAACGAGTGCCCTACTCTGGAGGGTCTGCGGCGGCAGGCTGCAGACCAGGCAGCTGGTAATCAGTCCGGGTCACATCTGATCTATTGGGAGAGTGGTCTCCTATACAGTGAGCCTAAAGTTGCTGAGCCTGGGTCAGCCCGTGTGCTGGTGGTACCCCAGCGCTTCAGGACCTTCCTACTGGGTCTGGCTCATGACGTGCCTTTGGCAGGACATTTGGGGCAGGACAAGACCTTTGACAGGCTTGTCACCCACTTCTTTTGGCCCCAAATGCGAAGGCAGTCAGATGCACACTGTAGGTCTTGCCAAACTTGCCAGGCAATTGGTAAGAGTGGGAGGAAGGTCAAAGCTCCTCTCCAACCTTTTCCTGTTGTTGGTACACCCTTTGAAAGGGTAGGGATGGATATTGTGGGGCCACTGGATCCCAAGACAGCCATGGGCAACAGGTACATCCTGGTCTTGGTGGACCATGCCACCCGGTACCCGGAGGCAATCCCTCTCAGGACAACGACGGCGCCAGTGGTGGGCCGGGCGTTAATGGGGATCTTTTCCTGTGTGGGATTCCCCAGAGAGGTGGTTTCTGATAGGGGGACCAATTTTATATCCAAGTATATGACATCCCTGTGGAAGGAGTGTGGTGTAACCTACAAGTTCACCACTCCTTACTACCCACAAGGAAACGGTCTGGTGGAGAGATTCAACCAGACCTTGAAAGGCATGATCAAGGGTCTAACAGAACCCATGAGGCGTAAGTGGGACGTCCTCTTGCCATGCCTACTCTTTGCATACAGGGAGGTGCGTCAGAAGTCTCTTGGGTACAGCCCCTTTGAGCTCCTGTATGGCCACCCTGTCAGAGGACCTCTGAGTTTGGTAAAGGAAGGCTGGGAGGCAGCTCCCAGGAAAACTCCCCAGGATGTGTTTAGCTACATGCTGGCCTTTAGAAACCAAACTGCCCGCTTCAGGAAACTCGCTCAGGCGAACCTAGAAGCCAGCCAGGAAGAAATGAAGAGATGGTATGACCAGAATGCCACTCTGGTCGAATTTCAACCTGGGCAAAGAGTGTGGGTCATGGCCCCAGTGGCACCTTGTGCCTTGCAGGACAAGTGGACTGGGCCATATGAGGTGGTGGAGCGCAAAAGTGACGTCACCTACCTGGTGGATTTGCAAGCTCCAAGGAACCCTTTGAGGGTCCTTCACGTGAACCGCTTCAAGCCCCACTTCGAGAGGTCCGAAGTGAGTATGCTCTTGGCGACAGATGATGGGGTGGAAGAGGAGAGTGAGCCTCTCCCTGACCTCCTGTCTACCAAGGAGCATGATGGGTCAGTAGAAGGTGTGATCCTCTCCCCTACTCTGACTCAGGAGCAGCAGGGGGACTGTCACCAATTGTTGGGACAGTTCGCCCCACTGTTCTCTCTGACTCCCGGTGTTACTCACTGGTGTACCCATGACGTGGACACTGGTGACAGCCCTCCTGTGAAGCACAAGATTTACAGGTTGACTGACCGGGTCAGAGCCAGCATCAAGGAGGAGGTCTCTAAGATGTTGGCGTTAGGGGTGATTGAGCCCTCCCACAGCCCTTGGGCCAGCCCAGTGGTCTTGGTCCCAAAGGCTGCTGCGCCCGGTGCCACTCCAGAACTCCGGTTTTGTGTGGACTACCGCGGGCTCAATGCCGTCACCAGGACTGACGCGCACCCCATCCCCAGAGCTGATGAGCTCATTGATCGGTTGGGAGCTGCCCGGTTCCTCAGCACGTTTGATTTAACGTCTGGGTACTGGCAGATTGCCTTAACCGATGGGGCCAAGGAGAGATCAGCATTCTCAACCCCAGAAGGTCATTACCAATTCCGGGTGATGCCCTTTGGGTTGAAGAATGCCCCTGCCACCTTTCAGAGGTTGGTCAATCAGGTGTTGGCTGGGCTGGAGGATTTCAGTGCCGCCTACCTGGATGACATTATTATTATTATTATTATTAAATTAAATTTATATGGCGCACAGCTACCCGGAGGTTTCCCGGCGCCTACGGACCCGCGCTAAAGAAAAGAACATGCTCTAGTGGTTGAATAACCACGTTTTTAAATTCTTACGAAATTTATGATAGATGGTTTCCTGGCGTAATTGAAATGGAAGAGAGTTCCATAAAGAAGGAGCTAAGTAGGCAAAAGACCGTCCGCCCATGCATACTCGTTTGATCTTAGGAACTTGAAATTTTAATTGGTTAGAGGATCGCAGAAGTCTAGAGGGAAGGTAAGGATGCACCAAAGCACTAAGATAATGTGGTGCTAAATTCATTTTGATCCTATGCATATAGCAGAGGGCTTTGAATTTTGAACGATTTTCTATCTTAAGCCAGTGAAGATCACGGAGAGGACCTGAGATGGAGGCCATTCTGGGTAGCTGACATAGTAGTCTGGCCGCAGAATTTTGGACCACTTGCAGCTTACGGGTCACTTCCTTACTCACACCCAAATACAGGACATTGCCGTAGTCCAATCTGGACACGATCAAGGCCTGAATAACAGTTTTTTGCGTGGGTAAAGGGAGCATCCAAAGAATTTTTTTTAGCCATTTTAAAATTGTAAAACAGGTTGAAACAACCTTAACTACTTGCTGTTTCATAGACAATTGGTCGTCAATAATTATACCAAGGTTACGAACAGATTGCTGTGTTCAGTTCCAGCTGGGAAGAACATTTACAGCACCTGGAGAAAGTGTTGAGGGCTCTGCAAGGTGCAGGCCAAACGATCAAGGCCAGTAAGTGCCAGATCGGGCAGGGTTCTGTGGTGTACTTGGGACACCAGGTAGGAAGCGGCCAGGTGGCGCCCCTACAACCCAAGATCGACACCATTCTGGCTTGGGAGCCCCCAAGACCCAGACAGAGGTGAGAGCCTTCTTAGGTCTCACCGGCTACTATAGGAGATTTGTTAAGAGCTATGGCACCATCGTTGCCCCCTTAACAGAGCTGACTTCTAAGAAGCAGCCCAGGAAAGTGATCTGGACTGAGTCCTGCCAGAAAGCTTTTGATGCCCTGAAGGCAGCCATGTGCACGGCACCCGTGCTCAAGGCACCTGACTTCTCCAAGGAATTCGTCGTACAGACTGACGCTTCAGAGCATGGTGTGGGAGCGGTGCTCTCACAACTGAACGAAGAGGGCCTGGATCAGCCTGTAGTCTTCCTTAGCAGGAGACTACTCCCCAGGGAACAGAGGTGGAGTAGCACACGAAACAAGCCACGGGTCCGGGTTAGGAGGAGGTCACACACTTTCCTGCCCTGGACGTGCTCGACTGAATAGGACCCACATCCCTTGTGGCTCTGGTGTACGTACCATATGGCTAATATGCCTGGACAGACGTAGTGAACTGTACAACCCACTGCGGTTGTATGCAGTCCATACTGAACAGTCAGATTACTGGTCCAGTATCTAATTTTTGATTTATTCACGTGTTTTTTAAAAATTATATATTTTTTCACGTACACACACTGTATAACTGCAGTATCTGAATAAATTGACCCTGAAGAAGGCCGCGATACTACCTAGGTCCTCCTGGCCGAAACATGTTGGTCTAGCCACACATGTGCTTTTAATGTCGGCACGTGTGTCATCAGCTCCTCATTGTTTTTAATCCTGACACCGGGTAGCTGAATAAAGTCACAATATAGCTAACCCTGTAGCCAGTTTTAACTTTTCACTTCACTTTACAGCACTGCACTTTCTTGCTCCATACACACACACCGGCTCACATAGGGGTTTAGTATACCCTGCCTGACCAAATAAAAACATCCCTGAGCTCCTCCCTCGTAGAGAGGGGGTTGTAGCCCACACGAAGACTAGGTCTTCCGTGTGAGGAGGTACCCCCATGATGAAGCATGACACCTCTGGTGTGTGAGGGGAACCGTCCTAAAAGGGAATCCTCCTTTCCTCCCCTTGCATAACACACTAACCTCCTCCTAACCCGGACCCGTGGCTTGTTTCGTGTGCTACATTATTTGGTGGGGAGTCAGCTCACGCAGGTCCTTAAATCTCCTCAAGCCCTCAAGTGTATTGATAACAGAGGTGGAGTGCCATAGAAAGGGAAGCTTTTGATGTGGTCTGGGCGCTGAAGAAGTTGAGACCATACCTGTTTGGGACTCACTTCCAGGTTCAGACAGACCACAGGCCCCTCAGATGGTTGATGCAAATGAGGGGTGAGAATCCAAAACTGCTGAGGTGGTCCATCTCCCTACAGGGAATGGACTTTACGGTGGAACACCTTCCTGGTACAGAACACGCCAACGCAGATGCTCTGTCCAGGTTCTTCCGCCTTAGTGAAGAGAACTCCAATGGAGTTGGGTAGTTCTCCCTACTTTCAGCT
The DNA here is from genome assembly GCA_963921515.1 of Calotriton arnoldi. NCBI lineage: Eukaryota > Metazoa > Chordata > Amphibia > Caudata > Salamandridae > Calotriton > Calotriton arnoldi. Next base: position 212,773 of record CAWUFW010009799.1, read on the forward strand.
GCAGGGGACATGTGTTAGACTTGGCTTCTTTTGGCGTGTTTCCCCTGACTTTTTGCTTTCTGACCTCCTGGTTTTGACTCTGTTTTTGCTGGTGTAATGATTCTGCGCATTTTCCTCACTGCTGTCCAGTGGGAAAGTGCAAGTGCTCTTGTATAAAATGTGTTATGGATTGGTGTTTCCATGATTGGCCTATTTGGTTTATGTGTCAGTTCCTTGTAAAGTGCACTGAGAGTGCCAGGGCCTATAGATCAAATGCTGTTGGTGGGCTGCAGCACTGGATTGTGCCACCCACGCAAACATCCCGTAAAGTGTAACTCTGGCCTGCCATTGCAGAGCCTGTCCGCAGCCTGGGGCTGCCATGTCGACTTGGCAAGTGCGCACACTTGCAAGTCCCTAAACCTTCCCTTTTCTACATGTTAGTCACCCCTAAGGTAGGCCCAAAGTACCCCTGTGGGCAGGGTGCATTGTATGCAAAAGGTAGGACATGCCCTGGTGTGTGTGGCATGTCCTGATAGTGAATTACAGCCTAGTTCGTTTTTCACTATTGCAAGGCTACCTGTTCCCCATAGGCCAGAACGGGCAGTTTTGATTATTACAGCTTATAATCCTAACTGACCCAGGGACCATGGTAGAAATTCGAGTTTAGTATGCCTGGACTCAGAATGATAAAATGCATCTTTTAGTGAAATTGGTTTTAACATTCTGTGTTTGAAAATACCACTTTTAGAAAGTGGGTATTTTCTTGTCTAACCATCCAAGCCTGCCTCTGCGAGGTTGTGTATTCCTTGTCTGGAGTGTGAGTGACAGGGGCTGGGGGATGCCAGGAGACAGGGTGAGTCAGCACAGGGCTGAATAGCAAGATCTATATGTAGATGGGTGGGAGGAGTTGCACCTGGGCCCTGAATAGGACAGTGCCTTCCCTCCACAATGCTGGCTCCACCTCCTGTGGTGCGTCTGATGTCCCTGGCCTACTCTCTGAAAGAAAGGACGGAGACTTGTCAACAAAGTGCTCCAGAACTGGTTTGGACTAGGCAAAGGCCTCTCTGCCTTCAGAGAACAAAGGAATTTGGGATATAAATATTGGGGCCCTGACCCCATGAATTTAGATCTCGCTGGAATCAAGGAACCTGTCAAGACGAAGAGCTGGAGAGCTGCTAGGAGGAGTACTGCCCCTTTGCTGAGTGACTGCTTTGTTGGGTTGGCCTGCAGTTGCTGCTTCTGTCTTGGGCAGTGAAAGAACTGGACTGAACTTTCTACAAACTTGTGCTGAGTATCTCCAAGGGCCTGAAACCGAGCTGGCCTCCTGTTAAGAAGTCTCAGGGATTGCAAAAACTTCACAAGCCTCTGGGTACCGCTTCTGGAACGCTGTTTCAGTTGCCACAGAGGAAGGGAACTGCAACCGACTCCGTCAACCGAATCCATCCCTGACCGGTGACCTGTTTGCACCGCAGACCGCATCGCCCCGCTTCGCATCGCAACCCTGGTCTCACCGTAGGCGACGTCCGATGCCGTCAACACCGAGCCGCTGCTTGCACCGTGACCTGTGGGCACCGCAGTTCGCATTGCATCGCTTCACTGAACCAGCCGGACCCGACCGACGCGGTCTCTGCAACTGGCTCAACAGTCGTGACCGCATCGCATTTGGGGCACCGCTCGCACGTTTGCGACGCACCGCTCCGACTCGCACCGCTGTCCGACGCCAGCTCCCGCACTCTGGCTTGGTCGCCTGCATCGCAACCTGTCAGCACCGCATCGTACACCGTCTCGCCCTGCACCGCACGCCTTGGACTCACCGACTCCGTCTGCACGACGCTCATCGAGCCGCTGCCTGCACCGCATCGAGGGACACCGCACCTTGCATCGCTCCGTCTTGCACCGTGACGAACGCCGACCGGCTCGTACACTCCGTACCAGCCACAACGAGAAAGGTACTGTGACCGAGTCTTTTCACGACTCTGCTGGCCCGTAACGACGCGGTCGGCTGGAACTGTTAGACTCTGGGTATTTCAGCATCGCGGTAGACCCGGACGGGGCTACCGACTCGCACGAACTTTGCTTTTGTGTTATTCCTGCAAAGAAGAAGTTACCTTATCAAGCATTCATTTTCAAAGTATAGTATTGTGGATTTTTGTCGTAATTGGTCTTGTCTTGAGTATATAAAAATATTGGTTATTTTTCTAAACTGGTGTGGTGTCCTTTTGTAGTGCTTACACTGTATTACTGTTGGTTATGTGCAAATGCTTTACACACTGCCTCTGGAATAAGCCTGACTGCTCGTGCCAAGCTACCAAGGGGGTGAGCAGGGGTTATTTTAGGAGTGTAACTCCCTTACCCTGACTAGGAAGAAGGGTCCCTACTTGGACAAAGGTGCAAGCCCTTGCCAACTAGAGATCCCATTTCTAACAATCACTTACCATTGACATATGGCATATCATGTAGTGTATTAGCTAGTTTATTTTATAGAACAGGAAGACTTCAGTATTATTATTCAAACATAGATGTGATATATTCTGAGGTTCCGATTCGAAAGAGTATGAACCCAGTGCTTACTAGTCAAGATGCACAATTTATAGGAGAATTTTTCTTAACAATGAAATCAAGAGATATAACACATGCACATAGACACAATCTAACATGTTCATTACATGAAGAAGAAAAGATATTTTTGAATTTAGTAGAAGATAGAAGACAAGATTTTCAAAAGAAAGCTTCTGAGCATAAGGCACATTTGCCACCTTGGGCTGAGAAAGAGGGTAGTTACACACCTGGCAAGGCTCAAGCTGCTATGGCTCTGGATTTTGTAAAGACAGGGAAAATGTGTCTACATAGGTTAAAGACTGATTATAACAATGTTTTCATCGGTACCAGTGAATGTGAACACAATTTCTTAATTCTTGGAGGTTGGGGAATAAAAGGAGGAACCGATTCAGTTTTTCCTGGAATCTATTATGTGTGTGGGAATAAGGCTTATTTTAGGCTTCCTGCACGGTGGTATGGAAGTTGTTACTTTGGAATAGTATTTCCAAAAATATACCACGTAAAAAGAAACACTGGGAGCAATGAAAATAATAGTGAATTAACACGTAATAAAAGATCTAGTTTTTCAGAAATTGTAGGTGATATATTTGGTGTATTGATACCTTCAGTGGGAATAATTCTGAACTCAAGGAAGATATGTAAATTGTCTACAGTGGTTGATCGTTTATCAACGGATACTGCTGGAGGATTTCTAATGATTAATGCGGAGATGGGTGCGATTAGGTCTATGGTTATGCAAAATCGACTTGCTCTTGATATTATATTGGCAAAAGAGGGCGGAGTCTGTAAATTATTGAAGACGAAGCACTGTTGCACTTACATTCCTGATAAAAGTGCAGAAATTGGAACGTATATACAGAATATAACTAAACTTGAGAAGGAACTTAAACCACTGGAAGTTGATAGTGTATGGGAAAGATTGACAAGTAGTATTGCGTCAATTGGTACCTGGTTTACTAATATAGGGAAGGGACTTATAGGTCAAATGTTAGTACCCTTAGCAGGGATAGCAATAATAGTACTGTCAATCATAATATGGTGCAAATGTTGTAGAAAGAATTAATCGTACAATGTGACAGGAAAAGGAAAGAAGAGGAAGTTTGATGAAATTGAACTGGAAGACTTGAGAAGTGAATTATACAAGAAGTTGAAAGGGGATGTGAAGAATAGAAAATGTAAAAATGAAAATGAGATTATTTTATGCTAAAAGGTTGGCATCTGATTATGGGTAGTATTTGATGGCTCTTAAACGCCATCAGAGAGGGGATTGATGGAGCAAGGACTCACAAATGAGACTTGCTCGGATGCAATCTCCTCACAGTATTAATTTATTAAAACTTGTATTGTTTGTACTAACCCTTGCATACACTACATGAATAGCAAGGAAGCTTGCCTATGTGTTTAAACTAACGAATAACGCTTGTCTTTATTCTAAAATGGCCGCTAAAGCGCGGGAAGCTTACTGCGCATGTCTCAACCATATCACGTGGTGTGACGTCTCTCTTTGCTTGGTGGGAAACTCCTGCTTCTGCGCAGTGTGCATTAAAATGGCTGCTTGATGTTTTCACATGCTACAGCTTGCTTTCGTGTTATTATTAATTTGTCGTTTCTCTAACGCTACTAATGCGGGATAGAATTTATAAATAAATGGGAATAGAATAGAAAGAGTGGGTATACAGTGAAACATTTTATTTGTGATTTTAATACTTTCTTCTTTGACTTTTATTAGTTCGTAAACTTGGGCCTGGGGTTGGTGCACTGAAACTCGAGAGACAATGATTCTGCACATGTGTCCTACATGGCTGCCAAAGAAAAAGGATGAAGTCAACCTGGACGTCGTCCAAGGCCACGACCTAATGGCCAACATTGCTGTACCCATGTTGTTTCTGTTAAATTTGCAACTATGTACATGAAGAATTTATAAACTTTGTCGTGAGACGGGTGGGAAATAAAGCAAATGTATTAAATTTGATGGGCGGTATTTTAAAACAATTGTCTTCAGAAAATTGAACTAAAATCATATGGTGTGAGGATCAACCCCCTGTCCCTGTCCAATCAGAAATAGTGGTCCCATATTTTGGCAACATTAAGGGGAGGTACATGGGCGTAGAAGGGTATAATAGATATAGAATTAGCTAATTAGGGGGAACTGGAGGAAGCAGTGCTGCAGGAGACTAGACAAGAGACCAGAGGAGACCAGAGAGCAGAGAGACCAGAGAGAACAGGCATACACACAGAGAGGCAGAGGCTCCAGACCAACAAGCTGATCGATTGCAGACTGAACTGATATCCAGAGAGGTCCTGAGGAGGGGGCGGCGGAGTCCATTAGAAGGAAGGCACGGGAGAATCGAGGAGAAGTCGAGTATCAGAGAGGGGAAACGACGCAGGCGTTGTTGATAGAGAGATCACCGGTCCTGTCCTGAACCTGGAGGAGGTCTTTGCTCTTCATCCTTCCTGGGTCCTATCTTTTCCAACTCCTTGGCCAAGGGGTTTGGTTCTCGCACTTAGGTAAATATACCTGCAACCTTTAGTTGCACTGCTGTCTCTTTCTTCTCCTTTCTGAGGGACCGTCATTAATCAATAATTTTATTTTATACTTCATCCTTGATATGCGATTAAGTACCATGTGGTTCTGTATTTACTCTGCTAAAATCTTTAGATAAACATTTTAAAACTTCCTGACTCAGTGGTTATTTCAGGATTATGTACTATAATGAATGTCACTCATTTTAAACTTCCCAATTGACAAAGGATTCATTGGTAAGTCATTACTCTTCAATCAGAAAAGTAATTGGTAGCAGGGTTTTTGATAAAGAGTACAACTGACTTCCCAGCGTAAGTGATAGAGCGCCATGTTCTTGTGAAATTTGTAGGGGTGCACCATAATCACTGATAGCCCGCACCCACATATAATCAGTTATATATATTAATGAATGGTTAGTAGTATGTAGTTATAAATCGTAGTTATTAGAGTGAATAAGAAATGTAATGGTGCCATTTAATCATGCAATGTAATGCTTAACTGAATCGTGTGGAAAATAATGCATAGATGAATTTGCCCATATGTAATCGAGCTGCAGTAGTTTAAATGTGTATCATATTATGTTGCACATGTAGTTCACTTTTCGAATATAAGAGGTACTGAACCAATGCTTATAGAGGTGATTGAGAGAGAATTGTGTGTTTAAATTGTGTAAAGGCCTGACTGCATATTCGCCAAAGAGAGGCCTGTTTATTCTTATGTTAGCTTGGTTTGTAGGCAGAAAAGTTCTCTTGGAAAGGCTCTCTGGGCACCGACGGTAGATTTAATTAGCACAGTAGAGGGTTTTTGTTGAACGTATCTTCTATTGCAGGTGCAAGGACACATGCCTCGTTAGTTAAAGACTAGCTCTTTGTTTCACAAAGTTAGAGAGATGGGAGGCATGGAAATGGGAGTGCAATGGAATTTAGGGATGATACTTTCTGCGGAGAAGGTGCCCGGGACTCAAGGTCAATGCAACCGTCCAAGATGAAGTCACCGTTCCGATGGAAAAGTACAAGAAAGAAGACCTGGCCAAAGAGGCGTGACAAAAGGCGTGTTCAATTGTATTGGGATTTTGTATTAGGGATAGTGCCCCGAGGGAGGAGACCAGAGAAGAGGTAGGAGAGATCAGAGAGAAGGATTGAGAGGGCCCTGATGAAGGAGCATCTAAAATCTGAGCTTAGGTACTAAGTGATTGCACTTCTTAGGAAGTCTTCACAGCTGACACCTTTTTACTTACTCTTGCCTGGGAAAATCGTTCAGTAGGGATGTCACTTAGCGTTAGTATAGGGACAGCAATGGATTTTAAGCTTATTTAGATAAATGAAGAGCAATATAGAAATTGGAGCAATCATTGCTTGTTTGATTCTTCTAGAACTATCGATTCTCCTTATTTTGAGTCGGATGAGACTCCTGCGTAGGATATTATTTGTATTAGTGCCCATTAATTTCTTCAACCTCGTGTTGAGGTTCTTGCATGTTCAGTTATTTTTGGCGATAATAAATTCATCAACTTGAATTCGGAGTCAGTGGTCCTTCCAGGTAAACTGGGTAAATTGTTGTATAACCGGATAAGATTCTCTCCTTCACACTATTCAACAGGTAAAAAGATCCTGGCGACCAGAAGATTCTTATAGGTGATTAGATAAGAATTGGCGTTATCAGTTGGTAGCAGAGTAGGATGGTTACCTTTGATGGTAAGGGGAGATCTAGATTAGGATAGGAGACTAAGTGGCCCCATAGAGCCCGAGTGATGCTGATCCAGTGGATCGTAGGAGAAGGATGTCGGCGGTCGTTGAAAACTGACGGAGAGTGACGGTGCGGCGGAAGTAGCAGTTCGTGGTAGAGTGAGTATGAACAGGGTGATGTTTGATAGATTGCGGTGTTAATTGTTGTGTGATGTCTTGCGGAGTTGGAATGAGAGTCGTATGATTGAGGATCGGACCGTGAGCGCGCGCGGGACCGAGAGATTTGATTATTGTGGTGTAGAAGACACCCAGAATTGAGATCATTGACCAGAAGTTGTGGGGGTCATGAGACGTCGTTGATCAACCCACTGAAGATAGGGAACACATGTGTGAGTGTGTGAACAACCGATGCTGGTCGTAGGTTGTTGTGTGTGGAACATCGAGTGTTTGAATCCTATCGATTTGTCAGAGGTGATTGTCCGGTCGTTTCGCGGACAGACAGTTGCCAGATTGAGGTCAACAATCTCGAGAGGCTGTTCGGTCAGAGGTGGACTGACAGTCAGAGAGGTAATCGTTCGGTAGGACGAACATTGCTTCAGAGTGATTGACACGTGCGAACGAGAGAATCAGAAAGGAGGGGAACTGCTGTGAGCGGAGGAAGTGTGACGTCAGACAGTGCCGCGCTGCGATAGGTCGGCTGGTGTGAGCCGCGATGGCATTGGTAGAGTGAAATAGGAAGCGAAAAACAAAATATTAAGTGCGAACAGATATCTGCTTTACCATGAAATGTTTTAAAGTTTTACGGGAACTTTGTAGAGGAGACAGACATGTGGTTACTCGGGAAGGAAGGAAGCTCCTCCCGAGGATACGCCAGCACATTATATGGCCACAAATGTAGGATTGCATACCATAATTTGGCTCGAGAACTGGCATAAAATGACATTTGGAGAGGGAGAATTCCTTTTCCACGTTATGGTACTTTTAGGTTGGAGGTGTTGTACCAATTGAAATCTATAATGTCTTCTTTACGACCACTACCTAGACCGACACAGTTTGAGGCGCTACATGCGTGGATTAGGGCAGCGTATGATAGGAGAAGAGACAAGAGCCAGGAAAGGGTGAAGAAATCGATCAGGGCATTTCAAGATGCGAGGTGGGATGCACTGGAGAAAAGGTGGAGAGTGGAAACGATTGAGGGGGATAAGTTATACCCACTGCTAATACAAAATGGGAAAATAACAAGAGTCGAAGAAGACGATAGTGATACAGATAACAGTCTGTTAGATAGGCTGCTAGCAGAGAGACCACCCCCATTCAATCCAGACTCGGAAGAGGGAAAACCAACGTTAGCAATAGAATCGGGTGAAATGCAGGGTCAGACTAACATGAGGGTAGTGGGAAGAATTTCCACAGGAACAGAAGGGGTGACAACATCTTCGACAACACAGCCTCCCATTGGGAACACCAGGTTACCAGACTCCTTGACCGTGCCGGTTACCATTGGTCCTATAGTATTGGTATACGACCCAGATCGAGTGAGAGAAGGGAGTTCCGTACAGACGGGAGGAGAAGAAGTAACCAGTGGAAGTGGGAATGGGTTCGGAGTACGAGTGGTACATTTCCCAAGACCATTAGAGACAAGTACGCCATTACCAGCCACTGCAGACTCCTCTTTTAGACAGGAGGATGAGAGACCAGTCAGACCAAGGTCCTTACACAAATCCAAGTCAGCTTTGAGGATGTGGACACCAACAGTGAGAAATCAAAGTGATAGGATGCCATGAGATAGGGAACAAAATGTTTCAGAAGATAGACCAAGCTCTAGAAGCATGACAGAAGTGGATAGGTCCCAAGGACAGAATAGTGACTATGATGAGCGAGATGGCGCAGCTTGTCGAGAAACACTCAGGAGCGCAGTACAGGCAAGGTTGCTGGACGTAGTGAGGATGAAAGCAGAGGTAGACGAAATGATTAATGGAAGCCTGCCTTTGGAAAGAATAGAAATTTATGGGTCAGATGAGCTGCTTTTCATAGCAAAAGATGTGACTCGGAAAGCTCGGATAGCTCATGAGAAACTGACAGCATTAGCCAAGAGATATGAGGTAGATCTGAATAAAACCAAGACACTACAAGGACCGCATAGGTTGCAATACAATGACCAGGAGCTGGAGGAGAAAAGAATCACAGGATTAAGGACGCATACCAGAGATCTGATTGTAGGGATGCGAATATGGATTTTGTTGGACAAATGGGAAGAAAGGTGGTCAAAGAAGAAAATAGCAAAGAAAGCTGAGGGAGAGACGCCGCCTCCGGGAGGGGGGGCGACGGGTGTTGGGAACTTCCCCTTACGGGAAGTACAGAATGGAGGGTACGTGCATGTGCCGTGGAATAGAGGTGATTTGGCTGCGTTTACAAATGATTTTCCTCGGCTGAGGGAGAAACCGGTAGAGTGGTACAAGCAGGTTGAGCGGTTTGTTAAAATTTCAAAGGTGCTGTGGATTGATTTGAACACCTTGTTTGACATAGTGGTGCCGGGAGATTTGTGGACAGCTTGTAAAGTCGCCGTCGAGTGGCCGACTTCAGAACCTGAAAGGGATGCCGTCACGAATGGTCCGTCACCCCTTGTTATGAGAAAGTTCGAACAAGTGATTACATGGTTGAAACTGAAGATTTCGCCTCAAGATATAGATTGGGTTAAAATAGACCGAACGGTGCAGGAACCCAAGGAAACGGTGCATGAATATTACGAAAGACTTCTGCAAGCTTTCAAACAGTATAGTGGATTAGATACATTAGACCCCAAGGATATGGGACAGTTTGTCTCAAAGTTCGTGCTGGGTCTGAGATCAGAAGTCAGCCTCATGATACAGCACCATTTGATCTGTTGGCAGAACAAGCCGGTAGATGAAATCTTGCGGTATGCGAGGTACTGTAGTGATGAGGTGGACTCGAAACATCGGAAGTTAAAAGACAAGTTGATGCTAGTCCAGATGCAGACAGCACAGGGTCAGCCTAATGGAGGGACCTTAGGAAGAAGGCAAGGAAATTTCCAGGTGAACCAGAATGGGCAAGGACAGGGAAAAGGAAAACCAATAGATCCAAAGACAGGGGTGGATGTGGCGACATTGAAGAAGACCACTGCGTGTCATCTTTGTCGCCAGGTCGGGCATTGGAAACGCGAGTGTCCCTTGAACCCAGCTAACCAAGTGCAGGAGGAGGTAGAGGGGGTTCAGGCACCTGTGCCGGAGGTAGTCAATACTGTGACGAGGCCCAGGTCGATGAAAGGGGGGACATACAATCCTCAAGTACAGGTTCCACAGGCTCCGAGGATCTCACAAGGAATACGAACGTACCAACAAATGCCCCTGTTTGAAGGATACGACGAGTGTAGCTCAGACCCTTTATCCTGATGGTGCCTGAGGGGGGAGGAAGACTGCACACTTGGAGCGGTCTTGGAGGTAGACCAGAGGGGACCTTTTGTGGAGGCAGACATTGACGGCAATCCTGCCACACTTTTGGTCGACACTGGTGCTACCCGGTCTACTGTAAGATCAGCAGTGGTCCCTAACCTACCCCTCTCGGGACAAACAATCCAGGTTGTTGGAGTAGCGAATAAAAGAATAAACAGCCCGTTGACAGAGCCGATCTCAGTAAAGATAGGTTCCTTCCAGACCAGACATCAGTTTGTGGTGTGTGATACGAGTCCAGTTTGCCTTTTGGGGAGAGATTTGTTGTGCAAGTTGAATTGCACGATTTACTGCACGCCTCAGGGAGTGGAGGTTCAGACGAAGGATGATGATGCTGACTTTAAAGTTGCAAATCAGCATTTATGCATAGATCTGTACCCAATGGTGACCGTGGAGGAACTTCCACCGAATTTGAGAGACACCGTGTCATCTGAGGTGTGGGATTTCACAGGTGAAGGAATAGGACTGATCAGAGGGGTTGAACCGGTGCGCATTGAGGTGAAGCAGAATGTTGATTTCCCTAGCACACCTCAATACAACCTGTCGCCTGAAACGATCGCAGGGATTAAACCTGTAATCGAGACTTTCATCGAGAAAGGCATTCTGAAAGAGATCAGAGGTAGCCCCTGTAATTCACCTATTATGGGACTACAGAAACCGAGCGGGAAGTACAGGATCGTGCAAGATCTGCAAAAGGTCAACACGATAGTTGTCCCTTGTTGTCCAGTGGTACCGAATCCATCAGTAATACTGTTTCAGATCCCATGCAAGGCCGAGTGGTTTACTGTCATTGATTTGTGTCAAGCATTCTTTTCGATACCGCTCCATGAGGAAAGTCAGTTTCTTTTTGCATTCAGGCTGGAAAATCGTGTGTTAACATGGTGTCGTATCCCTCAAGGGTATACAGAAAGTCCATCGATCTTTAACCAGATCCTGAAAAAGAATCTTGAGAGTCTTGTATTGCCACAGAACTCAGTTCTCGTGCAATACATAGACGATTTGCTCGTTGCCTCAGAAACGGAAGATGCTTGCAGAATAGACACGGTAGCCCTGTTGAACCATTTGGCAGAGAACGGGCACAAGGTGTCTCCAAATAAGCTGCAGTACTGTTTGAACGAAGTACAGTACTTGGGACATAGATTAGAAAAAGGCAAGAGGAAGGTGTTGCCGGACCGAATCGAGGCAATAATGAGCATGGCAGTGCCCACCACACAGAGGGAAGTCAGGATGTTCTTGGGAATGGTCGGCTATTGTCGGCAGTGGATACCTAGTTTTTCCTTGAGAGCAAAGCCTTTACAGAGGCTTACGCACAAGGATGTGAGTGATCCGGTACCATGGGACGAGGAGTGCTTGATGTCATTCCTAACACTGAGAGAGGAATTGTGCAGTGCCCCAGCTCTGGGGATGCCTGATTACAACAAGGCCTTTTCATTGTTCTGTTGTGAGAGGGAAGGATGTGCATTAGCAGTCTTAGCTCAGAACCATGGAGGTGTCCGTAGACCAGTTGCCTACTTCTCAGCTACTCTAGATCCAGTAGCTTCTGCGTTGCCCGGATGTCTAAGATCCGTTGCTGCAACAGGTGTCAGCATTGAAAGATGTGAAAGCATTGTAATGGGCCATCCTTTGACTGTATATGTGCCACACTCGGTTGAATTATTGATGACCAGGACTAAGACTCAGCACCTAACGAACAACAGGTTAACAAGGTACGAGCAGGTCATACTTGCCGCAGAGAATGTGACTCTGAGAAGGTGCTCTGTCTTAAACCCTGCGACATTAATGCCCATACCGAATGCAGATGATGAAGATTGTGAGGACCATGATTGTCTTGATGTGACCAACCTTTGCACCAAACCGAGACCTGACATTGTCGATGAACCACTGACTGACCCAGATGAAATTTTCTTTGTCGATGGTTCATGCCTAAGAGACAGTGTCGGCCAATTAAGAGCAGCATTTGCTGTATGTACCATTTCCGGAGTGGTTGAGGCTGCTTGCCTAGAAGGAGTACGCTCCGCGCAGGTAGCTGAGATCATTGCCTTGACTCGTGCCTGTTTGGCCGCTGATCAAATTCGAATCACGATTTACACTGATAGCCAATATGGGTTTGGTGTGGTGCACCATTTTGGACAGTTATGGTCCCAGAGGGGATTTTTGACATCATCTGGCTCACCCATTAGGAATGGAGAATATGTAAGACAATTGTTAGTTGCATTGCAAGGTCCGAAGGAAATCGCAGTCGTTAAGTGCACTGCGCATGGGAAGGGGGAGGATTTCGTGTCATTGGGAAATAACTATGCGGATGAAGTTGCTCGTTTCTGTGCAGAACAGGGATGTATATTTACAGAAGGTTACACAGGAGAGAGCCAAGAAAGAACCGAACTCAACATGATGTTGGCCATGGCAGACACTTGGGAGGAGCTCAAGCGACTGCAGGATGAAGTCTCAGATCAGGAACGAGAGGGATGGATCAAAGCAGGGTGTGACAGAGGAGATGTGGATGTTTGGGTCTCCAGTGATGGGAGAGCTGTATTGCCAGAAGATTTGTTGAGCCCGATGGCGAGATTGATACATGGACCGGCACACCTTGGTAGAGATGCAATGATGCGTGTGTTTAGACAGACATGGTATAACCCACGATTTCGTGCAATGGCTGAAACTGTATGTCAGAGGTGTGTTACGTGTCAGCAGATGAATGCTGGAAAGAAAACTGTAGTCACTTTGAGTCACATTGGGAGATCAGGCGGGCCCTTCAACAGGATCCAACTAGACTTCGTAGAAATGCCTAAATGCAATGGGTTGAGGTACATTTTAGTGTTGGTATGTGTATTCTCACGGTGGGTGGAGGCTTACCCAACACGCAGGTGTGACACTCTCACAGTGGCTAAATTATTGTTGAGGGAGCTCATCCCTAGATTCGGGATCCCAACCTCTTTGGAATCTGATAGAGGAAGGCACTTCCACAGTGAAATCATGAAGTTACTTTGTGCTGCATTGAATGTTGATCAGAAACTCCATTGTAGTTACCGACCAGAGGCTTCTGGGATGGTGGAACAAGTTAATGGAACTTTGAAAGCTCGGATGGCAAAAATGTGTTCATCAACATCTCTGAAGTGGCCTGACGCTTTGCCGCTCGTGCTAATGAGCATGCAAAGTGTCCCAGATAGGAGGACTGGATTGTCCCCACATGAGATCCTAATGGGAAGGGCAATGCGGGTGCCGGCAGTACCAGCTACAGCATTGATAAACATCACAGATGATTTGATTCTCGATTACTGTAAAGGACTATCTGACGTGGTCCGTTCTGTGTCTCAGCAGGTGCAAGCTGCAGCTGTCCCAGCCTCGAGTGATCTGTGTCACGACCTGTGTCCTGGAGACTGGGTGCTTGTTCGAAAGCACGTGAGGAAGAGCTGTTTGGATGTTTGCTGGCGAGGCTCATACCAGGTGATACTGATCACGAACACAGCAGTGAAGTGTGGAGGATTGCCGAACTGGGTGCATGCCTCCCATACCCGCAGAGTTTCAGCACCCTTGGAAGAAACAGTTCCTCTCGTAAATGAAAATCCAGCTGATGTGCCAGGGCCACATGAGAGGACAAGTCAAGCTGTAAGGGTCGCTGACACAGCTGTTGGTGCACCAGAGCAAGCTGAAGGGGGTTTCGACAGCTCAAACCTCGACTCTGACACCGAAAACAGAGATGGTGCAGTGGGCGGAGAAGAGTCAGATTCAGCAGAAAGAGGAAGTAGTGCACTGGGTATAGCAGGGGAAGGCAGAAGAACGACTAGAACTGAAGAAGGCTGGCCTGAAAGACAGAGGCGGTTGAATCTGAGGTCTTGCTCCGGTGTCTGAGGTGTCCGAAACGGAAGCAAGTGACGAAGATCAGACTCAAGAGAGCCGGCGAAGGTCGAAAAGAACAAGAGTACCCTGCCGGAGATACTCTACCCCTGAGTGGACCTACACAGTGTTCGATGCAGGGGGTAGTGAGTATGGGGAGGCTGAGGTCGGTGTTGGTGTTCAGCCGGAGCCCGAATGTGGTAGTGAAGGTGGTGCTGTTGTTGCCAGGGCTCGAAGTCGAAGGAATATTGACCCTCACCGTTCCGAATCCCCCGCTTCTGAGTAAAGTTCGACAACTGGTTTTGCATCGAGTTGAATTTCCGTCTTTTGGGTTTGAGCCGTCTTCACATGAAATGATAATCTTGCATCTTGAACTCTTGTATCACGTTTTGGAAGTACTCACTAATGATCTAATCATGGATGAAATATAACCTGTGTAAATAAAAGTCTAAAGAAGAAGATAACCTAGGCCCGAGTGGAAGAAGAGTAAACTTAGGGACTTTCACAGAAGAGGAACGAAACGAGGGAAGTCTTTTCTGGACTGTGTAAATAAGACTGTGGCTGACAAGGGAATTTCCAGAGGTTGCAAAGTTGCTCGAGCTGGTTAAGCAAGTCACGAGTGGAGGACACAGAGACTTTTGAGAACTTTCGAAACCATGGAGGCTGGAGATCCCAACCGTAGATCCAAATTGATTGTAGGCATACTTATAGGTAGTGTAATAGTTTCTATAATCGTAGTAATTATAGTCTCATATTCCGTTCCACATGAGCTAGCAGTGCAGGGGGTGCCAGGGACACCTACACCTACTACACCTAGCCGAAAAGAGGTAAACATGGGAGCTGACAGAGCTTTGCTATTAGAAGAAAGTCGTAGGTTGCATGTAGATTTGTCTAGAAGTGATTTTAAGCTTAATGCATACGCAAAGCTGCTATATGAATACGTGGATGCGATGGATGCGAAGGATTGTTATGTGTGTATGCAGTTGCCTGCGTCAGTGGATGAGGGTATTAGGTATCACCATCTTCCACTGACTTATGGAATTTCATGTAGTCTTTTACTTAGTATGTTTTACGAAAGAAATCAGTTTGAGTATTTCTTTTCCAATTACGATGCTGTGCTTCCTGAAGTCCCAGCTTACAAGCATTTGAATAAGTACGACTATTATAAGACAGAGGATCGACTCAGGAAGTTCTTCATACCGTCTTTGGAATTGGATACAGCATTCGCTCACCGACATAATCTGACATGCTCATTGTCAGATGTAGAGAAGAAGTTTGTAGATCAGGTGGAAGACAGGTATAGAAAACTGACACAGACACGAGACACAGGCCATAGCAGATTGGATTGGACAGACGAAGAAAAATTGCATAAGACAAAGGGAAGCTATGGTCCTATAGCTTTGGACCAAGAGCAGAGGGGCAAGCTGTGTGTGAGACGTTATCAGACTTACTATGAAAAAGTCGCAGTGGGACAGAGCACGTGTGATCACATTTTCACCATGGCAGAGGTAGCAAAGAATTTTCTCCAAGGCCCTGTACAAGTGATACCTACGGTGTATTTTGTGTGTGGGAAGAATGCTTATGTGAGGTTGCCCGCGAATTGGTATGGTACATGTTACTTGGGAATAATATTTCCAAAGATATATCATACGGAGGATTTGGAACTTCTGGAAGGTGGAAAGCATTCGAGAGTGAGGAGAGGTACGAGTGCAGGTGTCGTAGTGGGAGATATCTTTGGAGCCATGATACCAAGTTTGGGAGTGATCTTGAATGATGTGAAAATTCGGAGATTGGCGACTGTGGTGGACGAACTATCGATGAATACAGCAAAGTCGTTGGTACTGGTGGAGGGAGAGATGTTGTCGATAAGGACAATGGTTTTGCAGAATCGCCTTGCTTTGGCAAAAGAGGGCGGGGTCTGTAAATTATTGAAGGTTCAAGAGTGCTGTACTTATATACCAGACCACAGCAAGGATCTGGAAAAATATATAAGTAACATCACTACCATCCACACAAGGATAGCGGATTTGACTGATGAGGGAGTTTGGGAAAAGGTTGGAAAGGGATTTGGTCAAGTAGGGAGCTGGTTTGCGAATCTGGGGAAGGGATTTCTCGGTTATATTCTGAGACCTCTCCTTATCGTGGTGATTTGTGTGGTTTGCTTGTGGGGTTCGATCAAGGCTTACAAGTGGTATCGAGCAGGCCGAGTTGAGAGAGCTTTGAGAGAAAATGAGATGAGACTGGCAAGACTGCAGGACAGTCAATATCAGAGGCTCAAGAGAATGGAGAATCACAGACCAGGAAAAATGGCAACGAGTTCTGTTTAGGTCGGTTCTTTCTCCAAGGGAGTTGAATAAAATGTGATGACAGGAGTCATCAAAGGGGGGAACTGATAGAGCGCCATGTTCTTGTGAAATTTGTAGGGGTGCACCATAATCACTAGGCCTGGGCGGTAAATTCCGTTCCGCTCGCGGAATTTGCGGAATTTGGGTAATTTCGCGTTCCGCGGAGAACATGAAATTGCCAAAAATTCCGCGATCCGCGACTTCGCGGAATTTTTTGCTTGTTCACGCTTTCAAAATGCGTATTCGCGAGATATTTCTCCCCGAGCACGCAAACAGCGTTCGCGAACAGGAAAAAAGCATCGCGAACGGGCGGAACAAGCAATTCCGCGTGTTCGCGGAACTTTTGCGTGCTCGCGGAGATTTTTTACCATTTCGCGGAGCTTTGCGTAGCGCGATTACGCAAATTCCGCCCACCCCTAATCACTGATAGCCCGCACCCACATATAATCAGTTATATATATTAATGAATGGTTAGTAGTATGTAGTTATAAATCGTAGTTATTAGAGTGAATAAGAAATGTAATGGTGCCATTTAATCATGCAATGTAATGCTTAACTGAATCGTGTGGAAAATAATGCATAGATGAATTAGCCCATATGTAATCGAGCTGCAGTAGTTTAAATGTGTATCATATTAAGTTGCACATGTAGTTCACTTTTCGAATATAAGAGGTACTGAACCAATGCTTATAGAGGTGATTGAGAATTGTGTGTTTAAATTGTGTAAAGGCCTGACTGCATATTCGCCAAAGAGAGGCCTGTTTATTCTTATGTTAGCTTGGTTTGTAGGCAGAAAAGTTCTCTTGGAAAGGCTCTCTGGGCACCGACGGTAGATTTAATTAGCACAGTAGAGGGTTTTTGTTGAACGTATCTTCTATTGCAGGTGCAAGGACACATGCCTCGTTAGTTAAAGACTAGCTCTTTGTTTCACAAAGTTAGAGAGATGGGAGGCATGGAAATGGGAGTGCAATGGAATTTAGGGATGATACTTTCTGCGGAGAAGGTGCCCGGGACTCAAGGTCAATGCAACCTTCCAAGATGAAGTCACCGTTCCGATGGAAAAGTACAAGAAAGAAGACCTGGCCAAAGAGGCGTGACAAAAGGCGTGTTCAATTGTATTGGGATTTTGTATTAGGGATAGTGCCCCGAGGGAGGAGACCAGAGAAGAGGTAGGAGAGATCAGAGAGAAGGATTGAGAGGGCCCTGATGAAGGAGCATCTAAAATCTGAGCTTAGGTACTAAGTGATTGCACTTCTTAGGAAGTCTTCACAGCTGACACCTTTTTACTTACTCTTGCCTGGGAAAATCGTTCAGTAGGGATGTCACTTAGCGTTAGTATAGGGACAGCAATGGATTTTAAGCTTATTTAGATAAATGAAGAGCAATATAGAAATTGGAGCAATCATTGCTTGTTTGATTCTTCTAGAACTATCGATTCTCCTTATTTTGAGTCGGATGAGACTCCTGCGTAGGATATTATTTGTATTAGTGCCCATTTATTTCTTCAACCTCGTGTTGAGGTGCTTGCATGTCCAGTTATTTTTGGCGATAATAAATTCATCAACTTGAATTCGGAGTCAGTGGTCCTTCCAGGTAAACTGGGTAAATTGTTGTATAACCGGATAAGATTCTCTCCTTCACACTATTCAACAGGTAAAAAGATCCTGGCGACCAGAAGATTCTTATATGTGATTAGATAAGAATCGGCGTTATCATAAGTATTAGCGTAGTATGAATGTATGGGCCCAAGTGAGTATCTGGTGTATGAATGCTTTTTGCTAATATCGCGCTGGATCAAGGGAATCACAGAGGCATGCACTAACCCAAGTGAATCTGGAGGCAATTTGAACAAAAAGAGTATCAGGCAGAACTTAACTTAAAAGATAGTACACAGGAGGCAAATTTATAGAGGTACAGGCTCATATGATAACAAAAAGAAGGACGTGTTTTAGGAAGCAATCATAAAGAGAGGAAATGGACTAGGGATGCAATCTGAAACAGGGGGACTGGATTGAGGGAGCAATCACAAAGTGAGTGCAGGTGGCATTTCCAAATAATGGGAAAGGACTTTGAAACAGAATGAGTAGGGTAATACCAGTAGTCAACCAGAATCCGATGGTGTGATTTGCTATAAAATTGGGGAAGTACCATGGAAATAAAGTGTGTGGTACAAATAATAATGACGCAAAAGGGAAGTGAGAAACAACTGGCAACGGTTTGTCTCTAAATTGCCCCTAAAGTCCCATCTCTATCCACCAACAGACTTTCCCAGTGGTGCAGTAAATTCAAAATTAAACTCCAGCTTTGGCAAACGTCACTTTGAGAACACATTTCTCCAACGTTATAATGCTAAAGAGTGTGTATGTGTTTGTGTGGTACTTACGGTTCATGGATGTCTAAGTTTGTGGAAACGTTAGCGTCACTGTCATATCATCTCATATTTGGGGATATTACTATCTCTATTACACACCATTGTCCATATCATGAAGTCTGCACACAGGTGCACAATGGAGCAGTGTCTCTTTTAAGTGGAAGTCATGATGTCTGCATGCACATGCTGTAACTCTGTAACAGCACAGATTTGTGCCAGGAGGACTGTCGTGCCACGGTGCATTGCAGAGCTGTGATGTGGTTATGCAGCTGTTGATGATCATGGGACTTAACAGAATTTTAGTTAAACATCACTATCACTAAACATAATCTCTAAATAGACTTCACCACTACATACCATACCTGTGGAGCTCTTGCACGCTGCATCTGTGGGGACCTAAAAATCACTAGAAACACCATCTATTTGGGGACCTTAACCCTACTATTTTTGCACAACGTTCCAACGGAGGCAACAAAATCAATGTTATTTCGCACCATTCATATGCAGTCATTCATGTCACAACCATCACAGCTACTATTAAGAGAAGAGTTGATAGCCATAGAAACCTCAATTCACCACAATGCATGAGCCTGGACTGCTGACTTCATCTCCAAATGTGTTGTGTTCCTTATACTATGATGTCTCTGCGAAATGGAATGAATGCTTGTATTTGTGCATTTTTCTGAGCATGTCTTACTCTTAAGTGCACCTTATGCAGGAAGAAACATTTTAGTAATAGACTTATGATGTAGAGCCATACAACAGGTAAAACTCATACTGAAAAAGACTCATGCATCATGGCGCAGAGTATTGTATAAAAAAACAATAAGCAGGGCCATTGTTAAGTATGCAGCTATGGAAGACCAAATAATGCACGAGGGTTAACTGCATTATTTGGCGTTATGAGGCACACACTGTAGGTTTATTATCTTGTGATTTTGTCATTTAAACACACAATGATATAAAACAGATTCCTTACCCTATGCATAATTCTAAGGGTTCTTAAGAAAGGAAATGGATACACATTTACCAGTTCCTATGGAAACGTTATAGATCAACACATACTTATTGTGTCGTGCATTGAGACTCAGGAATACTATTTTATTAACTGCAAGAGTAAAACAGTTTGTGTTATAGGAATTGTTCAAATGTGGGTGTGTTTTCTGCAGAGCACGGATGTTGTCTAATAGAGACTTGTATCATAGAGCGTGACAGACAGACAGAGGAAACAGAGAAGCTGACAACATGTACGATGAACCCCTGTATCCCACCCCTGTTGCTGCCCCCGGTGCCTCACTGACCAACATCACCCTACTTCCTCTAAAAGGGCCTGCTAATAGATCAGGTGGTGCTTCCCCAAAGAGCACACACTAAGACACATCAGTTACAGATATCCTGCAACCTATTATAAGATGGCGACTGCAGTTTCCAACCTTCCATGTTTCTCCCATAGCGCACGGGCTGCTGCGCACCAAGTTCTGCAAAATAAAGTATGGCATGCAGCAAAATCTATAAAGTCGCAACATTTAAATGCAGCAACTTTTAAACATATCGCAACTCAGGCAGCATTACTAACATGAAAATGAAAGCTAATTTCTACATGAAGGCTGAGGAGGAGCACACTCTACCCAATCCTGATGTGGGAGACAAGGGAGCTACAGTTAGAGTGAGTATCACACTGGAATAATTTGGATCATCCTTTATTCAAGCTGAATCAGTTGTTTATTACTCAGGTGCTCTAACTGCTAAACCTTTAATGGTGTTTTTCATCTTTCTTACAAAGCAGAAACTATTCTGCCAAAAGCACCCATGTGAAAAAACATGTAAGACAGCAGCAACGCTGAACTGGAGTTACATACAATTAGGTTAAACTCGGCTACTATGCAATCGGTCAATACCTTTCCAAATGAAAGACAAAACACTTGTTTCCATTATTTTCAGAAATCGTCCATAAGTACTTGGAACAGAAACTAGTGTGGAGAATACTGCTTTTATGCACCTCCTTCTGTTAAGTGTCAGGGGTGAAAATATAACCGATACTTTGGAGTAGCATAATGTTGGTCCATCCTTTTATGTTTGCCTAGGTCACATATATATCTACATCTGGCCTTATGTACTTGTGTGACACAATAATACTAATGAGATAGGGTGCACTAAAGGTATAGAAAGTGCATCTAGTGTGTATTTTTACAGATATATGTTTGTTTGCATATTAACGTTTTCCTTTTCAGAGATATCTGGGTGTTGATGTTAATTTTTAAAAGTTTGAATGTAAGGTGGTGCGATAAAATGCATTTAATGCAGTGCACTCGCCAGCGATTAGTGAGAATGAATCATGTATGTGTTTAATGTTTTATTTATAGATTGAGACCAGTTGTTGTTTTTGCATAAAATTAAATGTATTAGTCATTGTGCCACATTTAAGGGTACTGCAGCAACAAATTATGAACGGAATGCTGAATGAATCAAACATTAACCCACAGTCAAGAGATTTGGGTTAAATCCATCACTCTTTTGCTCACGATGCCACCCCAGTTTGAACCCAGCCATATGCAAATTAGTATTGACCCTGCTCCTCAAGGGAACAGTCCAGCCCGAACTGCCAAGCCAGGTCCTCCCTGGACCAGAAACAGGCATCCTGGGACCGGTTTCCGAGTAACACCCCTCATCAGCCAGGCTAGCTCGAATCCAGTGGCACAGTGAGCATAGGACCCACATCTGGGCATACCCATCCCATTTAGGGCGAAAAGTGCTGCAGCAACAAATGATGGACGGAAGGCTGAATGAATCAAATATTCACCTCCAGTCAAGAGATCTGTGTTAAATCCATTGTTCTTTTGTTCACTACGCCAAACGAGTTTGGACCCAGGCATATCCAAATCAGTCTTGACCCTGCTCCTCATGGGAACAGTCCAGGCGCGAACTGCCCAGCTGGGTCTTCCCTGGACTGGAAACAAGCATCCTGGGACCGATTTCACATATGGCTGGGTTCAAACTGGCATGGCATGAGGAGCAAAATAACGATGGATTTAGGACTAGATCTCTGTACTGGAGTGAATGTTTGACATTGATCAGCATTCTGTCCATCAATTGTTCTTTTTCATTATTCACCCTGAGTGGGACTGGTATGCCCAGACATGGGTCCCGTGCTTTCCATGCCGGTGGATGCAAGCTAGTGCGGCTGATGAGGGGTGAAGCCCTGAAACCAGTCCCAGGATGCTTGTATCCAATCCAGGGAGGACCTGGCCTGGCAGTTCAGGCTGGACTGTTCCTTTGGGAAGCAGGGTCAAGACTTATTTGCATGTGGCTGGGTTTAAACTGGAATAGCATATGGGGCAAAAAAATGGATTTCGGCCCAGATCTCTGTACTGGGGTGAATGTTTGACATTGATCAGCATTCTGTCCATCAATTGTTTTTTTGCATTTGTCACCCCGAGTGAGATGGGTATGCCCAGACGGGGGTCGCATGATTTCCATGCCACTGGAGTCAAGCTAGCCTGGCTGATGAGGGATGAAACCCTGAAACCAGTCCCAGAACGCTTGTATCCAGTCCAGGGAGGACATGGCCTGGCAGTTTGGGCTGGACTGTTCCCATGGGGAGCAGGGTCACAACTGATTTGCATATGGCTGGGTTTAACCTGGAATGGCATGGGGAGCAAAAAAACAATGGCTTTTGGCCCAGATCTCTCTAGTGGGGTGAATGTTTGACATTGATCACCATTCTGTCTATCAATTGTTCTTTTTGCATTTGTCACCTGAGTGGAACGGGTATGAGCAGACATAAGTCACATGCTTTCCATGCCATTGGAGTCAAGCTAGCCTGGCTGATGAGGGTTGAAACTCTGAAACCAGTCCCAGAATGCTTGTATCTAGTCCAGAGAGGACATGGCCTGGCAGTTGGGGCTGGACTGTTGCCATGAGGAGCATGGTCAAGACTGATTTGCATATGACTGGGTTTAAACAGGAATGGCATGAGGAGCAAATAAATGATTGATTTAGGGCCCGATCTCTGTACTGGGGTGAATTTTTGACATTGATCAGAATTCTGTCCATTAATTGTTCTTTTTGCATTTGTCACCCTTAGTGGGATGGGTATGCCAAGACGTGGGTTCCGTGCTTTCCATGCCACTGGAGTAAAGCTAGCCTGGCTGATGAGGGGTGAAACCCCAAAACCGGTCCCAGGATGCTTGTACCTGGTCCAGGGAGGACTTGGCTGGCAGTTTAGACTGGGTTATTCCCATTGGGAGCAGAGTCAAGACTGATTTGCATATGGCTAGGTTTAAACTGGGATGGCAAGGGGAGCAAAAAAACGATGGATTTAGGCCAGATCTCGGTGCTGGGATGATTGCTTGACAATGATTAGCATTCTGTCCATCAATTGTTCTTTTTGCATTTGGCATCCAGAATGGGACGGGTATGCCCAGAACTGCGTCTCGTGCTTTGCATGCCACTTGAGTCAAGCTAGCCTGACTGATGAGGGGTGAAACCGCAAAACCGGTCCCAGGATGCTTGTACCTGGTGCCGGGAGGACCTGGCCCGGCAGTTCGGGCTAGACTGTTCCCATGGGGAGCAGGGTCAAGACTTGTTTGCATATGGCTGGGTTTAAACTGGAATTTCATGGGGAGCAAAAAAACGATGGATTTAGGCACATATCTGTGTACTGGGGTGAATGTTTGACATTGATCAGCATTCTGTCCATCAATTGTTCTTTTTTCATTTGTCACCCCAAGTGAGACGGGTATGCCCAGACGTGGGTCCCATGCTTTCCATGCCACTGGAGTCAAGCTAGACTGGCTGATGAGGGGTGAAACCCTGAGAGTGGTCCCAATATGCTTGTATCTGGTCCAGGGAGAACCTGGCCAGGCAGCTCGTGCTGTACTGTTTCGATGGGGAGCAGAGTCAAAACTGATTTGCATATGGCTGGGTTTAAACTGGAATGGCAAAGGAAGCAAAAAAAGATGGATTTAAGCCTGTATCTCTGTACTGGGGTGAATGTTTGACAATGATCAGAAATCTGTCCATCAATTTTTCTTTTTGCAATTGTCATTTCTGAGTGGGACGGGTATGCCCAGACCTGAGTCTTGTGCTTTCCATTGCACTGGAGTCAAGCTAGCCTGACTGATGAGGAATGGGACCCCAAAACCGGTTCCAGGATGCTTGTGTCAGGTCCAGGAAGGACCTGGCCCGGCTGTTCGTGCTGGACTGTTCCCATATGGAGCAAGGAAAATACTTATTTGGTTATGGCTGGGTTTAAAAGGAAATGGCATTGTGAGCAAAAAAACAATGGATTTAGGCACAGATCTCTGTACTGGGGTGAATGTTTGACATTGATCAGCATTCTGTCCATCAATTGTCCTTTTTACATTTGTCACCACGATTGTGCCGGGTATGCCCAGACGTGGGGTCCCGTTCTTTCAATGCCACTGGAGTCAAGCAAGCCTGGCTGAAACCCCAAAACCAGTCTCAGGATGCTTGTATCTGGTCCAGGGAGGACCTGGCCTGGCAGTTCGCGCTGGACTGTTCCCAAGGAAGCAAGGTCAAGACTGATTTCCATATGGCTGAATTTAAACTGGAATGATATGGGGAGCAAAGAAACGATGGATTTAGGTCCAAATATCTGTACTGGGGTGAATGTTTGACATTCATCAGCATCTGTCCATCAATTGTTCTTTTTGGATTTGTCACCCCTAGTGGGATGGGTATGCCCAAACGAGTGTCCCGTGCTTTCCATGCCATCGGAGTCAAGCTAGCCTGGCTGATGAAGGGTGAAACCCCAAAACCGGTCCTAGGATGCTTGTAGCCGGTCCAGGGAGGACCTTGCCCGGCAGTTTGTGCTGGACTGTTCCCATGGAGAGCAGGGTCAAGACTTATTTGCATATGGCTGGGTTTACACTGAAATGGCATGGGGAGCAAAAAAACGATAGATTTATGCCCAGATCTCTGTACTGGTGTGAATATTTGACATTGATTAGCATTCTGTCCATCAATTGTTCTTTTTGCATTTGTCACCCCTAGTGGGATGTGTATGTCCTGATGTGAGTCAAGTGATTTCCATGCAACTGGAGTCAAGCTAGCCTGGGTGATGAGGGGTGAAATCCCGAAACCGGTCAGAGGATGTTTTTATCCGGTCCAGGGAGAACCCGGCCTGGCAGTTTGGGCAGGACTGTTCCCATGGCGAGTAGGGTCAAGACTGATTTGCATATGGCTGCGTTTAACCTGGAATGCATTGGGAGCAAAAAAACAATGGATTTAGGCCCAGATCTCTGTACTGGTGTGAATGTTTGACATTGAGCAGCATTCTGTCCATCAATTGTTCTTTTTACATTTAAGAGTATAGCATGATATAGCTTGATTCATTATTAAAGATTTCATTTCTTGGATTATATGTAGTTTGTCGAACCAATATGTTTTTAAAGAGAAATGTTAAGTTAACATGATTGTGGGCCTTAAGACTGCAGTCTAGACATTTAATACTAACGTAAAAGTTGTTTTTGTGAATTTTTTTTTCCTCTGCAGGTGCAGACCAAAGGCATTCGTTAGTTATTGAAAAACACATTGGTGCAGATTTTTAAAAAATACACGCAACGTAGCGCAGCACCCAAAGAGGGTGCACTGCGTTGCGTGACAGGGAGGGAGCAAGAGAGCGCCATATGCTCAGAGATATGGCTCTTTCCTCCCTCTCCCTAGCGTTGACGCTGATGTCAGCTGCCGAGCGCCACGCACACACTTTAGTGCCTTAGCCCAAGTGTGTGTGCGTGAGTCTAGCATAGGTTTTGTACAGTAAGGGTACTCTTCCTGTACAAAATATCATGCCTAGACTAGTTTTTTGAATTTTTTCCCTATTTGTATGTGGGCTTCACAGTGCAGCACACATGCAAAGTCGGAAAAGAAAGTAGAAATAAATACATTTCTCCTGTTAGCACCTCCTTTGAAGTGGCATTAAGGTTTCACGCTAAACCCTCTCTACAATTGTTTGTCGAAAATGTTTTGCATCAAAAGGTATGGATGAATGCATGGGAACACCCATGTACCACCAATGCAATGCCCCCTTGAACCTAAGTAACGCAAAGCAGTGCTTTACGCTGCTTTGCGCTACTTTTAGGGTACTTTCCAGTGCAAAACAGGTTTTGCACTGGAAAGTAAATTCCCCCAAAAACGTTTTTTGCTGGTTAGCGTCACTTTTGTGACGCTAACCCAATGCAAAATGTTTGAAAATCTACTCCATGCTATTTTAGGGATAGAGATGCGATGAATAGCTGGCAAGGTCAAATGATTTTGATAAAGAACTGTTACCAGTTGGTCCTATTAGACGATGGCACCAAGGATGCTTTGAAAGCAGAGACTGCAATATGGGAGTAGTGTTAAAGGCAACAACTTCTTATCTGGTAACTGGAAAACATATTATGATGTGTATGAGGTCATGTTTTTCTCGAATGGTCTTTGTGCATTTTAATTAGTGGACCCACCTTGGGTTTAGTCAGATTCCCTTTAGACTTGGAGAGGTACAGACCTCTCTTGACATCTCCTATTGTGGGACTTCATGTTATAGATGATTCTTTACTTATAGAACTTCTACAGAGGTTTTGATGCTGACAACTTTCTTCCTACCTTGATTCAAAAGGGTTTCCCCAATCCTTAGGTTAATGTAGGATTTAGTAGATTCTGCAAATCTTTTCCACGTATGGGGAGAAGAATTGAAACCATTTGCGTAGTCACCAAATTATTTTCCTTATTTTTTGTATCACTGCCACTGAGATTCTTATATGCTCTTTGTTGTTAAGGACCAACATTGTAAGACGCTTCGGTTTTCCTTTAATAATTTTATACTTTTACAGTATGTTCTTGAGATTGATTCATTTAAGTCTGGCTTTGAGTTTGTAATAAACCTTTTAACTTCAAGTTACAGAGATTGGGCCTGATTCCCAAAGGTAAACTGAGTCGAAAGTATCACTTTGTGACTTTCGGTGTTCACAAAGGGTATTTACAGGTAGTAAAGTTAGACTTTTATCTCAGGTAAACCTACATTTTGGTCTTAAGTTTAACTGAGAACAAAACTGAGACAGAAGTCTAACTTTACTACTTGTAAATGCCCTTTGTGAATACCGAAAGCCGTAAAGTTAGACTTTCATCTCTTTTTACTTTTGTGAATGGGGCCCTTTGACTTTTTTTGTGGTCTTAAAGATTACACTGTACCTTAAGATTTGAATTGTTGTTAACCCCTCTTCCTCTCAGGCTACTGCAAAGGTCTATTGACCACAGCTGAATTGAAAGAAACGGGCCAGAGATTTCTCAGATGGTAGATTATCGAGGGTGGTTAGTACCTGAAGTAGAGTAGTTAGAAAACTGTGACTTTAGATTAGTCTAGATCCAATCGCAGTCTCTGGTGCCCGTGCTTCAATCTTGGAGAATTGGTGTCAATGATGTTCTAGTGGTTCGAGAGCAAATTCTAACAGCGGAGTAGTGAGTATCAAAAGGGTTGTGTGTAAATAGCTTATGTTTAGCTTGCGATGTTTGTGGCAATTGTGTGGTGTCTTGCGGAGATTACATGATATGATGTAGTAAGTTGCTGGTTTGAGTGTAGCTCTTATTGTGGAGAAGTTGTTGTTGGGTCCGACGTTGCCTAAGATCCCGGGATAATATTAAAAACTGTAGAATACACTATATTGTAATTGTCTGCTGCGGTTTTGTGGGGTTTGTCATGAGACGTCATCGACAGTTCAATTGAGATAGGGACATTTATCTTTTGTGTGAAAGTGAGGTAGGATTAGTGTGGTGGACCTTTTGGGCAGAGAAAAGCTGCGCTGATCAAAGTGATTCCCCACAGGACAAAGTTTCATTTGAATGTGTCTTTGTGTTACTTTGTGTGATGAATTTCTGTTGATCCTTTAGTAAAGCTGACAATTGTTTTTTGTTGTTATTGCATTGTATTTAGTTGCAATCGTGTTGCAAAAAAGAGTGCGTGTGAAAATTGAAAAGGAGGGTGAGCTGCTGAGAAGAGTGAGATTGTTGTCACAGCGTTTCGCACTGGTATAGGTTTGTTGGTATAAAGCCGCACTGTTATTGGCTGTCAACGTCACAATATGTTGCGCTGTTATTTCTTGATGATTTTGAACAAGATTTTAAGACAAAATATAGAATTTTATGTCTAAACAAACACATTTAAATTAAAAGTTAAAAAAAGAATAAAAGTTGTATGATATTTGTTTAGAGGAGATATTCAAATACCACTTAGAGGGGAGAAGTAGCCCTGTCCGAAGACCATAAGGTCATTATATGGCGATAAATGTAGGGTTACACACATGTATTTGGCTTGAACAATGGCACAAGATCACTGAGAAAGAAGGTTCACTGGAGTTTCCATGTTATGGTGCATTTAATTTGAGAATCATTGGAAATTTGGGAACATTTTATATGAGCTGAAAGCACAACTTACACCCAAACAGTTCGAACCGATTAATGCTTGGGAGCGTGCGGCTCATGCAAGAGAAAAAGAAAGATATCACGGATGAGTGAAAAAGGCAGTGCATACTTTTACAGATGGGAGGTGGGATGCAGAACAGAAAAGGTGGAGAACTGACATGATAGAGGAAGCAAGGAGAAGTGGAAAGAGGGACTGAAAAGAGAAAGATGGATAAAACAAGAGAATCTGGAGAGAAAGAGGAAAACAGTGATAGTGATACTAGTGTAACAGCTTGATTATGACCCTAGGAGTCCAGGGACTGCCGTCACTTTGTGGCGGTCTGACCGCCCGCATACCTGGCGGTCCGACAGCCGGATTACAATGTGGGTGGTGAGACCGCCTCCAGACCACCGCCACTGCCTAGAATCCGCGGTGGTGGGGACAGTGGCGGTCAATGTTGGCCATGCTGGCATGGGCACTGCCGTGGGATTTATGACCTGCCTTTCCACCGACCTTTTAATGGTGGGGACACCGCCATGAAAAGGTTGGCAGAATAGCAGGTAAAGGGCCACAAAAAGGGCCCCAGTGCGAATAAACCTTTGTGTTCTGTGGCTGGGGCCCATGTGGAGCCCCCCATACCTGCACTGTCAGTGCTTGCACTGTTTACCATGCACAATATGGTGCATGGAAACAGTGCGTCTGACTTGCGTGAGGCGCAGCAGTATGGCTGGCATTCACTTCAGGCTGTCTCATAGAGCCGAAGCATTCTGCCGTCATGGCTGCATGGCCGACACACAACCAGCACTGCGGTGATGTTGTAATGTAGCGGTTTGGATGCCGCTGACTTGGCGGCGTGCTCCCGACTGCCGCTGCGGCAGCCTGGCAGCCCTGCCGCCAAACTCATAATCAGGCCTATAGTCTTTTAGATGTATTAATGTCTGAGCGACCATCTCCGTATAATGAGATTCAAACAGAGGGAGGTGGGCGCAAGGCTACAGATGGGAATACTGGATTGCCTACTGCACCAGTAAGTACAATTCCTGGTATGATAGTGATTTCTGCTGTGCAGAAGGACCAGAGCATGATGGGGACTATTACAGTGAATCAAACTATGACAGGAGGAAATTCAGGGACTTGCATTCCTAGGACCTCCACTGGTTGTGCAGTCCCAGATGTACTTACAGTTCCTGTTACCATTGGACCAGTGGTTTCTATATATAAACCTGGGTCTGGGGGAAATGGCATTCAAAATTCTGCTGTTCCCTCTAAACAACAGGGATCAGAAATTACTTCAATAAGTCGGAAGTTGGGAGAATTTGTTCCTTTAAGTCTGATTAATGCAAGTTCTCCTTGAGGTGCAAGTGAAGACCCATCTCTGCATCAAACTGGATTTGGACCTTTAGGTCGTTCCCATGATTACCAGATCTGGATTCATTCTCCTGGGTAACTCCTTTAAATATGCATAGCAGTACACTTAATTTAAAAGCAGTATCTAAAGCTTCTAATTGTACATCCTGGTCTTACAGTCAAGGAATTTTAGGAAATAATGAAAGCTCTTAATGCTACATCGAATGAAAGTGGGAGTACGGAAGTGAGTAAGGGAACTCTTCAGTATACTTTTAAAGTAAACTTGGTGGATGAGGGAAAATTAAAGTTGGGATTGGATGAAATTATATATGGTTGTCTTGCATCGAATCGAACAGAAAAGTATCAGCAGAATGAACTTTTGTTCATGGGTAAATATGTTACTAGGAGAGCAAGACAAGCACATGACAAATTATCTGAATTGGCTCAGAAATATGAGATAGTTTTAGAGTGGACAAAGGCTTTACAGAATAGCCACTGACTCGCTTTTAGTGATCAGGATATAGAACATATGAGAATACCAGGAATGAAGATGCAAATTCGAGAATTAATCCACATCACCTGAATTTGCAAAGAATTAAAGTAATGGGAAGTTAAATGGTAAAAAAAATGACTCCAAAGAAAACGAGGGGAGCCACCTCCTCCTGGAGGGGGGACAGTAGCTACAAGCTTTCCTTTATGAGAGGTACCTAGTGGAGGTTATATATATGTACCTTGGAGTAGGCGTGATCTTGCATCATTTACTAATGAATTCCATAAATTAAGAGAAAAGCCTGTGGAGTGCTACAAACAAGTTGTGAGAAAGTTCCTCTTTTGCATGGTTAGCCCCCCACTTTTTGCCTGGTTTTGATGTGGTTTCAAATGTAGTGCATAGGGTCCCTACCAATCAGGTGCCCTGTGCCTGTCTGGGTGCCATGCCAGCTAACACTGCCTGGCAGCATAGGTAAGTCACAACCTCTGGCAGGCCTCACAGTCCTAAAGCAGGGTGCACTATACTATAGGTGAGGGCATATCTGCATGCCCCTACAATATTGGGCACTATTTCCTAATATTGTAAGTGCCAGTGAAGCCATAGAGAGTACATGGGCTGCGAACTGGACAACTCGAGTTCCACAGCAGTATGATGGCTTCACTGAATCCAGGAGTGTTTGGTACTAAACTACTCGGTTCAATAAACCCACACTGATGCCAGTTTGGGATTTATTGTACCAAGTACCCACAGGGTACCTCAGAGGTGCCCCCTGAATTCCTACCAACCCTGGTGTGGTCTCCGACTGACTGTAGGCAGCCAGCCACCATCAGACATGTTTCTGGACCCCTGGGTAGAGAGCCCCTGCTCTCTGGGACCAGAAGCAATGCACATCCTGGGCAGAGGTGTCATGCCTCATAGGCCTCTGCTCGAAGGGGGAAGCTTCAAAGGCCTGCCACCTTTGTAATGTGACCCCAGTCTCTGCTGCTAGCAGCAGATGGCAGCCCCTAGTCTACACCCCCACTTTGGGTGGGAAAACCAGCGGGAAAATTAAAAAATATAGGAGGTGTGCCAACCTCTGCCAACCCCACTCCTAAAGTGGGAGGAAGTGAGGTGATGCACACTTTTCAGCCCCCGCCATCTTGAGGTTAGGTGGACCCCTCCAATCAGAAGGTGTAGTCACCCAAGGTGAGGTGCCCATTGGCCCTACCTGCTACTCCCCTAAAACGTCTTCTAAATTGAGTATTTAGGTGGCTCCCCCAGACCTGGACCTCAGATCTGAGGTGACCTAAGAAGCAAGAAGACACCCTGCAGCAGAAGCCAGAAGACGACAACTGCCTTGGCCCCAGCTCTACCGGCCTGTCTCTTACTTCAAAGAAACCTGTGACTTGTCTTGTACACTATCTTCAAAACCCCTGGGAGGACTGTTGCCTTCAACAGACTCCAATCTCCCAAGGATAGCGGACCTGTCTAGAAGAAACCGACTCCAAATACTTCGGATCCCGGCGGATTTGCAACATCAGCCCACTCTGCACACGACGCCCACGGCCCGAGTCTGAGTGGCTCACCTGTGCATTGAAGTCTCCCCGGCGAACCTGACCTCGTGTCCAGCATTTGTTGACCTCTCCTGCCCTCCACAACGGCACCTGCAGTGTGAATCCAGAGGCTCCCCTAACCGCATCCATCTCAGGTAAGAAGATTCCGACATCCAAAGGCACCTCTGCACCCGAAGCCCCTGGGCTGGGGTGAGCTGAAACTAAGGTGCCCCTACGGCCTCCTACATCCCAACTTATCTCTGCTGTTGCTGGTCTTCTTCCTGCAACCTCCAGTGCCACACCTGCAGCCTCTTTGCCATCAGGAAAATCATCATCGAAGAGCATTTGACGCCCAACATCGAATTTGCACCCTGCACCCTCCGCCCCTGTGCCACTGGTGGTGTATGTTTGGTGCTGCTTTGGGGCCCTGGTGCTTGTGCTAACCCCCAAATGTTGGCCCCTGCAATTGATTTACTTACCTGCAAGCAGTGTGGCTCCAGGCACCCACTGTCTCCATTGGAAAGCATTGGGTCGCACTCGAATTTTGACCTCTGTACCCGGCCACCCCTGTGCCACCGGTGGTGCAATTTTGGTACCTGCCTGACTCCTGGCCCTTGTTGACTTTTGCCTCCGAAGACTGAATTGTATGTTCGATACTCACCTGTTTAACCGCAACATTGCTTCCCCCGTAGGATAACATTGGACAGTGTGAAAAAGTTTCTAAGTGTCGATTTTTGAAAGTGAAAAGTATTTTTTAATTAAAAACGTACTTACCTAATTACGAAGATCTGGGTCTTAAAATAAAGTACAAACAAAGTTGAATTTGATAAAATTGGTCTGGACACCCTTCTTGAGTCGTGAGTCTTTTATTGATCATGCATGTGCAATAAATGTCCTACACTCCTCTGTTTTAGGCCTAAGGATGCTCTCCCCCACTATCACTAATAGAGCACTTTGGGTTTTGCATTGAGCCCTGCACACTTTTGGGGAACCCCTGGACTCTGTGCATGGTATTACCACCTAGTCATAATATCATATAAAGAGCCATCTTCCTACACAAGTTGAACAGTTTTGTGGACTGATCTGAATACCTTGTTTGATATTGTGGTCCCAAGTGATTTGTGGACGGCATGTAAAACAGCCATAGGGTGGCCCAAAAGAGAGCCAACAGGATATCCTGTGACTAATGGTCTTTCAGCTTTAGTGATGAGGAAGTATGAGGAAGTATGATCAGGTGATGATCTGGTTGAAATCTTAGGTGCCACCCCCAAGAGATCGACTGGGTCAACATTATTCGAAGGGCTCAAGAACCGAAGGAGATGCATATTATGAGACATCAATCTATCAATCAATAATAACATCATTTGGAGGTAATCAACCCTCTATCAAAGCGATATATAAAACAATATAAAGATAAAAACATTAAAAAAATACAATTCATCAGCTCAAATTATATGCATAATAATACCTTGAAACACATTAATTAAAGGAGGTTTTCAATTTAGCATCAATGCCACAATATATTAGTACAGAGAATTGATGCGCAGCACTTATTGGTTAAAAAGTAACTGGGTGGATTGTTTACCTGCGTTAACACAAAGTTCCTATGATGGTATTATCCATAATTCAGAAAAACTAGAGTAGAGACGGAGGACAAAGACCTCATGTTCGGTCCGCCATGTGCTCCCTACCTGAGATATTGTTACAGGCATTTAAACAGTATAGTGTAATGGAAACACTGGAGCCTAAAGGTATGGGACATTTTTGTTTCCAGGTTTGTGACAAGATTGATACCTGAGATTAGTGTGATGATTCAACAGCAGTTGATTTGTTGGTAGAATAAGTTGGTTGATGAGATTTTGCGATATGCTAAATATTGCAACAATGAGATTGAAATGAGGCAGGGGGCATGGCTGATCGCGGCAAGATGGCAAACGCTAGCTGACAATGCTCAGTGTACGGACCCATGATCCGGTGCCATCTACCCTTTTATCAGCACTGAAATACCTCACCCACGGGACCAGTGTGGGGCAGTGTGTCTCTAGGGGCCCTGGGAACTTCGTGACAGCCCTGAGGACCGCTGTTGCCCGCTGCATACTCCCCGTGTGGTGCTCCAGCTGGGGGACCTAGACTGAGAGGCCTTCGTGTGCCTAGATGAGGCACCTCTGTATTGTAGGGGCTTAGGGGGCCTCTTCCTGTGTTGGGAGCCCTCTTCCTTGACTGAGAAGGGAAGGCCCGAGGTGAGTGGAGGCTGGTCTCTGTTGAGGCCGGCTTTGGGAGCAGAGCTGCCCAGTAGCGGAGTCGGAGGCCCCTGGAGACACTGGATGCCCTGCCCCTGCCTGGTGCGGGTGTGTGACTTTACTGGCCAGAACGCCCGGTGCTAGCGATGGTGGATGATGCACCAGACAGACATGGGGGCCTAGAACATGAACGGACCCTGGGGGTCATAGACTGCCAGCTTGGACCGGGCCTTGACTGCTGGTGGAGGCCCCTGCCGCAGGGTCACATTGCTGTGCCCTACATAGGTCCTGGAGTATTGTGCCTGGCGTGTCCAGTGAGAGACGGTGGGGTGCTGGGTCCACTCATCACTCTGCTGTGTTGCTGCTGGTGGTGGGGGACAAAATATAAAGGTTTTCTCTTTTCTGCCGCATAGTGACCAGTTCCTCTGGACTGCATCTCGACAGTGAGTGCCCCCCTGGGGCGGTGGCCCTACCGCTACACTATGGTTTCTCTAGGCTGAGTGCCGCGCAGTGCCACTCGAGATCAGTATAGCTGATCATAATTTGCCTCTTGCGCCGACCTGAGCCACCTAGCTCAACTGATGTACCCAAAGTGAGATATGGGAAAGTGCAGGTGTCCTAGGACCCATTTACTGGGTTTCCAGGGGGCGAGCTCCCCGGAGTCACAGAGGCACGCTGGTGGTGACTCCCCTTGAATGACAAATTTGAACAAATCCTGGCGGCCATAGTGGAAACGCAACAGGATAGATGCTGTGGCGATCAACATGAACTTGCTACAGGAGGATCTGAAGAAGATGACAGGGTGAGTCACCCAGATGGAAGGTGCCCTAGATGATGAGTTGCAACCAAAGGTCAAGGACCTTGAGGGCCAAGTTCGCTCCCTGATGGCCAAGGAGTGGGAACTGGAGGGCAGGGCAGAGGACGCCGCAATAACCTTTGGATTGGGGGATTCCCTGAGGGGGCAGAGGGCCATGTCTTGGTATCCTTCTTTGAGCACTGGCTTTCCCAGGATGTGCCCTCGACAGCCCTTTCCCCCATTACCAGGTGCAGCGGACGTACAGGGTCCCGGTGCTGCAACCACCTCCCGGATCGTCCTACAGACCGGTAGTGATTCAACTGTTGAAATTCAGGGATAAGGGAACTATCCTGAGAATGGCCCGAAATGCAGATCCCCTGCAGTACAAAAATGGCCATATCTTTTTTTTTCTAGACTATACCACGATAGTGCAGCACCAAAGGGCATCCTTCTTGGCAGTCAAGAAATCCATGTGGTAGGGTGGTCTCACATACTCCCTGTTGTACCCAGCAAAGCTTAAAGTAATAGCTAACCAGACCAGCTATTTTTTCACGGAACCCGCGGACACCTGGGACTGGGTGAGACGTCTGCCCTGGCCAACGTCTCAGCAGCCTGGTACATACAAGAACGCACCTGAGCGATGGTGGAGCTGAGGGAAGGCAAAAACTCCCGGTGCGCTTGCTTTGTCTCGTATATTTATTTTATACAGCCCCCACAGCCCGGGTTAAGATGGGCCAGCTCATTTCAGCCCCATTTGAGATTAGTTGAAGAAGGCAGCAGGGATGTCTGCTCTTGCCACTTTTGTTTGCGCTGGCAGTGAAACCATTGGCTCAACAGCTGCGGCGTGATGAGGGAAATGTGCTATCCTTTTAGGGGACGAACTTCACGCAGGCTTCCTTTACGCAGATGATGTCCTTATTTACATGAAAGGACATCAGGAGAAGACTTGGAGACATTGAAATAGCACTTGAGGAATTGTGTAATGCCTCAGGACTGGGAGTGAATTGGGCTAAGACTTGTCTGTTTCCTGTGAGCCCAACCTGCCTGCCACATCACCTAAAGGTGGGACCACATCAACTAAGATGGGAGCTGTCCACATTCCGCTATGTTGGTATTGTATATATCATGATACTCTGGACTTAATCAATGGTAACCTCACTAGGGCTATGATCTCCCTAAGACCGCAACTGGTTTTTTGGAGTACTCTCCCACTTACGGTGCAGGGACAGGTCTCCCTTTCCAAGATGATATTGCCCCCCTGACTCCTTTATTATTTTCTCAATTTACCGGTCCACATACTGAGCTTTACCTTCCGTACTTTGCACGTTATCTTGGGGACCTTTCTCTGGAACAAGGACGTTGTCATATTGCCATGTGTAGGCTCCAGCTGCCGGTCAACAAGGGGGGCCTAGAAGCTCCTAATTTCGAGCATTATTACTTGGCAGCCCAATTGGAATGGACATCTCCTTCGCTGGCAGGCTGGCATCTGCCTACATTGGGCCTACCCACGTTGGATAATGCTGCCCAAGCAATCCATGTGCTGTTATTGCCATTGGGCAAACTCCCCCCACACTCTAATAGGCTTCTGACCACAGCATACACCATCTATGCTAGAAGCCTCTGACTGACCCCAGCACTGAAGCCATGCATGCCAGAGATGTGTATCGGCTCCTTGCACCCCTTTAGAAAGCTCCTTGGGAGGGAGGGGCTAGAGCTCTGCAAGGCAGAAGGGGTAGGCACTCTGGGCACCCTATTTTAGAATGCTGACCTTGTGCCCTTCAAAAAGCTCTGCATGAATCATGGCCTACCCCTGGGCCATTTTCTAGTGGACCAAACTCTGCTGGCCGAACTGCAGAGGAATTGGCAAATCACAGACACTGAACCAGATACGAATCCCCTGCTATATGCTATACATGTGATGGGCGGCACCTCTTCATGTGGTTCACACTCGCAATGGCTTCTGCACCACAAGACCTGTTGTACTTCTCAAGACAACACTGGGAAGGGGACATTGGTCATGCACTAGCACCGCAGGAATTGGACAGGGTTCTTATTTACCTGCATAAAGTTTCCCACAACACAAAATTCAATACATCCAACATAACATCGCACATAGAGCATACCTCTCGAAGGGACATTTGCAAAAAATATATGGTAGTGTGTCAATGTGCCCCAGATGTAGTTCCAATGAAGCAGACATGGCACACATGTTCTTGAATTGTCCAGAAGTAGAATTGCTGGGGATGGAAGTCACGGATGCCCTGACAGCTGTCACGTGGAGGGAGGATCTGTGTACAATGGAGGCAGGTCTGCTGGGGTTATATAGGCACAGGAGAAAGGGAGTTGCCACAAATCGATTTATAGACTTGGCCGTACTCATAGCTAAGGGAGTCATTGCCATGAAGTGGAAGGATGCCCACCTTCCTGGTATGCCCTATTAGTTTGGGGCAACGTTGAAGTGGGGCAAACCTGAGTCAATGGCGCTCCACGGAGAGGAGGTTAGGGGCCTGCGCAAGGTCCCCATTGTGCTGGAGTGGGATACCTTCCTGTTTGAATTGCAGGTGCTCTCTGAGGAACTCGGGGAAGAAGTGCCATATGGGGGATCATGATTGCCTACAATGTGCTACTCCATACCATACTTCTTGCCTAGCAATCCCCTCCTCTCATCTATCTCCCTCTTTCCCTCCTCTCCCCTTCATCCTCCTTCCTTCTCCATTATCTTTGCGCCTAGGCCTGTACCCTATTTTATTGAGCTTTGTTCCAAATGCACCCCCAGACCATGTAACTTTCTAATGGAGAGACAACATGTCTCTGTCTGATTAATACGTGCAGTGCGTGCAGAGCAGACATTATATTACAGGTGCATAGATCTTGTCAATTTGAAATGGTTGTGACCTGCCAGTTGACCTTGTTACACAAAATGATTATTGATTATGTAAAGATGAACCAATGCCTCCTGTTGTAACATTCATTGCTGTCTATGATTTACTGACCAGCTGGGAATATGTGATTTATGATTGCCTCCATTATCATACTGTAATGATTGTATCATTGTTTATATTACTCTCGAAAATCAATAAAATTGGTGAATAAAAAGAGCTTGAAATGAGGCAGAAAAAGCTCAGAGAAAAGCTAATGGTGGTACAAATGAAGGCTGCTCAGAGAGGAATTCAAAATCCACCAGTTGTAGGGAAAGCCCCTCCAATGCAGGGAGTGTGTCAACAGGGAGCTCCTGCGATGCAGGGTGGAGGTGGATTTCAGTCACAAGGTAGAGGTTGGAATGTCCCTATTGATCCAAGTACTGGAATTGATGTAGTGACATTGAAGAAATCGAATCCATGTCACTTCTGCAATAGGCTGGGGCATTGGAAGCAATAATGTCATCTTAATCCTGCAAATCAGGGTCAAAATCCAGGTGTGTTCCACCTCAACAGAATATATAACAAAGAACACTTCTCCAAAAACAATTATTTAGTGTCAGGCATTATGTCCAAAATAGAATTACAATTATCCAGCAGACCATTGGTTTTCAATATTTATTATTCAAACATATGTATCAAATTGTAAATCATTTCTTCTTTTATATAGTATATATACATTTCATTATAAAAAACACCAATACAACCTATTGAGCAAAGAATTAACAAAACAAATATCAAGGAGCCCCACCAACATTACAATAAACAATCAACATTTAGTGCATGAGTAGATTAATAAAACATAACAAAAAAACAAAGCACATTATCAAGACAAATAAACAGTCAGACAAAGAACAATATAGACACAAAAAATACACGGACACACTAAAACAGAATTCTATATGTGCCCAATTAATCAGAATATTGCTAGTACATGATTCAAAAGGAAAGCGCTGACGCGCGTTTTGGAAGTGTTACAGCAAACAAATGATGGACAGAATGCTGACAATGCAAACATTCTCCCCCAGTCAAAAGATCTGGGTTAAATCCATCGTTCTTTTGCCCACTACGCCACCCCAGTTTGGACCCAGCCATATGCAAATCAGTCTTGACCCTGTGCCCCATGGGAACAGTCCAGACCGAACTGCCAGGCCAGGTCCTCCCTGGACCGGAAACAAGCATCCTGGGACCGGTTTCAGGGTATGTCACCCTTCTTCAGCCAGGCTAGCTTGAATCCAGTGGCACAGTGAGCAAGGGACCCACGTCTGGGCATACCCATCCCACTTAGGGCGAAAAGTGTTACAGCAAACAAATGATGGACAGAATGCTGACAATGCAAACATTCTCCCCCAGTCAAAAGATCTGGGTTAAATCCATCGTTCTTTTGCCCACTACGCCACCCCAGTTTGGACCCAGCCATATGCAAATCAGTCTTGACCCTGTGCCCCATGGGAACAGTCCAGACCGAACTGCCAGGCCAGGTCCTCCCTGGACCGGAAACAAGCATCCTGGGACCGGTTTCAGGGTATGTCACCCTTCTTCAGCCAGGCTAGCTTGAATCCAGTGGCACAGTGAGCAAGGGACCCACGTCTGGGCATACACATCCCACTTAGGGCGAAAAGTGTTACAGCAAACAAATGATGGACAGAATGCTGACAATGCAAACATTCTCCCCCAGTCAAAAGATCTGGGTTAAATCCATCGTTCTTTTGCCCTCTACGCCACCCCAGTTTGGACCCAGCCATATGCAAATCAGTCTTGACCCTGTGCCCCATGGGAACAGTCCAGACCGAACTGCCAGGCCAGGTCCTCCCTGGACCGGAAACAAGCATCCTGGGACCGGTTTCAGGGTATGTCACCCTTCTTCAGCCAGGCTAGCTTGAATCCAGTGGCACAGTGAGCAAGGGACCCACGTCTGGGCATACCCATCCCACTTAGGGCGAAAAGTGTTACAGCAAACAAATGATGGACAGAATGCTGACAATGCAAACATTCTCCCCAGTCAAAAGATCTGGGTTAAATCCATCGTTCTTTTGCCCACTACGCCACCCCAGTTTGGACCCAGCCATATGCAAATCAGTCTTGACCCTGTGCCCCATGGGAACAGTCCAGACCGAACTGCCAGGCCAGGTCCTCCCTGGACCGGAAACAAGCATCGTGGGACCGGTTTCAGGGTATGTCACCCTTCTTCAGCCAGGCTAGCTTGAATCCAGTGGCACAGTGAGCAAGGGACCCACGTCTGGGCATACCCATCCCACTTAGGGCGAAAAGTGTTACAGCAAACAAATGATGGACAGAATGCTGACAATGCAAACATTCTCCCCCAGTCAAAAGATCTGGGTTAAATCCATCGTTCTTTTTTTTTTGCCCACTACGCGTTTTGGAAGTGGCACATAAATAGTGGGTTCCTTGATCAGGGCGCTGAAATTACGTTTAAATCAGTGGCTTCAAGCCATCTGTAGAACATGCACTGTTGCTGGATATGTCGTGCACGTGGCTCTGTATCAATACATATCACCAAATGGTCTGTAAGGATAACAAAACATAATATTACAATGAAACCAAATGAACATGTCAGAGCAACTACGGAGTCTAGGCAGACCAAGATAGTGATGAAAGGCTTATCAACCAATAGAGTATGAACAGGAGCAAACCCGTATGTGAAAGATAATAGAAAATGAAAGTCAAGTGTGACCCCAGTCTGCTATCACCACAAGAGATATAAAGATACCAAAAGAGAAGAAATAATATTAGACAGAGATACAATCCAGAGATACTTAAATGCACATACTTTATGGGCATGAATTTGATCGGACTCAGCCCAAGATTTCTTCAGAATGGTCAAAGTTTCTCTTGGCGAATAGTACGTCTAGAGAGAACTCCCTAGAAACGTATAGGGTGCTAAAAATGGAAAAGGCAAGAATATTAACTAAGAATAACAAAGTACAGTACACTCAACGACAGATAATAGTCTCTGTGCGCCATAAGGGAAACTAGCAAATAAATAACACCAGGGTGCGCACTCCCTATATATACAGGGGGATGGTATCTTAATTACATGACGTGAGTGCTGAAGTAGGCTAACAGCGACAATAGACTGAGAGGTCAAACATACCGCTACAAGTAAGCTGGCCTAGGTAGCATACGGATATATACCTCCTCAAGACAGTAATTCCATTCAGCAACAAAATGTACCCAGACTTAAATCTCTGAATTTTGATGTGCCATAGGCCCCAGTGATGCAGGTTCCTCAACCTCCGATGCCACAGCAAGCTGCAAATGTACCCAGCTTTTCTTCAAACCATTCTGCTGTTAGATCAGTGGAAGTACCAAACCTACCCCTCTCGGGAAGAACTATCCAAGTCACTGGAGTTGCTAATCAACAAATGAAGAATCCCATTACATGTTCCTGTAAAGAAAGGGAGTTTTGAGGAAAATCATAAATCCATAGTTTGTGATGCAAGTCCTATGAGTTTGTTAGGACAAGAGTTGTTGTGCAAACTAAATTGCACCATAAATTGTACCCCGAAAGGAATAGAGCTACAAACTCATGATGAGGACATTGCTTTTAAATTGGCAAATCAGATTCCAATTATTGGAATGTATCCGAGGATGACAACTGAAGATTTGCCTTTAGATCTCAAAGATTCAATGAAACCAGAAGTTTGGGATTTTTCAGGAAAGGACATTGGACTCATTAAAGGAGTTGAGCCTGTCAGTATACAGCTAAAGCCGAATGCGGAATATCCCAGAACACCGCAGTATGATCTGACCCCTGAAACTATTGCTGGAATAACACCGGTGATCGAGACAACAATTTAACAAAGTATACTGAAAGAAATCATGGGGAGTTCATGTAACTCACCGATTATGGTCTTGCAGAAACCTAGCGGTACTACCTCATAGTTCAGGATTTGCAAAATATCAATAATATTGTGGTCCATGTTGTCCCATGGTACCGAATCCTGGTGTGATTTTGTTTCAAATTCCATGTGAGGCTGAGTGGTTTACTGTCAATGATTTGTGCAAGGCATTCTTTTCCATCCCTTTGCATGAGGTCAGTCAATTACTCTTTGCATTTAGGCTCTGAAACCTCTTTGGGGAGAGAATGTAGCCTTACGGCTAGAGCGGTCGACTTCGAAGCTGGGGAACCGGGTTTGATTCTCGGAAACAACGCTCAACATCCTGTGATTCTGGGCAAATCAGTTCATCTCTCCGTGCCTAACAAAAATGAATTTGTGCATCTGTAATGAAACCTGTGCTCATGTAAAGCGCTCTGATACCCGATTTCTCGGGTCTAGTTCGCGCTATATAAAACTCTAAAAAACAAAAGTGTTTTAGCATGGTGTTGAGTCCCACAAGGGTATACAGAGAGCCCTTCCATTTGTAACCAGATTCTTAAGAAGAATTTGGAGACTCTTGTCATGCAATATAACTGTGTTCTGGTCCACTATATGAACAACCTGCTGGTTGCGTCAAATACTTGTGAAGCATGCAAAAATGACACTATTGCATTACTAAACCACTTGGCTGAAAATGGACATAAGGTATCCCTAAATAAGTTGCAGTACTGTTTGAGACAAGTCATATATCTTGATCATCACATTGAGAAAGGCGTGAGAAGGGTGTCACATGAGAGAATTTTGGCAATCAAGCAAAAGAACCAGCCAACAACACAGAAAGAAGTCAGGATGTTTTTTGTAATGGTGAGCTACTGTCGCCAGTGGATACCCAACTTTTCCCTAGTGGCCAAGCCTTTAGAAAGGCTAACACATAAGGATGTGTCAGATCCAATGCCTTGGGACAATAACTGTTTGGTTGTTTTCCTAGAGTTGAGCGAAAGTCTCTTCCATGCCCCGACACTAGGAATGTCTGATTACAACAAAGTGTTTTCACTTTTCTTCAGTAAAAGAGAGGGTTAACTTAAAATCATGGAGGAGGCAGAAGACCAGCTGCTTACTTCCCAGCCACGTTAGATCCAGTGTGTGCTGTGCTGCCTGGCTGCCTTAAAGCTGAGGTAGTGACAGGTGTCAACATCAAAAGGTGTGAAAGTATAGTAATGGGTCATCCTTTGACTGTGTATGGTCCTCATTCTGTTGAGATTTTGTTAACTATAACGAGGACACAATAGCCCATGAACAGCCCCCTGACCCTGTATGAGCAAATCATACTGGCAGCCGAGAACGTGTCCCAAAAGAGGTGTTCTGTTTTGAATCCTGCCTCTTTGCTACCCCTTCCTGATAATGACAATGATGAAGGTGAAGTGACGCATGACTGTCTCAATGTCACTGAACTATGCACCAGGCCAAGACCATATATACAAGATGAACCACTACCTGAATCTAATTATGTATTGTTTGTGGATCGCTTGTGTTTACAAGATCACAAAAGAAATTGTAGAGCTGCTTATGCAGTTTTTTCCATTTCAGGAGTAGTGGAAGCTGCCTGGCTTCAAGGAGTAGTCCCTGCACAAGTCTCTAAATTGATTGCTCTTACCCGAGCATGCCATGTTTCAGATTGATTACAGGTGACTATATTTACAGATAATGTATATAGTCAATCACGGTACTTGTTCCTATTTTGAAAAAGGAATAGGAAAATGGTCGGAATTTATGTCTCTGAGGGGGTTCTTCCTTTTTGGAAGGGTTGCCCTCACACACCCATATGGGTGTCATGCTTCATCACAGGGCTTTGCTCCTTGTGGGTCCGGTGCTGCAATGCCCCATGGGCCCCGTTAGAGGGCTATTTGGCAAAGATCTTTTTGAATTAGCCGTGATGGTGTATGAGGGTGTGAGGGGCTAAATGCTTAGTGATAAGAGTGATCTACAATTACCCTAGGGAAGTCAAATTACATTTTATTCAAGGTTCCCATAGTAAGGTTAAAAACTAAGTTAGGATAGTGAGCGCAGAGCTAGGAAGCGCCACTATCTGGTGTGCTTAATGTAAGGAACTGTCGTAGTTTCATAAATCAGGTCAAAGATCTCCGCCAAAGAGCCCTCTCACGGGGCCCGTGGGGCATTGCAGTGCTGGCCCCACGAGGAGCAAAGCTCTGTGATGAAGCATGACACCAATTATGGGTGTGTGAGGGCACAACTTCCAAATAAGGAAGATCCCCCTCAGAGCCATAAATTCCAACCATTTACTTTTTCTTTTTTTTTTTCACATTAGGAACAAGTATCCTGATTGACTATATAAATTATCTTATTTAGGAGCATGGGTGCTGGACCTTTATCTAGCTCCTAGTCCCCCTCTATGTGATTGATGATATATTTACAGAAAGTCAGTACGGCTCAGGTGTGGTGCATGACTTCAG
This sequence comes from Calotriton arnoldi, assembly GCA_963921515.1. Lineage (NCBI taxonomy): Eukaryota > Metazoa > Chordata > Amphibia > Caudata > Salamandridae > Calotriton > Calotriton arnoldi. The sequence goes on from CAWUFW010009799.1 coordinate 256,573, forward strand.
ACACTTATGGTCCCAGAGGGGATTTATGAAGTCATCAGGATCGCTTATCCGTAATGGTGAGCAGGTGAGAAAAAAGTTAGAGGCCTTGCAATTGCCTTGGCAAGTCAGTTAGATACTTTGGAAAAAGTTAAGAGATTACAGGAAGAGGTGTCAGAACCAGAACAGCAGAGTTGGGTAAATGCAAGTTGTGTGAAAAGAGATAAGAATGAAATATGGGTTTCAGGAGATGGCAGGTCTGTGTTGCCAAATAGTTTGTTGCCTCAAATGGCTAGGCATTGCCATGGTCTGACTTATGTAGGGAGGGATGTCATGGTCAGATTGTTTCCCCCAACATGGTTTAATCCGAAGTTCAGGTTGATGGCGGCAGTGTTATGTCACAGATGGGTTGTGTGCCAATAGAACAATGTAGGGAAAAGAACCGCAGTGACATTGAGCCACATATGGAGGTCAGGAGGTCCTTTCAACAGGATGCAGATGAACTTTATTGAGATGCCTGTGTGCAATGGGCAGAGATATGTATTGGTTGTTGTGTTCAAGATGGGTTGAGGCATATCCCGCAAGAAGGAATGATAGTCTCACAGTAGCAAAGTTGTTGTTGAGGGAGTTGATACCAATGTTCAGCTTCCCAACTTCTTTGGAATCGGACCAAGACACGCACTTCAATAATGAAGTGCTAAGGATGCTGTGTGCTGCCTTGCAGGTTGAACAGAGACTGCATTGTACTTACCGACCTGAGGCTTTAGGTTTAGTGGAGGAAGTTAATGGGACGTTCAAATCAAGACTTGCCAAAGTATGTTCTTCTATGTCTTTGAAATGACCGGATGCTTTGCCGCTGGTGTTAATGAGTCTGTGCAGCACACCCGATCGTAAGACAGGACTGTCTCCCCATGAGATCATTTTGGGAAGGGCAATGAGATTACCAGCTGTACCTGCAAATGCTCTGGTAAATATTACTGATAATAGATTATTGGAAAGTATTGGCTGATGTGGTGCATTCTGTGTCTCATCAGGTTGAAGTGTGAGAAGCTGCTACAGCCGCGCCATACCAGGAGTAGGGTGGTGGTGAAGAAACACGTACAGAAGTCGCATTTGGAGTCTCATTGGCGTGGCCCATACCAAATCATACTAGTAACTACAACTGCTGTGAAGTGCAGAGGCCTCCCCAATTGGATTCATGCTGCCCACACTCACAGGGTTCCATGTCCCTGTGATGAAATAACAGCCCTCTCCCAGAAGACCCAGTAGTGGTCAAGAGATCACGGGACCAGATTAGTCAAGCTGTAGGGGAACAGTCAGAAACTGAAAAAGCACTTCATCGGCCTGAGGAGGGTTCTAGAGAGTTGAATGATGAGATTGGTGAAGGAGAGGCTAATCCAGTGGTCATTACAGAGATAGACTCAGACCCTGACGAAGGTCCTAGTGCTAGAGAATCATGAGGGGCAGCAGAAGAACATTGGCTGAGAAGGCAGAAAAGTACAGAAAGGGAGTCTGGTCCTGCATGCAGAAAGTGATCTCCCAGATATCCCAAAGGATAGAGAGGATTTAGACCTGAGTGAAGAAAGAGAAGAGACAACACTCAGGAGGTTGTAGTGAACAAGAGTGTCTTGTCAGAGGTATTTATCCTGTGAATGAACATACTTTCTTGCAAATTATAGGGAGAACGAGTTCTGTGAAAGTTCAACTGGAACTTCTGGGACTTGATCTTCAGTTTAATCTAACCTTTGATCTTCCTTTGTTGACAAGACTGAGTGCCCGGAGACATCTTATTTCAGATGTGGCTGAATTCCCCCTTTTGGATGCAAACGAGTTTCTTGTGCTAGTTGATGAACTGAAGCATTCCTTATTGGGACTATTAATGAGTGAAAAAGAACTTTTGATTATTAAAGACATTGCATAGACTTTGTAGGGAAGAAAGAAGAGTACCGAGGCTCAAGGGAGCTAAAGGAACCTAAGGTTTTTAGAAGAACACAGAGCAGGGCTAAAAGAACATTTAGGAAGATTTTGTATATATTGTGTTGCATATCACTTAAAATTTGGATGTGTTGTTTGCACAGGTGGAAACTGACAGAGAAATAATGGAAGCCGATCCTAATGCCATTAGGTGTAGATACATCATAGTAGGCACATTAATGGCTTTAATTGTAGTATTAGTTATAGCGCTTATAAGGGTTATATTCAACTACAGATAGTTCAGTTGAATCTAAGTCTACTGTTGCCCCAACCCACATCACATTCTGATGATAACATGCAGTTGTGGGGGGGTTAAGAAATAACACACAGATGTATCAAGAGGGGATATACCTTGAATGTTTATTTTAGATTGCTTTATGAGTATATAGATATGATGAATGCTAGGAGTTGCTATGTTTGTTCTCAGTTACCTGCTTCTGCATCAGAAGGAATACTTATCACCATCTCCCTCTGACATGTGGTATTTCTTGTAGTCTCCTATTAAGTATATTTTATGGAGAAGGCAGTTTTCAATACTCTTTTTTGAATTATGACGTGGTTCTTCTTCAAGTTCCCCTTATCTAACATTTCAATAACAATTCTTATTTTAAAGGTGCAGAGATTGCAGGCAAATATTCTGTGTTTCTTAAGTCACTAGACACTGCATATGCACACAGACATAATCTGACTTGCTTGATGTTAGATGTGGAAACTAACTTTTTGGATTTGGTGGAGGATAGATGGAGAGACCTAAAATCTCACACTGAAACTGATAAGGATCTCATAAATCACGAGTGGAGTAGTGAAGAAATTGAACATCAGGAAAAAGGAAATTTACCTGCCTTAGTTTTAGATTGGAAACACAAGGGAAAGTTGTGTATACATGTTAATCAGAGTTATATAGAGCCGTTGTTCTAGGGGAGAGTGAATGTGAACACAATTTTGAAGTGAGAAGGGAAAAATCTTCTTTCCCTGGAGGGACAGGATCCTGTGATTTCTGGAGTTTATTTTATTTGTGGCAAAAATGCATATTTCAAATTGCCACATGGATGTCATGGTACCTGTTATCTTGGCTTAGATTTCCCGAAGATTTATCATGTGGAACATTTTACTGATCGTGTAAGGGAAGTGAAATCTAGAACCAAATGAGGTGTTAGTGTAGCAGAAGTAGTAGGAGACATTTTAGTGCCATAATCCCATCTGTAGGAGTACTACTAAATGATTTGAAAATTAGAAAGCTGTCTACCATAGTGGGCAATTTCGCTACTAATAGTGCAAATTCTCTGTTACTTGTAAATACTGAGATTATTGCGATATGGAATATGATCTTGCTTCACCGACTTGCGTTAGACCATTTGCTCGCAAAGGAGGGCAGAGTCTGCCAGATGTTGAAAGTTCAGCAATGCTGTACTTATATTTCAGATGAACGTAAGGACCTGGGGAAATATATTAAGAATATATCTGGATTGATGAAAGGTTTGAATGAGTTGGAAGCAACAGGTGCTTGGGAAGCTATTGGAAATAGGTTTGCTTTGATAGGCAGATGATTTGGAAACCTGGGAAGGTGAATTTCGGGTGGCATTTTGAAACCCCCTTTGATAATTGCCCTTTGTGCGTTATATCAGCATGCACAAGTAAGGCAGGGAATAAAGAGAAACAGAGCAGATGTGGAGATAGAAGAAGTTCAGAGTAGATATTGTGGTGATATGAAGCATCTGGAGGAGCCTGGATGAAAAATGCTCAACACCGCTAGGGTTTGATTTGTCTAATCTGATAATGCTTGATCACCAACAGAGGGGGGATTAAAGTAGCATACTTTAGGCTCCATCCTTTTATGTTTGCCTAGGCTGCATATATATTTACATCTGGCCTTATGCACTCCTGTGATGCAATATTACTAATGAGATAAGGGACACCAAAGGTATAGAAAGTGCATCTAGTTTGTATTTTGACATATGTGTGTGCACATTAACGTTTTCCTTTTCAGAGATATCTTGATGTTGTTGTTAACTTTTATAGGTTCTGATTGTAAGGTGGTACACTAAAATGCATGTAATGCAGTGCATTAGCCAGTGATTAGTGTGAATGAATCATATGTGTGTCTAATGTTTTTTTTATAAATATTGACCAGTTGCCGTTTTTGCTTAACCTTAAATGTATTAGTCATTGTGCCACATATACGAGTACCGCATGATATAGCTTCATTCATTATTAAAGATTTCATTTATTGGATTATATGTAGGTTGTAGAACCAATACATTTTTAAAGAGAAATGTTCAGTTAGCATGATTGTGGACCTTACGCTTGCAGTCAAGACATTTAATACTAACATGAAAGTTGTTTATCTGCATATAATTCTCCTCTGCAGGTGCAGACCAAAGGCATTTGTTAGTTGAAAAGCACATTGGATTTCAGGGATAGAGAGGCAAACATGATCTGGCAAAGTCAAATGATTTTAATGAAGAACAAATGACCAGTTGGAACTATCAGACGAAGGGAGGAAACAAGGACGATTTGGAAGTCGAGACTAGAATATGGGAGTAGTGTTCAAGGCGCCAAGTTTTTTTCTGGGAACTGGAAAACATATTATGATGTGTATGAGGTCATGTTTTCTCAAATGTTCTTTGTGCATTTTAATTAGTGAACCAACCTTGGGTTTATTCAGATTCCCTTTAGACTTGGAGAGGTACAGACCTCTCTTGACATCTCTGATTGTGTGGCTTCATGCTATACATGAATCTTTACATATAGAACTTCTACAGAGGTTTTGATGCTGACAGCTTTATTGCTACCTTGATTCAATAGAGTTTCCCCTTATCCGTAGGTCAGTGTAGGATTTAGTAGATGCTGCAAATCTTTTCCATGTATGGGCAGAAGGATCAAAACCATTTGACTAGTCACCAAATTATTTTCCTTATTATTTGTATCGCCACTACTGAGATTCGTAAATGCTCTTTGCTGTTTAGAACCAACATCTTAATGTGCTTCAGTCCTCCTTTGATCATTTTATACATTTACAGTATGTTCTTGAGATTAATTTATATAACTCTGGCTTTGCGTTTGTAATAAACCTTTTTAACTTCAAGTTAAAGAGTTTGACTCTCATTGTGTGGTCTTAAAGATTACACTGTACTTTAAGATTTGAATTGTTGTTAACCCCTCTTCCTCTCAGGCTACTACTAAGGTCTATTGACCAGAGTTGAATTGGAAGAAACGGCCTATAGAGTTTTCCCCTTCTTCCCATCCCCTCTCTGTTACACAGTTAGAAATGCAAGAGGGTGTGAAAGAGTGGAGTTAGGTGTGCAGATGATTATAACAGGTAGCGAGGAAATAAAACATCCAACCTAGAAAGAAGAGCTTCAGGGCAATAGAATCATCCAGGGCAATAACATACACAAGCGAAGGCTGATTTAATATGCCAAGCCCTGAAAACTATGGGAGTGGTCTGCGAGAGTGGAGATTGAGGAGGAACTGGGGAGTTGCTATAGGTTGTTTAAAAGACATCACATATCTGTGAATTGGAGAATTGAAGAATTGGACTCCAGTCTTCTGGGCCACAGCACAGTCAATTCCAACAATGGATCAATCAGATCAGAAAGTGGCTCTTGCAAGTATAAAAAAACAGATGATTTAGAGCCTCTTGGTGTACTGCTGGCAGAAAGACCCCTATTTATACACAATAGTGGTAGAAATGTGAAGATACGTGTGTTTTTGGCAAACTTTATTAAATTGCAAGGGGAATTTTCACATCTAAGCTGGTCACCACATTGTCACTTTCATGCAGCACCCACATAGGGATTGAGCTTCTCCTCACAATCCAATGCTGGTGGCCTGGCGCCCATATATATAGTCTTTAGCACGCCGTAACCCGAATGGACGCCGTACGTGGGTCCAACAAACAGAGACAGTCATAAAAAGATTGTGTGGAACACATTACTACCAGTTGGGGCGACCAGTGTAGGCGTATTACTGAGGCTGCGACCTAGGAGAAAGGAATTCGCCGAATCATCCTCTTTGAGGGGAGAATAAATATTATATGGTGGAAACAAAATACGTCAGATTTAGAACATAGTGGGGATACACCGACTCATCCTCTTGGAGGGGAGAATTAATGTATATTTTCTGGTGGAAACCGAATATGGCAGATCTAGAAAAAAGACAACAAATTATATTTTATATATTTTGATCAAGAAGGTCCCCATCTTTTTAAGATAATAATAAGAAAGCTACAGTGGGGCCGCTTCAATATACGAAACGGTATCGATCACAGTGGTGGTTGATTATTTTTGAGAGGAATCAATTGAGTCTTGAAAAAGGTGGTCTAGATTGGGCTGATACCACCAAATCGCATCGACGCTTGGAATATACTAAATTAGGTGGACATATTGGCATGGTAGAGAGAAATTAGGATATACATGCTAATTGTGATCTGGAGAACCAATTGGTCAACGAACAAGAAACATATAGTGATTGTTGTAGTTGCCCGTTTCTTCTCTTCTCTCTTTTGTCTCTTTTCTATATATCTCCCTCTTATCTAATGTGGGGTTTATTACTATGTTATAATGAATTTGTAACGATATTTTAATGACTCTGTTTTGAACAATAGTGGTTTTGATGATATGACTCAATGGAATATAGAATCTGATGAATTGTTACTTGTCTCTAATGTATAGAATCTGTTTATAAATTATTGTACTGATCTTATGCCTGTTTATGAATAATAAAAATTATTTTTTAAATATAGGCTACTTACATGGTACTGTGAATACTATCAGGGTTGATGTTGGGGAGCAACTGGGTGTGAGATTGGATGTGGAGATACGTATGTTTGGTATGCGACATACCCAAAGGAAATATTTTTTGTCATTACAGTCCTATCAGAGCCCTGTCCCTTTGGTGCGAGGGGCCTCTCTCTGTATGGTTTCTTGCCCACCTGGTTAGCTCCACTGTTGCAGCAATATCAGAATAGCACTGAATGCTGGCACATGCAGTTTGTAATGAGCGGGGCAAAGGTCTAGGGTGGTCTGACAGTAGCCGGCATGGTTTCTCTTGGGGTGCTGGATTGAAAACCAATATAATATCAATATGCCTCTTTTGCAGTGCCTTGACAATTCAGCACCCATGCATGTTTTGATGGGCTAGCAAGACTGCTTTACAATGAAATGCTGACCTGTCTTAGGTATCACCGGGCAAAAATATTGGGTCCTAGAAATTCTTTACAAAAATATCTTCCCTTTGGATTTTTAACAGAAAATCTACATTCAATGGAGCATTTTTTTTGTAAACAATTTTTCGATCATAATACTTATGTCAGATGATATTTTTTTTATTAATATTATGTACTGCAAACATTGCTTGAATCAGCCTGATTGACAAAGGGAAAATGGCAAACCTTTTATAATGTATCTGTTTTTTGGTCTGGCATGAGCTCTGGCAGACAATCCAAGCTGCCCCAGACACGTATATCAACAATTTGAAGCAGGATCCTTTATTAGGTTGCGTTCTTACCATTTATCCGCTGTAAGTATATTTTTAAATCTTTGAAAAAGTATGGCCCCCAAGAAGCAATTTATCATGTATATTCACCACACGGGAGTGTTGTGTGTTTCCTGCGTGGCCCATTGTAGTTGTCCCTATGTTAGCTTATTTGTGCACGTTGTAGGCCTTTCCTTTGCACACGTTACTATATAAACGCATTTTGCTTTCGTGCCACATTGCACTTTCACATGGAACCTACATTTGTTTTTGCATTCTGTTCTTTCCTGGGATTTAGTCTGAACACCATAGACAAGGACACCATAGACAACAATGTCCCTTGTTATTCTTTCTGTCCAGGCACCAGCACCTAGATATAACACAAGAATGCAGCTGTTGTTTATGTGCACACATGTCCTATCATATATATGAGCACATGAGCAGAAGACAGACACATGGAACGAGAGTTCTGAGACAAGAGCACTGTGTCTGCTGAGATGTAGAGCATCCATATGTGCATGCTAAGGTACGGGGTCTGGCAGTAATTCCAGAGATGTTTTATATATAATATTCCAGCTTTAGGAGCAGGGAAGGGGGGTTTAGGTTATTCTGTCCTATACAATGACAGGACTTTTCATGATATATAGATTATTAACCATGCTAACAGTATTTTAGTATGCATTTGTTTTTTAATTGTGGCAAGTATACTGCATTTCAGAGCACGATAGTTTGAATAAATATTCTAAACTTCTTTCATGTCTCCTGGTTATCTTATTGTGGATGAGTACGAGAGAGAGAGCGAAAGGGTATGTGCTGTTACCACGATCCCTGAGAGGGTCGATAGTGTTGTGTTCTGGGGTGCAACTCACTTGTTTCTCTAGTAATGTTAGGAGGGTAGGTGAGGCACTATTGCTATTCGGAATTGGTACTGAGGTGGTATGGTGGCTCAGTCCCTACATACTGATGTTCTATGGTTCCAAGCATAGTTCTGTTCTAACAGCAGAATCCCTGCAAAAAGAGCAAGCCTTTGGAGCGCTCACTTTCTCCAAGCTACTATGAAAGGAGGAGCGGTAAGACAAGCCTGTAGGTTTACCAAGTTTTACTTTGAGCACCTGAAATACACTGCACAATTTTGTTCTGCAGGGGCAAGCTTTTCTAATGGTATATTGTGAGAAGTTGGTTCTGACCATCTAATCTGCCCAGATTTTTTGCTTTTTGATCACCTGATTTTTGGACATTTTTACCGTGGAAGAGCCTCATAACCTGGGACTCACCCACGGTAAACTCATGGTAAAATAGACTGCATATGTTTACCAACTGTGTCCACCTTGTGCGATAAGGCCACTGCGATGCAGCTAGGGTATGGGGCACTGGGCTGGTTACATATGGGCACTTGGGCACACACGTGTGCACCTGTGTAAGGGCTGCACATGGGAGAATTCTGTTGTGCGCAGCCCAGGAGCTGTACACAGGTAGCCCTGGCACAGAATGGACTATGCAGAGTTGGATGGTGACCTAGAATAGGCCTTATAATGGGGAATACACATGTAGGGAGGTCATTGTGCTTTGCTTTCTTAAATGTAGTAACACTCTATTATGTTCCTATGGGAAAGGCTGCCTTAAGGCGCAGCTTCAGTTCTCTGGGGCTCACAGACTCCAGTGACGCACCAATTTATACTGTAACCTGTGTGAAAAGAACGATTCTGTAAATTCCAAAAGCATATCTGTACAGCTTATGGGTCATCCAGAGATGTCATATTCCTCTGACTCAGCTCAGAGGTGTGACCCTGCCGGGCTGGATTAATTACTTTTTTCCCAGATGCAGGATCAGAGGCTTCGTCTTTCAAAGCAGGCATTAGACAGTGCTTACGTCAACTCTCCATGAGGGAGAGACTGAGCGATGTTTCTCTGCATCAATCAGCCAGCTGTCATCCGGTGCCAGAAACCAGGCCTGCCCTATGCCCCTCCATCAGGACAGAGGTTCCTTTGAAGATTTTCCGGGGGAAGCCCTGACCGTGATGGCAGCAAGGGGGGAGCTGAGACCCTTAGAGCTCATGTGGCAAGTGACTTCTGGGTGACGCCATTGTGAAGTATCCCAGAAGCCTGTGCAGGAAGGGTGATGTGGCACATCAGGATAGGCCAGAGGTGCATTCCTGCTGGCCCCTCCTGCCCCACCCCTTAAAAGGCCTTGTGCAGGGGAAGAGGTCTCTCTTGGTTGTGCTTTTCCTGAAGAACACTGGGACTGGAGATTAACACCATGGACAAATGGAAGGAGGACCCCCCTGACTGTCCCCAGGACTAAGAACTCTGTCTCTGATTGGTCAGAAGACCAGTGGGGTAAAAGACTGGGCTTCTGCAAAGGGGGGAGAGGGCCCAGAAGCAGAGCAAAGGGAAAGGCAGGTACAGGGCACCTGTAAAACCAGCTCCCTGCAAAGTTAGTGTTTCTTTGAGGTCAGCAGGCCTAAAGAAAGTGCTCCAGGTGTCTAGGGCTCGCCGTCAGGAGCAAAACTAACCAAAGATCCTCTAGATCGGCCCAACGGGGCCTGAGATATGCCCTCCTGAATGTAGGCAACTGCTGACCTTTAGCATTTTCAGTTGTGCCCCCGGGGTGGGCCAAGAAGCTATGCCAGGGAGTGCCGTTGCACATCTCCCGGTAAGAAGGCAAAGCTGGGGCGCACCATTGCGCCCCCCACAAAGTTGCACGAGGCCCAGGACCCCATCCCTGGGACGCAACAAAAAAGACAAACAATGGGAGCGCCGTTGCGCCCCCCATGAAGCTGCATGGGTGCCCAGGACCTCAATTTGGGCTCCAGCAAAGGAGACAAAGACGAGGAGTGTCGTTGCGCCCCCCTTGAAGCTGTTCGGGGGCCCAGGACCCCATCCCCGGGCCCCAAAGCGAAGACTGGGAGCAGTGGGACTCAGAACCCCATCCTTGGACCCCGAAGAGAAGACTGAGCAGCGGGATCCCGGACCCCATCCTTGGTCCCCGACAGAGATGCAAGAACCGGGAAGAGCAGTCGCGCCCCCGCGAAGCGGAAAGGAGTCTTAGGACCCCACCCCTGTGCCCTGATGGCTGATTTGAGAAGGGGGGAGTGCCGTCACACTCCCCCAGGTGACCCAGAAGGCTGACGCACCATGCACATCTGCTTGCAGGAGCGGGCAGACCAAAGTGAAGAACTGGCTCCTGATGCAGCACACGAAGGGTGCTGGCCAGGCAGGGATCCAGCGAGAGCAGCTGGGAGTGAGCTCCCCAATCTGTTCTCCAATGTTGCAAAAGTTGCAGGGTGCCAGGGTGGGATCGGGTGCCCCGGAGAAAAAGTACAGCGTGGCGGGAGGTTGCAAAAGAAAAATAAAGGAAACTACAGTTGCTCCCCCCAGCGCAGTGGGAGAGTCGCTGCTCAAATTTCACGACCAGCGTGAGGAGCGCTCCATACTGCCCTGCAGGGCTTGGACACATTTTTTGGCTAACGTCACTCGTTTTGGCTTTGTGGTGGCCCAAGGAGAGTGGGGTCACCACCAAAGGAGAACAAGAGATGTGGGACTGCTGCAGGAGCAGTCGAGCCTCCCCCAAAAGCTGTATAAAGACCCCATCATAAGTTGACTGGGACATTGAAAAGATATCCCCTCAAGGGTTTTGCCTTGTCTTAAAGTACCTTTTTTGGCTGGAACTTTTGTTCTTCAGTTCGGAAGGATGCACCCTCTGCTAGTGAAGATTATGGCTGCAGGCAGTTGTGGCCTTAAAATGTACAGTATGAGTTTTTCATGTTGAGAGACCCCCTCTAGGGCTGAAAGGTGGTAATTGTACATTGAGTGTTTTTATCCCAGTGAGGTCCTTAAGGAACTAAGTTAATGTGCAGTAGTGTATACTGAATCTTATTTAAAATGTATGCTGAAGTCTATATTTGCACAGTATTGTAATTATAAATGTGATTAACTTGCGTTTTTCATGTTGACAGTTATGAGTACCCCACTCCCAGTCATGCTTAGACATTGATTCTTCTTAAAGCTTTTTTTTATAATGAGACTGATAGCCACTAGTGAGAAGTGCCTGCTTTATTGCCAGCATCAGGTGGTCTCAGTCATGGTTATAAGTAATTGTTGCATTTATTCCCTTAGGGAAATGCTTGCTGAAATAATAAGGTGGGCTGCCACTGGCTGGGCGCCAGTATTAAGTGCTCTTACTCCAAGTTATGTTCAACCCGTGGCATTTAGAGGCAAGATAATGCTTAAACATGTGAGTTGTGGTACTAGACCCCCTTCCTTTCGGGAGGGGCAAGAATAATTACCCAATGTTATCCAAAAGCAATTCCATCAGTTTGAGTATATCTGTAAATTGTTGCATAGTATTGAGTAATGGGTGTGTAATAACTGTACTTTTTCTTTTTCTAAAGAAAAGCACAGACTGGACAGTCACTTATTGAGTGTTATTACTGTGTATCTGTGAATGGTGATTATTAGCCCGCACCACCTCTCTTGAGTAGGCCTTGGACTGCTCTGCAACGCTACCCTATTAGAGTCAAGCGCTTCAATGGGGTGTTTGGTTCCCAGTGGACGACAATTGTGGACCTATTACTTGTGCAGGTCACACAACTAATGACCCGGTTTCCAACATATATATTAAACAAAGTGGTATCAGTTCCTACGGTAGAGAAGAGAAACAGAAAGAACAGAAAACAAGGAAGGGGATTTTTCCACCAATTATGGTAGTAAATGATACATGATTGTCTCCAACAATTGGTTGAGTGTGCTTGAAGTGGGAATAAACCTCCTGTGGAATATTGTGCCCTCACACACCTTTGCAGATGTATAGCATCATCATTGGGCAGTGCTCCTCGTGAGGGTGGCGCTGCAGTCCTTCACGGGCCCTTCAAGAGGGCTCTTTTATGGAGATCTTTTTAGGAGATGCCGCAGTTGTGCATGTGGGTGTGTGGACCAAGTGAATCAGTGAAAGTGAAATTAAAATAACCGATAGGTGCCCAAGTTCCTTTAATGTTGGGTCCTACAGGTAGATTAAAAACGTAATAATGGTTCGGAGACTCTCCTTTCACAAAGTCAAGGGAGGGACCAGTGTATGCCCACCGCTCTCAAACCATCTGCAAAGGTGTGTGAGGGCACAATATTCCACAGGAGGTTTATTCCCACTTCAAGCACACTCAACCAATTGTTGGAGACAATCATGTATCATTTACTACCATAATTGGTGGAAAAATCCCCTTCCTTGTTTTCTGTTCTTTCTGTTTCTCTTCTCTACCGTAGGAACTGATACCACTTTGTTTAATATGATTGTTCTAGGAGCATAGGTACAGGACCTGTTTTGAATTTGCTCCCAGTCCCCCCTATCTTTGAACTCTGTTCCAACATATATAAACTGTTGTAATCATTTGTGTCACTTTGTGCCACATAATCACCCACACCAAAACTTGAGGAAAAAAACCTTTAGGTGTCAACCACTACTTTACTCCCTTTTTAAAAATGATCTCTTAATTAGGCCCCGTACATTTTTCCCTTCTCCAGTGCCATACAATTCCTACTCTATTCCTCTATCCCACTTTCCCTCAACTTACCCTTTCTTACACGATCTACGTCCACTTTCCAGTTCATCCACAGGAAGGGGTCATCGGCCTTCTGGTTAGTCCATCCCTCAGGGTCCTGCTATCTCCCTCGTTCTTCCTGACAACCTGTTCTTATGATGACCTTTGGAAATAAATGGTCTGGTTAATTACCTACAAATCCGCATGTTTTTCACCTTCCCATTCACTCTCCAGACATAGCACTTACTCCTCATCCGAGTCAGCAACGACAACCTCATATTACGCCCCAGTATCCTCATTTTAATCACTTTTCAAATAGCTAGATATTGACCAAATGGCCGCTCCCTATATGTTTTAAACAGAGCAATTTCCAGTATCAAGAGCTGCAAGCAGAGCATGGCCTTTATATTTATTTCTGAGATGCATTTTGCCATAATAAACTCATATCAAAACTAATGGAAAAATGCTGTGCTTGAAGTAATCCTTTTTGTAGCAAATATACAATTTAAATTATATCGCGTTTATGTGCGGGCATTTTTAATTGAGAAATCTTTTGCAGTGAGAGCAATTTAGTCAGATCATATATATTAACTATAAGGATTTTAATTTTCTTATTAGTAATATTGCTGCTGCCTTCCATTGTGGCAGCAATGCCCTTTTATGTACTCATTTAAATAACAGAGGTTACATGGAAATCGTAAAGCATTGACACCTTAACTGCCTTTACCCTTCACAGTGAATTACGGGAGTCACGTGTCAAATCCACTTTCCACAGTATCCTGTAAAGTTGAACAAGGTTGAAGTCATTTGCATGATGCCATCAATTGCCTTTTTTTCTGCGGAAGTTATCTCTTGACCCAACTAAAGGTTAATGTTGTTGTTATTTTTTTCACTTAGTGATTTTACAGCATTAGTTTACAGTCATTGCCACAAAGCCATGGAGATGTTTCCTGCACCTTTGCTCTGTTGATCTATTTGTTTTGAGACTCTCAGAAGAGAAGAATGCTGCATGCGGCCATTAGCTAGGTCTGCCTATAACTCTTGGAAGAAGCTAATTATGCTTTCTTGTTCTGGTTGGTGTGAGTTTCGATTTAAGGAAATTTCAAATAGGAACAACTTGTTCAATTTGGGCTTGTATATTGTTTGGTATATAATATATATTCGTTTCTATCATTGGTAGTCGAGTTAAAGTGTTAAAAGGAGCAAGGCCGCGAGAATGCATTAGGAAAGATGGCGAAATATTTTGCTAATTTAAGCCCTCATTACGAGTGGGCCGACTGGGAAGGCAATTATTATCGCACTTTTTAAAATCCAATGCCATGGGGATCGGAATTTAGAAGGCGTACCAAAGTCCGCCTGTGCCAGTATTTACTATGCATTTTCGATGTACATAATTCTGCAGGTTTCACCTGCCGTAAGTACACCTGGGGAAAAGCACGTGGTAACTACCACAAAACTTGTAATTCCATTTCCTGTTCTAACAGTAGCTTCAGGGCACGAGTCGGGGGTACACGCGGGTGGACGTCGTCCACCCACTTTATTCACAGGGTGGACGCCGTCCACCCTGCCAAATAGTTGGACCCCACTGATAAAGATGCTGAATTCGTCCCGGTGTAATTTCCGAACACCGGGACACTTTCAGCAGCGCCTGCACGTTGTTGTCTGCTTTCGATCGGGAACAACGTGCAGGCGGGGGACGGGATGGCGCTCTCTTATTTCTGACTCGTGCTGGCCCTTAAGAAAGGCCGAGTCTGAGGGGTCATCAGGCCTCCTTTTGTTCCAGTCTCCTGGCTGGCAGCAGTCAGGAGCCTCACACCTAGAAGCAAATGCAGCAGAAGGGAAACAAAGGCTCACACCTTGTTAGCACTTCACACATACTTGAGAGGCAGCTTTTCACTTTGTTCAGGCTCTGTTTTGGAGATATGCATGCACTGTAAGAACGTCAGATGTGTTGATCTTTGCCAGTATTTGCACAAAATAAATAGCATTTATATAGCGCTTACTACCCCTGAGGAGGCGTTGTAAAAATTGAAATATCACTATTTTCTCTTTTAAAGCACTATGGCTAGAGGAAGCTTTACGCTGACAAAAGGCAACATTGTTTTATGTGTAGCGTACAAAAGTGTGAATCTTCTGCCTAAATCAGGAGAGTTTGCAAGTATACTCGAAATGTGCTCAAATGTACTCATGATACACCTGCTAAACATGTATGTGAGGGCTTAAGATCTGATGTCACTTCTTGTGATGCCACTTCCTGTCACGCGCCGCGATGTCACGTGCCGCGATGTCACGCGGCGTGATGCCGCTTGCTTACTGATTAAATAGGTTAGTCCCCCCACTTCTTTTTTTAGGACTTGTGCCCTGAGTAGCTTGACATGGATCATAAAAGTAAGGACCACTCGTCCTGGAACCTAATCAGGATGGGCTGACTGTCTGCTTTTTGGACCTCATTTACAATATTTTGATGCACAGCAGCTCAGCAAGCCTTCCTGCTGCGCTGCTGTGGGTCAAAATAAAAGGGCAGGAATGCGCCATATCTACAAGATACGGCGGGGCAGATTTACAAGCCCCCTGCGCCACCAGAACGTCACTTTTTGTGACAAACTGTTGGCGTATTTCTCTGCCCCATATTTACAAGGACAGGAAACGCCACCCTGCGTGACTTTTCCTGTCCTTGTATATATGGCCCCTTTACACGCAGCACTTTGCGTGAAAGGGGCGTTCCATGGGTGTTGCTGTGGGTGTTCCCACGCAACACCCATGGAACAAGACACATTTCCAGATTTACAAGGAATCGTAAATCTGGAAATGCGTTAGAATGCTACGCCTCCCCAGGGGAGGCGTAGCGAGGCGCAACGAGGAGAAATGTTTTCATTTCTCCTCGTTTTTTCCTCTTTCAATGCGTGCTGCATTCTACAGCACGCATTGAAAGAGGAAAATGCCTGTAGTGATTGTTTCTGTGCAGGAAGGTGCCCCTTCCTGCACAAAAACAATCTCCCCATGACGCAGGCATCCTTGCACCATGGTGCAAGGGTGCCTGCGCTGGCGCATGGCAGCTGTTTGTGCGCCAGCGCAGGGGAGAGCAGAGGAATGCGACATAGTATTGTAAATATGTCGCATTCCTGTGCTTTGGAAGTGCCGCAGCGTGGCACAGCCAAAGGGCTTGCGTTGCCGCGCTGCGGCACTTCCTTATAAATCTGCCCCGGCGCATTCCTGTTCTTCTCCCCTGCGCTCACACACAAACTGCAGCCGTGCACCAACGCAGACACCCTTGCGTCATTTTGCATGGGTGCCTGCACTGAGGGAATCATTGTTTTTGCGCAGGAAGTTATACCTTCCTGCGCAAAACCAATAATTAAAGGCATTTTCCTCTTTCTATGCATGCTGCAAAATGCAGCACGCATAGAAAGAGGAAAAATGAGGAGAAGTAACAGTATTTCTCCTCATTACGCATCCTTACGCCTTCTGACACATTCCCACGTTTACAAAATGTTGGCGTCAAGTTCACCCATGGAACGCCCCTTTCACGCAGAGTTATGTGTGAAAGGGAAACATATTTACAAGGCCATGAAAAGTCACGCAGGGTGACTTTACATTGTCTTGTAAGTATGGGGAACCTCATTGCGCTGCCGGTGCGTCAATAAAAGTGATGGACCGGCGGCACAATAGGCTTGTAAATAAGCCCCTTTGAGTACAAGATGGCTAAAGTTCAAACATATAACTAGGAATTTATCTGAGTTAATGCATGATCTTCAAAAAGAACAAATCAGAAACAAGGAGCACGGATTGTCTCTCTATGTTTTTAACTTCTTATGTCTAAATTCATGTATTAGCTCATAGGAATTCCGAGTTGTATGTTTGAACTTTAGACACCTCACACACAAAAAACAGGTGCTCAGTCCATCATGATACAGCCACTTGCCCCAGTCTATCAATAGGCTAGATTTCTATTTGTCATTCTGCATATGTTGCTTATTTAAACATCACGTTCAAGTGACTGTGTCCACTGGGTTCAGGCAGCTATCCAGCTACCTCGCTGTCTTTTACATAATGTGTTGCCACACTGTCACCCTTATCCCAACAAAGCTATAAAGTATGTTGTGGAGATGAGTGAACTTACCAACACATTGCAGGAGGATTCAGTGGTAGTTATCCTTAAACTGGGCAATGCACTGTGCATCATGTATGTCAATATTTTCATTACACGTAGCCATAAAATCTTTCGCTAGCATCTTGGGAGCATGCCT
The DNA here is from genome assembly GCA_963921515.1 of Calotriton arnoldi. Classification (NCBI taxonomy): domain Eukaryota; kingdom Metazoa; phylum Chordata; class Amphibia; order Caudata; family Salamandridae; genus Calotriton; species Calotriton arnoldi. Next base: position 273,776 of record CAWUFW010009799.1, read on the forward strand.
GGGTCCCACCTTAGCTCAACTGATTGTAGCAGCATTTGACTGTGTGCGCCACATTAAGCTTTGGTCAATATTAGAAGGCCTGGGGGTTGATATAAATATTATTTATTTTCTTAAACGTTTTTATTGCGACGCCAAGGCCCGCGTCCGCTGCGGATTGAAAGGCGAGCGCTCGGCTACATTTCCAATTAGGAGCGGAGTTAGGCAGGGTTGTGTCCTGGCTCCGTTCCTTTTTAACCTATACATAAATGGATTGGGGGAAGCTCTTATTAAAGACAGTCAGGACTTCCCCCAGGTAGCCGGCCGCCCCATCCCAGCCCTCCTATACGCAGACGACGCGGTGCTAATGTCCCGTACGCAAGTAGGACTTCAGCGCGTTTTGGATAGTTTCTCCCTTTTTATGAAAGACTTAGGCCTACGGGTAAACTCCTCCAAAACTTTTATTATGCGCTGCGTCTCGGGAATAAAGAAATGCAAAGATATGTATGTGGCAGGACAAAAGATTGGGGTTACAAATACTTTTTCTTATCTGGGCATTCTTTTTTCCCATAATGATAGCTGGGCGCAGGCAGCTGCAGCAAAAAAACTGGCACTTTTACGTACTACCTCTGCTCTTACTGCCTTCGCGAAAAAATTAGGTAAAAAACCCCCAGAGGAGCTTATTAAAATCTATAAAGCGTGTTTCAGCTGCAGTGTATGGGAGCGGGGTTTGGGGGCCTGTTGACCCGCTACCAATCCAGAGAGTAGAGAACTCCTTCCTAAGATACATCTTATCGGTCCCGAGTAGTGCCTCAGCTTGTATCTGTCACGCCGAGCTAGGTCTACCTTTTATTTCAGATCTAATCAGTCTTGAGCCTGTCCTGTTATGGCACAGACTCTGGACCAAAATTGAGGGCAAATTGAACAGGGACATCCTTATTGACATTTTGAAACTGGAAGGTGCAATGAGGATTCCATGGTTAAACTATGTTCAAAATCTTTTGAAGGATCTTGGCCATCTAGACTACTTTACTGATCCTAATACAATCGGGGCAATAACAAGGAAGGAATTAAAGCGTGAGGGTATTCTCCATCTGGACACCATCAGAATGTCATCTGAGATATTAAAACCCACAGTCCTGCGTAATCAGATGGTTTTAACTACTTTTAATATTCAACCCTACCTAAGTTTTGTACCTAGTGCCTATGATAGATTTCTTTTAACTCGTTTTAGGCTGGGGGGTTTTCACAGACTGGTTACTTTCCCTACAAGGAATGATTGGTCTCAAAACCTCCAACCATGCCCTTGTGATAATACTTCCCTACAATCTACGATACATGTTACTTTTTTCTGTAGGTTTTACTCTCCACCTAGGAGCTCATTTCTTGTTCCTATTTTGAAACACTGCGGGCTACGTCAATGCCGTCCTGCTTTTTTGGCTCTCCAACATTTGGAGAATGAGCACACTGTTTATAGATTAACAACTTTCCTGAAAACTGTTTTGAGTCTAAGGAAACAACAGTGTACCTAATTGCTTTTAATGAGTTATGGATTTTTATAAAAAAACCTACTGTATGATGGCTTTGTAAATTTAATATCTTTTTAACTTTTATGAATGTAATTAATAATGAAATTATGTCTGTATGAATTGGAAGATTGTTTTTAACTTTGAGCTTTTATGATTGTTTGTTTATTCAATCGAATAAAGCCTTCTTTGATCATTGATCATTGATTGTAGCAGATCAGTTTGGATTTATTCCAGGCTCATAGTATGGGTACAGCACCAAGACAATCCCAGTGGCGGCTGGTGACATTTGAAACTGGTGCGGCGTAAAAGTTGTTGCTGTGTGTTTCGTCGTGAGCGAGCGAAGCAAGTCAGCAAGACTGTCATCAGGGGGTTCAGAGGGGTTCTCCCCCTGAAAAGATTTGAAAAAAACTGTAGGAAAAGCTTGCATTTTAATGGAAATTTGATGAAGCAAGATAGTTTTTAAAGCAATAGTGATACCGTAGACCTAAAATGTTTAAACACATGAAAAAAACTCCATATTTTACAGAATTCAAATTGTTTAGTTACTGTAGTGTGCAAATGTTACAGTGCAACAAGCAAGGTTTGTAATTATTTTACCTGCACACACGGTTGCTTGTCCTGTCTGCAGTGCACCTATCTGACATTTTCTTCTCACAGTCTTGTTATGACTTTAATAAAGGCATTTAATGATAATGACATAGCTGTTCCATTCTTTAACTAGAGAACTTTATAATGGACTTGAGATAACAGTGCTAGAGAAACAACGTAGTTAAGTACACTTAACTAAACAAAATCAATGTTAACTTAAAGACTGTCTTAAGAGAAGGCACTGTGAGGTTTTCTTTTGAACACAACAATAACCGTACCACATTCTATCTGCAATGCATGCCATTCCATCTTGAAAACAAACAACTTCACAAGTTCCCATTTTAATTGGGTTAAAGAGGCCTTTCAAAATTAGTGCTGTGCGCCATAACAATTAAACCAGCCCCTTGAACGGTCCCGATTAGGAGAGCAGAGAGGTCAGCCAACCCGCTCTAAAGCCCCCCAAACACGCATTGATTCAGAGGCACTACTAGTCTAGTCTGAGGCACACCACACCGGCGGATACTCGTGGAAACAGGACAGCAGTAAACAAGAGTGTGGCCGGCGACGTAGGGCAGAACACAAAATACATTTGAAATGAGAGTGTCACCGCAAACACGCACATCTATTCACAGCTGCCAACAGTGCAATACTTGTGAAAAGAGGGCGGGCCTCTTAGAACGTGGTGCCCCGGGCAACTACACACTTTTCCCACAAGCTTTAAAACTACCCTGTGTATCATATGAACAATTGCAAGCATATCAGCGAGGCCATAGTAGTTTAAGCAACACCAAGCAGACAAGCACGTTTTACTAATGCCTATCGTATTTTATTTCAAAGGGCATTTTCGAGATGGCAAGTGCTTGTGGGACTTTGAAGTCTAACTGGATAAGGGCTTTATAAGTGAATTGATGGGTTTGTATCGAGCAGGGTACTACACTAACTTTGGTGTTTCATGTGAGCCTGCGAAAAATAATAAAGACATATTTATCCCCATGCTTCTCCCTCCTCCTAATCCAATTTCACTCTGCTGCACTTGAGTCGATTGGGCCAAAAGAGTGTGGGAGCAAATTGGAAGTTGCCGTACTAGTACCACGTAGACATTATAAGGCCGTGACATTCTGCAAATGGCTGGGCCGGGAACAATGCATTCGCTAAAGAGCCAGCTGTGCCTTTTCTAATTAAATTCAATTAGTTAGTGGTTGTGCAAACCTGTAATTTGTTAGGCATGAGCAAAATAAATATGGCTGGCATGGCGTTTGTTCTCAGTTGAGCCTCCTGTAAAATGAAAGAAAGGAAAAGCTATTACCTTAGTGACTGAGTGACTCTGTGACTGACTCCGCGACTCAGAGTGCCAGAGCCTGAGCCACTGCTGCTGATTTAGGTCAGGGGTCCTTGCACCGAAGTCCCCTCATCACTCACCGTCACGCACTCAGGTCAGGAGGCAGGAGCTGCTGAGTTGAACGAGGCAGGCTGCTCTCCACGTGCACAGTGCTGTTACTGGTAGGGGTGGCTGGTGCTGCATACGAAGAGGGAGCAGGAGGGAACAGAAATGGTGGCCAATCACTGCATGGCTTCATAATAAAACCATGCAGCCATTGGCCACTGAATGTTCCGGTGTGGACCAGGATTCTCCCCACTACCTGTAGGAGACCACAAGACAAGACCTATGTAGTAACCACCTGTCTAAGCCAATCTAGGTGCTGCTCCTGAAACATTTGAGCATCGCCAGGATTGGCTTGGTCAGGCGAGCCCAGCGCTCATTAGGAGTCTTGGGGTCTGCTGCTGTGACCCACCCCCGGCTCTCTAATTGCACAGGGTGAGAAGCCTCTAGGCTCCAGTGAGCATGTCAGGCTGGCCGCCGAAAGGCAGCCAGCCAACTTGTCATGCGCACTTGTGAGTGCAATTAGCAATTCACTTTCATGGCTGGCTACTATCAGCATGTGTTGTGCTGACTGCTGAGTTGATGTCAGGGTTAAGCCCCACCCCTGGATGCCTCGTAACCGTCACTCTCCGGCTACTGTCTGCAATCAGGCCCAGCTGCGGCTAAAAAAAATAATGTCGACCGCGGCATTATTTGCATTTTTATTTAGGGGGCACTTCGGGAGCTAGGGGGCAAATAAATAGGGGGGCAACGGAGGAACCGCTGCTGCCTACAGAAGCAGCCACCACTGTCGCTGTCTACTACTAAACCAGCAACAACAGCTTCACTGCCAGCCTCTGCAATGGGTTGATTTCATTTCGCAGGACTAAGTCAAGTGCACAGGTGCAGGTAACACAGGCACGGCAAGTGACAGCACCATTGGCAATTCAGAAGATGATTGGAGACTGTCTCGATGGCCCAACAGAGTTGTTGCTGGATCAAGACCCATTGAGCTCTAGGCATGGAAAGGAGGAATAGTGGCCAGAATTCAGCCACCTGGCAATAAAGAATGTATCATGTCCAGAGACAGTTTGTCTATGGAGCATGTGTTTAGTGCAGCTAGGGCAGTTCTTACAGCCAGAAGGATCAGTCTATCACCTCAAAACATGGAGAGATTGACGTTGACTAAAATGAGCAAATACTTCGTACCAAAAATGTATAATGCTCCTGAATACTCAACCATGGATAAGGATTGTTGGTCTGACATCACAAGTGTGGTAAGTGATCATCCTCAGGACGATCTCCCTGAGACTGGGGACAAACTCCACCTTTCTGAGGAAATACATAACACAACAACAGAACAGATAGAAGTGCTTTAAAATATTTATATACATATTTAGTGTGTGACTTATGTCAGCTATTGTAAATGAACTTAAATGGACCAGTGTGCATGGGACAGATGATCAATCAAGGAGGATGCAGCAATTTTTTTGTTGGGACTGACTGGCCAGTCAAAGGCGAGAAAGACTAATTGAACCTTTGGTTCAACCATAAACTCTGAAATGAGAAACAGCGTCAGCCTGCAATGGCAGCCTCCATTTCATAAAAAGAACATGAAAATTCCTCTCATCCCTATACTTTGTTTCATTTTCATGCAGGGACACCAGTAGATATTTAAAAGACTGAACTGTATGGGAAAGAGACACATAGGTAAATAGACATTACATTTGGAGCAGATAACTTGCACCAATGAATACCAAATTAGGGTGATTCATGTGATGTCTGAAATGGTTTGGTAAACTAAATTTGATATGTAATGTTTGGGTTAGCACTACATGTCACTGAAAAGCTACTTTACTTGATTGTCCTTGTTAAATTAAGAAAATCCTCACTATCTCAGTTTATCTAGGCTAAACTAATACTCAATTTCTTTTAATTTTCTTATTCAACAGGGCAACCTCTTTTTGCATGAAATCTTACAGGACTATTGACAACAGCCGGAAGAAAAACCAGTGGTAAATCAATAGGAAATAAGAGGACTCAAAGAGGCCTATCCCGGTGGACTATAGAGAGGTATGTAGGTTAGGAAAAACAGACTAGTGGCTCAAGTGGTAAACTATAATTAAGTGGTTGTGGTCTAGACATGTCACACGGTGGGCACAGCTACAATTTTATTTTGTTTGGGTAATCGCTAATCAGCATAGAATATACAACTAGTTGTTTGAGCTCTGGGATCGATATGAGATTGGCTTTCATGTAATGGTACACCCCAAAACTAGCCTACGATCAACGTTCTGACCATGACTCCACATGAACCATGCTTACTTTGACTCTTCAATATTGTCAGTTACTTTTTGCATTTTCAGGCCGTTTCTTATACAAGGATTGGAACTTTCATGGTACTCCTGCTCAGCGATTTAGTCCCACCTGCCCCCAAGATGATCAATTTCAGAAGAATTCAGAAGCACTGTCAGTTTGTATACAGTATCATTTTTCTTTTATTATCTATGTTTTTTTGACTCTGCAGGTCCTTCCTATGTTGCACTTTTCCAGCCTACATACCTTGGGTGAATAGGGGTTGTTCGAAATTGGTAACTGAATTGTCATCTTCCTTTCACAGCAGATGTGATGCCATGTGCTGCTCATGGACTTGATGAATATTTTGTTTGCTTACCTCTCGCCTTTTCCTATTTCCCCCACCCATACATTCATGAAACTCCTAAGGTTTTGCTATCTGTTGTGCTATTAATTTTCACCATCAACAGATCTCACACTTGGTGGGATGGATGAGGTTAAACCTACACTTATAGTTACTGGAGGAGGTGATTACCAAAGTTTTCAAGTTTGTCCATGCCACTCTTTCAACAGTATTATTTAATGTTTACAGCGTCAGCCTGATGAGTGGTTAACCGAAATTTCTTAGATTTGTGGAGAAAGTGCTACTTCCTACATTGGAGGATTCTCCTTTGATGAAGAATCCATTGGGTCCGTTATATACATCATCTCATCCAAATTGTAGAGGTATGTCTGCCTGTGGATTCTCTTCCGAAAAGGACTCCACTAGCAAATACTTTAGCGGTTTGTTCACAAATTGGATTACAACCAAACTCTAGATTAGACTTTTGCAAAATTCACATTATGCTTATTAAATTCACGAATTTTGAATATTGCAAAATTAGCAAAATCGACAAAATTTAACATGATACAATCTTGTGCCATTTTCTTCTTGGATGAGACTGCTTCATGCTGAAAATGCCATTCCACTTTTTGTGTCTAGTGGAATTTCTTCACACAAAGTATGACGTTGTATGAAAATTTCTTGTGAAATATATTTCGCACCATTAGTATGACAGTAAATAACTTTCATGAACTGTCATGAAATTTCACAAAAAATATACAATTTTGCACACCCCTCTCTAAATCTAGTCCTAATTTTATTTTAGCACTGATATTGGAGTGTTTACTTTTTCCAGTGTGAGACAGTGGAAACAATAAAAAAACACTATATTTTCAATTAAAACAGGCAAGAGTTATTGATTGTATTAGAGGTATTTTTAGACTTTCATCAACTGAACTGGATTCAGAAACTCTGAACTGAAAGAGGTACGTGAAAAATCCTTTAGATTAGACATTTAGGAGTTCGACACCAAAAAGTTAATACTGATCAAAAACATGTTCTGCAAAACATGTTCTGCAAATGTACATTTACATTATTATTTAAATCTGAAAAAGCAGCATGATAATTTTAAATAAGTATCTTAGAGAGTTCACTAATGTTACAGCTGACACCTTAAACCACTTCCTTTGACAAGAAGTGGTTTGGAATTGTTCAGATATGTTATATGCACGCTGCTATAAGTATAGGTTTTAGTGCCAAAGAAACAGGCAGCACATTTGATGATAGGTTCAAATAGGCAGTTCCGTAATACATTAGTGTAATTTGCTGTGTGCAGAGTCCTTTGCAGCATTCCATTGAATTCATAATTGCCATGTTTGCTAATTGTAAAGTAAAAGTGTGTGTTTCTTTTCAGGCTTACTTATATTGCTGAACATACACCAGACTTTTTCCTCCCTTTTGATTCCTTGACAATGCTCTATATATACAGCGTGGGATTTGTTAATTTTGTACCGAGAAAACACGCAACTCCTCCATTGTTATCTGTTTTCAATAGAAATATAGATTTTATGTGCCAAGTTGGCTACATTGTCTACATACAAATTACAATCAGAAAACAATAAAGCTAGATTTAGTGCTCTTTAGAAAAAAATATAATCAGCTGATTCAATTTAGAATGGTCAAGCAAATAGATTCACACTTAACATGAAATAGAATACAACGACTTTAATAAATTAACCTTTGAATGCCCTCTTTGAGACTGTTGCACAATGAAAATACTGTGGGGTTTATACACAAAAGTACACATACATATGTGTATCTAATCATGTATAGATTTACTTCTAAACAAAATGTAATTCTACAACTGTAGGAAGGTTTTCCTTTTTGTCCTGACCACCCCCATTTTTTTTTACTGAAACTGGTTGTTACTGACTCTGAAAGTGCCCTGGGCTTGCTAACCAGACCCAGGTTCAGTGCTCTGTCCTTAAAAGGTATATGGTAATTTGTGTAATTACAATTGGTTCAGACAACCTACTTGTAAGCCCCTAGTATATGGTAGAGCAGGTAGGCTTAGTGGACTTAATGCAATTAAGTGTTCACTGCTGTGGTGTCTTGTGTCATTTTCAAGGCAACCCTGCTTTGCAGGCTGGTTTTAAAATAAAACTGTGTCCAAATTCGACTTTGGAATTAAAAGCACTTCCAAAGTCCCAAACTATTTTTTTATTACATATAGGTCACCCCTATGGTCTGCCCAAGGTGGCCCAAGGGTAGGGTGTATTGTTCTAAAAAGCAGGGACATTATAAAATATGTTTTATATGCCCTGGCACAGGAGAAACAGCCAAAGTAATTTTCCCCATTGTAGTGCTGCTAGTTCCAAAGGCTAATATGGGAAGGCTTTATTAAAATTTAATGAAGTCTAAGTTTTGACAGGAGTGAGCTAGAAACATAATTTAATGTATCAAAATAATAGTTACAATAAATCGAACAACCTACCAAGGTCAGATTTATTATAACTATTGCAGGAAAGTAGTTTTAGAACTTGCTTTCCTGAAGTTACCTAAAACGTCCTTGTAGCAGTCTTTTCAGATTGGCCAGCCTTTGACCATCTAAACAAAGCTGCTCCCTGATTAGATGTGAAGAGGCCTGTGGCTGAAACAATGCGGCCATCTGGTGGGAAGAGATCTGATGCATGCAGATGCCAGGAAAGTAAGGGGGCTCGGGAGATAAACTGGTCTTCACAGAGAGAAGCCCAAATAGCACAGGAACCAGGCCCAACCCCACTTCCTTGATCCGAAAACCAGATGGTAGCCCCTCTAATTAGATTAGGAGAGGGGCTGGAAGGGAAGTGTAGGGAAACATTAGCCACACCTGTGGGTTGGGTTAGCCAGATCTGAACTCCAAAGAGAGATTTTCTCCATTTTGATTTTGTTGAGATGTGCTTTCTGGGACAGAAATATGCCACACTTCCCAGGAAGTGGTCATAACAGAGGGTGGCAACTTCAACCCCATTGGTTGCAGGTGACCCCCCTCTCGCCAGCCCAGAATATGGAAAAAATATGGGAGAGCTGCAATGCACCTCAGATCCCTGCCTGGAAACATCTGGAGAAGAACTGCCATAGTGGAACCTTGGACTGCACAAGAGAGGACTGCGCTTAGAAGGACTGAACCTGCTGCAATTTCAAGGCTTCAAAACAAGAAGACTTTGCCTGTCTTAAAAGATAAAGGAGTCGACTCCATGATCATCAACAGGTAGAAAAGAGCTGAAAGAAGCTACCTGCAACATCCACAAGGACAACTCCAGCTGACAATCTTCACCTGGATTTTACTTGGATTGACCAGGTGCATTTTGGGAGTTGGAATCCCAGTTCCCAAGAGGCAAAACAGAACTTCTGAACCCTTGGCTGGTGCGCTGAATGTTTTTTGACCCTCAAGGAACCTTTCAGAGGAAGATATGAAAGTTTGGGAACTTTTCGCCAACATTTTTTGAAAAGCCCCATGAAAAGACCGGCATCGATGATGAGAATCAAGGTGGTGACTTCGAACAGCGACTCAGTCTGACTGCACAGGTTTGCTCCCCTAAACGCTTCATCGACAATGAAGACAAAGACCTTCAGGACTCACCAAGGCATCACGCTGTAGCAGGCCGGTGTCGTCAAACCGAAATTTGGATCTGAGGACTCAATCGAATGACGTCAATAGAAAAAGCTCCAAAAAAGTGACTGTCACAAGGAATAAACTTGACTAAGCCCTACAGCTCATCGTATCTGACCAAGCTGCATCTCTGTCGGCCCAAAATATTGACTTTGTCCCGGTCCAGCGTGACCAGATATCCGCGGTTGCCGTTTTTCACATTAAGGTGCCAGAACGCACACTTTTTTTATTTAAACTTTAAAAATTAATGTCTCCAGTTCCCTACCTTGGTTATTTGTCATTGTGGTGTCTTTTTAAATATAAAAATATTCTCTCTTTTATAAATTGGTGTTGGATTATTTTTATGTTGTGTCTTTTACTTATTTACTGTTTTGGTGATAATACATGCTTTACCCACCTGTCTCATAAGTGAAACCTGACTGCTCATCAGACAAGCTAGCAAGGGTTGAGCAAGGATTCAATTATTACTAACTGTAGGTACTTACCTGCACCTACTAACAAGCCACCTTCCAACAACAACGTTTTGCTATTAACCTTTCAGAGTGTAGGTGCAGGTGCACATTTACATGTCTCCAATCCCTCAATACAGGGGGTGTAATCGCCTATAGCAGGATTTACAAATATAAAGTTAGAACTAGTGACTTTGCACATGTAGTGGGAGCTCTCAGCCACCATATCGAAGATTTACCATGGGAAAGTATAAAGAAAATTATTAATGTGCATTATTTTAATTGTTAATATTAATGTAAATATGTTAAACAATTATTATTAATACAAAATATTACAGCATGAGCATAACATGTGCATTACATATTTAATGACATTTAATATATTCATTTGATTTATCAATAATTTTAACTAATATCGTTTAAAAATAAATCCCACCCTTTTGAGATTTATTCCCTAAGTAGTACATGCTGTTAAAAGTTATGTGTTGAATTTATGAAAAATTTGTGGTTGATATTTGAAGTAATTAGATAACTAATGAACAATTATATACGTATCTGTAGATCCCTGTCACAATCTCTCCCCACTTGGAAGGGAAATAAAACGCCGTAGGCCAGCACTAGTGTGCAAAAAGTATCCTTTTATTCTACAATTTTTGGAATCTCATGGACCCTGAGCCTTGTTCACCAATGGGTGCAGTTACATACAAGACGATTTTTAAAGAGAACGCGCACAAGTGCAAAAAATAAAGATAAAAAAACACAATACATCCTTATGTTGTCACTTTTCTTACATTCTTAAATCCAGTTTTTATGAAACCATTTATTTCAGTTTTCTAATAATACGTATAAAATGCACTAATATAATATTATACATCACAAATTACAATTCATCATTTCCATTGTGCTCAATTCATTTCCAACTGTCTTTGGGAATAAAATTAAATTTAAAACGATATCCATAAATCAATGCATGATTACACCATATTCTTTTCTTTTAGGATTAAGCATAACTTTTTCCATTTGCAATTATGTTACCCTTTCATCATAAACGAGACTCCGCACTATGTGCATGATCTCATCCAGCCAGCTAAAGCCCAAGTGGGCAACGCTGTCAGGTATCAACTGAACATTACAGCTTTCAATTCATTATTTTCATGATACTCAATTTGCATCCAGCAATCTTAAAAAAAATAAGAGGAAAATGACAGCAATGATTCAATGCATGATTATCATATTATTTCTTGGGCTAGCTGTATTTTTTCTCCACAAAGGCACCTGCTTTAAAAAATAACAGCTGTCTCCTTCCAGGACAGGAAATGTATATGTTTGAGGAGCTGGCAGGGGCAGCGGAGGCCGCAAACTTCCCCCAACATGAGAATAAGTTGTGGGTGCCCACTTCAAAAAAACAAATAGATGAGCTGCAGGATTTATTTATTTTCTATTTACTGCTCCTAGCAAGGAGAGCCCCATAATGCCTTTGGACTTTTTCAATAAACCTTTTTATTCCTGGTTGTGATAAATCCAGGTACCTCATTTAAGGAGCTTGGGGATGTGGACGTGCCGTCTGCCTCATTGTCTGGGAACAGGATTGAACTCTCAGTAATTTTAATTTATTTGCATATTGCACAGTTCTGGAGGTATATAGTATATTTTAATATTTTAAAGGATGTGGTGAACTTACCTGGGGCACACTATTCGGCATATTAGTTTTTAATTTCTGCACTCTTGCACTTCTCTTGGCCGTGATCAGAGCCGGGATTTTTGCAAACGGCGACATTTTGCTGCTACTGGGGTTGGTGATCTAGTCCCCATCCAAGCACCTTATTTAAGCAGCCTGGGGACACGAACATGCTGTCTGCCTCATTGACTGGAACAGGAGATTGAAACACTCAGTAATTTTAATGTATTTTCAGATTGCACAGTTCTAGAGTAATAGAGGATATTTTATGTATATAAGCAGCCTGGGGATGCAGACGCGCAGCAGCCTCACGCCAGGACCCCTGGCGAAATCTATCCCAGGGAGGTACTGTTGCAGCTTAATATGGGCAAGCCTCAGATAAGCAATATTTTTTACTTCAGTCTTGCTCAGGAGATTGTTCAATCTGATCAGGTGGAGAGGTGTGGTGCAGCGGCCAGGGCAGCTGACTTCGGTGCACAGGGTTCACGGATCCCCGGCTCCGGCGGCAGCTCAGCTCAGCACCATGTGACTCTGGGCAATAGCTCACTTAATTTCCACTCCGGCCCCCAGCGCCTTGAGACCCGTAAGGGTGAGTAGCTGCGCTATATAAAAACAGACTTATATCATTGTAATCTAACTCGTCAGGTGAAACAAATGTTTCCTATATGCAAGAATGATTGCTCTTCAACCACCCACTCGATATTCATTGAGGGCACCAGATTGAAATGTATTCTAATTAACAAGCGATCACTCATTAAGTATAAAATTGCATTTTTTCATCACTTAGAAACTTATACTCCTGATTTAGCATTTTTAACTGAAATTTGGGCTCATGAAATTTCTGACTCTGACCTAGTTGACGCACTACCAGCTGGATTCACCATTATTAGGAGTGATCGAGTGGGTAAGCGAGGAGGCGGCCTCGCAGTTGTCTCTCAAGACCACTTTGTAGTGAAAGGTGAAACTGTCACTTTGAAGGATTGTGAAACCCTGTGATTTAGTTGCATGTTACCTGTAATTTTAATGGACTACTGACATACAGACCGTCTGGGCCCAAACCAAATTTTGTAGAAGGTATTGGAGACATTTTAGAACCATGTATGCACTATCCTAATTTTACTATTTTAGGTGATTTTAACTTTCATTTAGAGATGGACAATAATAAAGATGCAGAGCATCTCATTGACATTTTAAATGGTTTTAGAATGGCTCAGCTGGTGAGCACCCCCACACATATAGCTGGACGCACCCTTGATGGCATCTTTTCTAATAATTCAGACCTAAAAGATGATGATGTTTTACCCATTGCTTGGCTGATCATAAAGCCATCAATTTTAGTCTTAAATTTGTCTCACCAATCCCTACTTTTTTTTAATTTCAAATATTCTTTATTGATTTTTCGTGAAAAAAGGAGAAGATCATCAACAAAAACTGATAACATGGCGAGGTTATCGCAAAATGTACAGTTCAATAAACTGCGAAGAAGCCTCAAAGCAGTTGCAGGCAGTACATGTATGTCTCGGCAACATATTTAGAAGAAATAACCTCTTATACACATCCAGCACAAAGAAAGAAGAAAGAAAGAGAGAGAGAAACCCAGGAAAGAAAGAGGAAAGAGAGGAGACAGTCCAGAGCCCCGAGCCCCATACATAACCTGACATAATGCGATATTTACATAGCGAGCAAATACTCATTGATATAACACCTAACTTAGCGGTTAAGTCTCGGCCTAATAAGTTCACGGTGGTTTATGAGAGGCAAAATACTCATCCAAAGTAGACCACATTCTCCTCGTTGAGGGTTTCCAAGGTGAATTTTGTAAAGCGATGTTGTCCGCCCCCCTGAGATGTATGACCCAGTTCATCCAGCAGTTGTAGGAAGCCTTGCTGGTGTCTTTCCAATTGGTAAGTATCATTTTTACAGCAGAGATTAATAAAAGATCAAGAAGAGCCCTGTCATCATCCGACTGCAGATCAACCTGTAAAAAAGCAGCTACCACGGTTGGTAAATCCCTGGATAACGTACATTTGAACAGCTTATACAATCCTTACTTTTAACAAGAAGGCGTAAAATATGAAGGTCCAAGCCTGGAGTAAGATTAACAAAACTGACTTAATTGATATCTTAAAGAGGTCTTTGCCCTTAATCATGAAGTATTCAAATTTGACCATAAGTAAATACTCTGATTGGCTAAGGGATGCAAGTATCAGGCTGTCTCCTTTTAAAACTATCAATAATTATAGCAGTAGGCTGTCGGCTCCCTGGTTCTCCCCTGAACTCAAGGAATAAAACAAAAATGCAGAAGGCAGGGAAGAATATGGAGAAGAAATTATCTCAAGGGAGAAAAGGCCATATTCAATCAGTTTATTGATGAATATATTACTTCCTCTTCCTATTTTCTGCTGCCCATTTTAAAGAAAATTCTCTCTTTTATTCCATACGAATTGCAGAAATCTGTCATCACTGCTTTTGTCCTATCCAGGTTGGGCTATTGCAATGCCTTATATTTGGGCAGTCACCGCGCTCTTTCAACAAACTTCAAGGCCTACAAAATGCGGCAGCATGACTGTTGAAAAATATTCCCAGGTTCAAGTCAGTCTCGGAGACTCTAGTTGAACTCTATTGGCTCTCTGTGGGAAAAGAGGGATGTTCAAGGCCTAATGTATGGTACATAAAACTCTGCATGGCAAAGGTCCAGCATATTTGAAAAGAAACCTCTTCTGGTGCTCCCCTAGAAGAACCCTTCGTTCAGCAAACTCTAGGACAATCAATGTATTTAAAATCAGAAGAGAGTGCTGGGGAGGAAGGAGCTTTATCCACATTACATGTCGACTGTGGAATAATTTACCCTATCAGCTTAGAGCTCAGTCTAGCCGGCCGAGTTTCTGAAAACTTGGCTGTTCTCCCATGTGATTTGATTCAGATATAGGCCCTTCCTGGAGTTAAATGTTTAAGTTTCTGTCCATGCACATTTTAATGTAGCAGACATTAGTGCCAAGACACCTATGACATTTGCGCGCTATACAAAATATTTCAATATCAATATCAAAATGGGGTTGTTGGTTGACTGGGGTGTGAGCCCAGGCCAAGCAACAGCCACAATCCCTTGCAGGGTGAACCTCAAAAAGTCACTACATTAAACTATGTTCAACCCTGGATAGCTTGCACACAAGCAGTCAGGCTTAACTTAGAGGCAATGTGCAAAGTATTTATGCAGCACGCAAACAATAATACAGTGATAACACAACACAAGAAAAATTCCAAACCAACTTCGAAAAATAGATTATATTTTAATAAATGATTTGACACCAAAATGGCAAAAATCCAATGAGTAAAACTGGAGATATTGATTTTCAAAGTATTCAGTGAAAATAGTGCCAAAAAGCTCACAGCCAACAAGGGATATCTGGTTGCGCTAGACCGGCCCAAAGTAAAAAGTTCAGGCCATCCATGGTGGACTCTTGGCCCACTGACAAAAAGTACCTTAGTCTGGGTTGTGTCGACGTCAAAGATCCTGTGGACAAAGAAGATGTGGGATGCAGCTGAAGCAATGCATTAATGTCAAAGCAATGCGTTGGTGCCAGTCCTTGCAGTGGCGGTGATGCGTTGGTCTTGATCCACACAGCAGCAGCAATGCGATCACTCTGATGAGTGCAGGGGCTGCGATGCGTAGTTCTTGGCGTCATCGAGGCTGCCATATATGGAGATGTGAAGACCTCGAGCTAGGAAGAGCATTGCGCAGTGGTGGTTCTGAAGGTGGTGGGTCGGGTGAAGCCATGCAGCAGAGGTGATGTGTCAGTTCTAGTCACACAACAGGGGTGATGTGTTGGTTCTGATCCAGTAATGTGCTGATGCATCAGTTTGAGAGAGAATGCTGAAGCTAGCACCCTAGGCCCACTTCCAAGGATCCAGGACTGGGGTGGCACTGCTTGGCAGGGCAGACTCACAGATGGCAGAGTCCAGGTGCAGGACCAGGATTGATGGAAGTCTTTTATGTCCCTGAAACTTCAGAACAGGAGGCCAGCCAACTAGCACTTGGTGTCACTCTGGTTTCTGGGTGCCAAGCACTGCAGGTCCAGTCCTTCTCACTCAGACAGGGAGAGCAGGAGGCAACAGGTCAGCACAGCAAGAAATCAGTTCTTCCAGAGCAAGAGTCCAGCAGAGTGGCAGTCCTTCAGCAGCACAGCAGTTCTTCTTCGTGGAAGAGTATCCACAGGTCCAGAAGTGTACTGAAGTGTTTGGGTCAGAGGTTCAGCTCTTAAACTCAGTTGTGCCTTTGAAGTGGGGGAGACTTCATAGAATGGTCTTTGAAGTGCACAGAAGTCCTCCCTTCCTGCCCTGGCTCCAAACCCACTACACAGCCTATTCAGGTAAAAGTGTGAAACGGTGTCCAGCTCCTCTCTCGAAGGGTGGCCCCTTAAGTCACACCCACGCTCCAATTGTGTGTGGCTGTCTAGGGAGAATACACAAAGACCAGCTATCACACAACCCAGGCATGCAATGAGAGATACACAGGGCTAAGGGCAGAAAAATGTCAACTTACTAAAAGTGGCATTTGCTAAATTTTAACAATAAATCCGACTTTACCATTAAAGAAGATTTATCATAACAATTCCATAGATGCTAAACATGACAGATCTACCTCCTCGCAATAAGGATTGCAGCTTATGAAATGTAATGATGAATCCCCAGTGTTATCCAGAATTTAGGGTTTTTTCAGTACTAAGACATGACAAACTTAAAAGTACATTTCCTACCTTTTACTTACACGGCACCATGGCCTATGGGCTACCTAAGGTCTACCTTAGGGGGAACCTATATGCAAGAAAAGGGGAGGTTAAGGATTGCAAGGGGTTTTAAATGGCAAGTCGACATGCAGTGCACTGCCTTCAGGCTGCAATGGTAGGCCTGGGTCAAATTTTACACAGCTACTTAGGTGGGTTGCACAACAGTTGCTGCAGGCCCACTAGTGCTGCAGCAACAAATGATGGACGGAATGGGGAATGAATCAAACATTCACCCCCAGTCGAGAGATCTGGGTTAAATCCATCGTTCTTCTGCTCAATACACCACCCCAGTTGGACCCAGCCATATGCAAATAAGTGTAGACCCTGCTCCTTATGGGAACAGCCCGAGCCCCAACCGCCAAGCTGGGTCCTCCATGGACCTGAAACAAGCATCCTGGGACAGGTTTCGGGGTAACACCCCTCATCAGCCAGGCTAGCTTGAATCCAGTGGAATAGCAAGCAAGGGATCCATGTCTGGGCATACCCATCCCACTTAGGGCAAAAAGTGCTGCTGCAACAAATCATGGACGGAATGCTGAATTAATCAAACCATCACCCCAGTAAAGAGATCTGGGTTAAATCCATCATTCTTTTGCTCACTATGCCACCCCAGTTTGGACCCAGCCATATGCAAATCCGTCTTGACCCTACTCCTCATGGGAACAATCCAGCCTAAACTGCCAAGCAGAGTCTTCCCTGGACCGGAAACAAGCATCCTGCAGCCGTTGTCGGGGTAACACCCCTCATCAGCCAGGCTAGCTTGAATCCAGTGGCACAGCAAGCAAGGGACCCACGTCTGGGCATACCCATCCCACCTAGGGCAAAAAGTGCTGCGGCAACGAATCATGAACGGAATGCTGAATGAATCTAACATTCACCCGCAGTCAAGAGATCTCAGTTAAATCCATCGTTTTTTTTGCTCACTATGCCACCCAAGTTTGGGCCCAGCCATATGCAAATCAGTCTTGCTCCTCATGGGAACAGTCCAGCCCGAACTGCCAAGCCAGGTCCTCCCTGGATCGGAAACAAGCATTCTGGGACCAGTTTTGGGATAACACCCCTCATCGGCCATGCTAGCTTGAATCCAGTGGCCCACTAGTAGTATTTAATTTACAGGCCCTGGCTATAGGGTATATCACTCTAAAAGGGATGTATAAGTGAATTAAATGTGCCAACTAGGTATATGCCAATCAAACCATGTTTAGAGGAGTGAGCACAAGCACTTTAGCACTTTAGCACTGGTTAGCAGAGGTAAAGAGCACAGAGTCCTAAGGCCAACAAAAAAGTATTCAGCAAAATTTGAGGCAAGCAGGCAAAACATTTGGGGGAAGGCCACCCTAAGGTTGACAGGTTTAACACTGGTGGTGTCCCTGGAAGGGGCAGGGACATCACCAACCTTTTTTGTATCTTGATGGGTGCAGCAGGGAGTGCTGGACCCTCTGCGGAAGCCCCCAGCAGAATTAAATTAAAGAAGTCTCCTGGGTCATTGAATCCATGGCCACAGGAGAGCTTACCATATATTTTTTAAGGCACTATGAGTTGAAGCTGTATGCTTTTCAGCTGGAGTGTAGGGGCCCCTTGTGTTGGGTTCTAAGTTTGCATTTTGTGTCCTTGAAAATGTTTTTAAAAGACATGTTGAGGTTTTTAAAAATATTTTGTGACAATCACATTTATTGAACATTGCAATGTGTGAATTCATAAAATATACATTTGATTATAGTTAGTTGTGACTTTTTGACAAACACAATAGGTTTGCTTTATATATGTTTATTTGCTGACCCCTTGATAAACCAGTAAGGCCGCATTTTTTTTTTGGTGTTCTGATACTGTGCCTTACTATAAATTATACCCTTTATATTGTTATATCACATACTCAGCCATGTGCACCCATTGGGGGTTGGGCACATGGCCGAACGCCGCAGCGGGGTAACATTAAGTAAGATGTCCATCACTGTGTGCAGGCCAGGCCCAGTGCCCGATGCCATGCCGTGCATAAACAAACATTGAAATTCACTGAAAAAAACAAAGGTTAACTTGACGTTAGAGTTAGGAATTGTAATAACATATTAGTTTCACTAAAAAAACTTAGAAATTCAATGAAAAAAACAAAGGGTAAAGGGACATTATAGTTAGGTCAAAATGTCAGTTAAAAAATTATGTTACCTCAAGTAACTATAACTTGTGCCTCAACATGCACTGGTAATTATCTCCCATATTACATCATTATGACACGTTCTATAACATCTATGATAACTTCAAGGCAACATCTGAAATGATATAATTGCTAACAACATTGTGCATGGCGTGGGTGCGAGTTATAGTTAATTTAGGGCACAAATACAGTTACTTGAGATGACTATAACGGGTGAATTTCCCTAGTTTTTGTTCATTTAAAACGGTATGCTTAAATGGGCATTTTATACCTAACTGTATCTTTTGGTATTTTCAGTGAATACATACATATATATATATATATATATATATATATATATATATATATACATATATGATCATGTGATCAAGGGTCTACGGACCCGAAACGCGTCATGGCTGAGGTCTGAACAAGCTGCATTAAACAACTTACAGCTTTGCACAAAAATTGTGGTCCGGGCTCCTGTTTTTCATCCATTTGATTGCAGTACGAAGAGGAGTTGCTGCTATATATACATATACATATATATATATATATATATATATAATATATATATATATATATATATATATATTCATTGAAATAAAACAAAAGTTAAAGTGACTGTATAGTTAGGTGAATATGGGAGTTAAAACATTCCTCACCATACACTGCTTATACCCTTCAATATTAAATCAGCCATGGCATGTTCAATGTGCTGCATTGATAACTTTCCTAATGATATCTGAAATTACATTATTTATGACAACACTGTGCATGGCATGTTGTGAGTTATAGTTACTTTACGGGAAGAGTTGTTGTTTCTGCAGATCACTTTAACTGGTGAATTTCAGTGCTTTTTTTAGTTTAATGTGAATTTTTTACCTGACATATTTACCTAACGGTAACATCACTTTAACCTTTGTATTTTTTCCAGTGAATTTCTAAGGGTTTTTATTTTTAATATGAAGTAATATATTATTGCTATACTGAACTATATTGTCACCTTAACCTTTTGTTTTTCCAGTAAATTTCTTTTATTTTAGCGTAAAGTACTATTTTATTACCATACAGTACTATGCCAACCCCACACCAAGGACAGCTGTGGCCAGGCCCTGCACCCCCCATTCCATGTAACCCTATGCTGCACGCAATGTGAGGTTGTCCCCAGGTCTTGACCTGGGGCCAGGGTTTGCCCCGTGGCCACCCAAACCTCTGCTACGTATTGCCTTCCGCTGCCCAGTGTGAGTTTTGGCAACAACTCCCTGCTGCGCATGGCTGAAGGACTCGCACACCCTGTGCTTAATGACCAGCCGGTGCCATACATGCCCGCCATACATAGCCGAAGTTGTGAGGTTGTCCACAGGGCCTCGCTGCCTAAACCCCTGTGGGCAGCAAGCACCCTTGTATTTTTTTCTGGTGCGCGGGTTCCATAGATCCACTACAAATCCACATGGGGGGGACATGCTGGGGCCAGCAGAGGATTCACAAATCCTTGAAATGTCAATTTTCATTTTTATTTGTGCCCAGTGGGTCCCTTTGGGACTGCACCAAACGTCCCAGTGTTTAAAGGTACCTTACCCAGCCCCTTACATTTTAAATCAATTCTAGGACAGAGGGACTGAGTACTAAAGTCTCAAGATTCCTCAGCTTGCCGCCTGCCAATGAAATTGTCTACTTTGTCCTTGCGTATCCATGGGGTTCCACTAATCCCCTACTGAATTACTGTGTTGCTAAATATATAATCATCTACTGACTTACTGTATTGCTAAATATGTAGTCAATATGAACCATACTTTTTCAAAAACTACTGAACAAATTTACACCAGGTCACAAAAAACATGGTTTATGCTCCAAGGCCTAGATGCCAAATTTGGTATGATTCTGTTCAGCCCTTTTATACAGTATCACTGTTCAATTTTCCTTTAGAAAATTACGCAGGGAAAATGTGCATGATATTTTCTGTCCAAGCAATAATTCACTGGCACTCATTCAAGGTGCTATACTTAATTTATTAGAGTGATAAGCTCAGTGCAAAGACCAGATGAGTTTCGGCCAAATGTAGCCTTAATCAATGGATGTCAACTTCATTTTTGTGCTTCATACTTGAGCACCACATTGTGATTCCTTCAATCCCTCAGTGATTAGCGAATGCTGGGAGTTGTAGTTTATCGTTGGCTGCAGGCGCTTTCTTTATGGTATCCACCAGATTCTTCTTGGGAACTACTCCATTCGCAGATATCAAGTGTCCCAAATAGTCCACTTAGGGATCAAATAGTTTACACTTTTCTGCTCACAAAACAAGACCATTTTCAGTGGCCTTCTGAAAACTTCTTTAGAGCCTCATGATGTTCGTTTTCTGTTTTGTCAAACACTAGGATATTGTACTGGTAACACCTTACTTAACTGTCCATGTCCCTAAACATGTGTAGCATAGCTCTTTGGAAGAGTAAGGATGTGGATGTCAGCCCGAAGGGTGACCTTTTGAATTGGTACATGCCACATGGTGTAATAAAAGCTGTCAAAGGTCTTGACGTTTTTGACAACTCAATTTGATGATAAGCTCTATGAAGGTCCAGGGTGGAAAATACAGTGGCTCCATTAAACATAGCAATCTTTTGTTTAGGATGTCTATCCAAAATGATGTTTCCATTGCGTGCTCTTAAATCAATGCATAGTCTGAGATTGCCATTATTTTTCTTATCATGAATCACAGGGGAGATCCATTCTGATGTTTCTATTTCCTGAATAATGCAATCTTTCAAAATTTGATACTACACTTCCTGTAATTCTTTCCTTACCTTAAATGATATGATTCTCATTTTGTGGTTCTGCACTAGGCTTAAGTTATTTTTCATGTTAATAACCATGTAAATTCCCCAATTTATGACTGAAAACATCCTTAAAGCAAGTTATTATTCTTTCTTTAGTGTCCATTTCTTTTACTATCAGTACCAGATCCGCAGCATTAGGATCTAGTTCAATATTGAGCCTCCTTTGATCTTTCCAGCCGTGCACATTTGCTCCTTTTTTGCCACATACATTTTCAATGAACATGTCCTACTCCTGAATTGTGTCTTGGCCTCAAAGTGTCCCACAAAACCATTTGAAGTCCATCAAGGGCAACAGCTCTGACATCAGGAGGCAATACCTGCTGTATTTCTTTTCCCAGTTTGATTTCAATATACGACTCAGAAATAATTGTAAAAGGAGAACCATAATCTGCCATCACTGACAACTGATTGACAAGCACTTGTATGTTACACATTGGTGGATTGATTGGGTCATCAGTTCCTTCACTTTCATCCTCTCGTACCATTAACACCAGGTTGTTGCTTGCTACTGTATCGCCTTCTATACCAACTTAATTGTAACATGAGCCTTAAATCTCTTGTGCAATGCGATGCATGATCTGTTTCTTTGCCTCCCTACACATCTTGGAAAAATTGCCCTATTTAGCCCAATTGTTACACTCGCTGTTTATACCAGGACAGTTTTTTGAAGACACAAAATGATTTGGATCTTCACATCTAATGCAATATGTTTTCCTTTCCTTACGTTCACTTTAATACATCTTAATCTTGACATGCTTGCCACTAATGGAACACACCTCTCCATCTATTTTTCCCAGATGAGTTTCATTTACTTCCTTGACACAGTTCATGGATTGTTCAATGGCCTTGCAGATGCAGTGACTTTATCCATGGTGGGGTCCCCCATTATCCACAACCGCTCCTGGATTCTTTTTATATTTGTATTGACCATAAGCTGATCATGTATAATTTTGTTGGTTGTGACTCCAAAATTACATGTATTAGATAAATATCTCTAAGCAGTTAAAAACTCATCAAAATATTCCCCTTTTTTCTGTCATCTTGTATAGAAATAGTACCTCTCAAGGGTAGTGCTAATAGTGGACTTGAAACAGGCATCTAGTCTTAACATGGCTTCATCAAACACATCTAAGCTAACATCTAAATTATCTTCACCCTCAGCAGTTTTAACTTTAGGGAGAGACCTAAAAATCTCCTGTCCCACAGACCCAAGTGAAAGTAATTGGATACTTCTCCTTCTTTCTGCTGGCATTTTGTTGCCATCAATTGCCATCAGATAGCTTTGAAATTCCTCTTTTCAACTCTTCCACGGTGTAAGTGGGTCTCCTTTCAATTGCAAAAACTTCAGTGGAGGGTCTAACTGCATGTTGTCACAGATTTACTCTATCCATTAATAATAGTGAGTGAAAATGGGTATTACTTAATTCCTGAACATATATCGAAAATTACTGTTTATATTGGTCAAGTACAAGTACAATGGTATTGCACCTCAATTGATATCAAAAGGCTGAGGATGCCTTGTACTGGTCATCCAAATGGCCCATGTATTGTTGGAATGCATAAACCCAACAGGTTTCAATGGAAATTCAAAATGGCGGCTAACTTCAAAACAAGGATTTGAGGACGGTATTGTCTCTGCTTCATGAGGAGAATAGACTCCCCAGACTACTCCTTACAGTGTGGCACAATTGAGACGGGAACACACCAAATCAAGCCCAACCACCAGACACACAACAGGAACGTCCCACATGCAGGGAACTCACTGCATAAGCAAGTTCAGGTGATGCAACGACAGAGTCCGGCGCTCAGCAGAGCTCACTCGATTGCACAAAGGTAGTGCAGGTGTCATGGGATAAACAGCTGCAAATCCCATAACTAGTCGTCAAAATTAACCTTTTACAGCATAGACAAAAGTTTCCTTTCAACAAGGAGTTTAGTTGGGTGCCCTTTTATTTACATTTTCTCGCTCCCTCAGCTCTACACCATGTGTCTTGTTACAACCACCAACCTTAGAATGTTTACCCACCCTACATTCTAAGCTCAAGCACATGGCCCATTTGAACACAGGAAGCAATTCAATGGACAAGGAAGTTGTATAAACCTTACAGGACAAAGGGGCAGGGAACGGAAGGTGGTAGACCCAGATAGTAGCACATTAATGCTAATTACAATCTAACAGTTTGCCTATTAGTAAATGGCTTAAATCCCTAAAGATCATGTCAAAATTCCTGCAAATGTAATCATATATTACACAGTTTTCCAAAATGGAAGAAGAAACCCTTGATTAAGATTCCCTATCCAAGCTTCCTACTCCCACACAGTTCCTCCCCTTCCAGCTCCTTCATACCAAAGAGAAGCACACTATTTCTAGGTACCCCAAGCTGTCATTCCCATGTATGTGTGTTACCTTTTAGCATCAAAGATGTGTTGAAAGTAACAGAGTATAGCCATTTTTTAACATGGAGAATGGACTAGGTTAAGGTTTTGAAGTAAGAGGAACCCCACCTTGGTTATAAATACATCTCCAAATATTGTTATTCATCAGAATTTGTCTATGTGTATCATGGATGCTACATGGTAAAAATTGCTTATTCATCCTGTTTACAGAGCAAAGTTTATCAAAGGACTATAAAGAACTAAGCCCAAAACCTACAGTTTATGTCATTCAATTGTACTAAGCAGGTTTCAACTGTTTTTTCAAATAAATATTTGGTAGCACATACATAATACCTTATATAAATGTATTTTTTAAAATTATAAACATTTGAAGCTGTGATTCAAATGTCCAGCCACTAGCACGTTAAAAGAAATGTGTGTTATGTAAAGTTGCTATCTTGATACAAGAAATGCTGACAATCTGCAGCCGATATGCAGGTTTTACTGCCGTTGGAAATCTTGCTTCTACACACTTTTCCTACACCAGCATTCTGAGAGGTCTCATCTCAGAGTATGGAGTTCAAGAAAGTGAGAGAGCATTTAGGATACTTGCTGTGAAGTGTGCATGCTTGTAAACAGATCTCTATCCATAAGCCAAGCCAGATGATTGCACGTCAGATCGGATTAAATCCCAGAGTGAGCTGGTCACTCGTAAGGCATCAGAGTGAGGTATCAGATTGTCACCAAAATTTAAGATGCGCATTTCAATGTCCATAAAGCCTCGCTAGTAGGATTTCAGAGATGGCAGTTTCTGTGAATATTTTTAGAAAATATTAACCAACTTCAAGTGACGGGTACACCTCTTTATTGAAGGCTGCCAAGGGACAGGTAGCATTCTTCTGGGAAGACGTATTTGTAAGCTTTGTGTGTATGAGATTCTGATTCTTGTGGAGATACTTTACTGATTGGACAAAATTAAGAGCAGTGATTTAATACATGAACTTTCTACTAGAAAATTAAATATCCATGAACTCTTTTCACTGAGACAATAGTTATGCAAGGACTCCTAATGGAGCTTGTTTGAATTGAATCTTGCATAAACGCGCGTATGTGAATGAATGAAAGGTTCATTTTTCAACTTTAGTGTAAAGTGACTGATATTCTAGCCTTTGGTGTTTCGCTTTTTTGTGCTCACAGGAAGGATTAATAGGTGAATGACCAATACTATTAGTCATCTGAAAAAAAATAACACAGTCGGTCAATGAATGTTCGCAATAATTTTTGAAAGTCATAAAAATTAATTTCAGTAACCAATATTCTATTCTTTTTTGTGATAGTGATTGTATTAAACTATCAGAATTCAAAATAATGCAGGCTGTACATTCTAAAAATGGTGATTAACACACTACTGGAGACATTTTGAAAGAGGAAGGGTAGTTTCAAATTATTAATGTAATAATTAATCTTTTCTTTTGTTTAGAGCAAAAAGACCATTGTGAGCCAGCATTAAGGGTGTTCCAGTGAATTCAGTCTCCAGAGTCTCATCTTTCTCTGATCCCCTTCCCCCTCTTATGTTTTCTCGACTGTTATCGAATATTCAGTGGGCAAAATTTGGAATTTGGAGGGTGGGTCACTCTGTCACCAATATGACGGGTAGCCTGTCTGCCTTATTACAGGTGCATTATAACCTATAACCTATGGCAATTGTTGGAGAGTGGATGGGATAGCCTTAATGATTATGACAGAGTCCCAATCACCAAACTCTAAATCAGGCCCATAGTTGGGTAATAACTATCACCCCTTTAGGACAGAGTACATCCGCAGTTAGTACTGAAATCAGTCCGTGACTGTTGCCTGAGATGGCATATACAAAGGATTATATAGGCTGGATTTTTTGTATAGCAATTGCTGAACGTTCTTTGGATGTTTTTATTTCCTTATTATGCACATACCTCGTCTATGATAGCTTGTTTACTCAATGTGCAGTTTTTGCATTAAAGGTTCTACTGTATGGGTGTTAGATTCCACATGTAGCCATACAAATTCAATTTTTTAAAATTATTTTGCATTATTACAAAGAGACATTTTTGCAACATGCATTCTAAAGTGTTGGGAAAATGTCAGTTTTTCTAAACAATCTTTTTAATTTTTTTGGACAGGTGCAGAACAGGATGCTGTATATAAATGGGGTTTCTCTTGTTGTCGATATTTTTATATGCTCTACTCTATGAGTGTCCGATGTTCACTTTTTGGAATTCTTCAGTAAATTATTTGAATATTTCACTGGATCAGTGACATTAATTCAACAAATATTGAGAACTACAAATATCAGAAATTAAATATGGAAGACAAAAATATCGACTCCATATACATAGCTATAACAATCATTAAATTCAAGCACACAAATATCATTAACAAAAATATTGCCTTTTACATATATCTATAACAAAAATATAGGTATCACAAATATTGTTGCCTACAAATAAATATATACCATATCAAAAATACTGATTACCCCAATATCGACTACAAAATTATCGTCAAAATAACCAATAAATTAAATAGAAACACTAAAACCATCACACAAAAATTAAACATTAGCCCCATAAAAATAGTACACCTATAAATATACAATAAATACAAATAAAACATTATTATTAAATATAAACATTCAAATACAGATGACAATATAAAATATTATATCAAACAAATAAATTTATATTTAAATAAATAATATATATATATATATATATATTCACTTAAAAAACCATAGGTTTCAGGCACGTTATAGTTAGAAATTAGCATTTAAAAAACCTTTGAAATTCACTGAAAAAACCATAGGTTTTAGGGACAGTTATAGTTAGTTGGACATTTCACTCGTACAAAACCCGTGAAATTCCCCCGTTATAGTTAGTTCAGCTAACTATAACTCGCACCCCCGCAATGCACTGCTGATGATGTCACATATTACATTACTCATGACATGGTCAGTGACATCACTGATGACATCTCAAATGACATCACTGATGACATCATCCAGTGACTGTGTGTTTCTATAAAGTTTAAATATGTTTAATATATATGCCAAGGTGTATTGAAGAATGAGTGGGTGTATAAGTGTCTGGATGGATGATTTAGTAGGTGCGTGACTGACTCTATAAGTGAGTGATTAAACGTATCTTACTGAATGCATGGGTTAGTGACTAAACTGTGTGAATGTCTGTATCCGTCTGTCTGTTGGTGTGTAAGCGGCTGCATGGGTTTGCGAATAGCTACATGAGTGTCTACATGGGTTATTGATTGGTTGTCTGAGTATCTGTATGGGTGCCTGAGTGTTTGTGTGGGTGGGGTGTGTGTGACTGCGCATAGATGTGTGAGTGGGTGATTCACTGGGTGCATGGTTTCAAGAGTGCATCTGTGATGGACTATGGGTGGGTGAGTGTGTGTATGGGTGTGTTAGTGAGTGAATGTATATCTTAGTGGTACATGTGTGAGTAACTAATATGTCAAAGGCAGTATATAGGTGTGTTGGAGTATATAAATGGCTATAAGTGAGAGTGTGTGATTGTGAGAGTGGCTGTATGGATGAGTGTGTACTTGTATCAGTGATTGTATAAGAGCGTAAGAATGTGCCAGTAAGTGAGCTGGTGTGTGTATAACTGTATAGGTGAGTAAATGGCAGTGTGATTAATTATTTGCATGACTGACTAGGTGTGTGAGTAGTACCTCTATGGATGAGTTGCGGTGTGTGAGTGTCTATGTAGGTGTATAAGTGCATATGAAAGTCCTGTACTGAGTGACCGTAAGTATGAGTGACTGTAGAGGTGAGTGAGTGGATGTGTGTGTAGACCTAAGAATCAGTGAGTGTGTATGTAGTTATTGGTGTTGGAGTGTCTATGGTTTTGACAATGGCAGTCTGTAATTTACAGTGGGTGTATCAAAAGTTATATTAGGGTGTGAGAAGATGCATGAAATTATCACATGGATGATTTCATCAGTGATGTCATCAGTGATGTCATTTGAGATGTCATCAGTGATGTCATCAGTGATGTCACTGACCATGTCATGAGTGATGTAATATGTGACGTCATCAGCAGTGCATTGCGGGGGCGCGAGTTATAGTTAGTTGAACTAACTATAACGGGGGAATTTCACGGGTTTTGTACGAGTGAAATGTCCAACTAACTATAACTGTCCCTAAAACCTATGGTTTTTTCAGTGAATTTCAAAGGTTTTTTAAATGCTAAATTCTAACTATAACGTGTCTGAAATCTATGGTTTTTTCAGTGAATTTCAAAGGTTTTTTAAATGCTAATTTCTAGCTATAACGTGCCTAAAACCTATGGTTTTTTAAGTGAATTTCAAAGGTTTTTTAAATGCTAGTTTGTAACTATGCCTACAGAGGTAGGACATGTGAAGAAAGAAGAAAAAACGCACAGAAAGAAGCAAAAGAAATGCAGAAAGAAGCAACAGAAGTCCACAAAGACGAAGAAAAGTGCAGGAAGAAGCAAAAGATGTGCAGAAAGAACCAACAGAGGAGCAGAAAGAGGCCTTCTTTCAAAATCATCCTGTGCCCACAACTTTTTCCAACGTGTACTGGTGGTAACTGACTCTGACTAACCAGAGCCAGTGCTATGCTAAAACACACTTAGAATACAGTTAAAACACCTACATACACTAGGGAACACTATGCGTTGGGGTACCCCTGTGATTAGCATGACCTCCTCTGTAAGTCCCTAGTACATAATAGGGCAGGGGGATTAAAACTACCTCTTAAAACGCGCTACAGGGCGCGTTTGCACAGTGGTGAAGGGAGGGGGTGCCTGAGGTGACATGTGTGCAAACGCGCCCCGTGGTGCGTTTTAAGTTGGGGGATTAAGTTCCCTTGAATCCTGAGGGTCCCTGGAGTCCAACTAGCCCACCATGTACATCCAAAAACCGCCACAGAGCTGCGTTGCAGAGAGGTGCAAAAAGGGGCGTGGCCTCTGTACACCTCTCTGCAACGCAGCCCCCTGGCGCATACTGGAGGTTCCTGGTGGGCTAGTTGGCCCCCAGCGACCCCCAGTATTGAAGGGGAATTCGTTCCCCATCTGCAAACGCCCCAGGGGGAAGCGTTTGCAGACTGCTGCAGAGAGGGGGCGGGGCCTCCGGCACGATGCCGTTTATTTTATTTATTTATTTTTGTATGGGAGGGGGGCTGCGTGGCCCCCCTTCCCTCAGGCCATTTAAGGCCCCGGGGACCCCATCCCCCGGGGCCGGCCTTAACGTTTTTTCTTATTTATTTTTTTATTTTTGGGGAGGGGGGCTGCGTGGCCCCCCTCCCAGGCCACTAATAGCCCCAGGGACCCCATCCCACGGGGCCTGGCCACTTGTTGGGGACCGTGGGGGGTCCCCAATCCCCGCACGGTCCCGCCGGCTCCCCGCGTCCTACGGGAGCCGGCATTGCTTTTCCATAAGGGAGCTGCTGACATGCAGCTCCCCTTATGGAAAAGCAATCTGCTTTGCTTCATTGAAGCGAGAGCCGGTTTCCCTGCTCTCGCTTCAATGAAGCAGCAAGTTTGCAATCACAGGACGGGAGCCGCGAGGCTCCCGTCCTGTGATTACAAACAGCAGTGTCCCGGGGGTAGGCACCCCGGGACACTGCAGGAGCCGGCCCTGGGGGTGGCGGTCCCCAGGGCCATGGAGAGCTCCAGGAGGGGGCCGCACGGCCCCCCTCCCTTCATTATTAAAGCCCCGGGGAGGTGGTGGTCCCCGGGGCTTCGGGGGTCCGAAACGGACCCCCACATTTCTTTTGTTAGTGCCCCCCCACACAGGTCATAATTATTTAAAAAAAGAAGCCCCGGGGGGTGGCGGTCCCCGGGGCTGCGGGACGGCGGAGAGCCCTCCCGCACCATTTTTTTTAAAGCCCCAGGGAGTGGCGGTCCCCGGGGCTTGGGGGGGCCTTAGAGGCCCCCCATACATAAATTTGATAAACCCTGCATGCCCCCGGGACTTGGCCCACCCGGGGGCCAATTAACAACTAACAATGTTCCAGACCAATGTCCAGTTGCCTTAGATCCGATGTATCCAGATCTCTCAGTCACTCAGCGGGACCATCACGTTCTTCAAAATCCCCGTCTGCATGACAATAAACCTGCCCGCTGCGGCGCACTCGCCGTGAATGTTTCCATAGATGGGTAAGTTTCAAGCAGTTCTCCCTTGTACTCAAAAAAACATCGGATCTAAGGCAACTGGACATTGGTCTGGAATACATAAAAATGGTAGTCCTCTCTTGGTTTCCAATGATTCCCTCATCCAATGAGGTGGATTTTTGTAATTTAAAAAGTGCAATGCTGGCGATGTTTCAATTGTAATGCGAGCTGGAAGAAGGCTAAACGCCGAAACGCGTCCTCGCTGAATAAAGCTATCAAAGAACCCCGAGAGTGCACGAAATTTCCTTTTGGAGATAGGAGCGTGATATATATATATATATATATATATATATATATATATATATATATATATATATATATATATATATATATATATATATATATATATATATACAAAATAATCTCCCCAAACTTCAATCCAAGAAAGGGAGCCGGCACTCGACTTATGGCGGGCACTATGCCTGAACAGTTCTGGGGTCTATAATTTGCCACGGGTGAATAAAATCACAGCACTGAGAAACTACAACATTGAAGTTGTTTATTCATTTGGAGGCGCCTAAGAGGTCCGTGCCTGGTGGTCCCGTCAAGGCGCTGACGGGCCACGATTTGGAGTGATAGATATATATATATATATATATATATATATATATATATATATATATATATATATATTTCTTCAATTCCTTCGCGCTCTCTCCCTTGCGAAAGTCACGGCACCACAGCAGGGTAATTTCAAAGTGATTTATTATTCACACCATAAAAAGTGAACAAACCGGACGGTCTACGCGTTTCGGCTCCACTAGCCTTCTACTGGACCATAGAGTCCCTCGCGTCTAGACTGTATTAAATAAAGTGCTTGTGCTTAAACCCTCATTTGTGTTTACTGTTTTTGGCAACTAGACTGTCAAACTTCCCTGACTGAAGTGGAATCATTTGTCCACCATTTTGCAAGTTTTTGTAAAGTACATTGGATGGCAGATACAAAGTGCAAATGCTAAGCATTGCTATTCTTGTACAGTACATTCAATGTCAAGAAAGGTGCAAATTATTTGTCTGCCATTTTGCAAATGTTTGTAAAGTACATTGGATGGCAGATACAAAGTGCAAATGCTGAAAAAAGTGCTGTTCTTGTACAGTACAACCGATATCAAGAAAAGTGCAAATGCATGATAAAACTGTATATAAATACACATTAAAAACACAGAGTCAACATTTCTTTCAGTCTAAAAGGTCCTCATGATGGCAATTTTGTGTTAGATCCCCAAAGTCATTCCACCTATATCCCTTTATTCATATAACAAGACCATTTTTTTCTTTTATACTGAAATACATCACAGACGATTTCACTTTGATTTGTATATGACTGATGATAACCAGGGCACAAGTCCTAAAAAAAGAAGTGGGGGGACGCTCCAAGTTAGGTGGTGTCACCGGAAGTGACGTCACGACAGGAAGTGACGTCACGAAAGGTAGTCCCCTCTTATTACAGGGAGACCCGCTTCACTTGGGGGGCCACTGCAATACAGGCAACACATACACAAGAGCAGCATGCATCATTCTATCAGAATTTTGCAATTTACAGAGGGGTTGAACTATGTCCTGATAGGCGTTCCTTGTCGAGTCTTCAAGCTGTTAAAACGTTGAAAGATACGAGAATTGAGTCCATGTGTACCTTCCCATATTGTATTTTTGTCCTCCACGCTCTTTAAGCAGCATGGTTACCGTCTGTACGGCACCGAAAGTAAGGGCTTTGACTGCCGGGCACTTTGGGATCCATTACAGGATTTGAATACCCTGCGTTTTCTTTTTTGGGGGGGTAGCTCTGGCTTGCAAAGGCAACCCTCTTTTTATCAATTTCATTACAATTTACACAGAGTAGGCTTTGGCTCCGCTCAGAGGAGCATACCTCTCTCGTCACATGTTATTTATTGGCTGTTTGGTTCCTCATTTCATCTCCTATGGACGGCTTCCACTGCAATGCATTTAGGACAATTTGCTTTTCAACGGCATTCTAGATTCCTCCACATGAAACTGCTGAGTCTCGGAATGGCAGTCGCATGAAAGAGCCTCTGTAAACCGTATAACTACAGCCGTGCGACCTTTAACATTAACCGCATCGGTTACTTCTTGATTACTCCAACCCACTCACAAGGCTGCACTTCTTAACGGGACCGGCAGGGGGGACGGCGTCCACCCGGTAAAATAAGTGGGGGGACGCCGTCCACCCGCGTGGTACCCCGACTTGAGCCCTGATGATAACCCAATTTCTTAAAACTACATAAAATCATAGTATGGCGAGTCTGAGATCAGGTTTTAAGAATTTGTTTTAAAATTTGGCTTAAAAAATTTCATTCAGAAGACCCTCCATAATTTGCCAGTCTCTTAAAATCTATAGATGTAAAGTACACAATCAAGATTAAAATCAGACTATGGCTAAAATTCAGGATCTAAAATGTCAATAGAAACCAATTTCAAAAATACAGTTGATATTACGTTCAATTCAAAACCGATCAAAAGACCTACAAAATTTCTTTAAAATCAGCAGTACATGACTTTCTATATAATTCTAGTGTTTACAATTCAGTCGTTGCAAGAGGGAGTTGGAATGAACTTTTCTAGGTGAATGAGGGCGTTCTATAGCCTGCTTTTCCAGGTCTTATTCATACATTATATGGTTCAACTCTGGTTCAGATCTATAAAATGTGTATATACAGGAGCTAAGAGTGAGTGCTGAGCTGACGAAATTCTAATAAACAATGTATATACAAGATGGTCTTTATATCGAGAAGGAACTAGATGATTATGTACATTAATTCATGCGGGAAGGTATGGTAGTTCCACACATCAGTTCATCTTTCTCGGGATTTGCTGTCTACAGGTGCACATGTAGTTCTGCATCTTGGTTGTGTCCATAAGGATATTCAGTACCAATTGCCAATATGAGTCGGGACTCAGTTCTTCTCAACTTCAAAGTTCTGTCTCCGCCTCTTTCTGTTGGTTTTACAATCTTAATCCCAGAATATTTCAATTGTCTACAATCACTTGAATGGATTTCGTGAAAGTGTTTTGCTACGGGATAAGTAAAATCTTTGTTCTTTATGGCACGTAGATGTTGTAGGATCCTTAATTTGAGTTTATTAATCGTGCTTCCTACTGAGGGGCCGAATCCGATTCTGGCCGGAAAAAATACCGTCCGACTCGGTACGGGATAATAGTCCGACCGACACATACCGGCGTTGCCCGACCTGGGAAGTACGATGAAATGCATGTGAATCACGACCGACTCGTACGGAACTCAAGGCGAATGACCGACCCGGACGGAAACAAGCTATCCGGCCAGAAAACCACGTGAATCGAACCGAACGACACGCACCCGAACGAAACGTACCCGCGAACTCCGACCCGCGCAGTACGATGCAATGGGTGCAAAAGCAGACCGATTCGCACGGAGCCCAAGCCGTACGACCGACACGCATACAAAACACAGCCGAACAAACACAATACACCGCGACCGACGCGTACGCCGCATATGAAACAGAGCTGAAACACAGCGGGAACGACTCGGAGAGGCGCGCACAAGATAACTGCAACGTCCTACTCGGTCAGAAGAACGACTCCAACATGCACAATAATCACAAATGAAAAAATACAAAAAAAGAGGGCCAAACAAGCAATGACAAAGCCAATAAATACAGGGGGTGAAAAAACGAAACATACCCGCGAACTCCGACCCGCGCAGTACGATGCAATGGGTGCAAAAGCAGACCGATTCGCACGGAGCCCAAGCCGTACGACCGACACGCATACAAAACACAGCCGAACAAACACAATACACCGCGACCGACGCGTACGCCGCATATGAAACAGAGCTGAAACACAGCGGGAACGACTCGGAGAGGCGCGCACAAGATAACTGCAACGTCCTACTCGGTCAGAAGAACGACTCCAACATGCACAATAATCACAAATGAAAAAATACAAAAAAAGAGGGCCAAACAAGCAATGACAAAGCCAATAAATACAGGGGGTGAAAAAAATGGAACAAGGACACACACCCAACTCCACCTACATAAAGGCCACAAATCCCTACCATGATCCTTTGCAAATTCCACTGACCTGCCAGCAGAGAACACCATCACACAGCAAACACAGACACACACACAGCTCATCCAACACAAAAGCCACACACCATTAGCACCTCAAAAAATAGCACCCTCACACACACACAGCAAAACCTACACTCACACAGCCTCACTTGCACACACACACACACATCAATCACCACCACCACCCATTACCATGCCCCTAAAGAAGAATCCAAAGTTCCTAGATAGTGAATTGGAAGTCATGGTAGACGAGATCCTGAGGGTAGAGCCACAGTTGTTTGGCACATTGGTCCAACAGACCCCCATGTCGATGAAAACCAAGATGTGGGCGAGGATCGTCGACAGGGTGAACGCACAATCACCATGTTTGCGCACAAAGGAAGACATCCAGAACAGGTGGTATGATGTGCGCAGGAGGGTCAGGGACCTACTGAAGAAGGATTACCTCCTGAGCCAGCACACCGGCAGTGGCCCTCCTGCCAAACCAGTATACCTCAGGCCCTGGGAGGAGAAGGTGCGTGCCATCCTACCACCAGTGAGCGTATATGGACTAACAAACATCCCAGAGCCTGGTGAGTGCACAACTAATATACACAATATTGTGTGCCAATACACACACATCACTGTCAAGGGGACAGTCAAACCATGCACCCCTAGCAAATCAACAGCAAACAAAAGATAATCATCCCAAAAAGTGTATGTCAGTCAGATAAACACAATACATGCCATCTCATAGTGATATGTAACTGTGTCATGACATGTACAAATCCAATACCAAATTGAGCTAGGCAGTGGCACAAATCTAACCAACAAACACTGTCAGATATTTAGCCACCACTAGAACACCACCTCACAGGGAAGCTCACAGAAAGGAAGGAATCCTGTGTATGCTGGTGAAGTCAGTGTAGCCAAGAGCATGATGGGACTCGTAGTAACAGATAATGGGCAGCCTCACATTTGGACCATCAACACCACTCAGAACCATGCTCACAACACAGGGAGTGGATAAGGACTGACAAGATGGCTGACACTGGGTACTGCTGTGGGGAGCACAAGGCCCTGCTGGGAACTGTGCACCAACAAACAGCACAACACCACTGCCTGACATCCTGAAAGCCAACTTGCACTCCCTGCAATGCAAGCACGTTGCATGGTGGGATATCTGGCTGGGTGGGAAGGAGGACTCACAGCACTGACCATAGTTACAAGCAGCTCACCTCACACACCCCTCAACACAAACTCCACATAACCCACCTGGGAGAATGCAATGCCTCACATCCCAAATGAAGATCCCACAAAGAACAACCACCCTGGGTAATGCCGTGTGAAGCACAGGGACACTCTTGGGACTTGTAGCCAAACAAACGCAAGGACAACACTGTCAGCCTTCCTGTCAGCACAGGCACACTACCCCACAGGGAAGCAGAGTCCAAAGGAAGGAAGTACGGGCATGCTGGGAAGGGGGTGGTAGGCAATAGCATGATGGGAGTTGTAGTCACAGATACTGCTCACCCTCACAATTGGCCCATCAACACCACTCTGAACCATGCTCACATCACAGGGAGTGGATAAGGACTGACAAGATGGCTGACACTGGGTACTGCTGTGGGGAGCACAAGGCCCTGCTGGGAACTGTGCACCAACAAACAGCACAATACCACTGCCTGGCATCCTGTAAGCCAACTTGCACTCCCTGCAATGCAAGCACGTTGCATGGTGGGATATCTGGCTGGGTGGGAAGGAGGACTCACAGCACTGACCATAGTTACAAGCAGCTCACCTCACACAACCCCTCAACACAAATTCCACATAACCCACCTGGGAGAATGCAATGCCTCACATACCAAATGAAGATCCCACAAAGAACCACCACCCTGGGTAATGCTGTGTGAAGCACAGGGACACTCTTGGGACTTGTAGCCAAACAAACGCAAGGACAACACTGTCAGCCTTCCTGTCAGCACAGGCACACTACCCCACAGGGAAGCAGAGTCCAAAGGAAGGAAGTACGGGCATGCTGGGAAGGGGGGTGTAGGCAATAGCATGATGGGAGTTGTAGTCACAGATACTGCTCACCCTCACAATTGGACCATCAACACCACTCTGAACCATGCTCACATCACAGGGAGTGGATAAGGACTGACAAGATGGCTGACACTGGGTACTGCTGTGGGGAGCACAAGGCCCTGCTGGGAACTGTGCACCAACAAACAGCACAGCACCACTGCCTGACATCCTGAAAGCCAACTTGCACTCCCTGCAATGCAAGCACGTTGCATGGTGGGATATCTGGCTGGGTGAATGCAATGCCTCACATACCAAATGAAGATCCCACAAAGAACCACCACCCTGGGTAATGCCGTGTGAAGCACAGGGACACTCTTGGGACTTGTAGCCAAACAAACGCAAGGACAACACTGTCAGCCTTCCTGTCAGCACAGGCACACTACCCCACAGGAAGCAGAGTCCAAAGGAAGGAAGTACGGGCATGCTGGGAAGGGGGTGTAGGCAATAGCATGATGGGAGTTGTAGTCACAGATACTGCTCACCCTCACAATTGGCCCATCAACACCACTCTGAACCATGCTCACATCACAGGGAGTGGATAAGGACTGACAAGATGGCTGACACTGGGTACTGCTGTGGGGTGCACAAGGCCCTGCTGGGAACTGTGCAACAACCAACAGCAAGACACCACTGAATGACATCCTGAGAGTCAACCTGAACCCACTGCAAGGGTGGCATGCTTCATGGTGGGATAACTGGGCTAGGTGGAGAAGGATGGCCGGATGTCTACCAAATATAACAAATGCTTGCCATGCACACACCTCAACATTCACATTGAAATGCCCCAGGTATGCATGACAATGTGCTACACCAATATCAACCTCTCACTGTGACAACTTAGGACAATGCAATGTACATGCCCGCATCCAGAGGTACAGTCACAACTGTCAGGTGTGTGAACCATTGATGCCTGTAGAAACATAACATACAATGTGTGTCTTTTCCAAATACAGGTGATGATGATCGGGACACACAGCAGGCGAGGAGGAGTCCCTGTCCCAGGCTCCGGGGGACACAGAGCTCACTGGTGTGGAACAGCCTCTGCCCTCCTCGGATGGCGAAGACCTACCTGGCACCTCCGGTGTGAGTCATCATGCAGCACCAGCTAGACCAACACCTGCACCCCCTGCATCCACCCCTCCAACAACTGCCAACACACAGACCACCCCCGCCGACATGGACAGACCAAGGACCACCGATGGCAACAGCACAGGGCCCCAGGCCCAGCGTGGAGCAATGGACGACAACACCACTAACAACCCCCAAGGGGGCCTTGGGTCACCTGTGCTTGCCACCGCAGGTCCTGCACGTGTCGCCAGGGGTGGTGGGAGGGGTGGTAGACATAGGTCGCTGCTTGCAGAGGGGTCTGGACTGCATGATGACCCACAACTGGCACGCATCGCTGATGCGTACCAGGATAGCACCGGAGAGGTCAGACAGGTCGTGGGGATCCTCAAGGACATACAACAGCAGCAGGCTGCCCATCATGCCCGCTTGGACTCCCACATGTCCCGTGTGGAGACACACATGTCTCGCATGGAGTCCAAGTGGGACACATTGCAAGAACTCACAGCGGTGCATAGAGACATATTGACATGCCTTCGCCAGATTAGCACCAACATGGCCACACCTCCCTGTGTGCCCACAACATCTGGTGCTGCAACAACTGACACCGCCACAGGGAGGGAGGAGGACTCTGGCGGAGACTCCCCTGCACCGCCGCAGCCTGCACGTGAGCGTCCCCCCCAAAGAAGAGGGGTCGTCCGAATGCAACACTACTCTCCCACATGACATGGGGAGTTCAAGTTGGACTAATGTATCATATGACTGTGGACTTCACTCAGGACATTTCTGCTACCAAGACTTCCAACTCATCTGGGAACTTTGGATCACAATCCCAATGTACAGCACCCACCATCCTGTGCACTATACACACACACATTTCTGTAAATAAAATCACTGGTACACCATACTTGCCTCTGTTGTTATTCAAATGTGGATACTGTTATGGTGATGATGATCTGCTAAATTACACTGTGTATGCTAACTGCTACAGCAAGTACAACACCGTCGTGACACATATGAGGGAGACACACCACTAGGGCTACACAACACAGAGACACCAGGGCCATCGGACTCATCGCCCACAGTGATGTTGCCAGGAAATACAGTGGAATGCACAGACACCACACCTATTCAGAGTCTGTGTCAACTAGCCCACAGGTGCAGTAAGCAAATGTCAGTCAGATGTGTGACCACAGACAACGCACATCCCAAAGTGAAGCACAGGTTCATTACACATTTGCAACATGTTGTTTCCACTACAAATGCAAGGTTTACCCACGTGGCAGTGGCCACACAGTCAACAAGTGCAGAAGATATGAAGTCCAGGGGTGTGTGGCACATCACTTGTAGGCAAACTACTGCTGCCACCCTGAAAGCTGAATCATGGTGTTGGGGGATCCAAGTTGACCAAAGTACTCAGTAAGCACCCTGTGAAGGACAGACATGACACACAGTTAAAACCACTGAAGAACAGGACAGAACTGCAATACTCATGCCCAATACATGTCACAAGACAACTACACAAAACCAAGTTAGCATGTCAAAACTGTTGGGGAGTACAGACTACCTGTAAGGACACATTGCTGCACGCATCCAGTCAAGTAGCACATGGCCACACTCAAACAGCACCAGAGCACCACCCACACATATCATGCAAACTCACATCATTCACATTACATCTCCCTGGATACTCACATTCAGCTGAAGAAGTTGGTGATGAGCTGTGTGCGGACATCACCATCATCATCATCATCATCACTGGCATCGTGGTCCAGGCCAGGATCCTCCACAGGTGGCGGACGTTGGTCATCGTCATCCAGGATGAGAGGCAACTCCTTCCGCACTGCCAGGTTGTGTAGCATGCAGCAGACGATGACAATCTTGCACACCTTTGCTGGGGCATATGGGAGGGCCCCTCCTGTCTTGTCCAGGCAGCGGAAGCGGCTCTTCAGGAGACCAAAGGTCCGCTCAATCACTCTCCTGGTCCGACCATGTGCCTCATTGTAGCGCATCTGGGCTGGTGTCACAGGGTTCCTGAGGGGTGTCAGCAACCACGGCATGTTGGGGTATCCGGAGTCACCTACGGACAGACAAGTGCACATTAGCTGAGTTGGAAAAGTGGGTGGAATACTACAGATCAGAACACACACAATGGTACAAAGTCAGTACACACCGACAAGCCAGGCACGCTGGTTCTGCATCTGTGCCATCATCCTCGGGATGCGACTACTCCTCATCACGTAGGCATCGTGTGCTGAACCAGGGAAACGGGCACACACATGTGTGATGCTCATATCTGCAAGACATACCACCAGAGCATTGATCGAATGGTAATGTTTACGGTTCCGGTATGCCTGCTCATGTGCCTGTGGTGGTATCAAAGCCACATGTGTCCCATCAATGGAGCCAATGACATGTGGCATCCTCTCCAGGGCATAGAAGTCACTCTTGACGTCAGTGAGTTGTTGACGTGTAGGGAAATAGATGTACTGGTTCAGGCATCTCAACATTGCCTCCAAAACATCGCGTAGCACGCGGCTGAACATAGTCTGTGACATCCCACCGGCAGTCGCCACAGTGTGTTGAAAGGTACCGGTGGCAAAGAAGTGTAGGGCTGCCATTACCTTCACCTTGGGTGTCAGCGCCGTAGGGTACGTCCGGCCAGGTTGCAAATGTGGTGCCAAGCGCACTGCCAAATCATCAATCAGCTGCCTGGTGAAGCGGTACCGTCGGATGCTGTCACGTTCCACCATCAATGCCAGGTCAGGGAATGGTCTATGGACAGCTGGAGCCCTGCAGTGCATAGGTTGAAGAAAGAAAGATTGTCAGTCACCCCACATATGTGCCATTCACCATACTCAATTTCACATGATACATCATTACGAGACACAAGTACTTGATGTGTGTGCCGTTCTGTTCGGACATAACTCACACCTACATGCCCATCATCTAACTTCTCAGTACAACATGTGTACACAACAGGTACCAGGTTGTGCTATGGGAAACTCATTAGGCTGTGTCACAGTACCCATTTCCTGCTGTCACGTTCCACACACACACCACAGTGACATGTCTGGACAGATGCGCCACAGGCATCACAGCTCATTGACAGGTAGATTCCCAGTGACCCTGTCTTGCCACATGGACACTGGCATGACATGGCGTATCATGTACACGTCAGAAAAACAAACATGACTCCCACAGGTAGTGGCCCCTGTCGCCTCCGCAGGACAGACATGGACGCCAGTGACGCACAACATCAAAGTCCATGCACAAACAACGTTGATGTGGAGACTGTCTCCCATCGTGCACATGGAATCAGAGACATCAGAAACACAACATGCACACAGACTGTGGAGGGACATCACTATTGTGGCAATGGGTCATCCTGTGACATACATGCCTTCCCCCATGGGACCCTGGGGGTATGTGACATGTCGCACACATACACAACCTGGAAATGTGACCATGCCACATGCTCCGAAATGAACTGTTGCACATCACAGTGGTCATGTGCACAACACACAAAGGACCCTGTCCCCATTAACACATGCACAGCCTGGGTGTGGCTGCCCACAAGTGCCACCACAGAAACCACATGTTAACCCCCATGCACAGAAAAGGTAATGCATCCTTACATGCCTTAGGAAACAGTGTGGACTGGGTGTGGTGTTGTAGGTGTGCCCCTGTGTCTCTGGCAGGTATATGTGGCTGGCATACGTTCACCAGTGACAAGCATGGTGACATATGCGACTGACCTGTACAGGTACGCGTTGTAAAGCAATGGACCGATCGGTGTGCCCGGCCGGCCCATTGCATCTGTTGTATCCCAAAATACGCGTTGTACAGCAATGGACCGATCGGTGTGCCCGGCTGGCCCATTGCATCTGTTGTATCCCGGAATACGCGTTGTACAGCAATGGACCGATCGGTGTGCCCGGCCGGCCCATTGCATCTGTTGTGAGCGGGTACGCGTTGTATCCCGAAATACGCGTTGTACAGCAATGGACTGATCGGTGTGCCCGGCCGGCCCATTGCATCTGTTGTATCCCGAAATACGCGTTGTACAGCAATGGACCGATCGGTGTGCCCGGCCGGCCCATTGCATCTGTTGTGAGCGGGTACGAGTTGTATCCCGAAATACGCGTTGTACAGCAATGGACAGATCGGTGCGCACGCATTGGCTGGGGCCTGGCATGGCAACGGACGCGTTTTCAAAGCTCCAACGAGTCTGATGCAGTGAATTCAGTTGGCCAGCCACAACAATGTTGCAAAATCATGGGTGTCATGAAGTTGAAGATTTGAAGGATGCTGTGGGCATGTATTAGTGCTGCTATTCCATGGATTGGTCAGATTCAGAAGATGCAAACGACTTGGACCTATCACTTTGGACACATGGGACAGTATCTGCCTCTGCAGCACACATATAATGCTGGCTGTTCCCCTGAGAGCTCACTTGCCTGCACTACATGCTCCAGGACGACATCTGCCACCAACACTGCTGCTGTCTCTGCATCCTCTGGCTACTGCAATGGCACGTACTGTGGAGAGAGCCCCAGCCTTCAGCCTTGAGGAGAACCAGGCCCTGCTGGACAGCCTCCTTCCACAGTACAGCAAGCTGTATGGGACACCAGGGGAGCAGGTGAGTGTGCTGTCCACTGCCTTTCTAATTTTGCATGTTGTCTGACTAGCAGGACTTACAGTGTGCACACCACTGGCTAGCATGCTCACTGAGTAGTTCTGAGCCCCCAAAGTGTGTAGTTACATGCACTGAACAGGTACAGTGCAGTAACAGTGCATTCCAACAAGGTTTACTTTCCATGCAATGATACCATGTAGTAACTGCTGGCAAACTGTTCATAGCCATCGTTGCACTGCCTGTGTACATCATGTGCCCCAGTGATTGAGACATGTATATCCAACTGTGTGATGCACGGATATGTTGCATGTGTAGTAATGGCATTTTCACTTTGTCATCCTCACAGGTTGATGCCCACCAGAAGCAGAAAATCTGGCTGACCATCGCCCGGGCAGTAAGATCCGTGGGGGACTACAAGCGCCGGATCCGCAACTGCCAGAAGAGGTGGCAGGACCTTCGAGGCTGGACCCGGAGGATCGCAAGGGTCCAGCTGAAGCTGTCGCCTCCTCGCAGGAGGGGCGGACACCGGACCCTGACCCCCCACATGCTCAGGATCCTGGCGGTGGTCTTCCCTGACCTGGATGGGCAGCTGAAGGCCAGACAGCAGCAAGGAGGGGTGAGTCCATGACAGCACTGTGCACTTTGTCTGGCGTGCTATGTGCCCTCCTCTGGCCTGGTTAAACTTCCACAGTACATCAGTCTTGTGGTCCAGGACCCATGTCCCTCTATTGTGACATGCCCACTCCTCATCTGATACGCATATGTGTGGCCCTTACAGTCAGGAAATTGTGTCACTTGGGGACTGTGTCATTGCATTTTGCTTTGCTCAAGGTGGGGGACAGCATTTGTTCCGGTGACTATGTTGTGGGATTCATGGGTGGGTCAATTGCTCACACAATGCCCAAGTCCTGACATGTAATCTGGGTGTAACTTTGATATGTGGTCCACTTGCTGATCTGATTCACCACATGTCCCTGGGGTATTTGGCACACCCCCATGCTGTGGGTGGGAACAATGTTTGGGCCTCAGGAGTATGTATATCAAGTGTGTCACACATGCTTAGACACCTGCCTACTCTCCAGGACTCATCCCTCTTACAGGTGGAGCTGGACAGTCATGCCTACTCCAGGGCATACAATACACTCTGTACTCCCACTCCCGTGGATCATCTGACATGTTGTGATTAGTGACATGTTCCCTCAGCTGTCTGCCTCTGTGTCATTGTGCTGTGGCTTCGTTGTCAGGACTACTGGTATGTTTGTCGGTTAGGGCTCAGCATGCCATCTGAGATGTGACCATGAGAGACGATACTTCTGTGACTTATAGGTGTCTGATCACTTGACTGTGCACACAGGTGTATGCGACTGTGACTTTCAGGCAGCTGTTTTTCATTCACAGCACACTGTGAGGTGCTCATGTTCAGAGAGTTGTGTTTCGTGTCCCCCATATGTCCAATTGGTATGACGTGGAAAAATAGTAGTTCAGATGATGTTGTTTTTGGGGGATGGACATGTGCACTTGTCAGTTACATAACTTGCATTCCCCATGTCCTAGGATTGTGACACAGTTCAGACTGTTGTTGGCTGGCTGCCATGGCCATGTGACTGGAGACAGTGATGTATGACTTTGCACGCATGCCTGTGTCATGGCATTAAACTTCCTAAGACTGATCCTGCAGGGGAGTGACATGTGCAACATGCACCCCATTGTGGCATTGACTATCCGGACATGGGTGGATCATGGTGTCTGGTGCTGGTATGCATCACATGCATTTCTATTTAGACTCTGGCCATCCCTTTCTCTGGACACCTGCACTGACTCAGTGGCAAGAGATGTGATGTGTGCATGTTCACATACTTCACAATGTTCCCTGCAATGGCCAACAACTGTGTAGGTGGTGCATGTGTCCACACTGGGGTCTTACCATCAGACAGGCACCAGACAGATGGGTGCAAGGGCAGGAGGGGTGTGAGTCCCATGGTTGACCATCAGACTGACAATTGGCTTCCCCGAATCTGTGTGAGGACTTTAGGCAATGTTCAACTAAGGATGCCAGGGCTTGCTCTGTGATGTGCTGTACTTACTGTGGTGTGTGCGGTCAGTGCAGGTGACTGATGTTTGTCTATTTCCCTAATTGTTTGCAGATACATCCATGGCCACAGGAGGGGACAGCTCCACGGACCAGGAGGAGCAGCGGAGCCAGACTGGGTCAGCATCTGACT
This sequence comes from Calotriton arnoldi, assembly GCA_963921515.1. NCBI lineage: Eukaryota > Metazoa > Chordata > Amphibia > Caudata > Salamandridae > Calotriton > Calotriton arnoldi. The sequence goes on from CAWUFW010009799.1 coordinate 318,004, forward strand.
AGTGGTCAGAGGGACCCAGTGGCACAGAGGGCGAGGGAGCCACACCGAGGAGTCCTCAGCACCATCCACCTCAGCTGAGGACCACAGCAGCTCGGAGGATGACTCCCTTGTGGAGGCGGGTCTCAGCAGCCACCAAAGGCCAGCTAGTCTGTCTGGCCCCGCCACCACCACCACCGCCCTCCCATTGGCTCCCATTCCTGAGGTCCGTGGAGGCTCCCGTGCTCGGGAGCGTGTCTCCTTCGTGCCAGGCAACGCACCCCCTGCCCCTGTGTCCCCTGCTGCCCTGAGTGAGGAGTCTGTGTACCTCCTTTGGCAGCTCCATGTAGGGCAGACAGCAATGCTGAGTGTCCTCCATGCACACACCACTCTGTTGACACAGCTGGTGTCGTTCATGGAGGGCATCTCGACGGGTATGTCTGCCCTACAGAGGAGCAATAAGTCCATGGACTCCTCCCTGACGGCAGCCGTGTCCCTCCTCCAACAGTCCCTCACCCCTCCCACCTCTGCCCCATCCACACTTCCTGCCACCCTACCTGTCCAAAGCACATGCACACCTGCACAATCACCCAAGCACACAGACACGAGCAGCACAGACACACCCAAGAGAAAGGCAAGACGTGCACACAAGCATCCTCAGGGGACTGATACCACACACACAGGGGATGGGGAACAGACACACACACAGGCATCCACAGTCACTCCGCAGTCCTCCAAATCCTCTCTCTCCAAGACCCCTTCCCTTGCCTCACCTGCTACCCCACCTACACAGCAGATCTTCCTGTGTGACCTCGGCCTCTTCCCCTCCAATCCTGCTGATCCAGCATACCGGGGGAAGAGGAAGTCCACCCACACAGAGGGGAGTGTCCCTCGCCCCCGGACACCCTCCCCCAGGCGCAGGCAGACACAGGACCCCATTCGGAAGTCCCCCCAGACCAGGAAGAGCAAGACCCCACCACCACCACCATGCAGCTCCACCACCCAGTCTCTCTCCTCCATCCCCCAGGCCACCACTCCACAGGTTCCCCCGCCACACCCTGCCCCAGGTTCCCCCACACACCGATACCGCATCCCCAGACTGCTTAGGCCCCCCCCTGCCACTTGCTCTTCCATCCCAACCCAGACGCTCTGCCTGTTAGTGCCACTGGTGTGGAGACCGGGTCCCCCCCTCTGTCCTGCCCACCTCATCTGCCCACCCTTCCACTCCCTTGGAGTCATGCACTGCAGTGGAGTCCACAACCACCCCGTCTGACTCGGGCACTGCAGTGGGGACCCAGTCCACTACATCAGACCAGCCCACTGCAGTGGTTGCAGCACCTACACCAACTGACTTGTGTACCACAGTGGTGCCGGCCCCCCTGAGTCAGACACCTCCACTGCAGTTGCCGGTGACACTCCTGCACCCACCACCCCTTCACTGCCTCACTCTGCCATCCCCTGATCCTGTCCATGCGGTGCCTGGCCTGCCCCTTGTATGCCCCTCCAAGGGGATGTCCCCTGTCCGTACCAGTGCAGGCAAGCAATGGGTGACCAGTTGTCACTTATCACCCTGTTGGGACTGTGATTTTGGACTGGCCATTGGCCTTAGTTTCCTTTGGACTTCAGAGTTTTCCTTGACATTTGCTGAATAAAGACTCTTTTTGTTTAATTGTGGGTTTTCTTTTGATGTACATGATGTGGATGAGTAGCATCCTGCATTTGCAGTTGTAATAGTGTTCATATCAGGAAAATGAAGTGTTGCTGTGATGGACTCCATGTGGTCCATGGGATATGTGTCCTGTTGTAGTCTGGATCTATGGCATCCTTTGCTGCAGTCTGAGGGTGTAATGTTCAGCATTTGACACAGGGATGTACGTTTAGCATTTGTAAATGAACATCTTTGTCTTACACTGATGCACATCTGGTGGGCTTACCACTGTTCAATGTTCCGATTTCCCTGACTGTGTGCCCAGCTCCCCTGGACATGCAGTTTTGCACATCAATGTCGAAGGACTCATCTGTGTATACAGTGCAACTTGCTTGACACGTGTTTTGGGTGTATGCAGATGACTGACGTGACACTCCCGTACCCAGGCTGATGTGAGCAGAGCCTTCTGTGTGTTGTAGTTGTTGACTCACTGACGGAGTGTTCTGCTGACATGTTTGGGTCGTGCACAGACAAGGTTTGGCACAGCGGACCTTCCACAGGAGTGGAGTGCCCTCATGGCAGTGTGTAATCCGGTGACATTGCGTGGGCCTGTGTTGTGTGTTGTGTAAGCATGTCTGTGCGTGTTCCCTTCCCTTTTCCTACACAGGCTGTGTCCCTAGGGATGTTCCTGTTTGTGATGCTTGCTGAGTTGTTCTGTGTTCATCCAGCATCTTGGCCCTGGTTTCTCCGTGATGTGGGTGCATGGCAAACTAATGTTCATGAGGTTGTCATCCCAGGTTGTCTTTGTTGTCAGGGCTGGGGATGTGGTCAAACGCAGATGGGACACATTCAGGATTCCCCTTGGCACTTGTTGTTTACACAAGTCATGTGATTTACAGTTTGTGGTAGCTTTCAGTGATTGTGACACGTTGTGTGTGTGACTGCTGCCACTCCTCAGGGTCAGAGCTGCAATGTTGGAAGTTGTGTACGTGTGTTCTTAGTGTGTCACCTTGGCTTCTTCGTTGGTGTGTGACTATGGCCAGGATCCCATTGATTGTGGTGGATTTCACATCATGCCCATGTACAGCGTACTGTGCTGTGTGTCAGACATTGACGAGTCTTGTTGACTGGCCATGTGTGATGGCTTTCTGCACCTTAGTTCCCACCACCACCCCTGGTATTGTCATGGGTGCATGTGCAATGTCACCAGTCCATGTGAGCTTCACTGCTGCACATTGGTGGAGATCAGGGTGTGTGGTGTTGAGTGTGTGCAAATGTGAGTTGTTGCACGGCTAGACCCCTACCTCCATATTGGCCTTGGCTGGCAGGCCGTGCTGATTGATTAGAGCTTGTGTAGGTGTGATGGTAGTTTGTTGCTCAGGACACATGGCTGTGGTTCACAGTGTGAACGACATCTACCTTTGTCATCACAGTGGGATTATCATGCAGGCTAGTGTCAGCACAATGTGGGGTCCCTGGGGGTAGTGCTGTGGTGGGTCTGTCTCTTGCTGTGTTAGATGCTGTTCCTACAAGCTTGTGTGACATGTGGGTATCCGATCCATGAGTAACTTTTGTATGGCACTGTATACACATCTGTGTGGTTGGAATTCAGGCCTCCTCATGTGTTGTGTGGTTGCCTGGGGACACTGGCACACCCCCATCACCCGTTGTGTTTGATATGCAGTGTGAGTCTGCCTGTTTGTGTTTGTGCCTTAGCACCACTGCATTGGCATATCTTGAGTGTGCCATTGGCTGTATGTTGTTTGGTGGGTTTCCCCTGCTGTCCCTGGGACTCCTAGGTCATCAGTCAGCACAATAATCATGGTTTGTATGTCCCATTGCTGCCATGGTATGGTATTTGTTCACCTCACATCTACAGTCTCCACAGGATATCTACATTTGTGTGTCCATTGGTGCAGATATGTGGGTCAGCATTATGATGGTCACTTCTGTCATTGTGTTATTTGTGAATGTTGACAATGTGGGACCCCATGGGTGATGTTTGTATGCACATGGCCAAAACGATGTTTCAGTGACACTGCACTGTTTGCCTCGACCAATCTATGTTGCTATGGGACACAAGCACTACTATGCCACTGATGTGTTTGTTGTTGTGTGACCGGGATTCATCCATGCAGTTTGGCTTTGGCAGCTTTTACCATGACTACGATTACCTTATGATCACTGTGGTGATGGTGCTTTCGGCCCCATTGCCACACTGTTCATAAATGTGCATCAGCTATGGACACCACACTTCCCTTTTGGTCACTGTGGTGATGGGGCTTTAGGCCCCATTGCCACACTGTTCAAAAAGTGCATCAGCTATGGACACCACACTTCCCTTTTGGTCACTGTGGTGATGGGGCTTTAGGCCCCATTGCCACACTGTTCAAAAAGTGCATCAGCTATGGACACCACACTTCCCTTTTGGTCACTGTGGTGATGGGGCTTTAGGCCCCATTGCCACACTGTTCAAAAATGTGCATCAAAGATGGACACCACACTTCCCTTTTGGTCAATGTGGTGATGGGGCTTTAGGCCCCATTGCCACACTGTTCAAAAAGTGCATCAGCTATGGACACCACACTTCCCTTTTGGTCACTGTGGTGATGGGGCTTTAGGCCCCATTGCCACACTGTTCAAAAAGTGCATCAGCTATGGACACCACACTTCCCTTTTGGTCACTGTGGTGATGGGGCTTTAGGCCCCATTGCCACACTGTTCAAAAATGTGCATCAGCTATGGACACCACACTTCCCTTTTGGTCACTGTGGTGATGTGGCTTTAGGCCCCATTACCACACTGTTCAAAAAGTGCATCAGCTATGGACACCACACTTCCCTTTTGGTCACTGTGGTGATGTGGCTTTAGGCCCCATTGCCACACTGTTCAAAAAGTGCATCAGCTATGGACCCCACACTTCCCTTTTGGTCACTGTGGTGATGGGGCTTTAGGCCCCATTGCCACACTGTTCAAAAGTGCATCAGCTATGGACCCCACACTTCCCTTTTGGTCACTGTGGTGATGGGGCTTTAGGCCCCATTGCCACACTGTTCAAAAAGTGCATCAGCTATGGACCCCACACTTCCCTTTTGGTCACTGTGGTGATGGGGCTTTAGGCCCCATTGCCACACTGTTCAAAAATGTGCATCAGCTATGGACCCCACAATTACCTTTTGGTCACTGTGGTGATGGGGTGTTCAAGCCCATTGCCACAGTGGCCATGGTCGGCTTGCATTGTGGAGGCCACACACATTTATGTGTGACACATGTGATAGGGGGTCACATTGTATGTTCAATGTCATGTTCAGTCTTGTAGGCATTTGACACAGACTACACACGCCTGTCAGGGTGTTGGGGGGGATGTAATTTTCTGTCATTCCTTATGTGGGAGTATGCTGGTTGTGTCATGCATTACCTGTCCTATGAGTAGGGGTGGTGTTAGTGGTAGGCATCCATCCCCCCATGAGTGGGGATGGTAGTAGTGACAGGCATCCAGCCCCCCCCTGAGTAGTGGTGGTTGTTGTGGCAGGCATCCAGGCCCCCCTGAGTAGGGGTGGTAGTAGTGGCAGGCATCCAGCCCCCTAAGGGTGGGTATGGTAGTAGTGACAGGCATCCAGGCCCCCCTGGATAGTGGTGGTGGTAGTGGCAGGCATCCATCCCCCTAAGGATGGGGATGGTAGTAGTGACAGGCATCCATGCCCCCCCTGGATAGGGGTGGTGGTAGTGGCAGGCATCCATCCCCCTAAGGGTGGGGATGGTAGTAGTGACAGGCATCCAGGCACCCATGATTAGGGGTGGTGGTAGTGACAGGCATCCAGGCCCCCCTGAGTAGGGGTGGTAGTAGTGGCAGGCATCCAGCCCCCCTGGATAGTGGTGGTGGTAGTGGCAGGCATCCATCCCCCTAAGGATGGGGATGGTAGTAGTGACAGGCATCCAGGCCCCCCTGAGTAGGGGTGGTAGTAGTGACAGGCATCCAGGCCCCCTGAGTAGGGGTGGTAGTAGTGGCAGGCATCCAGCCCCCTAAGGGTGGGTATGGTAGTAGTGACAGGCATCCAGCCCCCTGGATAGGGGTGGTGGTAGTGGCAGGCATCCATCCCCTAAGGGTGGGGATGGTAGTAGTGACAGGCATCCAGGCACCCATGATTAGGGGTGGTGGTAGTGACAGGCATCCAGGCCCCCTGAGTAGGGGTGGTAGTAGTGGCAGGCATCCAGCCCCCTAAGGGTGGGTATGGTAGTAGTGACAGGCATCCAGGCCCCCTGGATAGTGGTGGTGGTAGTGGCAGGCATCCATCCCCTAAGGATGGGGATGGTAGTAGTGACAGGCATCCAGCCCCCTGGATAGGGGTGGTGGTAGTGGCAGGCATCCATCCCCCTAAGGGTGGGGATGGTAGTAGTGACAGGTATCCATGCCCCCGAGTAGGGGTGGTGGTAGTGACAGGCATCCAGGCCCCCTGAGTAGGGGTGGTAGTAGTGGCAGGCATCCAGCCCCCTAAGGGTGGGTATGATAGTAGTGACAGGCATCCAGGCCCCCTGAGTAGGGGTGGTGGTAGTGGCAGGCATCCATCCCCTAAGGATGGGGATGGTAGTAGTGACAGGCATCCATGCCCCCTGAGTAGGGGTGGTGGTAGTGACAGGCATCCAGGCCCCCTGAGTAGGGGTGGTGGTAGTGACAGGCATCCATCCCCTAAGGATGGGGATGGTAGTAGTGACAGGCATCCAGCCCCCCTGAGTAGGGGTGGTGGTGGTGGCAGGCATCCAGGCCCCCTGAGTAGGGGTGGTGGTAGTGGCAGGCATCCATCCCCCTAAGGGTGGGGACGGTAGTAGTGACAGGCATCCAGCCCCCTGGATAGGGGTGGTGGTAGTGGCAGGCATCCATCCCCTAAGGGTGGGGATGGTAGTAGTGACAGGCATCCAGCCCCCCTGGATAGGGGTGGTGGTAGTGGCAGGCATCCATCCCTCTAAGGGTGGGGATGGTAGTAGTGACAGGCATCCAGGCACTCATGATTAGGGGTGGTGGTAGTGACAGGCATCCAGGCCCCCTGAGTAGGGGTGGTAGTAGTGGCAGGCATCCAGCCCCTAAGGGTGGGTATGGTAGTAGTGACAGACATCCAGGCCCCCTGGATAGTGATGGTGGTAGTGGCAGGCATCCATCCCCCTAAGGATGGGGATGGTAGTAGTGACAGGCATCCAGCCCCCCTGGATAGGGGTGGTGGTAGTGGCAGGCATCCATCCCCCTAAGGGTGGGGATGGTAGTAGTGACAGGCATCCATGCCCCCCCGAGTAGGGGTGGTGGTAGTGACAGGCATCCAGGCCCACCTGAGTAGGGGTGGTAGTAGTGGCAGGCATCCATCCCCCTAAGGGTGGGTATGGTAGTAGTGACAGGCATCCATGCCCCCCTGAGTAGGGGTGGTGGTAGGCATCCAGCCCCCCCTGAGTAGGGGTGGTGGTGGTGGCAGGCATCTAGCCACCCATGAGTAGGGGTGGTTGTAGGGTGGTGTTGGTGGTAGGCATCCATCCCCCTATGGGTGTGTATGGCATTGGTGTTGGCCATCCCACCCCTATGGTTCTGCTGTTGCTTGTGTGCGTCATTTGTGCATCCCTATGTGTGTGTGACATATTTCGGGTACGTGTAGTGAAGTAAATCTAATCTTCAACTCAGGGATCTTATTAATATAGAGAACTTTACAGAAGCTGAAATATGAAAAGACATCTTTATTAAACTTACATAAGTGAGGCCACGTCACACAGAAGCCGTAGCAACTGTATGAGGCAGTCTGAGGAATACAAAGAACAGAGGCCTTTTATATGCTCTCAGGGTTACAAACTTCAGCATACAAGTAAGGGGCAGTCCTAGCTTGTGCAAGCATGCAAAATACCTAACATTCCTTCTTTACAGTTTACCATTCAGATATTTACAACATTGAAAAAGCAGAGTCATGATGACAAGCCCATTTTCAGTTTGTCCATCCCAAGACCAATTTCCCGGCAAGGCCCGACATTCTCATCAGATATCAGATGGACCCCTAATAAAATCGGGCACCTCCTCCTCGTAAAGCAAGTCATAAAGAAAGAAACATAGACAGGTGTGTGAGAGATTAGGAGTGGTTTGAATGTGATGAAAGGTTTATGGTTTGCTGTGCCTTGATACTAATCTTGATCGGTCACTGGGAAAGGAACTGGTCGAACAGGTTTGGCTTCAGGCAGTGGAGTCAGCTTGCCCAGGTCACACAAAAGTCAACAAAGGTGTACGTGTCCTTCAGACTCGTTTTGGCCTTAGTTATCAGCCTATGTGAGGGCAACCACTTAAAATGGCTGCCATGCACAAAATGGAACCCGAGGGTTCAGGACGAAATCCCTGATTTGAAGGTGATCCAGCCATTCGAACACGCCGAAATTGCCTGGATATAGTATGTTCGTCATTGTCGTTCTGCTGATACCAAAATCGTCATGATTCGACGATGCTTATGACACGAAGCCAAAATTTCAAGTACTACAGTAGTTTGTTTGTATTGTTGGTGTTTGACTTACCGTCTGCGCCGTACGCGTCCGTGCCGGTCCCGGTAATAGATGTAGAGTATAGGTAGGACCTGCGCAATGGGATTCATGCTTGGATCGTCTCGTTCGGGTTTCTCGTGTCTTCGACTCGTACTCGTCGCTGGCTTGTTCGTCTCGTAGCCGTGGATCGTCTTGTGGCGCACAACGGAGCTTATGTACGGCTCTCCTGGATGCTCAAACGTGCCGGATGTAGCGACGGGTTCGGCGCGTACGGAATGCGCATCGTACTAGTCCGGCCGGAAGGTGCTGTGTATTTGCTTCCGTGCGGCTCGAATCGGCGTTTACGGATCCGGCTCGGGTGGGGAACAGGAGCTGGATTGGGTGAGTACGGCTCGTTCGGTAACTGGGTTGTTATACGCATCGTACTTGTTCGTCCGGACGAGTGTACGATTCGGTCGGGAAACACGCATTCGGCTTGTATTTTTTCCGGACGAATACTGTTAGGTGCGCTTCCGGCAGGGATCGGAATCGACCCCATAGTGTTTTTTGCACGGACAGGTTAATCTATACACCACATATTTAGATTCACATGTGATGTGATCATGGATAAATTCCGTTCTCCCATTCTGTAGTTCATATTTCGTAAGATTCTGACAATACTCACAGGCTCAACATTTTGCACATTTCCAAAAGCCTGGAGTGTTGAGCCAAGAAGATGTTTTTGGTTCATGTATTTGTAGATGGCTCTGTGTCAGAATGTCTGATAAGGAGGCTGTCTTCCTATAGGTGATACTAGGAGTTGGCGTCAATATCTTTCTCAGGGTTTCATCTAGCCTCAAGATTTTCCAATTTCTGCTGACAATGCCTTTAATTTCTCCACTTTGATTATTAAAATCCATGATTAATCGTGTTGTTGTGTCTTCCTCGCTATTCTCATCATAGGTTTTTCTTTTCTTTTTGCTTGTGAAGGTATCAGGAGATCAGGTCTTGCTTTCAATTCAACTCTAGATTTTGCATTTTCAATGACTTCCATGGGATAACCTCTCTCAGTGAACCGGCAACTCATTTCGTCAATCTCATGGTTCAAATCAGTGGCTTCAGAACAGTTCCTTTTTGCGCGAAGCATCTCACCATACGGTATGCTCCACTTTAATTTCTGGGGGTGTCCACTATTAGCGTGCAATATACTATTACATGAGGTTGGCTTTCTATGCATTTTGGTGCACACCCTTTGTTCTTTGATGAAAACTTCAACATCTAAAAAGATGATCCTTGTTTCACTGATTGTCGACGTGAAGGTTAAGTTGTATTTGTTTTCATCAAGGGAGTCAATGAAGTGCTGTAAGTCGACGCGATCTCCCTCCCAGATGATGAAGAGATCGTCAATAAATCGACACCAGATTTTTATTTTTGAATGTGCTTGTTTTTCCAAGACCTCTGTCTCCCAGACTGCCATCAGTAGATTAGCATATGTAGGGGCAAAGGATGTCCCATGGCAGTACCTTGTTTCTGCCTCTAGAGATCGCCTTTGAAGAGAAAAATGTTGTGGTGTAAGCAGTAGGTCAGCATTTCTATTAGCATTTCGGAATGTTCCAAGTAGCTTGTTGATCTTGCCCTTAGGAATTCTATGCCATTGTTATGGCGGATTGACGTGTATAAAGATGAAACGTCTATTGTCGCCATAATTAGACCCTGTTGCCAGTTAATTTTCTGAATCTTGTTGAGAAAGTCCATTGTATCCCTCAAATACGATGGTAGGGAGGTTACGTAATTCATCAAGAAGATGTCTACAAATCTAGATGTTGTTTCTAATAGAGATCCGATAGAACTGACTATTGGTCGTCCCGGTGGGTTGTTAATTGCTTTATGGACTTTCGGTAGAAAGTAGATGGTAGCTGTAATTGGGTGGTCTGTCTTCAAGTACAAATATTCTTCCAGATCAATTAGGTCTTTTTCTTTCCATTCTAGTAACATCTGATGATATTCTTTTGTCCAGAGCTCTATCGGATTGTCCACGAGTTTTTCATAATGATCTTCATTATTTAATTGTCTCATAGCTTCGATGATGTAATCACTCATGTTTTGGACCACAATGTTACCGCTCTTATCTGAGGCTTTAATTATGATCTCTGGATCTTCTCATAATTCTTTCAATACTTTGTACTCTCCTGCTGTCATATTCCTTGTTTTCTTATTCTTTAACTTTTTATTTATAAAATTTGTTGATATTTTGTTAATCTCTTCTACCATTATCTTGTGGAACAGGTCAATTTTATTCCCTGGCGGGAGTTGTGGACAGTATGTCGATTGTTTTTTAAGACCACTCTCACCCCCTCTATTTGTGACTATCCCTAGTCTGTTGCACAATTCCTTATCGGACTCATAAGGTTGTTCTGTTCTCCCTGTTGTGTGCTCCTCTTCTTCCTCCAGGGATGTCAATGTTCTTAAGGTTGGTACATCTTTTTGTGTTATGGGTGAAATTTCCTGTTTGTCTGTTGTTGGATAGTCTGGTCTGATGGTCTTTTCTGCAAAGTATTTTTTGAGTTTAACTTTTCGGCAAAATTTGTATAAGTCAATCCGTAAATTTGGTATGTCAATATCCTTGTTGGGGCAGAAAGTTAGTCCTTTGTTGAGCAGTCGAATTTGAGTTTCACTTAGTACTTTCTTAGATATATTGATTACTAAGTTGTTTTCGGTGAGGCTTCTTTTGAGTCTTACTTTTGCTTTCCTCTTCCTTTCTTTGGTTTTGTTCTGTCTTCTGCCCCTTCTGGTGATATTTTGGCTTGTCCTCTCCCCCACGAGGTTCCTCTTCCTTTTCCTCTTTGCCGCGTTATCATTTGCGCCAAGCGCATGTCCCCACAAAAATCCAAGGCTGTTGCACTTGTCTCTTCATCCGCAGAACTTGGATCAGAGCTGTCCACTACTTCTGATGTTTCATTTCCTGTTATTCCTGCATATCTGTCCATCACAGCCCTGTTCCTATGTATATCATACTTTCTAGCAAAAGTATATATTCGTCCACTGGTGTAGTCAATTCTATCTCTGTTAAATTTATTTGCTTTTCTTTTTTCGACATCTGCTTCATGTTTATTGATCTTATTCTCCATGCTTTCAATCAATCCTGTGTTCTCTTCTGTTGTTGGATATTGGGTTAATTCTTGTTCTAGATCTTCAATTATTTTAACCAATTTCTCCAATTTCCTCTCTGCATGTATGATTAATGTCCTCATGAGTTTAAATGAGCATTCATTTGTGTCTAACTGCCATTGTTTAATCAGATCTGCATCTAAGTCACTGAGTGTGGGCATAATCAGGATTCGCAGTCCTCTTGGTATTCTCTTAAACTCAATGTATTTTTCCAATGTCGTTTTTTCCCACCATTTGTTTACTTCTAAGATGCGATTCTGCTGCAGTTCTCTTAAGACACATATAATCGTTCTCCTTTTCCTTTCTCCCGATGTTTCCCCAGTGTTAACACTTGTCGAGGGTATGGCATCGTCATTCAGCAGTTCACTGGCTCTTTGCATGCGATTTCTACTTTTCTCAGTCATTTTAATCAGTGAAGTTCGATTATTTCTATTTGTTTGCTCCTTAGTTGTGGTGTGTTGATTTATATACTCAGTATCCTAGGTCTGAATTCAGACTTAAAGGATTCCTTCCCTTGCCGCTCTCGCTATAGTATTTATACTGTAGCTGTTCGAGGATATGCTTACGGGGATAATCTGAGTCAAGACAACTTCCGTTATTGATTGTCCTGTCCGTTCCTTCAATAGGCTCGGTGAGTCCCGATATATATACAAAATAATCAACCCAAACTTCAATCCAAGAAAGGGAGCCGGCACTCGACTTCGAGTGCCGGCTCCCTTACTTGGATTGAAGTTTGGGGAGATTATTTTGGATATTTCTAGCGCTAGCGGAGGCGCTGTTTTCCGAGCACCACCAGCGATCTGGCAGCACGCCAGCATACCGCAACCTCTTTTTCTTGGATATTATCTACTGGCGGTCGCCAGTAGATAGTTATAGTTAGGACCTATTTTCCATAGGAAATCCGCGACATTCTATTTGAAATAACTCTTGCGTCGGTTGACGAATCTTCACGAAATTTTCAAACTTTATGGCCCGCTCTGGTCCGCTCCTACCCTGAAAGTCTCAGGGTGATTCGTCAAGCGGGGGCCGAGAAAAAGGGGGTCCCAAAACGTGTTTTTCCCATTCATTTTCCCATAGGAAACTTTAGACACGGCTACAGCCCGAACTGCTGAACGGAATTACACCAAATTTGGCAAAGAGGTAGTTCTTGGTTCAGAAAGAACCCTTTTTGTTAAATGGTGTAAATCCGTTCAGTAGTTGTGGAGAAATTAAAAAAATAAGAGTCAAAAAATCAATTTCCCATAGGAAACTTTAGACACGGCTACAGCCCGAACTGCTGAACGGAATTACACCAAATTTGGCAAAGAGGTAGTTCTTGGTTCAGAAAGAACCCTTTTTGTTAAATGGTGTAAATCCGTTCAGTAGTTGCTGAGAAAATCAAAAGTAAAAGTACATATATATCTATGGCCGCGTCGGATTCGCGCACCCTCCCGATCACGAGCTGTCTGCTAATTGGCTGTCAACACTCCAAACCAGGAAGTGTTGGCAGCCATCTTGTTCCTCGGTAGAACCGAGGAACAAGAAAGCAGTAAAAAAGTGCGCAAAACACACAAAGGGGGCAGGGTAGAAACACCCTGACCCCCTAGGTCTGCTCAGGGGGTCCCACAAGGACCCCCTGGGCAGAAAAAAGCATTTTTTTTTTAAAATCGGCAGGATGCGCTCAGGGTGCGTGGATCCTGCCGCAAAAAAAAAAAATCGAAGGGCGCTCTCCCGCGCTTCGATTGTATTTTGCCCCCGGGTGGCCCAAGTCCCGGGGGCATGGTGGGGGGTTACATTTATGTATGGGGGCCTCAAAGGGCCCCCAAGCCCGGGGACCGCCACCCCCGGGGCTTTCATTTTAAAATGGTGCGGGAGGGCACTCGGCCCTCCCGCAGCCCCGAGGACCACCACCTCCCGGGGCTTCTTTTTTTAAGAAAAATTTCCTGTGTGGGGGCTCGAGCCCCCCACACGCCCGAGACCGCCACCTCCCTGGGACACTAACACATTTAAAATGGGGGTCCGTTTTGGACCCCGACGCCCAGGGACCACCACCTCCCGGGGCTGTGCTGATGTGGGGAGGGGGCCGCGCGGCCCCCTCCTGGAGCCTGTGGTGGTCCTGGGGACCGCCACCCCCAGGGCCGGCTCTTGCAGTGTCCCGGGGTGCCTACCCCCGGGACACTGCTGTTTTGCAATGACAGGACGGGAGCCTCGCGGCTCCCGTCCTGTCATTACAAGCTGCTGGATATTGGAAGAGAGAGCAGAGAAACCTGCTCTCGCTCCAATATCCAAAGACAATAGCTTTTCCACATGGGGAGCAGCATGTTAGCTGCTCCCCATGTGGAAAGCAATGCCGGCTCCCTTAGGACACGGGGAGCCGAGCGGGACTGTGGGGGTTTGGGTACCCCCACAGTCCCCAACAAGAGGCCAGGCCCCGGGGATGGGGTCCCCGGGGCCATAAGTAGCTCGGGAGGGGGGCCACGCGGCCCCCTCCCCAGAAATATATATTTTTTTAAATTAAAAAAAAAAAAGGCCTGCCCCGGGGGATGGGGTCCCCGGGGCAAAGGAGGCCTGAGGAGGGGGACCACGCAGCCCCCTCCTTAAAAATTAATTTAAAAGTGTGGCCATGCCCCGGGGGATGGGGTCCCCGGGGCAGGATTCGGCCACGGGAGGGGCCACGCGGCCCCCTTCCCGTTTAATTAAAAAAAAAAAAAAGGGGGTAAGGCCCTGGGGGATGGGGTCCCCAGGGCCCAAAAATAGGAAAAAGGAAGGGGGGCCACACAGCCCCACTTCAGGAAAAAAAAACAAAAAAAAAACGATCGGGCCCGCAGGCCCCGCCCCCTTCCTTCACCACTCTGCAAACGCGCCCCCTGTGAAGGGTGATTTTTATGTACTTGGGCACATCCCCAATGTTGTTGGTGCCATTGACTGCACACATGTTGGCCTAGTTCCACCACAGGCACGGGAGCACATCTATAGGAATAGGAAACATTTCCATTCCATCAATGTGCAGGTGGTGTGCCAGGCCGATATGATCATCTCAAACATCTGTGCCAAATTTTCTGGCTCCGCCCATGACTCCTACATCATGTGTAACAGCATCGTGCCACAGCTGATGGATAATCTGCTTCCGGAGCGTGCATGGATTGTGGGTGAGTACGCAGTGTCAAGTAGCGTGCTGTGTGTGTGACATGCTGTCTTCTGCCACAGTTGTATTACAAAGTTGGTCTGTGTATCTCGCACCTAGGTGATTCTGCATATCCCAACCGTCCTTGGTTGCTGAGCCCACTGCAAAATCCCAGGACCCCAAGTGAAGTCCGCTACAATGATGCCCATGGGAGGACACGTCGTGTGGTGGAACGTACTTTTGGTCTCCTGAAGTCACGGTTTCGCTGCCTGGACAGGACCGGAGGTGCATTGATGTACTCGCCCAAAAAGGTGTGTCAGATTGTAGTTGCATGCTGCATGCTCCACAACCTGGCCTTGCGCAAGGAGATCCCCCTGCTCCTGGACGCTGATGATCAGCCGAGGCCCCCGCCTGCAAACCAACCCATGTCCAGTGACGAGGATAGTAGAGAGGAGGAAGGTGTTGACCTGCGTCAACAGCTCATCAACCGCTACATCACTTGAAGGTGAGTGACAATGTACAACAGACCCATTGTCTGCTGATGTTGTTGTTGGTGAAAAGGTCTATGTGAGCTTCGTAACTCCAGCCTGTTGTTGACTCAGTGCTGGCTGCCAACGTTTCTTGGACAGGGCAGTTTGGCACAGTTCCAGTATGTCTATGTCCGTACTGTTGCTCATTGTGATGTGTGCATGTTGGAGCACCTTGATGACAGGTGTTGTGTGATGGCTGTGATGCCACCGAGTAACTAGTGAATATTGTTATGTTGTGTTTTTCCAGGTCCCATCAGCCTCTCCTTCCCTACAAACAATCTGTGCTCCTGGTACATTGTACTCATGGTGAACATTGCACATCCTGTGATTAAAACACGGAGCAGACACAACAACATTGGTGTGTAAGGAGTGTTTATTTATAATGGGTACATGTGACAGTGGAGTGCATATTTACCAAAAGGTGAATGGGGAAGCAATGAGTTGTCAGTGATGGAAGATGAGACAATCAAGTAGTCACCACATAGATGTGGTGACCCAGTCCAACAGACGGATGCCATTCACATGGCAGTGTGGGGAAGGACAGTCTACGAAGTCCATGGCAGGGTGAAGAGGGGTGCCATCATGGTTGGCTCCTTGACTGGCGTTTGGCAGGTGCTTTGCCACGGGATACTCCCAGGGATTTCTTAGGACGGCCCCTTGATCGTTTGGCAGGGGGGGCCTCTGCTGCAGGGCCAGTGGGGTCTGAGGAGTCCCCCCTCTCCGTGGCGGCAGGGGAGGATGTGGAACTGTCATCCTGCGGGCCACCGGAGGGAGGTGGAGGTGTTGTTTGTGCCGCAGGCCTGGCCCTCATTATCGCCACTAGCTGGCCCAAGAGGTCCACGATTTGGCCCATGCAGGTGTCTATGGACCTCAGCAGCAGGCGGAGCTTGCGGGAATCTTCCTGAGCCTGGCCCGTTTGTCCCTGGGCCCGTTCATAGGCCCCAATGACTCTGGTGATGTTGTCCAGGGCTTCGGTCCCAGTGTCAGTTTGGCTCAGACTCCTCCTTGCCCTCCCATCTGCCCTGCTGTGACGGACCTGTTGCCTCACCACTGCACGCACCTGCATACTCTCCCTGCACTCCTCTGTTGTTGGGGTGGGGTGGTCATCCTCTGGGGCAGGGCGAGTGTTGCAGGCAGCACTGGTGGTTGTGGTGGTGGAGGCCGCAGAGGTCGTTCCAGCAGGGGTCAGCGTGGTTGTTGTTGTTGCTGATGTGGAGGGGGGGACAGTGGGGTCCTGGGACCTGTTGCGCCCTGGCATGCCAGATGGGCCGGCTTCAAGCTCCGCATCCTCGAAATCCAGGGAGTCATCATCAGTGAGTCCATGTTCTGGGGGTGGAGGCTGGCTCTGCAGGTTGGTGTTGTCATCCTCTGCAGTCAGTCCTTGGTCACCTGTGGGACAGAGGGGAAATGGTCACTGACGGGCACCCCTCAGGCTTGTTGTTCAATGTATCTTATTTGCAGGTCATGCAACACACAGTTTACTAGTTTGCACATTGCATGTCTGCACAGTACGGTGCATCTTGACAAGATGTGGAGGTACATACATTAATGTTCAACAGTGTGACATGTCAATGGATACCATGCCCCACGTGGAACTTTTGTGATTATGTGAACATGTTGTCATCTGTCAACTGGCGGCTATACGACTTTATGTGCGGCATCTTTGCTGATTACTCTGCCTGGCATGTGTTACATCTGCGCATGAACTAGCCATTGTCATCTCATGCATACCTTTGTCATGTCCTGTGCTTTGATTTATTTGTTCTACAGACCATGCTTCCTTTGTTTTCATGTGGTCCTTCAAGCTCAGCCCACATGGATCTTACAGGTAGTATTTAGTGCTGTACATGTCTGGGCCCGGATTCACTTCAACATGGTATTTGAGTCAAACTTTTGTTTCTGTGACAGTTACATACGCTTAGCTGTCTGCACACTGTAATTTGATATTGTATCTGTGTCAATTTTGTTGGGATGTGAGGGCTGGTGTTGTCATATGGCTCCATGCTTTTGGGAAGGAATGGTGGTGTGCATGCACTGTCTACTTACCTGTTCTGTTGTCACATTGGGGTGGACTTTCTAACACATCTCTCTGGCTGTGTGTTTATTTTTTATTTTTTTAAAAATATTTTTATTGAAGATTTTTAAATTATAAACAGCATCCATAATACATATATAATTCATACACAAATGAGGATAAATACTTCCATATTTTATCTTCCAGAATTTACAAAATCAGATTACATTCTTACTTTAAAACGGTTTTTTTCCCGACATATATATATTTTAAGTGATTTCTCAAAAAAATAAGGGACCAGCAAAAAAAAATCAAATCAAAACAAAACAAAACAAAACAAGCCCCAGCAAAAATCCAAATATATTTTATCCAATGTCCCATGTCAATCCAATTTCGGGAATCAGAACCTAAATTAGGTTTGGGATTCTTTCCAGTTATAAATCGGGTCCCAGATACGTTTCCCCAAAATTCTCCCTCTTTTACCCCGCCGCTCATAAATTCCCCTCTCAAGGTTAAACATCGCGAGTAATCTGGCTAACCATAGTTGGAAAGTTGGGGCAGTTTGATCTAGCCAAGCTGCGGCAACACATATTCGGAGAACTGCCATAGCTACAAACAAAAAACGAAAATGCGGGGCTTGCCCCTGGGAGTTATCAATCCCAAGAAGTATTAGGGTTGGGGTAATTTTAATTTTGATATCCAGGGTGTATTCACAAAAAGCCGTAATGGAAGATTTTATTGAGTCAAGGCGCGGGCAGGTGGAGAACATATGAACTAGATCCACTTTTAATAAATTACACCGTGGGCACCTAATTCCCACCTGTCCTCCCCATTGTGCTATCCTTGCCGGGGTATAGTAAAGAGAGAATAGCGTCTTAAAGTGCTGTGCCTGAAGCCCAGCCGAGCATAGCACAGTCTGCCCCAACTCTAAAGAATCAAAGAAGTTATCCGGTTCAGTGCCCAACCTATCTTTCCATTTTTCACCATGCTTTTCTAAATCATCATGCTTCAGTGATGTAAGTTCACCATAAATTCCTTTTATATTACAACCCTTGCTGCTTCTTATAACATCTATAGCTTTATTACTACAAAAGCCATTACCACCACCTAGCTTTTTACCCAAGAAGCTTCTAATTTGAAGATATTTAAAAAAATTCTTCGAGCTTAACCCAAATTTGTCCTGGATATCCTTAAATTGGAGCATTCCCTCGGAACCCATCAAGTCACCCACTTTCACGAGACCATACCCGGCCCATTCTGCCATAATCTGATCTGAAAAAATTTCCGGGAGCATGGGGTTACCATACATCTGAGTATAAAAATTCATTCTGCCCAAACCAATCTTTTTCTTAAAGGCAGCCCAGATTTTAAAGGCTGCTAACATGGTCTTAAACTTCGTTCTTTTATAGTAGCTCGGCTCACTGAATTTCAGAAAACAGTTCGCAGCATCCTTACCCACCAATAGCCGATAAACATCAGGCAGCGAATCCACCGCACTTGATTCTGCTGAGTAGCCACCAAACAACAGCCACATATAGTGGAGTGCTGCAGCCCAATAATAGAATCTAAAATCTGGGAGTGCCCGACCCCCTCTCTCCGAGGGCAAAGACATATAACGAAGGGCTCTCCTTGTTTTGCCATGAGATCAAACAAATCGATTTACCAAACTTTCTAAAGCAACAAACCATTGCTTCCCGAATTCTAAAGGAATAGCCCTGAATAAATAGAGTATTTTGGGTAGAAATACCATTTTAACCACGTTACAGCGACCTACTAAAGATAAATGTAAATTATGAAAATTATCAAAATCTTTCCTTGCCTTCCGGATTATAGGGTCCGTGTTCATTGCAACTAGTGAGTTCAAATCAGTGGTTATAAAGATACCCAGATAAACCGCTGAATCTATTACCCGTGGGTCAGAAAAGCTAATTCCCCGATTAATAACTATCTGGGTCTTCTGTTTATTCAGGGCATATCCCGAGATCCTACCAAATATTGAAGCAATCTTCTCAACTTCCGCTATTGCTGCCAATGGATCGGGGGTTACTAAAGCCACATCGTCAGCATAAGCAAGGACTTTGGTTTGAATATCATGATAAATCATTGGCTTGATTTCCTGGCAACCTTCTAAAAGCCGGATTAAGGGATCTATGTATATAGCGAATAAAAGGGGTGAGCATGGGCAACCCTGCCGGGTGCCCCGTTTAATCTCAAAAGATGTTGTGTATTTCGCGTTAATTCTTAATCGGGCTGTTGGTGCATTATACATAGCACGAATAGCTACAATAAACCCCTGCCCAACTCCGAACCATTTCATTGCTTCCCATAAAAGTCCCAGGAGACCCTATCAAAAGCCTTTTCTGCATCCAGAAGCAGCAAAGCCATAGGGTCCCCTGAGACTTCTGCCGCGTCGAACAGTGTTATTACACGTCGAATATGCTGGGTAGTACCCCTCCCGGGTATAAACCCGTGCTGGCATGGGTGGATGGTTTTAGCAATAATTGTGTTCAATCTAGTCGCTAAGGCTTTTGAGAAGATCTTTGAATCACTATTTATAAGTGTAATGGGCCTATATGACCCAGGCTCCTGGGGTGACTTACCTTTTTTTAAAAATATTATGATGTCAGCGCCTGCCCATGATGCAGGAGCTGAGCTCCCTAATTGTGCACAATGTATCGTTTCAACAAGGACAGGTCCAATTTCGTCCACAAAGATCTTATAAAATTCCAATGGGATCTGATCCGGTCCCGTAGCCTTACCCGAAGGAAGATTTCTTAACGCGTCGTAAATCTCATCCTGCGTCAGAATTACCTCTAACTTTTCCCTATCTGCAGATTTGATGCTCTGCAGAGGTATACTATTGAGGAGATCCTGAGCTGAGTTTTGCGGATCCTGAGATTCCTCCCCATATAGTCGTTGATAAAATAGCCGAAAAACTACCTGAATCCCACGTGGGTCAGTAACCAAATTTCCACAATCATCTTTGATCTCATTAATCTCACTGGCAGCACATCTTTGTCGGAGTCTTACTGCCAAAGTATGACCTACCCGCTCGCTAAATTCATAGCATTGCTCTTTTTTTGCTAAAAAGCGTACTGAAGCCTTTGCAGCAGCCCTTTCACCTATTTCCGCTTTTGCCCAAGCCAGCCGATGCAAAATATCAGTAGTGACTGAGCCAGCTTTAACCGCAGAGGCTAGTTCCTCTTCAATTCTAGCTAGATTTTTGTGGAGTGTTTCTTCATGTTGCGCCTCTTTTTTTTGCCGGGAGAGGCTAAAACTAAGAGTCTCGCCTCTAACCCCTGCTTTAAAAGCATCCCAAACAACTCCTGTGCTGGCACTATGCCTATTTATATCGAAAAAGGCCGTAATCCACCCCTTCATATAAGAAACATACTCAGAATCTATTAAAAGCCCTCTTTCAAAGGTCCAAGTCCGCTCAGCCCGTTCTCCTTTAGTAAAGATCAAATTGAGAACCAAAGGGTTATGATCCGACAATATCCTAGGGAGTTTCTCAATTGTAACCCGGTACACCAAAGAGTGTGAAACAAAAAAATAGTCAAGTCGAAAAATCGCATTGTGTGGGGCAGAAAAAAAGGTACTACCGTCATCATTAATTTTTAAATAATTCCATACATCTATAAGTCCGTGATTCTTAATCAAATTAGTGAGTGCCTTAAAAACCTTTCTTTTGCGTCCAACGTATTGGTTACCGGGATTACCCCAAAGTCCTCCTAGCCCATTTATATTAAAGTCACCGCATACTATAAGTGGAGTAGGCCATTGGGCAAGTTCCCTATCCAAAAACTCCAATACCTCAGGATCATCAGCTGTTGAGTCATACAGCGAGCACACAGTGAATAATTCCCCAGCAAACCCACACTCTGCTAGAACCCATCGTCCCCACCTATCTGACAATGTCCTTTTAACTATTAAATCTTTCCTACGAGTAAGGATAGCTACCCCTCTGGTTTTAGTGCCTTGCTTTGTAGCCACCAACAATCTAAAGCCTAATTGTTCTAAAATCCCTGCTCTAGTATGCTCTATGTGCGTCTCCTGTACGCATAATATGTCAGCACGTAGAGCTTTCAGTATTGTGCAGACCTTTGTCGCTTAGCTTGATCATTAAGCCCACAGATATTGATAGATACGATCTTAAGATTCATGAAAGTCATAAAATAACTTTAAATGATTGCCGTCCTGCATTGAATTTAATACTTATTTTACGCCTCTTTCTCCGAGCTAGGCTCGCCTCCGTCCCTTCTTCTTTACAAAAAGACCAACTTCTGGATTTCCTAAACCTTTTACCTGAAAATTTCCTCATACGTAGTGCTCTACTATGCTGTGAAAAACCCCTACCCCCCAAACCCAACCACCCCCTCACCCCCACCCCCCCAACAACCCATACAGGCAAATAGGTCCAAAAATGACCTATGTGTGGCAACCAATCTCACCTCTCGTGCCGCCGCACATTCTTCTCCCCACAGACCACAAAATAAGCCAACACCTCCCATCCCCCTCCCCCCCCCACCCAACCTGGTAACAAGCCAGCACTGAAACAAAGAGAAGAGAAGAAGTGTGCACAATCCTTAATCCATAGTCCTATTAGACAATCATCAAAGCCCGATTTAGCTTAGCGGGTAGCCGCCTTTCCTTTGGCCTCCTTAAACTCCGTCAGGAATTCTTGTGCCTTCACCTCAGAGGAAAACATTCGAACCCGCCCATTAATTATAACTTTAAGACGAGCAGGAAATAACAGGTACGCTTCACAGCCCACCCCCTGAAATGCTGTTATCAGTTGCCGAAGTCTCCATCTACGCTCCACTGTAGCGTGGCAGAAATCGGGGCGTGCAAAGAAAGTGTGCCCATCAAAAGTCCTCTTGGCATCAGGCTTGGCCTTGTCTATAATGGCTTGTCTAAGGAGAAAGTTCCCAAAATATATCAAGATTGCTCTCGGGTACATGTCCGGCCTAGATGGAACATTCTTCCTCAGCACCATTGGGAAACGATGGGCCCGTTGGACCTCCATATCCCAATTCCATTGGGCAAGGTCCGGAAAGGCCCCCTTTAACAAAGACACCACAAAAGACACTATATTGGCCCCTTCCGCGTTTTCGGCAACCCCCAATAAGCGAACATTGTTCCTCCGTTGGCGATTCTCGAAATCTTCGAGTTTCCAACAAACATCCACTGCTTGCTTTTCTTGCTGCACCTTAAATTCCTGTAGCTTATTGACTTCCTCTTCCAGAGCCACAGTTCTATCCTCCACATGTGTGACCCGCTCGGCCATTTCTGTACAGAGTTTATTTGCTTTGCGGATAGAAGCTTGCAGCTTTTTAGTAGCTTGTAACGATCTTCTACTTTCCATTCTGGCCTCTTCCTGCATTTGTTTTAAAGTAGAATATACCAAGTCCAATGTAGGTGGGGCGGGAGGCCCGGAGGATGCAGCCGAGCCATCTAGTTCTGTTCGCCCATTATTCTCATAAACCATACTAGTAGCTGAGTAATCCCATTCTAATTTTCTTGCCATAGCCATGTCGGTCTGAGCCGAGCTACCTCTGGATCTGTTTCTTCGCTTTTGAAGTACAACTTAGCTACGAGGGCCTTTTTGTACGGTAGAAGACTCTTCAGAATCAGTTTCTTCAGTGGTGTTAAATTCGGTAAGGGCAGGAGATTCAGAGTCATCGTTAAGAGAATAAAATTGGTCCCCCTCTGGAGATCCGTGCGTCGTCTCAAGATGCCGTGGAGCTTGGTCTGCCAGTGTGGTAGCGGAGACCCCCTCAATTAAGACAAGGCTTGAGCAGGCATTATCGTCACCAATTATATTCTTAGTCTCTATCCGATTTCTTGCCACCGAAGCCGGTAACCCGGTGGGTTCAGATGTGTTGTCGTTTCTCTGAACAGACTCAGCGCGATCACCCTGCTCTGCGCAGTCCCCCCACTCATCGCCCTGCACAGCGCTGTCACCCTGCTCCTCCAGTGCCACCATGTGAGGGGCTTCAGTAGTGGCATTCTCTGAAAGTTCAACATTCTCTGTAGTTCGATCTATGCAAGCCCTTTGAGATTCTTGTGTGAGCTAAATCTGAGGCTGGATACAGTCCGCTGACAAACCCTGCTCCGGTCCAGATTTTACCTGCAGTTCGCTCTCAGAGCTCTCAGGACTCAGCTGTGTAAGCTGTGTCGGATCCCGAGCTCCTGTAGCTCCCGCAGCACCATCCGCCGATACCTCCTGGAAACCTACGGCAGGTGGCAAAGACATCGCAAAAGCCTCTGCCACCGTTGTCTGCCTCATTGCGCCCTCTGCAACTGCCGCCGCTGCCCGGAGCCGGGTCCCGCCTGCAGCGCCGATATCTCTCCCGGTGGTGTCCATTTTTTTTGGCATCAGTGCTCCTCCTCGGCGTGCATGGCTCCCTCCTCGCACCAAGCCAGAGGCAGACTTAGAGTTACTGAAACTGGGGGGACCAGCCCCCGCGATATCCGCAGATGTGCTCAGGGCATCTTTACTTTTGCCGAAGACTTTAGCCGTTTTATCGGTTTTATCTATTTTTGGGGCCATACTCTCTGCAAAGCACCAGCGGCTCCCACGAAGTAAACCAGAACAGCTCCGGAGGCTTGACGGCAGCAGAAACACAACTGTGGCAAAACACCTTGCTTTCAGCAGGACCCCGATGCCCAGCAGCCGCATATCATCGTAGAGGTAGGTGCCCTGGCTGGGGGGGGGGGGGAATGTTCCCAAGTGGTTTTCAAACAACTGTCATAGCAATTTCAAATAAGCCCGGAGGGAGAGAAGCAGCAGCAGCTCTCATTGAGGTCAGTCGGCAGCCATCTTGCCCACCACAGGCTGTGTGTTTAAGTGCTACTTCCTTCTCAGGGGTGGGACAGGGGTGCCTGGTGGGAGTTGTAGTGCAGGCCTCCCAACCCCAAACACCCCTTCCTGTGAAGATGGCTACCTACCTATTAGGTCAAGGTGAACAATGCAATGGCTGCCACATGCTTCTAGGTGTGGGGGGAGTGCTACATCCTGCTGAGGTGTGGGACAGGGGGGCCTTGTGGGAGTTGTGGTACAGGCCTCACACCCCCAAACAGACCTCCCTGGGAAGATGGCTACCTACCTATTAGGTCAAGGTGAACCTTACAATGACTGCCACATGCTTCTGGGTGGGTGTGGGGTGCTACATCCTGCTCAGGGGTGGGACAGGGGGCCTGCTGGGAGTTGTTGTGCAGGCCTCCTACCCCCAAACAGCCCTCCCTGGGAAGATGGCTACCTACCTCTTGGGTCAAGGTGAACAATGCAATGTCTGCCACATGCTTCTGGGTGTGGGGGGAGTGCTACATCCTGCTGAGGTGTGGGACAGGGGGGCCTTGTGGGAGTTGTGGTGCAGGCCTCCCAACCCCAAACACCCCTTCCTGTGAAGATGGCTACCTACCTGTAAGTTTGGTTGTTGTTATACGATGGCTGCCACATGCTTCTGGGTGTGGGGGGAGTGCTACATCCTGCTGAGGTGTGGGACAGGGGGGCCTTGTGGGAGTTGTGGTGCAGGCCTCACACCCCCAAACAGCCCTCCCTGGGAAGATGGCTACCTACCTGTTAGGTCAAGGTGAACAATGCAATGGCCGACACATGCTTCTAGGGGGGGTGCTACATCCTGCTCAGGGGTGGAACAGGGGGCCTGGTGGGAGTTGTAGTGCAGGCCTCCCACCCCCAAACAGCCCTCCCTGGGAAGATGGCTACCTACCTGTTAGATGAAGGTGAACAGTGCAATGGCTGCCACATGCTTCTAGGGGGGGGGAGTGCTACTTCCTGCTCAGGGGTGGGTAAGGGAGACCTTGTGGGAGTTGTTGTGCAGGCCTCCCAACCCTAAACAGCCCTCCCTGGGAAGATGGTTAACTACCTGTTAGGTGAGGGGGAACCATACAATTGGTGACACATGCTTCTAGGGGGGGAGTGATACATCCTGCTCAGGGGTTGGTAAGGGAGCCCTTGTGGGAGTTGTTCTGCTGGTTGCCTGGTCACATACAACCCTGTTAATGTTGGCTGCCTTTGGGGTGATTGAGATGGGGTGCATGTTACATCTGTGAGAGCTGTGTTGGGTATTGTGGTGCACATGAATGCATTTGGGCCTGGGAGGTGTTGCTTAGTAGTTGTGCAAGACAGTACATAGCAGTGTAATGAGAGACATTTGTTGGTACTTACCAGCCTCCACTCCCCCGGCTATTCCTGTGAGACTCTCTGAATGCAGTATGACAACCACCTTCTCCTCCCATGCAGTGAATGTTCTTGGTGGAATGGGAGGGCCACCGCTAGTCCTCTGAGCCAGCTGATGGTTCTTGTTCCTCTTCTTTTTGACGACACTCTTCAGCTCATGCCATGCTTCATGATTTCCTGTTTGTTGCGTGGGGTGGTCCCTACTGCATTGATCTTGTCAACTATCCTTACCCACATTTGCGTTCTGGTGGCTAATGGTGTCTGTTGGACGAGGTTACCAAACAATTGTGGCTCTACTCGGATTATCTCATCTACCATGACTGTCAACTCACTGTCTGTGAATTTGGGCATTTTCTGTGGTGACATGGTGTGTGATGTGCACAGGGGTTAGAGGTGCAGGTGTGTAAGTGGTGGTGGTGATGTGTATGGTGTGTGATGTGCAAAGGGGTTGGAGGTGCAGGTGTGGGAGTGGTGGTGGTGATGTGTGTGGTGTGTGTGTGTGAGGTGATGGTGTGTTGATTTGCCTCTCCTTTCAGCTGTGGTGTTTGGCCCTTCACTTCTGGAGTATTGCAAAGGATTGTTGTCAGGGAAGGGGCTGGTTTTATACTCAGCTATGTGGGTGTGTCAGAATGGGGTGTTGCTGTCAGGTGTGTTGTGTGGGTTGTCCTGGGATTTGTAGTTTAGGAGTTGCCATGGGGGTGGGTCATTGGGGTGTGTTATGTGTTTTTGGGGGCATTGCTAGTTTCCTGTGTGCACTTGCTGACCTTGTTGTGGGTTTTTTCTGTCGACCGCCATTTTTGTCACGGAGCGTCCGCAGCGGTGGCTATGCTACGGCCCTTCCGCCGGCTCTCCCATTCCTCACTGTTTGCGACCGCGGCGGTCGGGAACTGCGGAACGTACCGCTGTCACATCGGGGGAATCCTAATTTCACGGGCGGTTACTCCGCCTGCCTAGCGGCGGTTTTGGGTGTTTCCGCTGCGAATCCGACCATCGCGGACGGTTTATCACCGGCTCCGCCCGCTGCGGGCGGGTTTTTGTTGCCTCTTTCCGCTGCGGACGGGTTTTTATGGCAGTTGATCCTAATCTGACCGCCGGTTTTGCCGCGGTACCAGCGGGCGGTTGATTTCCGCTACCATGGCGGTCGGGGTGGTTTTCCGACCGCCATCCTAATAGACCCCTAAATACTCTAAATTCGGGTAAAAATTGTAGGTGAAAAAAATATAGGGCAAATGCCCTAATTATACACATGAGCAATCTTAGTCTTGAGCTTCTGTATAGTTTATATCAAGCTAGTGCTTATTATAGTGGTGGACTAATTTTGTGGGCAAACGGAAATGTCAGGCGTTACAACCAATATTTGTAAAGGCCCCCTAATTGGAAATGAATCATTTCACATGGCTAATGCCCGTAAGATTGAGTTCCTAAGATAGGCATCATATACAGAAATTAGGGAGCAAATGCTAATGGTAACAAAAAAATGTACGAAAAGCCTTTCTATTATTACAAGCCATATTTGCCTCTGGGTTATGCAATTCCCTCCTGTTAAAAGTGCTAATGTGTAATAAAATAATGTGAATAATAGATGTACTATTAAAAAGAATTCATGAGAAACATATCGTACTGAATCAATATATATATAATACTACTAAAGAAAAACATAAATTAGCGTTTACCAAACTAACATTTAACTGGTAAAAAAATTCAAATTGTACTAAACCAACTAATAAAATAACACAATAAGCAACTTTACCCAATCAAACAACTCAACCAAATAAAGAAACAATCTAATGGGTAGACTAATTAAAGCAAATAATTACTCCAAAAATGACAACAAACATAATAAGAGGAGGAAACTCTGCCGGATTCTCGCTACAAACAATTATAGTAGAAAATATACATCTCTACAACTACATATCCAAGTAAGTGTAGGAGAGTAGGATCTGCTTCACATGGGTACCCCCACTTTTTGCTGATGCTTCACTGTTTTTCGACTTTAGTCTGGCTGGGGTCCTGCTAATCAGAACCCCAGCCTAGCTGCTTCCTCTCTAAAATGGTTTCAATGTACCTTAGGTACATCTTTGATTGGAATCTGGAGTGCCCTTATAAATACCCAGTATATGGTATACTATGTACCCAGGGCATAGGTACCCCAGAGGCCTACCAGGGGCTGAAGCAGGTATTATGCCACCCCTGGAAGGCCAGCCAAAATGACACCACAGGTCTGCTACTGCAGCCTGGGTAAGGTGGTGCCAGCACCCCTTACTGTGATATAGGCTACTTATATCACTACCATTGCACACACATATAAACCTATAAGTCACTCCTATGGCAGGCCTTACCAATCCTGAAGGCAGAGTGCTTGGTTGTTATGTGAGAGGGTGCCCCTGCATGAGCAGAGCCCCTCTGCAGCGTTCGGAGTCCCTCCTCTGATGCTGTTTGTGGTACAGCCTGACCATATACTCTTAAGTGCATTATATCCTCGCGGTACAATGCTAACTTTGGACTGGCTGCACCAAAACATGTCGTGTTTGGTGTCAAACACCTTGGAATACTACCCCCCCGCCAGTCCTGGCGGCGGGGGTAGCATTCCACCCTTCTAGAGGGAGAGACATGTACACACCGGCATACCCGGTAACATCTTTACAGAGCCCTGGCATCACAAAATGGATGCCGCTGCCACAGACACGGGTCTGGCCTCCTGCTGCTGACCGAAACTCCGGCAGGGTAGGCCTGGACAATAGGTTTCCTGTCGCAGGGAGGTGTAACCACCTCCCCAGACAGGATAATGTGTATTGGGGCTGGGCGGGAGCACTCCCTGGTGCTTTGAAGACCAGCACTGGGGCACATTTGGTGTCCCTGTGCATAGTCCAGTTCAAACCGGTTGCAGGGGCTACCTGCCCCTGCTCTGGCATGAAACTGGACAAAGGGAATGGGTGTAACCACCCCTCTTCCCTGACCCTCCCATAGGTGGGTCCCCAGAGTATGTCCAACCCCCTAACTTAGTATAAGTATGGGACCCCAGTCCTTAGGACTTTAGATTACCCTGGACGAAACTCTGAAGCCGAATCCTGGACCTTCGACGCTCTACTTCAAGATTAGAGGACTGAAGAATCTCCCTTGGGGTCAAGGAGTGACTCCCCTGCTTGGCAGGCACCTAAGAAGCAATTGTCCGGTCTGCATCGCTGAAGCTCCCGCCGGACGCCGAAGTCTTTGCATCACCAGAGGTAGATTTCCAGACTTCCCCGAGGCTGCCCTGAGTCCCCAGCAAAGCTGAGGCCCGTAGCTGTCGTGGGTAATGTGGAACCATGACCCCTGGACACCGCAAACTTTTACAAGTGCATCCTCTTTCTGGTCTCCCACGAAGTTGTGCTTTGGGCTCCAAGTAGCCCCCGCCTCCAGCACCAACTGCACCGAAGATCACTGGCCTCCACTCCACGAGTGTCCTGTGAGCCAGCTCCAAGTGCGTCCACTTGAGGCTCCTTTGCGGTCGCTAGTCTGTTGGCTAGTGGGCCCTCCCGAAGGTAACTCTTCTTCTGCTTGGGCTTTCCTGGTTGCTCCAGAGGTGCCCTGACTTACCCTCACTGGGTGAGTCCCCCAGACCTTGCTGGTCTGCATCAACGTCCTTTCTTTGTTTCCACGAGACTTGCCGTTGCCAAGGCTTGTTGGGTCCAATCCGGCCGCCGACACCGCAGCAATCGACAGACGTCGTGGGACAGCTCGAATCCAGCTCCTGGTTGTCGTCGACGCCTCCTGAACCTCATGGCTGAAGAGTCAAGATGACCGACAACCTACCTGAAGCACCCGACATCGGTGGGCATCTGCTCATCGCCTTCCTGGTCACTGGCTAGTGACCCAGACTCTGTCCCCTCTGCTTTCAGGTTATTCAGATCTTCGATCCACCCTTGGATCCACCCGGACACTTTTGACTTGGCCGCCAGCAGCACTTTGCAGCAGATCGCCATTGAAAACGACGACGAAACCCCGACACCGAAAGACACCTGTGCACCCGGCTTCCCTGGGTGAGGTAACTCGAGTACTCCGGTGCTCCCGTGGGTATTGACTCTAGAACTGCCTAGTTCTAAAGGGGTTTGCTCCAAGTCCTCCTCTAAGTGTCCTTTTCCTTTAAAAATCCAACCGCGACATTCCCCATAGAAGTCAACGGCGGCTCGCGGCTGTGTTCTCACACTGCACGCGTCCCCCGTGGGTCCCCTGTGTCACTACCTTGGGTGGTTCCTTGAGGGCCAAGCACTTCTACAGGCTCTAGGCCTTGTGTCTAGCTCAGTCGTGGTTCTTATACCACTTTTTTGGTATATGGTTTGGTACGCCCCTAGGGCTCAAACGTGTATTTGTGCTATTACTGTTGATATTTGACTTGCAACTTATGTACTTCGAACTCTAGCCTCATAAAGAGACTAGAGGGGTATGTTTAAGAATAAATACATATATTTTATATATATACCTGGTGTGGTCCTCTTTCATTTGGTCACTCAAGAGATTATAGACTGGTAAAACAAGCTGCTTTACATTCCTTCAAGACTTAGCCTGAAGGCTGCTCTCCATAGCTACCACTAGGATAGCTTTCACATAAAGGTTGTCTTTAACCTATCTCCATAAGGGGTTGTTTGGACTGGTACAAGGTGCCCATTTTAATTAGTGGACAGCATATACCAGGCCAACTTCTCACATTGGTGTGCAGCGTGTGGGATTCCAGCTTGCTATTGTTTTACCAGATAATCTCAATTGAATTGATCAACTGAAAACCACTAAGGGTACCTTAGGTACATATAATAACAAGCTTAGTATACAGTAAGTTCTACTGAACTTAGAGTTGTGTGTTAAGGGATAGCACACCCTTTCTACAACTCAAGAGAGTTTAGTAGGCCACACTAGTGTAGGTAGTGCATACACCACACCACACTAGTAATGTCTTCACTGCCAGGAACCAGTGGGCTCCTGCCATCCAGATATGACAACTTCTCATTCTTGGAATTAAGAGAGTTGTGCAAGATTAGGAAGCTGAAGACAGGCAAAAGTGCCAACACCCAACGTCTCCTGGAGATGCTTCTGCTAGATGATCTTAGAAGACCCATAGGGTCTGAAAGTGTAGGCAGAGAGGGTGGGGCAGAAGATGAGGGAGGGGCCAGGGATGAAAATACCCAGGACATGACCTCTGAAACTGGCCAGGAGGATGACAATGATCCTGACCTGGATAATGCAGCTACTCCTGAGGATGAGGAGGAGGATCAGGATGACCTCCCTTTGTCCCCCAGGAAGAGTTGTGAGTGTGCCCAGAAGGTCTAGATCTCCTTCTCAGGAGTCTAACCACTCTGACACCTCAGTAGGGACCTCTGTTTCTTCTCATAGGAGGGAATCCTCTCATGAGAGGAAAGAGAGACTGCTCAAGTATGAGGAAGCTCAGTTGAGAATCAGAAAAGAGCAGTTGGCTATAGACAGGGAGTCCCTAGAGCTTCAAAGGCAAAGAAGAAAGTTGGGACTAGAGTCCCATGGTGGCAGCAACTTCCCTAGTGGTAGGGAAAGGTCTTATGACCATAGAAACCTGAGCAAGATTGTCCCTCCCTACCAGAGTGGGGATGACATCCACAAATGGATAACTGCACTGGAGAGGGCCTGTAAAGTACAGAGGGTCCCTCAGGAGCAGTGGGCAGCAATCTTGTGGCTCTCCTTTGCAGACAAAGGTAGAGATAAGCTCCTCTCTGTTAGAGAAGAGGATGCTGATAATTATCCAAGTCTTAAAAAGTGCATTGATTGATGGGTTTGGCCTAACAACTGAACAATACAGGTTAAAGTTCAGAGATACCCAAAAGCACAGAATCAAGACTGGGTGGACTTTGTTGATTGTTCTGCTAAGGCTCTGGAAGGTTGGTTAGTGGGCAGTAAGGTATGTGACTTCAAAGGATTGTACAATCTTATCATGAGGGAGCAGATTCTTAATAACTGTCAAAATCAGCTGTTGCATCAGTACCTGGTGGACTCTGATCTGACCTCTCCCCAAGAATTGGGAAAGAAGGCAGACAAATGGGTCAGAACCAGGGTGAGGCAGAAGGTACAGAACCAAGGTGGTGACCCAAAGAAGCAAGATTCTAAGAACTCTGACAAGGGTGGGGAGAAGGGTAAAGACCAGAAGTCTTCACAAGGCCCCCAAAAATCTTCTTCAGGTGGGGATTCACAGTCTAACAAGGGAAAAGGCCAAAAGAAACCATGGTGCAAAGTCTGTAAGCAAAAGACACACTGGACCAGTGATTGCACCAAGTCCAAAGACTCTATTCCAGCCACCACCAATGCCCCTAAGGCACCTGTTCCCCCTAGTACAGTTACAAATGGTGGTGGGAGTACTCAAGCTAAGGGTTTAGTAGGGTTGACCCTGGGTAATGAGATGAGCTCTGGCTTAGTCAGAGAACTCACTCAGGCTGTCCTAGTCTGTGATGGAGGCATGGATGTGACCTCCTCTGTGAGTCCCAGTAATCTGGGCAAGTACAGGCAACAGCCATTGATTAATGGAAAAGAGGCTTTGGCATTCAGGGACACAGGAGCAAGTGTCACCATGGTGACACAAGATCTTGTGGATCCTGGGCAGATTATACTTGGTGAGATGTACCAAGTGACCAATGCTAGCTGTGTCAGAACAGACCATACTCTGGCAGTTGTCAACTTCTCCTGGGGAGGGGTAACTGGCCTTAAGAAGGTTGTGGTAAGTGCAGACCTACCAGTTGAATGCTTGCTTGGCAATGATCTAGAAACTTCAGCTTGGGCAGAAGTGGAGCTCAGGACCCATGCAGAAATGCTGGGCATCCCTGCAGATGTGTTTGCTGTGACCAGGTCACAGGCCAAAATGTCTAACACTGAACACGCCTTGGATCCTGGAACAATGGACCAAGTGCCATCCAAGAGGAGGAGTAGTATGGTAAAGGCAGTGCCTTCCCCCTTGGCTCAGAAGGAAGATCAGTCTCTTGAGGGAGATGATCTCAGTCCTGAGGAAGGAACTGTCCCAGAGGAGCTTGAGCCTGATCAGGTTGAGTTCTTAGGGACAGGGGGCCCTTCCAGGGCAGATCTGAGCCAGGAGCAGCAGAGCTGCCCCTCTCTTGAACCCCTCAGACAGCAAGCTGCTGCTGAGGCTGCTGGGAATGCTAGTGGTCCCCATAAAGTGTATTGGGATGATGGACTCTTGTACTCAGAGTGTAGAGACCCCAAGCCTGGTGCCACCAGGAGGTTGGTTATACCTCTGAAGTTCAGGGGCTTCCTATTGACCCTAGCCCATGATATTCCCCTAGCAGGTCACCTGGGCCAGAACAAGACTTGGGACAGAATTGTCCCTCACTTTCACTGGCCCCACATGTCTGAAGACACCAAGGAGTTTTGTCGCTCCTGTGTAACCTGCCAAGCCAGTGGGAAGGCAGGTGGCACCACAAAGGCCCCCTGATACCACTACCTGTGGTGGGGGTTCCCTTTGAAAGGGTGGGGATTGACATTGTTGGTCCCATGGATCCCCAAACAGCATCTGGGCACAGGTTTATCCTGGTGGTGGTGGACCATGCCACCAGGTACCCAGAGGCTATTCCCCTTAGGACCACTACAGCACCTGTGGTGGCAAGAGCCCTCCTGGGAATTTTCTCAAGAGTGGGCTTCCCTAAGGAGGTTGTATCAGACAGGGGTGCAAACTTTATGTCTGGATACTTGAAGGCAATGTGGAAGGAGTGTGGAGTGACTTACAAGTTCACCACACCCTATCACCCACAATGCAATGGTTTAGTTGAGAGATTCAACAAAACCTTAAAGGGCATGATTAAAGGGCTCCCAGAAAAGCTTAGGCGAAGATGGGACATACTCTTGCCCTGCCTTTTGTTTGCATACAGGGAGGTGCCTCAAAAGGGGGTTGGCTACAGCCCTTTTGAACTTTTGTTTGGTCACCCTGTCAGGGGTCCATTGTGCTTGGTGAAGGAAGGATGGGAGTTACCTCTCAAGCCCCCAAAGCAAGACATAGTGGACTATGTACTTGGTCTCCGCTCCAGGATGGCTGAATACATGAAAAAGGCAACTAAAAACCTTGAGGCTAGCCAGGAACTGCAAAAAGCCAGGCATGACCAAAAGGCTGTACTGACTGTTTACCAGCCAGGACAGAAGGTGTGGGTGTTGGAGCCAGTGGCCCCAGCAGCTCTCCAAGACAAATGGAATGGACCCCATACCATTGTAGAACAGAAGGGTGAGGTTACCTATTTAGTAGACCTAGGAACACCCAGGAGTAGCCACAGGGTTCTCCATGTCAACAGATTGAAACCATATGTGGACAGGGCAGACATGGGCTTGCTCATGGCTACTGATGAGGGACAGGAGGAAGAGAGTGACCCACTCCCTGACCTGCTCTCACAGAACCCTGATGATGGGTCAGTGGATGGTGTAGCCTTGGCAGGCAGCCTTACTGCCCAGCAGCAAACTGATTGCAGACAGGTGCTCAATCAGTACAGGCATATGTTCTCTCTGACTCCAAGTCAGACCACCTGGTGCACTCATGAAGTGGACACTGGGGACAGTCTGCCTATTAAAAATAAGATTTATAGGCAACCTGACCATGTCAGGGACTGTATCAGGACAGAAGTCCAGAAGATGTTGGATTTGGGAGTTATTGAACCCTCAGATAGCCCTTGGGCTAGTCCAGTGGTCCTTGTGCCAAAACCTCACACCAGTGGTGGGAAAAGAGAGATGAGGTTTTGTGTGGACTACATGGGTCTCAATGCAGTCACTAGGACTGATGCCCATCCAATACCCAGGGCAGATGAGCTAATAGACACTTTGGCCTCAGCCAAGTATCTAAGCACATTTGACCTAACAGCTGGCTACTGGCAGATCAGGCTAGCTGATGATGCAAAGCCAAAATCAGCATTCTCAACCCCTAGTGGGCATTATCAATTTGTGGTGATGCCCTTTGGCTTGAAGAATGCACCTGCCACTTTTCAGAGGTTGGTGAATACAGTCCTTACAGGTC
Source organism: Calotriton arnoldi (assembly GCA_963921515.1). Taxonomy (NCBI): domain Eukaryota; kingdom Metazoa; phylum Chordata; class Amphibia; order Caudata; family Salamandridae; genus Calotriton; species Calotriton arnoldi. The sequence continues at coordinate 352,121 of CAWUFW010009799.1, forward strand.
TGGAAGCCTATAGTGCAGCATATCTAGATGATATTGCTGTCTTTAGCTCCACCTGGGAGGATCACCTGGTCCACCTCAGAAATGTTTTGGAGGCCCTGCAAAAGGCAGGCCTCACTATCAAGGCCACCAAGTGCCAGATAGGGCAGAGTCAGGTTGTGTACCTGGGCCACCTTGTAGGTGGAGGCCAGGTTCAACCACTGCAGAGCAAAATTCAGACCATCATGGACTGGGTTACTCCAACTACCCAGACTCAGGTGAGAGCCTTCTTAGGCCTGACTGGGTACTATAGGAGATTTGTCAAGGGGTATGGATCAATAGTGACACCCCTGAATGACTTAACTTCCAAGAAAATGCCCAAAAAGGTTCAGTGGACAGCTAACTGTCAAAAGGCATTTGATGACCTGAAGCAGGCCATGTGCACTGCTCCCATTCTACAGAGTCCTGATTACTCCAAGAAGTTCATTGTCCAAACAGATGCATCTGAATTGGGGGTAGGGGCTGTACTGTCACAATTGAATGATGAAGGTCAGGATCAGCCAGTAGCTTTCATTAGCAGAAGGCTGACCCCTAGAGAGAAACGTTGGTCAGCCATTGAGAGGGAGGCCTTTGCTGTGGTCTGGGCTCTGAAGAAGTTGAGGCCATACTTGTTTGGTACTCACTTCCTTGTTCAAACAGACCATAAGCCCCTCTTATGGCTAAAACAAATGAAGGGTGAAAACCCCAAACTGCTTAGATGGTCCATTTCCCTACAGGGGATGGACTTTACAGTGGAACATAGACCTGGGAGTAACCATGCCAATGCAGATGGACTCTCTAGGTATTTCCACTTAGAACATGAAGACTCAACTGGTCAAGGTTAGTTTAATGTCCCTGCGTTTGGGGGGTTGTGTAGGAGAGTAGGATCTGCTTCACATGGGTACCCCCACTTTTTGCTGATGCTTCACTGTTTTTCGACTTTAGTCTGGCTGGGGCCCTGCTAATCAGAACCCCAGCCTAGCTGCTTCCTCTCTAAAATGGTTTCCATGTACCTTAGGTACATCTTTGATTGGAATCTGGAGTGCCCTTATAAGTCCCTAGTATATGGTATACTATGTACCCAGGGCATAGGTACCCCAGAGGCCTACCAGGGGCTGAAGCAGGTATTATGCCACCCCTGGAAGGCCAGCCAAAATGACACCACAGGTCTGCTACTGCAGCCTGGGTAAGGTGGTGCCAGCACCCCTTACTGTGATATAGGCTACTTATATCACTACCATTGCACACACATATAAACCTATAAGTCACTCCTATGGCAGGCCTTACCAATCCTGAAGGCAGAGTGCTTGGTTTTTATGTGAGAGGGTTCACCTGCATATGCAGAGCCCCTCTGCAGCGTTCGGAGTCCCTCCTCTGATGCTGTTTGTGGTACAGCCTGACCATATACTCTTAAGTGCATTATATCCTTGCGGTACAATGCTAACTTTGGACTGGCTGCACCAAAACATGGTGTCAAACACCTTGGAATACTACCCCCCCGCCAGTCCTGGCAGCGGGGGTAGCATTCCACCCTTCTAGAGGGAGAGACATGTACACACCGGCATACCCGGTGACATCTTTACAGAGCCCTGGCATCACAAAATGGATGCCGCTGCCACAGACACGGGTCTGGCCTCCTGCTGCTGACCGAAACTCCGGCAGGGGAAGCCTGGACAATAGGTTTCCTGTCGCAGGGAGGTGTAACCACCTCCCCAGACAGGATAATGTGTATTGGGGCTGGGCGGGAGCACTCCCTGGTGCTTTGAGGACCAGCACTGGGGCACATTTGGTGTCCCTGTGCATAGTCCAGTTCAAACCGGTTGCAGGGGATACCTGCCCCTGCTCTGGCGCGAAACTGGACAAAGGGAATGGGTGTAACCACCCCTCTTCCCTGACCCTCCCATAGGTGGGTCCCCAGAGTATGTCCAACCCCCTAACTTAGTATAAGTATGGGACCCCAGTCCTTAGCACTTTAGATTACCCTGGACGAAACTCTGAAGCCGAATCCTGGACCTTCAACGCTCTACTTCAAGATTAGAGGACTGAAGAATCTCCCTTGGGGTCAAGGAGTGACTCCCCTGCTTGGCGGGCACCTAAGAAGCAATTGTCCGGTCTGCATCGCTAAAGCTCCCGCCGGACGCCGAAGTCTTTGCATCACCAGAGGTGGATTTCCAGACTTCCCCGAGGCTGCCCTGAGTCCCCAGTGAAGCTGAGGCCCGTAGCTGTTGTGGGTAATGTGGAACCGTGACCCCTGGACACCGCAAACGTTTGCAAGTGCATCCTCTTCCTGGTCTCCCACGAAATTGTGCTTTGGGCTCCGAGTAGCCCCCGCCTCCAGCACCAACTGCACTGAAGATCACTGGCCTCCACTCCACGAGTGTCCTGTGAGCCAGCTCCAAGTGCGTCCACTCGAGGCTCCTTTGTGGTCGCTAGTCCATTGGCTAGTGGGCCCTCCCGAAGGTAACTCTTCTTCTGCTTGGGCTTTCCTGGTTGCTCCAGAGGTTCCCTGACTTACCCTTGCTGGGTGAGTCCCCCAGACCTTGCTGGTCTGCATCAACGTCCTTTCTTTGTTTCCACGAGGCTTGCCGTTGCCAAGGCTTGTTGGGTCCAATCCGGTCCCCGACACCGCAGAAATCGACAGACGTCATGGGACAGCTCGAATCCAGCTCCTGGTTGTCATCGATGCCTCCTGGACCTCGTGTCTGAAGAGTCAAGACGACCGTCAACCTACCTGAAGCACCCAACATCGGTGGGCATCTGCTCATCGCCTTCCTGGTCACTGGCTAGTGACCCAGACTCTGTCCCCTCTGCTTTCAGGTTCTTCAGATCTTCGATCCATCCTTGGATCCACCCGGACACTTTTGACTTGGCCGCCAGCAGCACTTTGCAGCAGATCGCCATTGAAAACGACGACGAAACCCGACACCGAAAGACACCTATGCACCCGGCTTCCCTGGGTGAGGTAACTCGAGTACTCCGGTGCTCCCGTGGGTATTGACTCTAGAACTGCCTAGTTCTAAAGGGGTTTGCTGCAAGTCCTCCTCTAAGTGTCCTTTTCCTTTAAAAATCCAACCGCGACATTCCCCATAGAAGTCAACGGCGGCTCGCGGCTGTGTTCTCACACTGCACGCGTCCCCCGTGGGTCCCCTGTGTCACTACCTTGGGTGGTTCCTTGAGGGCCAAGCACTTCTACAGGCTCTAGGCCTTGTGTCTAGCTCAGTCATGGTTCTTATACCACTTTTTTGGTATATGGTTTGGTACGCCCCTAGGGCTCAAACGTGTATTTGTGCTATTACTGTTGATATTTAACTTGCAACTTATGTACTTCGAACTCTAGCCTCATAAAGAGACTAGAGGGGTGTGTTTAAGAATAAATACATATATTTTATATATATACCTGGTGTGGTCCTCTTTCATTTGGTCACTCAAGAGATTATAGACTGGTAAAACAAGCTGCTTTACATTCCTTCAAGACTTAGCCTGAAGGCTGCTCTCCATAGCTACCACTAGGATAGCTTTCACAAAAGGTTGTCTTTAACCTATCTCCATAAGGGGTTGTTTGGACTGGTACAAGGTGCCCACTTTAATTAGTGGACAGCATATACCAGGCCAACTTCTCACAGTAAGTAATACTTATATTTAAACTAAAAATTAAATATTACTATACTAAACAATTGTCATTTTACAAATAAGTGTTAACACACTCCATAACTTTTACTGTTTTACATAGACTACCTGAATGAAAATTAAACAACTTCCAAACCAACAAGCTGCTACAAAATTTCAACTTTAACAACACACCAATATTATAAAATAAAGTAAGTATAAAAAAATAATAAACTAGAAACTTACCCAAACAGAGCCCAAAAACAAACGTAACTCCCTAAACCTCGACAAACTAGCAAATATTACCAATTTAACGTACTTTTTTCCTCTTTTTATAGAAAACGTACATCTGCTCCACGTTTAAATGAGCTGAAAGGAAAAGCTGCAAAACCGTGCAAAACATCTCAACAAAATATACAATTGAGTAAATAAAATAAAAGTAATAGCATTGTTAAATATTTTAATAACTAACTAAATTTAACTGTAATATACATCTATATGATACAATACTTTTAGATGTAATGTCAGAAGGTGCCAGATTTATCACTTCACAAAAAGGAAATCAATTATTAAGTGATATGGGCTAGACCTACCACCAAGAAAGTGCATCAACAGAAACCATAAACTTAAAATGTACTAAATATTATTCTAATGCATAGTTTGAAAGGGCAACTACAAAATAAAATATTGCAGTTAATGTAAAAGAGCACAACCACCCCCAAATGTCATAGAAATAGAAGTGAGAGAAATTTTATGACAGTAGTACTCAAGAACCCACAACCAAAGTCCCTGTACACATAACTGGCCAACTACCTTCCATCCCCACTTTAAAACATCTAATGACATGCACTTAAAAAGCCACCAGTGACACCCCACTTGCTCCTTGAAGATACCATGACATAGACATAACAGACCATTTAACAATTACACATAACGAGAAACCCTTCCTTTTGCATGACACTAACAATAATGAAAAACTAATGCTAGTCTTCTCCACTGCAAATAACTTAATGAAATTTACCCAATGCTAAAACTGGAGGATGGATGGGACCATCAAAATGTGTCCCAAACCATTCACTCAGATATACACCATACATGGTGAATATCAAAACACCAATATCCGTTTCATATATGCTTAACTCCCTAATAAAGAAAGCATTGGCTACTATGAACTCCTACATTATATACAACAACAAATGAATAACTACTATCCACAGAAAATAATCATAGACTTTGAACAAGCTATGATTCAAACAATACTAAAAATATACCCCCACACAGCCATACAAGGCTGTTACTATCACTTTAATCAAAGTATATGGCCACACCTCCTAACACCTACACTAAGGGCCTGATTACGATTGTGGTCAGTTGGACTGTCACCCGCTATTGCAATGGTCAGGAGACTGCCCGACAAGCAGGCGGCGGTCCGACTGCGGCATTTCGATATGACTGCTGTGCTATCGGTCTGTAAGTGCTCTGTTACACGGCGGCTTCTGCTGCAGCCTAGGAAAAGGTCTGCAGCACAAGCTGCCATGGTACAGAGCACCTCCTGCACGTCCATGGATTGTGTGCAATGCACCATGTCATGCATGGCACATGGAGCATGGAGGTGATTGGGAAAACTACCTGTGCCCCCAGGATGGGTAGCCCTGTTGGTAGTCTTCCTGCAATGAAAAGGCTGTCGGAAAGGGATATCGTAATCCAGATGGCAGTGCCTGTCTCTGCACCACTGCTATTCAGGGAAATGACTTTGACCTCCACCCCGTCGGGATCGCTGATCCTGGTGGAGGTGGCAGTCTTCCTTCCGACAGCTGTTGGTCTGACCGCCGGAACTGTAATCCAGCAGATGGACCAAAAGTCTGTCATGGCGGTCCGACCACCATAGTAATCAGGCCCTAAGTGTAGAATATTCAGCCAATTTGCCTCAGAAGTAAAAAAAAAAAATGATCACATTAGCCAATGTCCCTGTCATAGAGGTAGTCAACCACTATAACTTACTAATATACAGCCCTTCCTACCAACAAAATGAAGGCAAACTTAGGGTCTGATTATGAGTTCGATGGAAACAGTCCTGCCATTGAAACAGTGTTGGATTCCCTGCCTAGTTGGCGGCCCTCCCGCTGTATTACGATGTTGGCAGGTTGCTGAAGGAATGACCACCGGAGTCCTGCTGACGCCACCAGCCATTCTGAGATCACCTTGATGCAGAAGGGAGAAAAGCAGCTGTCAGAGGGTGGTACAGACAAGGTTACTGCCGTCTGGATTAGGAGGTGTCTTTCTGTGGAGTCAATCATGGTGGGGAGACCTCTTGCTTCGAGATGGTGGAATCGAAAGAAATGGAGTGCAAACTCACCCATTTATCTTCTTTTCCCTTCTGCCTCCCAAGTGGATAGCTTCGTCCAGGGCCCCCCTCCACAGCAGCAACTTGACCCCGAAGAGAAGTTGGCACCTAAATCCAGGTAGGTCCATTTCACAGTTACTTGGTGTACTTGGGACCACCGACGTAGTGGGATGGTGAGAAGACTGCCAAACTCATAATCAGGGCCTTAGTCCCCTAATGGACGGTTTCGAAAATACATTAGTTGGTAGACTGCATCGATCACGACACAGACGCCAAGCAAAATTCCATATACCAAGATGGAATGTCTATGACAGCACCCTGGCACTGGAAGCCAAAATAAACAACGCAGTGGAAGGATGGCATAATGCCTTCTAATATTGTTGCCTACAAATAAATATATACCATATCAAAAATACTGATTACCCCAATATCGACTACAAAATTATCGTCAGAATAACCAATAAATTAAATAGAAACACTAAAACCATCACACAAAAATTAAACATTAGCCCCATAAAAATAGTACACCTATAAATATACAATAAATACAACTAAAACATTATTAAAATAAACAATGCAATGGAAGGATGGCATAATGCTTCCAATCCACACTATGCAGAACTCAACCTACATTATTGATATTTATCGAAGCATTACAAATGAAAAAAGGTACCAAGAACTGAGAATAGAAAATTCTGTTACCGAAATTAGCCCTAAACTTAACAAACTAAAAAAATTTACAACATGCTACAAAGTAAAGCAAAAATATTCATAAATAGCAAAGGACTGGACTACTTAAAAGTAATAGCCAAATCTATCCTCTAAAATAAATATTAACCAACCAAAAACTACAACATACTCTAACACAACAAGCCAAATATATGTTTTTAACAATAATATAACTATTTTATTCAGTGAAAAAACTACATACAATAGAAAAATAATGAATCACTGATATAATAAAAATATTAATATTAATAATTATAAATATATGTAATACTGACCAACTAACCAACTTAAAAACGAATTCAAATCATAACATCAAATAAATACAACACCTAATGCAAACAATACCACGTATAAAAACATAAACATAACCTAAACAATGCAGTATAAGATTTCCCACACACAACAAAAAATTTACATAAAACTTACTGTTCTGTAGCTGCAGATCTCTTACCAAATCTGCAGTGCAGAAAATAGTAATTCACCAAAAAATGAAAAAAAGGAATACAATATTATTTCCAAAAAATGGCAAAAATATTAACAATCCAACTGAAATCCCTGCAGGTTCTATAAAAAAACAGAAAAAATATTTTTTAAAGAACCGCTCCAGGAAACCTTAAAAATAAGGAAATCAAAGTAAAAACAATTGGTTTATAATAAACCAAAACAAATCTTAAAAGAAAATTGGACACTCCAACTTCCCATTCAAATTATTCGCAAACATAAACCTGTAAAAGAAGCATTAAACACCCACCCGTACGATACATTACAGTCCCGAATAAATACATACATAACCTGGGCCTGATTTAGATCTTGGTGGAAGGGAATACTCCGTCCCAAACATGACAGATCTCCAGTCCGTCGTATTACTATCCCATTATATCCTTTGATCCGCCGGGATCAAATAATGACCTTAATCATCATAACATAAGTGAAATCACATATTTTAGCTATAACATAATCATGGATTAATATTACATTTTGAAAACCGTGACACAAAAAAGAGTAACAAAAACCCATCTAGACATACCAAAGACTTAAACAACACTATACAGCACCTAACCGTGACTTGCCTTCTGTAAAAATGACCCACAGTAACACCAATAGACTGCAAAATAGAAGCTAGTTGTAAAAAACAAAATGGCCACCAAATAAAAATAAGACTATTTCCCCAAAGAAATCAATGGGAAATACAGTAAAAATGTTTAATAAGTGTTAAAAACTGTAAAATAAATGAGTAAAAATGTCAATAAATGTTTGAAAAAATATTACAAAAATAGTGAAGTATAAATTAAATAATAGTATAAAATATATACAATCATTTAATATATACTAATTATAAATATGTTAAGCGATGTTTAAAAAAAATATATGTAAAAAAGTTTTAAAAATGTGTAAAAATGATATTGACTGTAAAATATCATGTGAAAATCTACATTATACAAATATGTACAAAATCTTTTTAAAATATATTTGACAAAATGTAAAAGTATACAATAAATTAAAATTATCCAAAAATAACATTTTAAAAATAGATGTGACATCTTTTTATTACACTAAGTGCCTGGTTACAATGCCGGTCGGACCTACCGTTCGACTGCCGGAGCCGTGATTCGATTCCTACCGCTGAGGCCGGGAAAGTTCCCCCTGCGTATTACAATGTAACTGCTGCTACCACGGCGGTCTTATCTATGGCGGTGGACATACCCCTGAATATGTCGCTGCAATTGCGTGCAAAATCACAAGAAACGTGATATCTACACACATGCATGACATATGTGGGGATACGCCTTGTGCATCATGCACCCCATTGCTGGAGTGTGGCGATCTGTGCACAGTCCAGTCAATGGGGGTATATGCCACCTACCGACTTGCCTGCATTCCAGCGCCCACAGGGTCATAGTCTTTGGGGTTCAGCTGCCGCGGTGTAGGGGTGACCTGAAGAAAGTGATCCACTCCCAAGACTGTCAGGGAGAAGTTGCTTTGGGTGAGTATGCACCACAAATCCATCGCTTCCGATGACTCGAGGCAGGCGGTCGGACCACCACGGTTGGATGGTTGTAAACACACATCGAAATCTGGACGTCAGTGGGATATCCCTGTACTGTCCTATGGATGCTGTTTTTCTCTGACCGCCATCTCAGCAGTTAGAGAAAGGCTGTCGGAGTCTATGGTCTTTCAGCAGTCAGTCGGAGTACAGGATGCATGCATCGTAATTCAGCGGTCGAATCAACCGCTTCTGACAAGACCGCAGTATTCAGACCGCTTCCGACAGGACCACAGAAGTCGGTCCGTCCGGCATTGTAATCAGGTCCTAAATTTGGGAAGATCTTAAACACTAAAGAGGTGGCATTTACTATTTATAAAGCCAGGCCCATAGCAAAAGCCACCTATGGTGCTGGAAAATGGGGTTTACAGACTATACACCATCAGAGACTTGTGAAATATACATGTTTGCATAGGCTATTGTCACTACCCCATCGTATCTCCTCATCTATAATGTATGAGGAACTAGGATTCCAGTATATTGGGGATATAGTAAAATTGCCACCTACCCTAATTTGGTTCTCCGTCTGGTCTAGACCAGAGGCAGCGCTGACACAATCAGTGATTAATGACTGTTTAAATCTATGAGAGGCCCATAAGATTAAGTGGTTGACCTATGTGAAGAAGGAACTACAGTCAGTAGGCAGGTCAGAGCTGTTCACTAACTCAACGTCTATCAACTATCAGAGCAGATTATTGGTTAAAAGTGAATTATTGCATCTGATAGCTGAGAAGAGGTGGGAGGGTGAACAGAAGAAGCGTAAGGTGATGATGTACCTCTCACTGTGCACCATACCTGGAATTGAGTCCTACTTGATGAAGGTGCCTCGCTACCAGAGATTTCTTTTAATAAGGTATGGATTTGGTCTGGTTCATTTTCTAGTGTCTTATCCTTCCAAAGTTTTTATTGAGAAAGATTTGGATCTGTGCCCATGCAATTCAAATGCATCACAAATGCACATGTTTATTTTTTCTGTGAGTTCTATATGGAACCAAAGAATCGGGTTTTTAAAGCCACTCATGAAAATTTTAAATATCAGGAAGTGTAAGGAGGCTTTATAGTATTTACAACTGCTCCATTCAGACCAAGATTTATTTTCCCTGCTATGAAACATAGGAAGTTAGTGGGTAAATAATGACAAATTTTAAGGAGTATACTATGTTTTAGGGTAGTATCTATTTTTATTTTTCCATTAAAGACAAGGTACAGTGGTTGGAATCACCAGATGCACATTGAACATCATATCAGAGTGGTTGGAGGGGTGGGGAGGGAGGGGGGGAGGGGGGACAAGGAGTGGAACTGGGGAAGGGGATAAGGAGGGGAGGGGGGAACAATTACAGTTCAACACTCTACACATATAAATCTAATAATTACTCCACGTTTTGACATGCAAAATCTCCAATATATCCTGTATCCCTCCCTTTAAACCATTACTTGTGAGTCAGGTGTTGTGGTAGCTGTGAGCCATAGTATCCGCAAATATATTGGGCAGGTGAGTTCCTTAAAAAGATCAGACAAAAATTTCAAACAGGGTCCCCACTTTTTCTTGAATTTAGGCGGTATATGGTCCATTACCTCTGTCAATTTCTTCATAGCTAACAAGTCCCATAGCTTATGTACCCAGTCTGCATGTGTGGGTATGGAATCAGTGCCCCAACGTGAGAGCAATACTAGTTTAGCGGCTCACAGGGCCATTGTGATGGCATATCCCTTGGCAGATTGCAAAGAGTAAGTCAGGGCGTTTGGTAGTCCTAGTAGGACATAACTGGGAAAGAAAGGTATCTCGGTATCGAACATTGTATCTATATCTTCGAAGATGTTGGACCTGTATCGGTGTAGCTTAGGACAGTACCATAGTAAGTGGGATAGCGTGCCCAAATAGTTGCAGTGTCTCCAGCATCTGTCATCGCTTCCCCATTTCCACTTAGCTATTCGGGAGGGTGTATAGTACAAGTAGTGAACAATTTTTAACAAAGTTTCTCTACCCGAGGCGCTGCCTGCCGAAATACACACCCTCTGTAAAATATTGGTCCATTCTTTGTCAGAGAATTGGCACTCGCACGCTTGCTCCCACCTTGACCTAGCTGGGGAATGTAGTTCTCCCAAATTGGTGTTTAGAAATGCATAGCTATCTGATAGTAACCGTCCATCGTCTCGCCGTGATAATAGCCACCGTTCGGATTGGGTAAGCTGCCTGCTAGTGTGAGGGTGTGTTAACGGTTGTGTTACCCAGTGCCGTATCATTAAACAATAGCAATGTTCCGAATCTGGCAACCCAAATGCCTTCTGCACCTGTGAGAAATCCAAGAGGCCCACACATCAAACAGGTCCCCAATACGTTTGCAGTTTGATTGTTGCCAGGGGTGGAAAGCCTTACCATCTTGCGTCGGGGGGAAATCTGGGTTCCCTATGATTGGAGTAAGGGGAGAAATGGGAGTAGAAAGTTGTTTAGAAATGCAGAGTTTATCCCATACCCCCATTGTGGCCCGGACTACCGGGAGATATATACCCATGGGGTACAATGCCATCGTGGGAGCCAAGGGATTTTCCAGATATGAATCCCCGTGACAGCCTGATCGAGGAAGCACCAGCGTTTTTCTATGTATGGTCGCTGCCATTTCACCAGGAAGCGCAGTTGTGCTGCTTGATAGTAGGGCGAGAGGTTGGGTATGCCAAGCCCACTCTTTACTACCGGGAGGTAGGCCCGTACTCACGCCATTCTTGCACATTTGCCACCCCAGATCAAAGTTTCTAGAGATGGTTGAATATTATGCAGTACAGACTCAGGGGGTTGTAGTGGTATTGCCTGCATGTAGAATAAGATCTTTGGAAGTAGAGACATTTTAACTGCCGCAATTCTACCCACCCAAGAGAGCAGTCCGCCATGCTATGATTGTATCAGGGAGCTCGTAGTGGCAAGCAGAGTGGCATGGTTATATGACACTGCCTTTTCAGTAGTTGGGAATAGTTGGATTCCTAAATAGGGAATTCCTTGTGAACGGAAATGTCCTAGCTAAAAGCGCTTGGTCATCCTGTGAGACAGTGAGATTGAGAGCATGGGATTTAATCGTGTTCACTTTGAACCCCAATGCCCCCTCAAATCGCTCAAGTTCCTCCAGCAGTGGAGGCAAAGACTGGGGTGGGTTAGTGATGGCCAGGAGCACATCATCGGCGTATAGTATTATCTTGTGGAACTGACCCGCCATTCTAACACCCTCTATGAGGGGTTGACCCCGTATGCACTCCGCTAGTGGCTCCATACAGACGCGAACAAGTGCGGCGAGAGTGGGCACCCTTGCCGTGTTCCCCTCGAGATGGGAAAGAGGGGGATGTTGTGCCATTAACATGTATCACCACCACTGGATTAGAGTAACTGGCTCATACCCATTTCTGAATCCGGGGTCCCAGGCCAGTGGTCTCTTGAGCCAGCCTTAGGAAGAGCCAAGGTACACTGTCAAACACTTTTTCAGCGTCGATGGATAGCAGTATCGTGGGGACCTCCCTGTTTTATCTATTATGTGAAATATACGCTTGGTGTTGTCCCCACACGTGCGTCCAGCGATAAAACCTGATTGATCTGGATCGACCAGACCCGATCTGATTGCCAGTATCCCAGTAAATAGTTTTGCGTCTACGTTCAGCAAAGATATGGAACCGAAGGAGGCTTTCCCCGGTTTTCGTAAAACTACTATAGTGGCTGATTTTATGCATTCTGCAAGGGCTCCCTCTATACTTAACAAATTGTATAGGTGGGCCAGGACGAGGGACAGCCAAGTGGCAAACATTTTATAGAATGCCGCTGTGAACACGTCTTTGCCTTGGGCTTTATCTAGCTTAAGTTTCCCTATGGCTTCAATCACTACTTGGGATGGGATATCGGATTGCATTGAAGCCGCCACAGGATCCGGGAGCTTCGTGACAGGGGCCTGCTCTAAATATGCGGCACAGTCAGAATAAAAGAGTGGGTCTGCACTATAAAGCTGAGCATTAAACCGGCCAAATTCCAATGCTATTTCTCAGTCTCTTACGAGCGGATGAGAAGCATGGTCTAGTACCCGGGAGATGTGATGTTTATGTGTCTGTGCTCGTAGCTTATTCACTAACATTCTTACTGCTTTATTTCCCCCTGCATAATATCTTTGTTTCGTGCGGAGTAAAGCGTATTCTTCCAGGTCCATATCTAGTGCTCCAAGCTGTTTCCTAAGCATTGTGAGTTGGCAACGTATCTTGTGGGACCCCACTCGTCTTTGTGTCTGTTCTAATTCCCTCACCTCTTCGGGCTTAGCTTTCCTATCCCTGTTTAATCGTGAGGCTATTGCTATACAAGCCCCCCTTACCATTGCCTTGAGGGCATTCCGGAACGTTGCCATCTTAGTGTCGGGTGTGTTGTTAATTTCCAAGTAGTGTATTATTGATTGTTCTATCTCCTGGGCTGCTTGGGCATAGAATATCAATTTAGGGTTAAGGCACCACATCCTAGTGCTAGGGCATGGATGGGGCACACGTAATGTAATTGTAATGGGGGAATGATCTGATATAGAGGTTACCTCGATACCTGCGTGGACTACATCTGGCTGGAGGTGGGTAGATACAAGCAAGTAATCAATTCTTGCATAGGACTGATATGCCACCAAGAAAAAAGAGTAGGCTCTTGTATTGGGGTACAGCGCCCTCCATATGTCAGATATCCTGGCCTCAACCATCCACTGCAGCCCCTGTGGGTAGATCGTACCTGATGGGCTCGCTCTATGGGGGAATCTATCTAGCTGTGTGTCCAGTAGCAAATTAAAGTCTCCACCTATGAGGACTTTAACATCCGGGGAGGTGAGAACCATTCCCACTGCGCAGTGGATAAAGGGCTTTTGGTGGTCATTAGGTGCATAGATGCATGCAACAGTAAACGTATGGTGAGAAAGTGTAACCCTAGCATGCAATGTGATATTTAATACTATACCTGGAGTACTTGCCCCTGGAAGTGGGTGGACATTAAAATCGCCACCCCTGCCTTTTTCCCTGGCCCAGAGTACCAGTACTGGTGGTCTTGACTGCATCCAACCTCAATCTTTTTTAAGCAGATGCATTTCTTATAGAAGACATATGTCGCATTGCGCGGCTTTCAGTTGCGGCAGTAATGCTATCCTTTTTGCTGGGGCATTCAAACCTCTAGCATTGAGACTCACTATCTTAACCATGGATACGAAGGAAGTGTCTGCCAGTTATGCTCACTAGTGGGGGGGGGGGCATCTGTAAAGTCCAAGTACATGTTGAGGTGAAGCAGTGTCGCTTGTCAAGGGAGTGTACTAGCAAATAATTTAGGCACAGTTCAAAACAACAAACATAACTAAGTACACCAACTGGTGTTAACGAGACAAACTTGTAGAAGGGGTCCATGTCACTGGTCTTCCGCACTGGGCAATGAAAGGATAAACAAAGACGTGGGTGCTTCCGCCGCCATCTCCCTCTGTTGTACTTTATCTAACATGACAGGCCAGGACTCATGTCGTGTGATCGGAGTAAGTAGAGATTCCCAAGAATGTCACATCCTCTTGTCGCCAGCTGCTCTCCTTTGGTTGATTTGCATGTGTGAAGGAAGGAAGGTTGTGCCATAGCTTAGTCACTCGGTCACCTGCTCTGGAGATATGCCCCGACCAGTGAGGTGCTGTAGAAGGGCCGTCCTCTCTTTAAGGCTCTCCGTTGTGGTTGGTTTATGCATACACTTCCATGACCGGGGATTGAATGTCCTTTTGGGCTCCTGCCATTGGGGAGCTTTGGGAGATCCCTGGGAGAACCAGGTATCTTCTCTCTCCAGTTCCAGCCCCAGTATTGTCGCTGCTTCTGATGGACTGTGGACTGCATGTGTTTCTCCCTCCCAGACAAAGATCAGGTGGAACGGGTGGCCCCACCTGTATCGGATCCCCTTGTCTCTCAGGTAAGAGGTCACTGGATCATGGATCAATGGCGCTGTAGCGTAATGTAGGAAAGATCTTGATAAAGGTGTATTTTGACCCCTTCGGCTAGGACGTGGGGTAAATCGCGCACCTTCGACATGATGAGCTCCTTCTGTTTGTAGCTGTGAAGGCACGTAAGTATGTCCTGTAGGGTACCAGGCTCCCCATATGGGCATCCCGCTCGATGCGTGCGATCCAGGAGAAGTTCTTTTCCGGCCAGCTCAAAGGTGACGCGCCGGAAGAGCCTCTGTACATACTCCTCCAGCTTGCCAGCATCGGCCTTTGATGGAACGCCTTTAATTCTAATATTGGACCTGCTGGACCTATTTTCCAATTCCTCCAGGTAGTAGTTAAGATCAGCGTTCTGGTCTTTGAGTTCCAGGATTTCGCTGCAACATGTTTCCAATTCCTCTTCCCTCAAGGTACCAAAGAGAGCTTTCATAAAGCCGCGTGTGATAGGCACCTCATCGTCTGCATCCTGTTCTCTACTGGACTTTGGAGGAGTGCGGGCAGACAAGCCAGGGTCCTTAGTCTGGTCAGGCTTATTGGATGAGTTCTTTGTAAATAAGTCTTTGACCGTGAGGTCTTTCTTCATTCTCATGGAGGTCATTTGGTACGCTCTGTGGCCTCCAGAGAGGTTTGTAACAAAGTTGTGTGTGTTCTCTGTTGTCTAGAGTGTGTTCAGTGTCACCGCCACGCTGCTCCCCTCTGCACCTAGACCTATCAGGTGGTAGGGCCTGACTAGGTTATGTCTTCCACAGCCGACTCCAGAGATACCAGTCAGCCCGTGTCACAAGAGGAGGGGGGAGATCGTGCACCTCTACATCTCCTGGTAAATTCCAAATAATCTGTTGTACCCTGGATGGGTTCTATTCGATGTCTCCCTGTGGTAGGGGCCCCGTGAGCTCTATCCCCAGGTCAGTGGACGTGACTTGGATAGAGGCGGAGGCAGGTGCTGCAACCAGCCAGCACTGGGCCCCTCTGAAGGGAGCCTTCTTACTAAGTGCATTAGTCGAGGGTGCCCCACTGGCTTGGCTTCAATGTCCCTTTGCGGCTACTTCTCCGGCAACACCTGGTATGTGTCCTGCCTCAACACTCACCCCTCACTGGGGGACTGGACGCTGTCTATCAGCTCGGGCCCTGGCTCCCATTCACCGGAGGGTCGGGTGTCGGCAGACCCTACTGCTGGCTTCTATTTTTGGTTCCCAATTAGTGCTCGTCCCCCTCGGAGTATCGCATCGCCCTGGCTCACCTCTCAAGGGCTGCCACTGTGCCTCGCTCTCTGTGCCTCGGTCTCTTCCTCTGGGGCCCTGTCTCTGCTGTGGCTCCGCTCTGTCACCCAGGCTCCTCCACTGCCGCTGCCCGGTCCAGCACCCCACCCAGGGCTGGGCCATTTTTTAACTGACATTGGCCGTCCACCACAGCTCGTCTGCTAGACCTGAGTTCACAGTTTGGCGAGGAATCAGTGGCGTAGAGCCGGCGGATGTGAGTCCACAGCGGGCCCGGCCACAGTTACCCCTCTCATCGGAACACAAAGGGCTTACTCAGTGGGGCATTCCCACCTCCCAGCATTGGCCGTCAAATGCGTTTGAGCCGTTCCCTAGCTCCTGCCTCCTGTGAGGTCCCGTCTCTGTTTCGTCTCCCGATGTGGCTTGCACTGGCCCTCTGGGACACTCCCTCTGACTTAGTCCAGGCCGACGCTCTGCTCACTCCTTGGCTTCCTGCTGCGAATCCAACATGGGCCATTGCCTCCGTTCACGGCAGTGGTGTGGTGATCTGATGCAGCAGTGTTTGCAGAAGCAAGCCCGCAATAGGCTCGGCGGCTAATACCCCCGAACCCAGGGTCTAGGGGGCTCGTCCACAGATAGCGCTCGCTTCACAGCAGCGGCCGCCATTTTGTGTTCAGGCCAAATCTTACCACCGTTCTCTGGCAGGGGGCTTAAACTCACAAATCTGCCCTGTTATGGCACTGTCAGGACTCACGGGAGGTTTCCTCCTTCTAACTGTATGCTGGCTACCATTTTCCCCCTACAAACTTACCAAAAGTCAGATAATCCCTCAAGCTGGAGTGCTTGTTGGCACCGATGGAACTCCAAGATGGCTGCCAACATGCACATACTGCGACAGCACACCACTGTTAGCAGTCTAGTCTTTTAGGCTTCATGACATCAGGTGAAGTGTGCTTCAACATTCCACTGTGCACTTCACTGAAGAAATAATTTGAAGAGCACCTGTTTTCCCAGCGTCGTGGAAGTCAGTTAGGGTAGTTGCGATAAAATCGGGGTTAGCTTCGTCGGAACTACATTCCCTCACTAATCAGGTTAGTGTTAAACTTGTAGCTAATATAAAACATTCTGTGAGAAAAGGTTATTGTGTCAGAGGTAAATTTCTATTTAAAGAGAAAAAGGAAACAAGTCAGAATATATTTTCCTTCGTTTGAAAACTGGAAATACTTTTTCAGTAATTGCTTTCCTTAGCTGAGAAGATTAAATAAAAAGCTTTTGAATCAGCTGTCTTTTTCAGCTGTTCCAGAATCTGTCAGACGCAGGCGTGACCTTTCAACACGCAGTGTCTTCTTAGACTGAAACTTGTTCACTCTTCTGAGAATTAATTAAAAGGTGAAGTCAGGGTCAAAGGCCCGGCATGTTTCTTTCTCATGCCATGTGTTAAAGAACTCCAGTAATGTTCTCCTCACGTATGGCAGTGCTTCCAGCAAACATTAAAACCAAAGGCCTGAATAAAAGGAACGCTTCCTTTTAACATTTAACCTAAGTTCTGAAGCATTGTTTAAAAAACTAATTAAAGAGAAAACCAGTCATCCTACTACAGAAACCCCAGTTCAAGGCCCACTCCAGTCTCTTAACAGTGAGTTAATAGAAAGAAGAGAAACCCAAATAATACATAAATTAGGAATACAGAAATAAATACTTACCTTATCTTTCTTACATTAAGGAATAGCAGGATCAAGTGCAGATTGTACCTGAGAACGAAAAGGAAAGAGATCTGAGTGAAGACTTCTCATACAACCTAGCAAACAATACATGAGAAGTAGAAGAAGTAAGCTTCAGTAAACATTCTGGTAAGATAAGTTATTTATACACCATAGAAAAAACAGTAAGTTAAAAGGCACAATAAATAAAGGTTTTTACATGTTAATGTTGCAGTCCAGTAAGAAGAAGAAGACGTAGCTGAACAGGCAGAATATTGGAGCAGTCTCTTCTCTGTCCCCAACCCCTTTTCCCCCTTAGAACTTACCTGCAATGGAATACTAAAAGACCTAGCAGGGTTGGTTCTGAGAAGGGTATTGGGACCTAGCGTCATTCTGCTCCTGTGTGGTTCAGACAGCAAAAGGGATTTAGACCCTGACAGAGTGAAGTGCCCACGTTGGTACAAGCACCTGAGCAGAATGGCAGAAGGACTTGATTTAAAAAATTTGGGCGAGATTTTGAGTAATATACAAAGGGACTTGGAGGCAGTCAGAGAGGAAAATAAAATACTAAGACAGGAGATAATAACCTTTAAAGCAGGAACACCAGCTTTGGGATCTAGGCCAAGCACCGCATCCTTTGAAACCCAGAGTCCTAACATCAGCACTTCATCCTTTGCCCCCACACAAGTAATCCACTCATTATCCCCAGTAATTCCTCTTGCCCCTCCAGAGCGATTTAATGGAGACCCGCAGAAAGCGCAAATTTTTTGACCCAATGCTCTCTGCATTTTATGTGCCGATCCAACGATCTTCCCCGATGCTCAATCCCAGTGGCGTTTATCTTGTCCTACCTTAGTGGGGACGCCGCCTCATGGTCCATGCCACTAGTAACCAAGGATGACCCAATTTTGTACAGTTTAGATGACTTCAAGAAGGAATTTCTCCGAATTTTTGATAGAAGAACAGCATCTCAAGCTTCAGACAACGAACTGTTGGAATTAAAGCAAGGAAACCGAGAACTCGTGTCTTACCTAGCCCAATTTAATAAACTAGTGGTCGAGACCAACTGGCCCGAGGATAAAAGAGCAGCAGTATTCTATAGAGGATTGCGAGAGGAATTGAAGGACGCTCTATCTCAAATCCCTAATCGACCCACCGACATCTCTGCCTTAGTGGATTTAACCTTAGAGATCGATTATCGGCAAAGTGAGCGGAAAGGAGAACGGCGGAAGGAGCTTAGACCAAGTGTTCCTCGTTTTGACCGTGTCAAAACAGAATCCACACGGACAGTAGAGAGTTCTTCGGGAATTGAACCCATGCAAATCGGTGTAGTCAGAGGTCCACTCTCTAAAGAAGAAAAAGAAAAGAGAAGGCTGAACAAACTGTGCCTATATTGTGGAAGAAGTGGACATTTTGTCAAGAATTGCTTAAAAAGACCAAAGTTGCCTGCTAAGGAGAAGGAAAACTAGAGGCACCACAGGTAAGGGAGTTGGACCTGTGGATGCGAATGGAAAAACGACTCCAACAAATCACCAATTGGCAAACACACTACAAGTCTCCTCTCCCCATTTGGTTATGACTGTGACCTTAAGGTTTAGAGATGTGGTTTTGACAGGAATCATCGTCATGGTAGATTCTGGGGCAACAGGTAATTTCTCCGACCACAAATTCGCTAGCCTGATCGGTTTACAAGCTATCAAGAAGGAGAAAAGTGAGAAGGTCAGAGCGGTGGATGGTGCGGATTTAACTTCAGGGCCCATAACCAGTCATACTGAATTGGTACACATGACTACTGTCGAAGGACACCAAGAGACCTTGCAATTTAATTTAATAGACGCCCCCAATTTCAACTGATTCTAGGTCTACCATGGCTAACGGAACACAACCCGTTAATTGATTGGGGAGCCGAACTATTCAATTAAATTCAGACTACTGCACCAAAAATTGTTTCGACGACCAGACACATTCTTCTGTAATCTGCGCTGCCACCCAATTGTGTGAAGGTGGAGGTTCGGTATGTGCGATCCAAACTACCATGATACCAGATGAATACCAAGACTTTGCAGGCGTCTTTGATGAGAAAAGGCAGAGACGTTACCCCCACAGGCCCTATGACTGCAAAATTGATCTAGAACCAGGGGCTAATCTACCATGCAGCAGAGTTTACGCATTAACGGAGAAGGAAAACATCCATTTGAAGGAATACCTAGCTAAGAATCTGGAGAACGGATTTATCCGACCGTCGCAGTCCCCTGTCTCTTCCCCACTTTTTTCGTGCCGAAAAAGGGGAGATCTCAGGACTTGTATTGACTTTAGAAGCGATTAACAGGATAACTGTGAAGAATCGTTATCCATTGCCTCTCATTTCAGTACTAATTGATCAAGTGAAGGAAGCAAAGATATACACTCGCCTAGACCTACGAGGAGCGTACCACTTGATTAGACTCCGGGAAGGCGGCGAGTGGAAGACTGCGTTCAGGACCAAATTTGGCCTTTATGAGTATCTTGTGATGCCATATGGTCTCTGTAACGCACCAGCGGCCTTCCAGTACTTTATCAATGATGTTTTAAGTGAATTCATTGACCGATGCGCTATAGTATACATAGATGACATCCTGATTTATTCCAACACGGTTGAAGAACATCACAACCAGGTCAGAGCAGTTTTACAACGTCTACGAGAGAACTCTCTATACGTTAAATTGGAGAAATGCCTCTTCAACACAGATACAGTAGAATTCCTAGGTTTTGTGTTATCACCTGCAGGAGTTCGAATGGATGAGCAAAAAGTGAAGCGATAACAGACTGGAAATCTCCTACCAGTATCAAAGAGGTTCAAAGCTTTATCGGATTCTCTAATTTTTACAGACGATTCATTAATGGATTCTCCAATAAGATACTTCCGCTGACTCGTCTTCTGAAGAAAGGAGTTCCGTTCCAATGGTCAGAAGAAGCAGAAGAAGCTTTTCAGTTGATGAAGGACAGTTTCACCACAGCACCGGTGCTGCTTCATGCAGATCCCTCTGAGCCTTTTTATTTGGAGACAGACGCATCGGACCTAGCCATCGGGGAATACTTTCTCAGAGGCACAAGGACACGGGACAGTTACACCCGGTGGCATATCGGTCCCGCAAACTCAACCCTGCGGAATGCAACTATACGATTACAGAAAAAGAACTCTTGGCAATCAAAGATGCCTTCAAAGATTGGAGGCATTACTTAATGGGGGCAAAACACACTGTAACGGTGTTTACGGACCACCGCAACCTAAAATTTTGCGATCTGCTCGAACTCTCACACCACGTCAGCTGCGTTGGTCTCTTTACTTCGCAGACTTTGATTTTGTTATCACTTTTCGTCCCGGATCCAAGAATGGAAAGGCTGATGTCCTCTCTAGACTCGACACAGAAAATCAAACTTCAGTCATTGAAAACCAGCAAATCATACCTGATGGAAAATTCATTGGAACTATCTCCTTAGAACCTTTTGAACATCACGTTCGAAATTTGATGACCGACCTTGAAATGGAGAACTGGGCCACAGAAGATCCACAACGTTTCATTCGCAATGGCCTCCCCTATTTAGGTACCACCCTGTATTTACCCACCAAGGAGCTTCAGCTGAAGGCAATGCAGGAATGTCACGACAACCCTCTGGCTGGCCACAAAGGTGTTGTGAAAACCGAAGAATTACTCAAACGTCGTTTCTGGTGGCCATACATGTGCCGAGAGCGTCCGTCAATATGTGTTAGGCTGTGAAATTTGTGCACGGGGAAAATCGGACAGACAAGCTCCTAAAGGTCTCCTACAACCCATGCCAACCCCCATATCCTTGGCACACAGTCTCCTTAGATTTGATTGTTGATCTACCTTCTTCCCATGGGTATGATACCATTCTTGTAGTTGTCGACACTTTTAGTAAGATGGCACATTATATACCCTTCAAAGGTACACCCACTGCTAAACAATTGTCCCAACTTTTCCAATCAACATGTTATTTGCCTTCATGGGATTCCTAGGGTCCTCGTTTCAGACAGGGGCTCTCAGTTCCTATCACGATTTTGGAAGGCTTACATCAAAGGCCTTAATATTGACCATCGTTATTCCACCAGTTTTCACCCAGAAACTGATGGTCAGACTGAACGCATTAACCAAGACCTAGAACAACACCTCAGACTTTATTTGTTAGATGAGGAGGGTGACTGGCCTGACCACTTATGGACTGCGGAGTATGCTCACAATAATGCTCTAAATGTATCCACTGGCCACTCCCCTTTCTTTATAAACTCAGGCAGACATCCCAATTCTCATGCTAATTTTGATGATATTAATGTTCCTGCTGTTCAAGATATTGCCCGACAGTTAACTAAAATTCATCACTCAGTAACCCAGAATTTGTCGATCGCGAAGGATCGTTACAAACACTTCAGCTGACCGAGAACGTAAAAGAACCTGAGCTTCATGTAGGAGACTTAGTCTGGTTGAGTACAAAAAATCTCAGACTCAAAGGTCCCCGTAAATTTCAGCCTCGTTTTATGGGTCCTTATCCAATTGAGAAGGTCATAAATCCAGTCACTTATCAACTATCTCTTCCTGGTTCTACCAAAATTCATCCAGTATTTCATGTTTCTCTCCTTAAACCAATTCAACCGGGGTTGCGTAGGGTTTCCCCTCCTGATCCTCTGATGGTTAATGGTGAGGCGGAGTGCGAAGTTAAGCGAATTTTGGATTCAAAACTCATCCGCAATGAAATTTTCTACCTCATTGATTGGCAAGGTTATGGACCTGATGAACGTTCCTGGGAAAGAGTACTAATGTCCATGCCCCCGTTTAATTAGAGCCTTTCATGCCAAATTCCCTGCCAAACCACGACCGGAGAAACCCCGTTGGGAGGGGTACTGTCAGGACTCACGGGAGGTTTCCTCCTTCTAACTGTATGCTGGCTACCATTTTCCCCCTACAAACTTACCAAAGTCAGATAATCCCTCAAGCTGGAGTGCTTGTTGGCACCGATGGAACTCCAAGATGGCTGCCAACATGCACATGCTGCGACAGCACACCACTGTTAGCAGTCTAGTCTTTTAGGCTTCATGACATCAGGTGAAGTGTGCTTCAACATTCCACTGTGCACTTCACTGAAGAAATAATTTGAAGAGCACCTGTTTTCCCAGCGTCGTGGAAGTCAGTTAGGGTAGTTGCGATAAAATCGGGGTTAGCTTCGTCGGAACTACATTCCCTCACTAATCAGGTTAGTGTTAAACTTGTAGCTAATATAAAACATTCTGTGAGAAAAGGTTATTGTGTCAGAGGTAAATTTCTATTTAAAGAGAAAAAGGAAACAAGTCAGAATATATTTTCCTTCGTTTGAAAACTGGAAATACTTTTTTCAGTAATTGCTTTCCTTAGCTGAGAAGATTAAATAAAAGCTTTTGAATCAGCTGTCTTTTTCAGCTGTTCCAGAATCTGTCAGGCGCATGGCGTGACCTTTCAACACGCAGTGTCTTCTTAGACTGAAACTTGTTCACTCTTCTGAGAATTAATTAAAAGGTGAAGTCAGGGTCAAAGGCCCGGCATGTTTCTTTCTCATGCCATGTGTTAAAGAACTCCAGTAATGTTCTCCTCACGTATGGCAGTGCTTCCAGCAAACATTAAAACCAAAGGCCTGAATAAAGGCACGCTTCCTTTTAACATTTAACCTAAGTTCTGAAGCATTGTTTAAAAAACTAATTAAGAGAGAAAACCAGTCATCCTACTACAGAAACCCCAGTTCAAGGCCCACTCCAGTCTCTTAACAGTGAGTTAATAGAAAGAAAGAGAAACCCAAATAATACATAAATTAGGAATACAGAAATAAATACTTACCTTATCTTTCTTACATTAAGGAATAGCAGGATCAAGTGCAGATTGTACCTGAGAACGAAAGGAAAGAGATCTGAGTGAAGACTTCTCATACAACCTAGCAAACAATACATGAGAAGTAGAGAGAAGTAAGCTTCAGTAAACATTCTGGTAAGATAAGTTATTTATACACCATAGAAAAAACAGTAAGTTAAAGGCACAATAAATAAAGGTTTTTACATGTTAATGTTGCAGTCCAGTAAGAAGAAGAAGACGTAGCTGAACAGGCAGAATATTGGAGCAGTCTCTTCTCTGTCCCCAACCCCTTTTCCCCCTTAGAACTTACCTGCAATGGAATACTAAAAGACCTAGCAGGGTTGGTTCTGAGAAGGGTATTGGGACCTAGCGTCATTCTGCTCCTGTGTGGTTCAGACAGCAAAAGGGATTTAGACCCTGACAGGCTCCCTGGTGGTGTAGTCGTGCATGGGGCCTACTTTCTGTCCTTCTGGGTCAAAACAACACCCCGGGCTGCCTTTCTCTGGACGGGTGCGGCAGAGCTCCGAGAGGAAGCAACTACATGGGCGCCATCTTGGAAATGCCACCCGTATCCCATGTTTTAACCCTATAAAAATTATTAATTGTATATCATTTTTTCAACAGTGCTTATGTTATGAAATGTTAATTGTTTTATTTGTATGATTTTATGGTTGTTTTAAACCAAATAAAGTATTATTATTACTATTTCCACTCCAATCTAAACCAATTTGGGGAGGGTGTTGGACACTAAAGGGGTGACACTTGCTACTCTCATGCCAGAATAAACAACTCAGAGAAGGTGTTGAACACTAATGGGGTGATATTTACTATTCCAACTCCAATCTAAATCCAATTTGAGGGAGGCGTTGGACACTAAAGGGGTGACATTTATTATTCACACTTCACTATAAATCAATTTGGGGAAGGTGTTGGACACTAAAGGGGTGACATTTACTAGTGAGGCGTAGTGTTAGCGGAGGGCCCACCCTCCTTGAGGCAGGAAGCCGCCAACGTAATCTTCAGTGTCCGGAGGCGCCTATAACTCCACCGCGGGACTCCCGCAGCGCGGATAGTGAGGTGTGGTGTCAGCAGAGGGGACAGGACTACAGGCCCCAGTCATCCTTGTGGCAGGAAGCTGCCAACATAATCTTCAGTGCCCGGAGGCACCTATAACTTCACCGCGGGACTCCTGCAGCCGGGGAGTGCCTGGGTGAAGAGCCGGGCCAAGAGCGGGCCCGTCTGCGCCCGTCCGTGGCTGGGTGAGGCTAGGCTCTCCTTTTTCGCAACTCAGACTCGGAGGCCTTGATTTCATCTTGTAGTGTGAGCCCCCCCAGCATAATCGGCCTAATAGTAAGTCAGTGCCTTTTATTTTCATCTTCCAATTAGATTGTTTTTAAGTGTAATGGCTGCCTCCTTCGGTACTGTTGGCACAAAGGGGAAAAGGAAAGCTGCGACAGCCACACCATCATGCGACCATTGATTCTTTCTTGGCCAAAATATTGGGGGCCATTTTGAAGGAAATTGACTTGGCTGAAAGGCGCCTATCCCTGGGGCTTGGTGGATCGTCTCTCCCATCGACTTCAGAGGTCCTGCCGGTTGCAGTTCGACTCATCGAGGATACTACCCCTGTTGCTCCTCAGCTAACCTCAGATGGGCCAGCTCTTATCCCGGCTACTATGGTTCCTCTCTTTGGTACCCATGACCGCAGGGTTTCTCAGGTCCCCTCACCCACCTTGGACATGACACACCCTCCGGCACCCAAACGGAAATGGAAAACCAAATGGTCCGCCAAATCCCCGACTGCCTCGAGAGGCACATTGGGACAAAATGTTTGCAACTGCATTACTGCATCAGAGGACTTCTGGGCAGCCGTGTTACAGAAGTTAACAGAATCTCTTACAGCCCTGCTGATGCCTTTCCTGGAAAAACTGGGGAAATTGGATGTAGACACTAGTGAAATGTTAAGTAGTCTAGGGAAAAAATGTACTTCTATTGGAACTGAACCACCTCCCTCGATTACTCCTGCCATCCAACACAGCTCCATTCCCAGTGTTAATCCAAGGCCCAGTGTCTCAAACATTTGTGCACCCAGACTCTTAGCCTGTGAGAACACGACTGTTGATGTTCACCATCATGGTATTATTTCTTCTAGTCACAAACTTGCCTTTTGCAGAACGTGCCCCCCTGTGTCTGTCCCGGCCTTAGTGGGTCCCACTCCTTGTTACCCTGTTCAAGGTGCCTTGTTACCGGTAATTAATATTCCTCCAGCTTGTTGCCCCTATACTGTGGTTCTGTCTGGGGTCCCGGTTCTTTCTTCCCTAGTCAGGAATCTACTGGCCAACTGATTAACAAGGTTTCCCACTGGCTTTCTAAACATTCCAGTTTTGACATCTTGGATTACAAGAATATCCTAATGGCTCGGCGGGTATCATGGATTGGGCCCTCATGTAAAACCATTTAGGGAGATTTTGTGATAGTGAATGTCAAATACCCAGAAATTGCATGTCATATTTTGACCGGGCCTTGTCAGCCTCCTCCTCTGAACAACGGTATTTGAGCTCTGCCTCTGGGCTTTTTTTAACAGACCCCCTCCCTTTGTTTTAAATTTAACTCAGCTTACACGACCCAGGTGGTGCAGACAGCGTTCCTACTTGTCAGCTGGCTCATCCAAATCGGTTTGCCCCTTTTGCAGCTCTTAATTATCTAGACTGACTCCCTGATTATGTTACTAAGACCCCGCCCCAAAGATCTCTTTTAGGATTTCCCACCCAGGCTATGGTCTCACATGCTGCCTCGTCTCCCACCTACTCCATATATCTATCCCCGGTACAACCTCGTCCCAGGCTCCCTTCCTTAAGGATGCATTCTCCAGGGGCTTTCTTTCTCCCAGTTGTGTCCATTAACCCCCTTGCAGATGCTGTATCAGGCTACGGGAACATTTTAAGGCTTGTCTCATGGAATATCGCTGGTCTATTTGTGAAATTCTCAGATGAGAGGTGGATTCTGTTTGTTAAGTCTTTCAATATCAAATGTGTACAGGAAACATGGGAAACTAAGAACTACTTTTTTTTGGAGTGGTATAAAACTTTCTTCTGTCCTGCAGGGGAATTAACTTCTGGGAGGGCCGGGGGGTTTAGTTATCTTTGTTGCTTTAGAGCTTTGTGACTCCGTCAAATATCTCAACTGGGACTCTCAGGTTTTTCAGGGTCTTAAAATGCAGGCTGGGAGACCTATCTCCTTTGCCTTGATTAATTTTTATAATGCAAAAAGGGGGACGCAAGTATCCACTAATCTAGCAGCCCTAAGCGGCACTGTTGATTCATTATCGGGAGGGGGGCCTTGCACAGAAGAAGCTCATTTTAGCAGGGGATTTTAACTGCCACTTGTGTTCCACCCTTTTAAGTTCTGCCAATTTATGGTGTACAATCATGGAGGGTCCCCACATGGAACACACCCCTGAAGGTTCTGAACTAAACAGTTTTTTACTTACCCACAACTTGGTTATTACCTTTGAACAGCTGACTAATTCGTCAGGTCAGCCACTTCCGCCTACCTTTAAAGGGAGGGGCAGTGCCACTGTAATTGATTTTATCTTTGTCTGTGTTCCTCTGAACTGGGCTTCCTTGACTTTTAACATTATTCATAGCCCTTTCAGCAATCATAACCCTTTATCCCTGGTAGTTGAGGGGGGGTGGCATGGGCTGGGGTCTTCCAGCAAACCGTCAGGTACATTTAGCTTTATTGATTAGGAGAGATGGCTGAGGTGGTCACAGGTAGACTCCAGGGCCTTCATCTACTCACTTTTCTAAGCATGCCAACAGAAGATACTCATCTATTTGGACCCTTCAGTCTCGGGGAGCAAGATTTTTTGCAAAAATCACACAAAAAGTCCCAGGATTGTAAATGGTCCCTGTGATTAGCGGTCGCTCAGATAAACCTAAATGGTTTGACATGGAGTGCTCAAGTGCCCTTCGCGACCTGAAGCTAGCTCTCTAGCAGTCACCTGATGACAAGGAACTTGTGGCAAGTTGTCGTATACACTGTAAGGGGGCATTGAAGAAAAGGAAGCAAATCTTACAGAAGTTGGCCTGGGATGAGCTCATTAAAGCGAGGGAACTGGGGGATAGCTCACTCTTTTGGCAGGTTATAAATAGGCCTTGTTTCTCAGAGCACACAGGGCTAGCGTTATGTTATCACATTACCGCTCAAAAATGTGTAGAACTTTTTAAGGGGTGTACAATTTTGGATGGAATAAAGGGGTAGAGGAACAGACAGCCCTGATATTGGGGAAAACCCACATTACTTTTTCCCTTGAGGAGTTCTGTCAGGGTATCCAGGCTATGTCCCATAACAAGGCTCCAGGGCCTGATGGTATTTTTCCAGGCCTCTTTCGAGACAACATTGAGGTTTGGGACCCAGTTTTAATCCTGGTTTTAAAAGCTGCAGCAAGGGAGGGTGCCCTGCCATCCTGGTCTTCCACCATTATAGTTCCTGTTTTTAAGAAAGGCGATAAGGACAACCCACACTGCTATCGTCACATTTCTCTTATTGATGCTGTCGTGAATGTCCTTGGCAGGGTCATATTAGATAGACTGTCATTATGGGCAGATACAAACAAGATATTATTAGAGGCCCAGTACGGTTTTTGCCCGGGCAAATTGACGAGTGACCAGTGTTTAAATCTCTATCTAATAATCAATAAATATACTGTGGCCAAGCCTGGCACTTTGGTTTTAGCTTTCATGGACTTTACGTCTGCTTTTGATAGGGTAAATCAAAACAAGCTATGGGACGTCTTTCTCTCTCTGGGCACCAACCTTGATAGTGTTACCCTATTAAAAAACATTCATGCCCACACTACAGCAGCTGTGAGACGTTCTCGGGGGGGTCTCACAGATCAGTTCAATTGCCTTAGGGTTGGGCGTCAAGGGTGCATACTTGCGCACTTTCTGTTCACCTTGTACATTAAAGGATTAGAACACTCCCTCTCCTCAATATAGTCCGACTTGTACGCAGACAACGCTGTCCTTATGGCCGGTGCAGCAGTGGGTTTGCAGGTTTTAATTGACATGTTTGTTTCTTTATGGACAGATTGGGCCTGACGGTCAACTTAAAAAAATCTTACGTTGTGGAAGTTGGCCCTCGGTCGTTTAGGACCAAAATCTTCAGGGCGGGGAGCCATAAATCGGCAAAGGTCACAGCTTTTTCATACCTGGGTATGCTGTTCGATGCTAAACTGAATTGGAAACCCTTCATAGAGGAAAAGGTGTGTGAGATGAACATATCAATAGGCGCCTTAGCCAGCTATGTCCAGAGACTAGCCTCTTGGTAGCCAAGTGTGCTATTAAACCTATACCATTCTAAATGTCTTTTTAAACAGCAGCGAAGTGTGGGGGCACAGTTCCGTGCACAAGAAAAAGATGCACAAAATACTTTTTACAACGGAACTTAAGGGTGCCCCAGACCTCACCGTCCTTCTCTGTACATGAAGAGTTGTCTGTTAAACACATTGCTGATTTGGTGGCTGTAAAGCCCTTGTTGTGCTGGGTCAAGCTATGGTCCAGGGAGGGTGCCCAGCTTAATCGTAAGATCATGGCCGATTGTCACTCAAACATGCATAAAAAATCCCCTTGATCGCTTATGTAAAGGCATCCTTTACTAATATAGGGAGTGCAGACATCTTTTTCAACCACGATTCTTTGAGTTCTTCTGAGCTTAGGCATGTAAAGAGTCTGTTGGCTAAGTACGCCCTTTCTCATCGTGAAAGTGTTGAGCTTGCAAAGCCTGCAGTGAGGGCACATTTACTGCTTAAAACTGTGCAAGGTATGGAAAGTTAAGTTTCTTTGCTCTCTAGTGAAAGGGACTGATTCTTGCTGGCCCAGTTCAGGTTTAACCAGCCCCATCACCTTTTGGCTGCTCCATCTGGCTGGTCTCAAATCCATATGAGAGGGCCCTGTGACTGCGACCATCGGTCTCCACAGGACACCCTGCATTTTGTGCTCTTGTGCAAATATTTTAGCCACCCTAGGAAGCAGTTTTTGCAACCCCTTATGAAAGACCTGTGTTTCACGCAAGCCCAACTGGCCCTTATGTATCTGCAGCTTTTACCAAACGAGCACATCCTTTTTGCAGTAACCTCCTTTTTTCAGGCAGCATGAAGGTCAAGACAATTCAGACCTGATTGATACTTTATGGATGTCTTATTGTATATTTTCTTAATGTGATTTTACTTAGTCTTTTTATTGATATGACACTGTATTTAAAATATTTGTTTTGTGATTTTATCTTTTATGGTTGTGACTGCGACCATATAAAGATTGACTGATTGATTGATTGATACTATTCCCACTCCAATCTAAACCAATTTGGTAAAGGTGTTGAACACTAAAGAGGTGACATTTACTAGTCTAACTCCAATCTAAATCAACTTGAGGAAGGAGTTTGACACTGAAAGGGTGACATTTTCAATTCCTACTCCCATCTAAACCAATTTGGGGAAAGTGTTTGATACTAAAGGGGCGACATTTACTATTCCCACTCCAAATCAAAACGAATTTGGGTAAGGTTTTGGACACTAAAGGGGTGACATTTACTATTCCCACTAAAATCTAAACCAATTTGGGGAAGGTGTTGGACACTAAAGGGATAACATTTGCTATTCCCACTCCGATCCAAACCAATTTGGGGATGGTGTTGGACCCTAAAGGGGGTCATGTAGGAAAGTAGGATCTGCTTCTTATGGTTACCCCCCACTTTTTGCTTGATGTCTCACTGTTTTTGATTAGTCTGACTGGGATCCTGCTAATCAGGACCCCAGTCTATCTGCTTTCTCCCTTAAATTGACATACATGTACATTGGTACACTCCAGATTGGATACTGGGGTACCCTTATAAGTCCCTAGTGTATGGTACCCATGTACCCAGGGCATAGGTACCCCAGAGGCCTCCCATGGGCTGAAGCATGAATTATGCCACCCATGAGAGGCCATGCAAAATGGAACTCCAGGTCTGCTACAGCAGCCTGTGTAAGATGGTGCTTGCCCCACTTACTTTAGATATAGGTTCACTATATCTATAGGTCACTACACTTAAAACTTTTAAGTCACCCCTATAGCAGGCCTTATCAATTCTGAAGGCAGGGTGCTGGGTTTTTAGTGAGAGGGTCCCCCTGCATGAGCAGAGCCCCTCTGCAGCCTTCGGAGACCATTCTCCTGGGTTGTCTGTGACTCAGCCAGACATATAGGTAGAGGTGCATTATAACCTCGCGGTAAATGCTATCTCGAAAACGGCTGCATAGAAACATATTTTGTTTGGTATCAAACACCTTGGAATCATACCTCCACACCAGTAACTAGTGTGGGAGGTATGATTCCACCCTTCAGAAGCGAGCTTCGTGGGGTCACTGGTCTAACCGATGCCAGCCTTCTCGACCCGGACAGCACAAAATGGGTGCTGCCTACCAGAGACACATTTCTGCCCTCCTGCTGCTGAGCCAAGCTCGAGCAGAGGAAGGCAGCACAATAGGTATCCTGTCACAGGGAGGTGTGACCACCTCCCAGACAGGGTTTAATGTATTGGGGCTGGGTGGGTGCACTCTGAGAGTGCCTGAAAGTCTGAATCTGGGGCACATTTGGTGTCCCTGTACATAGTCCAGTTCAAAACAATTCTGGGAGCCGGTGGCTCCTGCTCTGGCGCAAAACTGGACAAAGGACATGGGTGTAACCACCCCTCTGTCCTGACCCTCCCCTAGGAGGGTCCCCTGAATCTGTCCAACCCTCTCCCGTGGGTACAAAAGGGCTTACCTGGCTGTGAGACTTTAGATTTTACGTGGACAAGATTCTGCAAGAAGAACCCACTGATCTTCGACCGTCTGGACACTCTGGACTTCGACTGGGCCCAACTTTGTCTCCCTCTCCGTCCAAAGCTTTGTCTGTGCCCGTGCTCCATACAGGCTCTGTGCAGGACCTGTGGTGCTCCCAAAGATAACTGAAGAATCTCCATTGGGGTGAAGGAGTCACTCCCCTGCTTCGCAGGCAACTAAGCGCAACTGACCTGTCTGCTGCTCCTAAGCTCCTGTGGACTCTGAAGATTTCAGCAACACAGGAGGTGGGTTTCCGAAAGTCCCTGAGGTCGAGTTGCCCTCTCACTGAGTTTGAGGCCAGTATCCCTCGTGGGGACTGCGTGACCCGCACCTCTGTGCACCGCGTCCATTTGCAAGTGCATATGCTTGTTGGTGATTCCCGAGCTTGTGCATTGGACTCCGTGTAGTCCTGACCCTGAGCAGAATTCGTACCAAAGAACTCCTGCCTCCTCACACCGAGTGCTCCGTGGGCTGGTACTTTGCAATCTTGCTCAAGGTCCCCTTGCGAATCCTGGTCATTCGGTCTGTGGGTCCTCCTGAGGGTCATCTTGATTTCTGTTGGGCTTTCCAGGTTGCTTGGTGAGTCCCCTGGACCTTGCTGGTCCACACCGTAACCTGCTTGACCTTCCTGCGTGGGTTGCTTTTGCGAAGGCTTGATTGGTGCTCCAGCCGGACACCGACCCCTCAGCACTTGACATCCGTCGCGGGACAGCTCCCTTACGGCTCCTGGTCATCCTCGACATCTCCTGGTCCTCGTGGCTGCAGAGTCAAGCATCCCTTCTTCGCACCTGAAGCACCCGACATCGGTGGGCATTCGTCTACCGAGCCACTGGTCACTCTGAAGTGACCCAGACTCTGTCCCCTCTGCTTTCAGGTTCCATCTTCCTCGAATCCAGGCTTGGATTCCACCGGACCCTTTTCACCTTCACGGCAGCAGTACTTCTTTGCAGCTCTCCATTGAAAACGACGGCAGTTTCCGACGCCACTTCAGACCTATGCACCCGGTTCCTCTGGGATAGGTAACTCGGGTACTACGGTATCCACGGGTGGGGTGGCTCTTCAAACTCTTAAGTTCCAACTGGTTTGCTCGAAGTCCTCCTTTAAGGGTCCTTAAACTTTAAAAGTGTAACCGCGACTCCCCCATAGAATTGTACGGAGCCCACGGTCGTGTTCCCACACTGCACCCGGCCTCCGTGGGGTCCCTATCTACTGACCTTGGGTGGTTCCTTGGGGTCCCAGCGATTCTACGTGCTCCAGACCTTGTCTTGATCTCAGTCATGACTGTTATACCACTATTTTAGTATATGGTTTGGTCTCCCCCTGGAGCCCACTGTGTATTGTGCTACTTACAACTGTTCTATTGATCTCGTATTGTGTGCTTTGTGTTCTATCCTCGTGTAGAGGATAGTAGAGAGTGTTATATTAATAAATATATATTTTTATATAACTACTGTGTGGTTCTCCTTTCATTTAGTCATTCAGGAGGTGATGTTCTGGTAAAACAAGCTGCTTTACATTCCTTCAAGATTAAGCCTGAAGGCTGCTCTCCACAGCTACCACCAGGATAGCTTTCTAAAGGTTATCTTTGACCTTTGACATCATAAGGGTCGTTTGGACTGGTGCAAGGTGCCCACTTTAATTAGTGGACAGCATATACCAGGCCAACTTCTCACAGGTCACATTTACTATTCCCACTCCAATATAAACAAACTCAAAAAAAGTGTTGGACACTAAAGGGGTTACATGTACTATTCCCACTCCAATACAAACCAATTTTAAGAAGGTGTTGGACACTAAAGAGGTGATATTTATTATTCCCACTCCAATATAAACAATCTCAGAGAAAGTGTTGGACACTAATGGGGTAACATTTACTATTCCCACTCAAATCTAAACCAACTTGGGGAAGTTGTTGGGCATTAAAACGGTGAAATTTACTATTCGCACTCAAATCTAAACAAACTTAGTGAAGGTCTAAGAAACTTAAAATGCAAATTGATTAAATTCAATTTTGATTTAAACTTTTTACCTACAATATACATACATAATTAATACTACACATTATCACACTTAAGGAAATTGTATATTTTTCTGAAATGTTTTATTATAACGCACAAATGTAAATGATTTTTTTATTTAATAATTAACATTTCAAAAAATGTAATTAATTTTTTTCTACCATTAAAAAGATTTTTTAAAGTACAACTACATTTCTTTAAAAAAAAGAAATTCTAAAACAAATTCACAAATTATTACATTTTTTGCCATTATAACAATATATATATTTTTGCTTTCCAAATATTATTATACTTTTTTTATACAATTTCAACAGTTCCACACAAACAATTATAATTCTAATTTGAACGTATAAGTAAATCCAAATATAAAATTATTTAAACATTTTCACAAACATTTAAATGTATCAAACTTTACATACATTTTTAAAAATATAATAAAAATACAATATAATATAATACATTTTCAAATTATTAAATTACATAGCTACAGAATTATTAGTTGAAAATTAAACATTATTTTATAAATATTTTAAAAATCTCCCCACCCTTATCACCTACTAACCAAACATTCCACTACTAAAAGAAAATTTCAATTACTAAAAAAAATTAAAACTGTTACACTTTACAAATTATAACAATTTATTAAATAAAAATTAACAACAATATTTGCTACATCGATATTAAAAACAACACTTAAAATTAAAATGATATTTTTCCTTCGATAGTCCTATCCACTGTATATATGAGATCCCAATATTCTTGACACAATATTCCAGCAACACAATATTTTTTCTCCGATATTTTGTCCAAATCCCCATTTCACTTAATTATATTTAATGATGAGGTTATCAGCATGTTTGAAATATTCCCCCGTGCTGGTGCAGTTTCTCATGATCCTTAGGAATTGCCCGTAGTGCAAATTATATCTTGGGGTTTTAGTGTCAGCCCTCTATAACGTAACTGACTGTTTTATCAGATATCATTGTGAAGAGCTGAGGTCAGCAGACGATCAAGATACATAATTTTCAGGTTCCGCTCAGGAAACTTCATAGCCTTTTTCTCTTCCTAGGCAATCACTTCCTTCCTTTGTTTCCACTGTTCTATACCCATAAGCAAATAGCAGGTTTCCAGCTCACTGTGAAAAGGCTGCATCCTGAAATGCTATTCTGTAAAGTGCAGAAAATAAGGAATGTGCATGTCTTCCTACTATCACTTCCCTTGCTCTGATTCCTACTCCTTTGAGGTGATATGCACTTGCCTTTCTTTTTCCCAGGCCCCAAAAGATTTATCTAGGTCTAAGTTCCTGGATCTTTTGACAAATGGAAGTCTCCTTTCCTAACACAGTGCCCTTGTGGTTTTCATGTACAGGTTTCCTAGGGCAGCCAGATTATCCTCCATGATCCCACAAAAACTTAATTTGATCCAAATATAAACACAAATGAGGCAATCAAAAATGAAAAATTGTCAGTTAAAAATTAAAAAAGATTTTTAGCCTTAACTCTTCATGTATTATTATTGTACGGTAACTACTGGACGCACAAGTACTTTGTCAACCTGATCAATAATGCAGGAAACTTGATTGTTAGTCATTTGGGTGGAGAGGCTTTGGCCTTGATATGAGCTGTGGTAGTCAAATAATATTATGCCTAAAAATAAAACCAGATTGCTGTGAGCAAGCCTTTGGCAGCTATAGGTCTCTTTTTCAGTTTTGCCATGTTTAATCAGAGTATATGTAATGATAAAAAATAGTTTAGCTAATGCATTGTTATAAGTATTATCGCATTGTTATAAGTATTATTTTCACAATTATATTGCAATATTATTTTTTGTGTTTGTTTTTTTGTCAATAATTTATTTTTAGCTTTGCTTTTTTTCTATTTGTTAACACTTATTCTGATTTAGCTGCTGACTATACTTCCCCATGGAGATCTCTGCCCCGGTGGCAGAGATCTCCCTTAGGTAAAGTATAGGGAAAAGTAAAAAAGTTTACTATGCCTGGAAAAAACAGCAAAAATATTTTGAGGCTAAATGTTAATTTAAATTACGTTTTATATTTACCTTACATGGATAGCAAAAACAAATTACAGCAATAACTTAATCTAAATGTATTTTTATTATATTAAATTAAATGTTTAAAAAAATCTGAAATTTGAATTAAAGGTAATGTCCACCTATACTATCAAAATATATATTTATATTATGTATTAATATTACTAAAATTGATGTATAGATAAATTAAAGGTTATTTAATTATATTTTAATAAAAATGAATGTTAGATTAATTTTCAAATTGAAATAGGTTATTACAACATGGTGAAATAAAACAAAACTTGGTTTTATTTTTAGATTTTTTTAACATTTAATAATGTAATTATGGCCCTTATTACTATGACGGTCGGTCGGACTGCCATCATTTCTGGCAGGTGACCATCCAACAATGTGTCGGCAGTCCCACCTGCCCTGTTTGCATTAGACCGCCGTGCAGGCAGTCGTAAAATGCTTTTTTCTACTGCAGCTTGTGCTGCAGCCCAGGAAAAGGGCTGCAGCACGAGCCATAGTAGAAAAAGACACTTTGTGCACATCCATGCACCGTTTGCCAGGCACCATGCACCGTGTGCCAGGCACCATGTGGTGCCTGGCAAACGGTGCATGGATGTACAGGAGGCACTACATGTGGCCACTTAGCTTGGGGCTCCCAAAGTCCGTTTCTGTCTGCCTTTTCATGGTGGTGGGATTGCCATGAACAGGCAGTTGCAAAGGGATATCCTAATCCCTACTGCGGTGCCTGCACAGGCACCGTTTCCATTGTAAGGTTAGGAATCTGACTGCCGTCCCGGCCGGATCTATGATCCTGTCGGAGGCGGCGATCCTACCCCGGACATCTGAGGTTCGACTGGCTGTATTGTAAAGTAGCAGTCAGACCAATGCCCTGGATGGCGGGTGGACTGCCACCAACGGCCTGTCGGTAGCGGTCCGCCTGGCATCGTAATGATGGCCTATGTTTTTAACTTTTCTAAATAATTTGATTTAATGTAACATTATTTCTTATGAGGTTTCATTTTAAGTACCTACCTCCATCCTTTTCTAAGGGAGGGTCTTCCAGTACCAGCATGTTGGTCATGTGTGGTGCTAGAGCATATTTTCTACTGGTTTGGTCCTTTTTGCCTGTAGTAACTTTCGAAGTGAAGTTTGTGAATTGGAATAGGCTTAATATTTTATGGGTGGGCACGTGTCCCTCCCTATACCTCTCCCTAACACTTCATTAGTCCCTCCTTACTCCTTCCTAGATTCCTTTCCTTAAGTACTAGGTATATCCCATTTGCCAGCCACTCCACCCTGCCCACCCAATTTACTACTAAAACATATACTTACATGTACAGAGACTCTGACAGAGATATCCATATAATGAAATATAGTGGAGGCAAAGGGGCAATCTCTGCACCTAGGTTTGTGAATTGCATTTAGTAGTACATTAGTAGTACTATTGTAATACTACCATATGTACTGCAAGATATAGTTTGTGAATAAGTGTCTATGTGTCCGATAGTAATTGTATTGTTGTCTGTTTTTGCTGTTTGTTGTATGGCTGTCGTGGTAGTTGGCCAAGGAGTCTATAAATGCATTTGTGTTGTGGAAGCATTGTACATGAATTATCCTATACGTGGATAGGTAACTTTCTCCACAGAATGATCATTGCTGTCTTGGTGTCTCATTTACAACGTTGTCTGTATTTTTTGATAGGTGGTTTATTGACATATGAATACAGCTGTGTTGCTATATGAAATTTGGTATCTTGACATTGTTAATGTATGTTAGTGGGCGCATACAATGGTGAGCATGTGGATGACTAATTGCTGGTGTTTTGGAATGCAATGGTAAATATGTTGACCAGTAGAATTTCAGTTTGGATAAAATCAGATGAATATTATGATGGCCCATGCAGAATACTTTCACAATTACCTTGACATAATTTGGTGGGGGAAACTAATGATGACAGTTGCACTGGCGTGCAATTGTTTTTGTACAGACAATAGGGGATTCATTAGTGTAGCCTGGTAACTGTGGGGTACTATGTTACAGGGGATATTGGTGTTAAGATGGTGGGCGTCTGGCCATCTAATCATGTGTGTGTTATTTTAAAGTATCTGATTGTTGGCTTATTGAGTACAAGGGTAGGCCTTTTGACCTCTGGTTGTCTATTCTTGAATAATGTATATACCATTAGTGAAGCATGGAGGGTATGTTGGGCTATGATGTTAGGGGTATTTTTGCATGATGGTGGTAGTGTGTTTGTATTTTGCTGTGTTACTTGTCAGATGATGGTGCCTGTTTGTGTGTTTCTTGCTAGGTTTGTGGTCATAGGAAGGTGACC
Organism: Calotriton arnoldi; assembly: GCA_963921515.1. Lineage (NCBI taxonomy): Eukaryota > Metazoa > Chordata > Amphibia > Caudata > Salamandridae > Calotriton > Calotriton arnoldi. Next base: position 389,860 of record CAWUFW010009799.1, read on the forward strand.
AGCACTTTGATGATGGATGTGTGACCAATTGATGATGGGTGTGGTAATATGTTGGTAAATGTATATGGCTTATGATGGGTGTCTGATGGTTCATGTGTGGATCTCTGATGGTGGCTGTGTGGCTGTAGGATTGTAGCCTTAAGATAATGGATGTAATAGAGGATATTATGGTTATGATGATGATTACGATGGAATATGATAACGGTTTTGTGGGCATATTATGTTGGGTGTGTCAGAGTATGATAGCGTCTGTGTGAGCATAAGATGAAGCTTGTGGTCACTTATGATGATGGGTCTGATATTAAATGGTGTTCAGGTGGATGTGTGATGGTTGGCTAATGATGATGGGTTTAGGGTGAATTGTATGTGGGTGTTTTGACTAGGTATGAATGAAATCAATGAATTTGTTTTTGAATGTTCCAAAATTTCTCAAGCTTTTGTGAAATTATGCAAAATCACAAAAAAGGTGTGAATTATAGATTGCTGTTAAATGTACATGCAAGAACATGCCCATATAGAAAAAACACCAGATAACAGAAGGCGATTGGTTGGAGTAGAATGTGTGTCTTTGAGAGACATTTTATTATCTTCTACCATGGTCTATATTTCACATATGCTGGTGAGTATGGTGTGTCTGTTGTTGTGCATGGGTGTAAAGGATGGTTGATAGTTTGACATATGATAGTGTGTATGAGATGAGACGAGGTACATCTTTGATAGAGGTGCATGGACCTATGAGTCCATAGTGTCCAGTGTATAATGTGTACAAAGTGTATTACGTTGGGCATAGAACTGTGCATATATAGCACATATGTTAAGAAAAACTTAGAAATTCACTTAAAATTGACAGTTAAAGCACAAGTTTAGCTGTAACTCAGCACAAAAGCATGCACCAATGAACTAGCTGTGCTTTGTGGTGGTAAACTGTATCACATTTCTCTCTCTCTCTCTAGCTAAAACTATTTATATATGTATATATGGTGCTATGTGTTTTCCTTCGCTGCACTTTCAAACCTCTATCATACCTCTTGAATAGATATCGCCACTCTTTTTATTACAAAAAAGTGATTATTATAAAGTGCATTTTTAAATCATGATACTGTATATTTTATATGGCTCATAAATTGTAATAATTTTATATTCTTACTTTCCCCTTATTTTTCTGTAATTCTTGTATTTTTGTATTAATCTCAAGTAGACATCCATGTTTTACTTGTGTGTTAACTTGTTACGTTTTTATCATTTTACATTTATGCTGTATTCCACAAGTCAGTAACTTAACTTAATCTATTCCTTGTGATCGCTTACTTACATGCTTTCTGTTTTCATCATGTTTTTCTCTTTTCAAATGTTTCTCTAATCATGTGGCTTATGATTTGTGTTGCTATTGTGCAATCCAGATGTTTTCACGCATGCTTTTAAAACGCATGCCTGTACAACACAGGCAATACAACAAACGCGTCATTACCAGGCGTTCCATTACAACGCAAGTCATTACAACGACTTGCCCTAGGAAAGTGCTGGACTTTGGAATAGTATATTTTACTATTCCAACCCCAGTCTGTGCAACAGTAGGGAAGGTGTTGGATTTAAAATCCAACAATGTGTTCCCTAAAGCAAGTTGTTGTAATGACCTGGGTTGTAATGGAACGCGTGGTAATGACGCGTTCGTTGTAGTGCCTGCGTTGTAATGACACTGCTTAGTTCTGTCTATATGTAAACGCTGTTTCCCGTGCAATCCTCATGTTAAAACTGCCCTACATTTCTATACCTTCCCTTTCTATTATCTTATAAGCTTGTTCTGTTATATATGTATTTATTCAGACCAGTGTTTTCTTCTGGATTAATATTCTTATTAATATTCTCTTTCTACTTTTGTCTTTTATTTACTGCATCGTTTCTGTCAAAGCTGCTGCAATGGATGTGGTTTTCATCTGGTCCTGCTGACTCCAACCTGGATCTGCATCTTCTGTAGATCCTTCTTTTGCTAATGCTGTTTAAGACCCCAGTTTTGGACCTTCATCTACACTTGTTGTCCAACAACTAGTGGAAATTGTTATAAATGCTGAGGAGCCTAGTCCCTCCTCTGGTGGACAGGATAGCAGAGACGTTTTAAGACATGGGCAAAGTGGCCCCCTGATAGCTGCCAACTCAATTCTGCTGAGTGTCCTGCCTGGATGACCTTTAATGATTCGTAAACGGATTATTTTAGATACCGTTTTCCTTTCATTTATTTTTCATGTGGGTGTTGTGTGAGAGTATTACAGACATTTTGCAGAGACATTTTGTGTTAACGTTCCATGCAACATCTATAAAAAAAGTTTCTTTTAGATCGAAATAGGACCTCACATATTAGAGATTATTTGCAATAATGTTAGTGAGCTGCTGCTGTGTTACAATATTAAAAACACACATCACTATCCCTTAATATTAGATGTAAACACATTTAGGATTTGGAGGAGTGAACCTGTCCACTGTCAGTGATTCAGCCACAGAGGGAAACAAAAATAAAAAAATAAAAAACTTACCTTCTCCGCCGCACAACTCTCCTTCTGCCGCACGCCTCTCCTCCTCTGCTGGAAGCACCGTAAGCACTCAGGCTTACGGGCTCTGCCAGCCAATCACGATGCTGCAGGAGCAGTGTCGTGATTGGCCTGAGCATCCTGTTTGGACTTCCAGCAAGTGTCTGGGGAGGCTGGGATGTTCTCCAAGGGGCTGTGCAACACAGCACAATGGAGAATATGCCAAGTATGCATGATGGTTTGGCCGGCCCTAGAGGGCCGGCCAAACTGTCATGTGCACTTACAGGAGTGCAAACCACTCCTCCCCTGCTCTGGTGTCAGGGAGCCAGCCCCGCCCCGACTCCCAAAAGAAAAAGAAAATGATGATTAATATCTTGTTATTATCATTTTCTTTTTCTTTTTTTTACTGCTGCGTAGCAGTGGGGCGACACTCCTCCACCTTAGTGGAGGAGCCGCCACTGGCTTTCTGGCAGACAGACATAGCAAGCTTTTATAATGTCGCTTAGAAGCAACATGCTTACAATCTTGGAAAATGTTGGTGTTGGTCCAGATATCTGCCACCAATAGTTGTTCATGTGTGACAGTGCACACCTACGAGTTTATCTTTTTTTCCTCTAAGCCAGAATGTTGAATGCACTTTTCATATTTATATTTTTGCTTTATTTTCTGTCCCACACTATTCCCCCCAAATGGTTTTCTTTAGAGCAACTAGCTTCTCACAAAAGAGTATTCGCTTCACTTTTTCTTTCCAAGACACCCCCCTATTAATAAGGTAACTCTTGTTTTGAAACTTTGGGGCTTATTTACAAGCCCCTTGCGCAGCCGGTGCTTCACTTTTAATACAAGAAAAAGTGACGCACTTGTGGCGCAAGGAGCTTGTAAATAAGCCCCTTTGGTTTTCCACTTGCATTTCAAGCGGAAGGATGTTTGCAGCATGAGATGGGAACATGGCAAATGAGTGCAGTACATCATTAAAAAAAACACAGAAATTCACTGAAATAACACACAATGAAGGATTCGTTATTATTCAGTGAAAACAAAGCAAACAAATCCCAAACAATTGCCAGCTATGGTATTGAATGCAAAAAACGAGCACCAATACATATGCCGCATATTATGCTCAGTGTATCACGTTTACAATGGCGCATGAATAAAAAGCTGTCATTTTAGAGCAGTGATGCTCAAAGTATGGCCCGAGGGCCACCTGCGGCCCTCCTGACCTTCAGATGCAGCCCTCGGGTTAAAACCAGCACCGAGCTGTTGTTTAGTTCAGAGAGCACTGACAGTCAAAAAGATGTTAAATAAGTGGGTAAGCTTTTAATTACAGGCCAACTGGAGTAACGGAAAATAATCTAATACAGTATCCTTCATTTAACTACCCACAAAGCCCCACTCCCATCCTGCCAGCATCAATGCGGCCCTCGGGCTCACCACAGACCATACTTTGTGGCCCCTCGGAAAATGTTTGTGAGTATCTATGTCTAAAGCAAAGACATTGTTGGCAGTGAGAGTTATAGGGGGATACATGTGTGTTGTAAGCCATGAATGGTGAATAATCAGGGCTTTTTAGTTTTCTTAAACCATAACTAACCCTTAACAGTATTCTATTCAATGTATACAACAACAAAACATTTACTTACTATAAGGGTACTCAGAGGGACCATATTTCATGAAAAGCGGTTTGAAACCGATTTAGTACTCCTGGACCTTAACAGTAGGAAACATCTACTGGGTTTTCAGAATAGCACGGTTACGAATATTATCATGTGAAATTCATCAAGTCTACATTTGTTTCATATGTGATCATTGTGGATATCATGAAACCCTGGCGTGATTTACTGTGAATCGAAGAGCGTAGTCATGTAGGCAATGAAAATCAAAACAACGACCTCATCCTTCCTAACTGACAATAATCTGATACCAAGATCATAATTTTGAATTAATTCCATATTTGTCCTAATAAGTGTCTGTCTCACCCATAGAATGATGGGGTTTTAAAAAAGACATTGTCTCTGCGTTTTGGTGGATAATATAAACACAGGGGCTTATTTATGGGGTTTGGCGCGGGGTGGCGCAGCAAAGCACCTTGCTGCACTGCCCTGCACCAAAGTGAAAGGGCAGGAATGCAATATTCTTAAGCATTCCTGTCCTTTCTCCCTGCGCTGGTGCCGTTATGGCAGCCTAGCGCCAATTGCAGGCAAAATTGTTTTTGGGCAAGAAGGGGCACCCTCTTGCACAATAACAATCCTAAAAGGTGTTTTCCTCTTTCTTGCTGTGCTGCAGAATGCAGAAGAAATGGAAAGAAGAAAAAACAAGGAGAAAGAAACATATTTCTCCTCGTCACATCACTTCTCTGGAGGAGTGCGGATTTGGTGCTTCCGAGGGTTTACATCACTTTGTAAATCTGAGGCAGCGTCAAATTCCATGGGTGTTGCAGGGGAATGCCCACTGCAATGCCCATGGAACGCCTCCGGGTGCAGAATTATGCGACGCAGTGATTTGAGCTGCGTTGCCTTAATCACGATTTATGAGGCCACTCAAAGCCACGCAGGGTGGCTTTGCATGGCTTCATAAATCGAAATGAGAGCCCTGTATCACACATGAACCACTTTACGTGGTGCAAAAGTGATGAAGGACTCTCATGAATAAGCCCTATAAACTTCCTGAAGTAAGTAATGAATCCACAGAAAAGGGACTCTTTCGCCCTAAGTGAAAATTACATTATTTATTTATTTCATTTTCCCTATTCCATCGTCTGTCGCCACCCCTCTGCGCTTACCTGCACCCGCCGCTGCTGTGCAGCCTGCTTTTGCACCAGGGCAGGAGATAAGAGCAGCAGCACTCAATTTTTAGAAAATATGGGGGCATATTATCAAGCCCATTATCGCCGCTTTAGCGGCCGTTTTCGGCCGAAAAGCGGCGATAATGGCATCGCACTATTTGCAAGGACACGCTAGCGCGTGTTTCCTTGTCTCAGCACCGTTTTTCCTTACGCCTGGCATCGCATCTCTAATGAGATGCAAAGTAGGCGTTCCCATGAAAAACAACCTTACAAATATCGCTATGTGTCCTTCGCGGTATTTACAAGCCCGCCCAGGACACCCATAGCGATATTAGAAGCCGCGCTAACCGCGGTTATCGCCGGTATTGTACGTCTGCTAAATTCCTGACTTCACTATCTTTTACATGGGAGGTGGATTGTACAGCTAAATCCACATCTCCCTATCACTAAGGATTCCCCTATCGCTGCAGGTTTATCGCTGGATTCACAGCGATAAACCTGCATTTCGCCGCTATCGCCGGATTTTTCATCGCCGTGGAGATAAGCGTTGTAAATAACGCGATATCTCGGCGATCAAATCCGGCGATAGCCGGCGTTAATCAAAATCGCGCTAAGCGAGCTCGGCGATATTTATCGCTGCTCGTTGATGATATGCCCCATGGATCGTGCTGCTTTCCTTCCCTTGTGGAATGCCGCTCGGTAACTTAGTTAATTTTATTGTTTCCTTACACAGTATATTTGCCATTCTTTACACTTGTTAAGCTTTTATTCCAAATATAATTTTAAATGTTACCCGATTATCCTGGTGTGAAAGTTTATTGCACACGGAATACCAAGGTCTTCTGTAATTTTTAAATAAAAAGTTATGAAAGGGCTTCAGTTACCAGAGGAGATTATCACAGGTTATTGTCTGAATGCATATGCCAGGAAAGATTTTGAAGCCTATCGTTGCTAGTGTCCATACTAAAACACGAACAACGATTTTATAGAGATGACCACAGACAGGTAAATCGACTCCAACAGGATAGCACACCCCATAGTGCAGATGAAGCTACCAGCCACGCTCCCCCTTATACATGTAGTCGCAGCAAGTGCAATCAAGCGTGAGACTGCTGATGTTTCCCAATATCCAGGCCACGGGATTTGCCGTATGAGATGGAAAATTAGTCCTTGTTCACTATCTGGGTAAATGTGGAGTTACAATCAATGTCTAGTTCAAATGAGGTGGTGTAGTGTTGGATCTCAATCTAAATAGAATTACTATATAAAACTATCTAAATAAATAAATACATAAATGGGTGCAATAAAGTATGAATATTAAGCCACAGTTTATTAAAGTCTTAAATGTATACATATATATACAGTAGAAACACGTATCAATGGTAAAAATGCCCAAATGGCACAAGAGTTCTTTCATCACCTTGGTATTTTCCCCCCAGAGTTCCCCATACTGTGCAAGTTGCTAACTCTGGGGGTTACCTTACATTGCAAGTAGCACCCCAAGCGTCTACTAAGGAGATGTGAACTACCCCTTGAATTTGGGAATACCACACTAGATTCCTGCCATAATTCTCCATTTTAATTGGAACTTCATTTAGACATTTTTGTTGCAGCAGCTGACGTATGCAGGTGAAAAGAAGGCTTGGATCCTCGGAAATACCGCAGAGCTTGTAATCCTGATGCAGTCAGTAACTCCCATAAATAACCCAATTCAAATTACAATAGGACTCGTGGTGAGGCCCAATTTGGTAATGCTACAAAAATGAAGGCCCATAGTTATGAAGCCTTTGTGTTGTCTTTCCGACTCAAGAACAATGAAAAGTCTTCAGTAATACTTGCATCGCCACACACGGCCTGAGTTGCGTGGCCTTGCGTGGCTTTGTAAAGAAATGTAGTGCAAGGCAGCTGCTTGTGTTGCATAACATAACGTGGCTTTCCCATGTAGTCACCCATGATTTTGGTGCATTTCCAGATTTACAAACTCTTGAAAATCTGGAAATGCATCAAAATGCTACACTTTCCCAAGTGAAGCATAACAAGGAGAAATATCTTTATTTCTTCTTGTTATTTTCTCTTTCCACGTGTGATGAATTCTTCAGCACACACGGAAAGTGAAATATGTCTCTAAAGATTGTTTTTGTGCAGTACGGTGTCCCTTCCTGCACAAAACTATCCTGCCTGTAATGCAGGCACCCTTGCACTATGGTGCAAAGGTGCGTGCGTTGGTGCTAGGCTCCACACAGCAGAGAGAGCAAAAAATGCTCCATATCTTTGTAAATATGGGGCCCTCTTCTTTTCATGCAACACAGTGAAGCAACTCTGCTTGCTGTTCTGCGTTGCGTGAAGATTTAGTAAATGTGCCCCTTAGTGTAAAAACTAGGCTGAGCTATGAACACTATACATCACTCGAAATCACTAGGGCCTAAATTGAAAGTATTATGGAGAAGAAGTCATGAATTGGCAGAGCTCCAACCCCAGCCCATTCAGAGTTGGGGCAAGCGCCAGCTCTCTGACAGCACTTTCTCCGCGGAGTCTGCAGTTGGAAACTATTGTCCTGGTGACCAATCCTCAATAGGGCCACCAGGTCACAATGACAGTATATTTGTTTTTAGGGTAGGGCTATTGCCATTGATCTTTCCTGCTCAGGACCGCAGATGGAGAAAGCTTTGTGCCCATTAGGGAGATATTTTTGTTATGTATTGCTATCACAGAAAACCATTTTTATGAGTTCCGAATTCTGAATCTGGTTATTCATTGCTGCTATGTTATTGCAGCGGAAAATAAAAGTTGTGTCCAATTACTTTTAAGGCTCCAAAAGATTCTATCAGTGCAGACCTATTTTTTTCTGCTCCATGGAGAAAGCGGGCACAGCTTTGGTGGTGCAGGGGGAGGAGGCACAGAGGGTGGAAGGGGTGGTTGTAAGGGATCAAGGATTATTTGTTTTATGTTTGGGTGTATGGGTGAGAATTAACAAGAGAGTGGAGTGGGTGGCAGTTAGGACATCAATAGATTTTTTCAATTTTGGAGGGAGTGGAAAGGTAAATGCAGGGGATGGTGGGAGTGGACGGCAGGATCCTGGATCTTATTGTTCACTTCATATAAGAGCTAGGGTAATCGAGTAAATAGCCTGGCACCAAAGCCTTCACTATCAGTCCCCACTGGTAGGTTTTCTAGAAATACCATAATAACAGGACGTTAACATAAACATTTTTATTTGCAAATCCAGTATAGTTTGGGCATCTCAAATAGCAGCCAATAAATCTATCCTGGTCCACTGAATTTCCATGGTCTTTTTTATGGATAAATACGTGCATCCAAACTGTACAGAATTCCTAAATATATATACTCCGACAGCCGACACATGTTTAGCAGAAGACCACTTTCTCAGGTGCAGTTTTCTTGGTGGGCGCCCCAATAATGGTGTCAGAGATCCATTGTATGACAATACAGGATCTTAATAAGTAGGTACTTTATCCATAATATACAGACAATTGTACCTCTAAACCATCACATTGAAGGCCAGATAAATCTTACAACAGGAATACCCTGAAGTTTCGCTAATAATCTCTTGTATCCACAGGTTTCTAATTAGTATTGTTAACTTGAGAAAGAAAGCAAAAAAATCAGATCACACAAAGCCTGGACACACTTGTTCACCAAAGCAGCGTCCTACATTTGACATCCATTACCTGGTGAAGTGAAAAGCTTGAAATGCCTCCCCCAATCCCATAGCAGGCTAATAACTCACCAGTTTAGCTCTATCTCGGCTGGCCACTCTTGTCTGTTCCCAGTCAGCTTCTCAACTCCACTTTCATTATCTTTATCTCTCTCATCTTTATTCTCGTGTTGAGCCCAGGTGCTCCTTCACCCTATTTTGATCTTCTTTTATCTCGCACCACCCACTACCTTACCCTTATACCACCTCCCCTCATCTCTCCTTGCCTTTCTTTCCGACTCTGTCTCCCATCTCATGGAGTCTGTCTCCCTCCTTACCTGGATTTACTCTCTACCCTAACTACTATCTCCCAACCCCCCCCCCCTTAGTTTTTTTTTAAAATTTCTCTACATTTCTATCCAGCTTTCATCGTTGATTTCTACCCTCCCTTGTTTCAAGCACTCTTACCCACACCTATTTGCTTCGGTTTTTCTCTAATCATTTCTTTATACCTCTTTGGGGCTCTAAGAGGGTCATTAGGATGGCGGTCGGAAAATCACCCCGACCGCCATGGAAGCGGAAAACAACCGCCCGCCGACACCGTGGAGAAACCGGCTGCCAAATTAGGATCAACCGCCCAAAAACACCGACCGCGGCGGTACAGGGGGGAACAAAAACCGCCCGTAGCGTGCGGAGATGGCCAAAACACGTCCGCGGCAGACGGATCCGCTGCGGAAAAACACCAACCCGCCGCCGCAAGGATAGCGGAGACACCGCACGGCAAATTAGGATATCCCCGCTGGTCCAGCGGCACGTTCCGCTCTTTCCGACTGCCGCGATCGCTAACAGTGATGAATGGGAGAGCATGCGGAAGAGCTGCAGCAAAGCCACCGCCGCGGACGCTCCGTGACAACTTTGGCGGACGAATCAAAAATCCCACAATAAGGCCACAAAGTGCCCACACCAAAGTAGCCATGCCACCCAAAAACAGAAAACACACCCCAATGACACAACATTGCACACAAAAAAAAATTACAAGGACAACCCACACAACACACCTGAGAGCACTCCCACATGTGGACACACCCACATAGCAGAGCATAAAACCAGCCCCTTCCTTGACCACAATCCTCTGCACTAACCCACAACTGAAGGGCCCAACCCCTGAGAACAAAGGATAGGCAAAGCTACACACCATCACCACTCACACCACACACAGCACCACCACCACTTCCACACCTGCACCCCTAACCCCTTTGCACATCACACACCATACACATCACCACCACCACCACCACCACTTACACCCCTGCACCTACAACACCTCTGCACATCACACACCATGTCAACACATAAAATGCCCAAATTCACAGAGAGTGAGTTGAAGGTAATGGTAGATGAGATATTCAGAGTGGAACCACAACTGTTTGGTAGCCTGGTCCAACAGACACCATTAGCCACAAGGACTCAAATGTGGGCAAGGATAGTCCAGAAGGTCAATGCAGTAGGGACCATCCCAAGATCCAGAAAGGAGATCATGAAGCGGTGGCATGACTTGAAGAGGGTTGTCAAAGAGAGGAGGACCAAGAACCGTCAGCTGGCTGACAAGACTGGCGGTGGCACTCCCATACCACCAAAACCATTCACCCCATGGGAGGAGAAGGTGCTTGCCATACTGCATCCAGAGAGTCTCACAGGAGTACCCGGGGGAGTGGAGGCTGGTAAGTACAAACAAATGACTACCACCACTCTGCTATGTACTGCCTTGCACAACTACAAAGATACACCTCCTAGGACCAATTCCATTAATCTGCACCACACACTCACTAAAACATGTCTCACAGATCCAACATCCACCCCCTCCCAAACACCACCAATGTACCTAGCAACATTACCATGGGTGCATGTGCACAGGCAGCCTGCACTGCAACTCCCACCATGCCCCCTTGTCCCACACCTCAGCAGGATGGAGCACTCCCCCACCCAGAAGCATGTGTCACCATTACATCCCCAACAAACAAACTTACAGGTAGGTAGCCATCTTGCCATGGAGGGCTGTGTGGGGGAGGGAGGCCTGTACTACTACTCCCACCATGCCCCCTCTCCCACACCTCAGCAGGATGTGGCACTCCCCCACCCCACCCAGAAGCATGTGTCAGCCATTACATCCCCAACAAACAAACTTACAGGTAGGTAGCCATCTTGTCATGGAGGGCTGTATGTGGGAGGGAGGCCTGTACTACTACTCCCACCACGCCCCCTCTCCAACACCTCAGCAGGATGGGGCACTCCCCCACCCAGAAGCATGTGTCACCCATTACATCCCCAACAAACAAACTTACAGGTAGGTAGCCATCTTGCTATGGAGGGCTGTGTGGGGGAGGGAGGCCTGTACTACTACTCCCACCATGCCCCCTCTCCCATACCTCAGCAGGATGGAGCACTCCCCCACCCAGAAGCATGTGTCAGCCATTACATCCCCAACAAACAAACTTACAGGTAGGTAGCCATCTTGTCATGGAGGGCTGTATGTGGGAGGGAGGCCTGTACTACTACTCCCACCATGCCCCCTGTCCCACACCTCAGCAGGATGGGGCACTCCCCCACCCAGAAGCATGTGTCAGCCATTACATCCCCAACAAACAAACTTACAGGTAGGTAGCCATCTTGCCATGGAGGGCTGTATGTGGGAGGGAGGCCTGTACTACTACTCCCACCATGCCCCATGTCCCACATCTCAGCAGGATGGGGCACTCCCCCACCCAGAAGCATGTGTCAGCCATTACATCCCCAACAAACAAACTTACAGGTAGGTAGCCATCTTGCCATGGAGGGCTGTATGTGGGAGGGAGGCCTGTACTACTACTCCCACCATGCCCCCTGTCCCACACCTCAGCAGGATGGGGCACTCCCCCACCCAGAAGCATGTGTCAGCCATTACATCCCCAACAAACAAACTTACAGGTAGGTAGCCATCTTGCCATGGAGGGCTGTATGTGGGAGGGAGGCCTGTACTACTACTCCCACCATGCCCCCTGTCCCATACCTCAGCAGGATGGGGCACTTCCCCACCCCACCCAGAAGCATGTGTCAGCCATTACATCCCCAACAAACAAACTAACAGGTAGGTAGCCATCTTGTCATGGAGGGCTGTTTGGGGTGGAAGCCTGTACTACTACTCCCACCATGCCCCCTGTCCCACACCTCAGCAGGATGGAGCACTCCCCCACCCAGAAGCATGTGTCAGCCATCACATCCCCAACAAACAAACTTACAGGTAGGTAGCCATCTTGCCATGGAGGGCTGTATGTGGGAGGGAGGCCTGTACTACTACTCCCACCATGCCCCCTGTCCCATACCTCAGCAGGATGGGGCACTCCCCCACCCCACCCAGAAGCATGTGTCAGCCATTACATCCCCAACAAACAAACTAACAGGTAGGTAGCCATCTTGTCATGGAGGGCTGTTTGGGGTGGAAGCCTGTACTACTACTCCCACTAGGCCCCCTGTCCCACACCTCAGCAAGATGGAGCACTCCCCCACCCAGAAGCATGTGTCAGCCATCACATCCCCAACAAACAAACTTACAGGTAGGTAGCCATCTTGCCATGGAGGGCTGTATGTGGGAGGGAGGCCTGTACTGCTACTCCCACCATGCCCCCTGTCCCACACCTCAGCAGGATGGGGCACTCCCCCACCCCACCCAGAAGCATGTGTCAGCCATTACATCCCCAACAAACAAACTAACAGGTAGGTAGCCATCTTGCCATGGAGGGCTGTGTGGGGGAGGGAGGCCTGTTCTACTATTCCCACCATGCCCCATGTCCCACACCTCAGCAGGATGGGGCACTCCCCCACCCTACCCAGATGCATGTGGCATATAATGGATCACTCCAAATAAACAAACAGCTAGCCAGACATATTATTCTGTCTTGTGCCACCACTGAGCAGGATGCAAGCCTCCACCACGCACACACAGATGTGTCACAAAACAAAGACAAATGCTAACACACAACAGGCAAGTAGTCAGTACGTGCACCTAGCCATTTGACACAAAAAGAATGGTGCCATATGACAACACCAGTCCTCTCAATGTACAAATATGCACACCGATCATATTGCCACGCACAGTGTGCACACAGCTAAGCAAAGGAAACTGTCACAGCAACGAAAGTGTGACACACCAATGCACATGTAGAGGAAAGACTGGGAACAATCATGCACAGCAATGAATGACAGGTTCAGTGCCATGGGGCCAGAGTAACAACGACCATATGAACAGTAAGAAAGCATGGTATGTGGTACCAATCCAGATATGCACATGACAAGACAAAGGTATGCAGGAGATGACAATGGCCAGGACATGCCCAGATGAGACGGCTGACAGGTCATAAAAATCCACATACAGTCCGCACAAAAATCATATTTAGCGCAAGGCCCTAGATGTGAACATGTCCCTGTAATCACAAATCATGCATGTGGCGCATGGTACATATTGACACCTCACACCATGGACAAGAAATGCATGTACCACCGCAGCATGTCAGGAGGCACAGTAGTGCACATAGGAAACAATGTGATGATCAGTCAACTGTGTAGTGTACTAACAGTGAATGATACACAGCTAACACAAATCTTACGTGGTGCACCCCAATGACCATTTCCCATCTGATCCACAGGTGACCAAGAATTGACTGCAGAGGACGACACCAGCTACCTGCAGGGCCAGTCTACCCCCCCCCCCCCCCGGAACATCGACTCTCGGATGTTGACTTCCAGGAATCTTCGGACGAGGAGACTGAGGCCGGGCCATCTGGTGTTCCAGGGCGCAACAGGTCCCGGGACCCCATCGTCCCCCCACCACACCTGCAACTACAACAACCAATCTGCAGGCCCCTGCTGTTACGTCCGGTGCGTCCTCCACCACCACCACAACCACCAGTGGTGCCTGCAACACCCTCCCTGTCCCACAGGATGACCACCCCACCAACTGAGGAGGGCAGGGAGAGGATGTGTGGTCCGACAGTGGAGAGGCAACCGGTCCGTGGCAGCAGAGCAGGTGGGAGGGGCAGGGTCACCCACACACGAACAGCCTGGGACCGAATCCCTGGACCACAACCACAGAGTCCTTGGGGCATATGAACGGGCCCAGGGACAAATGGCCCGGTCCGAACAAGATTCACGTGAGCTCCTCCTGCTGATGAGGTCCATGGACACCTGCATGGGACAAATTGTGGACCTCTTGGGCCAACTAGTGGCGGTACTGAGGGACAGGCCTGTGCCACAAACAACACCTCCCCTCCCACTGGTGGTCCGCAGGATGACAGTTCACCATCCTCCCCTGCGGCCACAGAGAGTGGTGAGTCCTCAGACCCCACTGGCCCTATAGCAGAGGCCCCCCCTGCCAAACGGAAAAGGGGCCGTCCGAAGAAAACCCCGGGAGTATCTTTTGGCAAAGCACCTGCCAAACGCCAGTCACGCAGCCAGGCATGATGGCAACCCTCTGCACCACTGCATTGACTTTTTGGACTGTCCTTCCCCACACTGCCTTGTGAATGGCATCTGTCTGTTGGACTGGGTCACCACACCTATGTGGTGACCACTCGATTATCTCATTTACCATGACTGTCAACTCACTGCTCCACTAATCACCTCACTGTCAATGTACCCCCCCTCACATGTCACCTTTGTAAATAAACACATCCTTACACACATGTTGTTGTACCTGCTCCGTCTTTATTCCAGGATGTACAATTTTCAACAGGAATACAATGTACCAGGGGACGGAGTGTATGTAGGCAAGGAGAGGTCAAAGGCACCTAGGAAAACACAACAGAACAACATTCCCTAGTCTGGGTGTGGCATCACAGACATCACACAACACTTCACAACAAGAACAACCCACATGCACACATAACAATGGGCAACAAGTGCCAACATACACATCCTGTAGATGTTCAGAAATGAACTGTCCCATCAACATTGACAGCAAACACTGAGTCTACAACTGGCTGCTGTCACAAATCTCACTTACACCCTCACAACAACAGCAACATCATCAGACAATGGGTACGTTGTACATTGTCACCCACCTTCAAGTGAAGTAGCGGGTGATGAGCTGTTGACGCAGGTCAACACCTTCCTCCTCTCCACTGTCATCATCACTGCACACGGGTTGGTTTGCAGGTGGGGGCCTTGGCTGCTCATCATCATCCAGGAGCAGGGGAATCTCCTTGCGAATGGCTAGGTTGTGGAGCATGCAGCATGCCACTACAATCTGACACACCTTCCTGGGCGAGTACATCAGTGCCCCTCCGGTCTTGTCCAGGCAGCGGAAACGTGACTTCAGCAGTCCAAAGGTACGCTCCACCACACGACGTGTCCTCCCATGTGCATCATTGTAGCGGACATCAGCTGGTGTCCTGGGGTTCCGCAGTGGGCTCAGCAACCAAGGACGGTTGGGATATGCAGAGTCACCTATGTGTGACACACAAAGAAACATTGCAATGTTGCAGATGCAGAGGACAGCAGGTCACACACACAGCACATCAAATAACTAGGCATACTCACCCACAATCCATGCACGCTCAGGAAGCAGATTGGCCATCAGCTGGGGTACAATGCTGCTACGCAGGATGTATGAGTCATGGGCCGAGCCTGGAAATTTTGCACACACGTGTGAGATGATTATATCTGTCAGGCATACCACTTGGACATTTATGGAGTGGTAATGTTTACGATTCCTGTAGATGTGCTCACGGACCTGTGGTGGCACTAGCCCAACATGGGTGCAATCAATGGCACCAACTACATGGGGGATGTGTCCAAGGGGATAGAAATCTCCCTTTACAGCTGCCAATTCTGCCCCCCTGGGGAAATGGATGTATCTGTCCTTGTAGATCATCATGGCGGACAGAACATCCTGCAGCACCATGCTGAACATGGGTTGTGACATCCCACCTGCCTCGGCCACCGTGTACTGGAATGATCCAGTCGCAAAAAAATGCAGTGCCACCATCACCTTATACGTTGGGGTGAAAGCTGTTGGATATGTTCGGCGAGGCTGCAGGTGGGGCTCCAACAAATCACAAAGGGTCTTTAGGGTGGCTCTATCCAGACGGCATTTCCGGATGATCGCCTCATCCTCCATGTCTGCCAGCACTGTCAAGTGACGATGCAGATTTGGTCTCCTCCTAGTTGAGATGAGAGTGGACACATTGTAATGCAATACATCATGGGATGTGCACAGCATCTCACATCATGGCTGACACAACGGCAACAAAGAATGTCATATGAATTGAGTCACAGACCAGCTGACATGTAAGGACCCCTTCAACTACACAAATCACACACTTGTCAGATTACACACAGCAAGTCCCCCAAACAACACCTCAGTCAAAGTGAATGGACATTGGGATATGGCCATATTCCCCATGGGCACGCCTGGGAGTCTGTCATCCTGCACATGTGTGACAAGGCAACCCCACGGTTTCCTACCTAGCTGCTGTACATGACACACATTCAGGCGTCAATTGAACCTGGCACACCTCAACAACACAATGACCACAGTCTGAGCATCAATGACGAGTGTGTGCATGATCTAACATGAGAGGACATGCTAAAACAAACATCATCAATTGTGAAAAAAAATGCTGTGATTGACAATGAACATCAACACATTGACATGTGTGCACATTGTATTGTCCATACCAACACTGTCCTGTAGTGTAGTGTAGTGTACTGTAGGTGCGGTAATGAGAGACAAGTGATGCCCAAATGGCGGTTGGCATGCTCCGCCACCCAAATGGCGGTTGGCATGCTCCGCCACCCAAATGGCAGTGCCTCATGTGTGTCTATGGCACCCAAATTGCGGAAACTACCGCCTGGCACCAGCGGTGTGTCCCCGCCATGGCCCATGCCATTACAGCCAATGGGCTCCGCGATCGCGGAAGCTCGATGCAATTTTGAAAATAGCGGTAGGCGTGCTACACCACCGCGGTGCCGGTCATTGGATGCAATCAAAAGATGCAATACCGCGGTAGCGCCCGCCTGGCCCCTGCGGTGTGTCACCGCCATGGTCCATGCCATTACAGCCAATGGGCTCCGCAATCGCGGAAGCTCGATGCTATTTTGAAAATAGCGGTAGGCGTGCTACACCACCGCGGTGCCAGTCATTGGATGCATTTGTAAAAGGCTGACCTGGTAGACCAATTGCAGCAGCCCAGGACTACTGGAAAGACACCAGGGGGCTATATATGTGTGGAAGAGTGCCCAGAATTTCCACTGCTCACGGAGCCTGCTGCCTGAGACCCTCACCTGCTGCTGCCTCCAGGGACTGCTGCCTGAGACCCTCACCTGCTGCTGCCTCCAGGGACTGCTGCCTGAGACCCTCACCTGCTGCTGCCTCCAGGGACTGCTGCCTGAGACCCTCACCTGCTGCTGCCTCCAGGGACTGCTGCCTGAGACTCTCACCTGCTGCTGCCTCCAGGGACTGCTGCCTGAGACCCTCACCTGCTGCTGCCTCCAGGGACTGATGCCTGAGACCCTCACCTGCTGCTGCTGTCTCTAACCAACAGTGATGTCAAGGACAGAGAAGATCCGTGCCAGTCCCTTCACCGGCGAGGAGTTTGAGGTCCTGGTGGACGAGGTGCTCACACAGTACCCAAGGCTATATGGTGCCCCAAATGTCGTGGTAAGTCTTCCACAGTGGGTGTGAGAGTGCAGGGGGGGCACACATGTAGTCGGTCTGATGCAGCATGTGCATGTGAGTGTGGGTTTGTGTCATGCATTGACTAACTTGCATTCCATTGGGTGAAGGGGTGTGTACCCTACTCCTCAAGTCTCCCTGCCTGCACATCAAGATTTGAGGGACATGTCTTGTCTTGTCAGCCATACAGTGAAGCAGCAAGTTGGTAATGGAGGATTCAGGCCAGTCATTGCTAGTGTGCATGTCTTTGCGTTTCCCTGTTGTCCATCTCAGTGTGAGCCCACCTGGCCTGCACAGTCACCGCCCAATCCAACAAGAACACATCACTGACTGTACAGAGTGTAACATGTTCATTTTCAAATTTGACTCCCCATCAATGTGCCATGTCAACCCTGTAGATTGCACACGACTGGCACTGTGAGAAAGGACGTGGGTTTGTGAGATCATGTCCCTCAATGTGATATACATGACACAGTGGGCTACTCACGGTGCATGTTCGTTGACGCATGCGCATTGTCGGACACAGTGGGTCTCGCCACATACACATGTTGTTTTGTGACGTATGTCTTGCTCTACCTAAAAATGATTAGTAGATGTGGGCAGAGTACACATGGTCTTCTGTGCTGCCATCCTGCTTGTACATGAGATGTGCAAGTATTGTGTCCCCCTTATACATGCATGCATTTACGTGTGATTCTCACATGCAGATGTACCATGTGAAAAGCATTTCTGTCTCTGCATGTGAGATATGTGGATTTGTGATTAATCTGTATCATGCTACTGTCCTGAGTGATTTTGTCACATGACACTGTGTCACTGATGTTTGCCCCCTCTTGTCTCCCATGCCTGCAGCTCAAGGTGCACCAGCGTAAGGCCGTGTGGAGGGGCATTGCGAACAAGGTGCGTGCTCTGGGAGTATCAAACCGACGGCGCACCCACTGCCACAAGAGGTGGGACGACATCTCACGGCTGGCAAAGAACGTTGCGGAGATGACACTGGGGCGGATCCCTCGCACTGGCCGGATGGCACGGCGCAGCATGACACCACTAATGTGCCGCATCTTGGCCGTGACTCACCCTGAGCTGGATGCACGATTGAAGGAGCATCAGCAGGCAATTAGGGGTGAGTGTACTGGGAAGGGTGACTATGGCTTTGTGTGGCTGCATGTGTGCACAGCATGTGCCAGCGCTGGGCGATGTGATGTTGGTAGTGTGATGCAGTGGCCTGTGAGTGTAAGCTTGTGCCGGTGCTGGGTGCAGATGTCATGCATGTGTCCTACCTGTACTTAACACTGGGAAACGGGTATGGGGCATTTAAATGGCATTGTGGGTGGTGTGAAACAGGTATGAGCTATCTGTGTTGCTGTTGTAACGGAGCCACATGCAGGATGTTGTGCTGTGTGGTCATCACATTGCTCACTTTGTCCTAGTTTGATAGTGCACACGCACTGTTGTGATGACAGAGGTGGGTTTGAACGATGTAATTGCACAGGGTGGCGTGCAACATGTAGATCTAGACATCTTAATGGTTGTCTGTAATGCATATGTTTGTTCTGTTGCTGCCACTGCACTGACCCTACATCTCTCTCTCTCATGCAGCATCTCCCGTGGTCACGGAGGAACATGGGACGGACACCAGTGGTAGGGAAACTAGCACAACAGCTGCAGAGGAGCCCTGTGAGACAGATGTGACCAGCGCCTCGGAGGGGGACAGGAGTCTGCTGGAGGAATCACAGCCCGAGACGCAAAGTACTACGTCATCTGATGCCAGCGGTGACGCAGACATGTTGGCGGGCACAGGGAACGGGGACTCTGCATCATCTTCCACCACACAGCGTGCAGTGCCCACCCTCCCAGCCACTTCCTCTGGTGCTGCCCGTGTTCGCACCGCTAAGAGGGGAAGGGTGTCCTTCACCCCTGGCACCGCAGCCCCTGCCCCGGTCCCCCCTGCTGCCATCAGTGCTGAGTCTGTGGACCTTTTGCGCCAGCTGTGTGTAGGCCAGACAGCTCTCCTCAATGCATTCATGGACCACGACAGTAAATTGGCTCAGGTGGTTGCATTCATTGAGGGCATACATTCAGACGTGGGTGGGCTGCACCGGACTGTACAGTCATTGTCCACTGCAGTGACATCAGCCCTTCAACTGGCACAATCTGGGAGTCCAGCGAAAGTCCCTTTGTCCACACCCATGCCAGTGGCCACGTCGGACGACAGTGACCACGCTCCACAGACCTCTAAGTCATGATACGGCACACGTAGCACACAGCAGCAACATAAGCCCAAGCCGTCCAGGCCGCAGACACCATCCCCACAGATTACCAAAGCCACCCCAGTGCACACAGACAAGAGCCCATCAGGCAACACCAGGGGACAAAGAGCCAAGAAGCAGGCGTCAGGGTCACGTGCCTCAGGGACATCCCCAGCCAAGGACTCTCCTGTCCCGAAAGCGTCTCCCAAAACCAAACATACAATTTCCATGCCCACTGAGAAGGTGGTGAGTGCCAAGGGTAGGCATAAGAAGGGCTGCAAGTCCGATTCACCCACTACCTCCACTCCCATAGCAAGCCCAGTGAAGCAGGGAATGGAGGGCACTGTGGGGGGACCACCTGGTAGGCAGGGGATGGAGGGGCAAAGTCAGGGCCATGCAAAGCGTTGCGCAGGTTCAAGCACATCACCAGAGGGAGGGCCAGCGACTGCACCTGCTGCAGCCTTGGTGTTGAGTGAGCCTGATGTGTCCATGCCACTTCCCATTGTTCCCAAGACAGTGAAGCCATTGCGACTCCCCAAGAAGTGGAAAGGCATCCCTCCACAATCTCCCATCCACACTGTGTCTCATGTCTGCATGACTCCACCTCCACGTGCCACTACACCACCTGGTCCAAGCAGCCCTCCGTTTTGCCTAAACACTGATAGGTATACCTCAGCTGTGCCTCCCTCTCCCCAGTCAAGTGCTCCAACTGGGCCCGACACATAGCCAGCTCCCAGTACGACTGACAGCCAAGTCTGAGTGTTGGTCGACCTCACACGCCTGTCTCTCACACAGCGTGGCCTGTGCTGCACATCGTCACACCCCAGACTGTGTTGCTGACCATGGTTAGGGTACAGTTGCAGACATTCCCTGTGCAGCTTCTCATGGACTCACTCTGCACTTTGTCCTGCCCACTGGCCTTGCCGTTCACTGCTGTGTGCCCCCTGCCTGTGCAGCTTCTCATGGACTCACTCTGAACTTTGTCCTGCCCACTGGCCTTGTCGTGCACTGCTGTGTGCCCCCTGCCTGTGCAGCTTCTCATGGACTCACTCTGCACTTTGTCCTGTCCACTGGCCTTGTCGTGCACTGCTGTGTGCCCCCTGCCTGTGCAGCTTCTCATGGACTCACTCTGCACTTTGTCCTGCCCACTGGCCTTGCCGTTCACTGCTGTGTGCCCCCTGCCTGTGCAGCTTCTCATGGACTCACTCTGCACTTTGTCCTGCCCACTGGCCTTGTCGTGCACTGCTGTGTGCCCCCTGCCTGTGCAGCTTCTCATGGACTCAGTCTGCACTTTGTCCTGCCCACTGGCCTTGTCGTGCACTGCTGTGTGCCCCCTGCCTGTGCAGCTTCTCATGGACTCACTCTTCACTTTGTCCTGCCCACTGGCCTTGTCGTGCACTGCTGTGTGCCCCCTGCCTGTGCAGCTTCTCATGGACTCACTCTTGTCCTGCCCACTGGCCTTGTCGTGCACTGCTGTGTGCCCCCTGCGTGTGCAGCTTCTCATGGACATGCTCTGCACCTTGGACTGTCCACTGGCCTTGCTGTTTTGCCCCTGCCTGTGCAGCTTCTCATGGACATGCTCTGCACCTTGGACTTGCCACTGGCCTTGCTGTTTTGCCCCTGCCTGTGCAGCTTCTCATGGACATGCTCTGCACCTTGGAATGGCCACTGGCCTTGCTGTTTTGCCCCTGCCTGTGCAGCTTCTCATGGACATGCCCTGCATTTTGTGCCTTGCTATTATCTACTCTTGTTGCCTATCTGTGCAATTTGTGAATAAAGACAGTTGATCCTGTTGTCTGTTTTGTCAGTGTCCTTACTGAATAAAGTTCTTTTGCTGTGTGTATATGGTTTACTGTGCCACATGCTGTGTGTGCCACTTCAACCTTGCCAATTTCTTTACTCACTTACTCTATTTTTTGCAGGGGTGAGGGACTTCAGTTTTTCCTGTCCCTTATACTTGTGTGGGCAATGTATTAGATTTGAGGTGTGGTGCAGTTGTCATTGTTTGTTCATGTTGGCTGTGTTGTACACATGTCAAGTTGTGGTGCACTGCCAGCTCAGAATGGGATTCTGTCCAGAGGATTGCAGGCATGCTGGCCAGGCTCATCAAGTATGTGTGTTCTTATTTTGTGTGCCCAGTAGTGTATGTGTGTGGTCATCCTGTGATGGGCAGTCATCCTAATCCCATGGGTTTCTTTCAATGTGTGCTCTTGGATGGTCAAGAAGTGTGCAGTGTGAAGGTCTTGACTTTGTCTGGAGTGTTGATATGTGTGTGCCGCTGCATTGTCAACTACACACATGTTTCACCCAGGATGTGTGTGCCTGTTGTTTGGATTGTTTCTCCCTGTGGATGTGTTTGTATGCACATGTGTGAGTTGTATGTTGTGCAGTGTGCAGTGTGTTTGTGTGTCCATGCAGTTGTGGCTGACTCCTACTTGTTATTTCTGTCACTTGTGAGTATGCAGTGTGTGTGTCTGTCAAGTCAGTGTTGTGTTTTGTTGTTCATCCATCTGTCATGTTACTGTTTGTGGAGACAGTGCAGACCTGCTGATCCACACTGCCATTGTGGTTGTGTTTTCTCATGCATTGCTGTCGCATGGTGCCTGTTTGCCTCCAGTGTGTGATGTTGTGTGTGGTGTCTTGCCATCCCCTATCTGTGCTTGGGATGCCTACCCATTGTGAGTCTGCACTCCCTCTATTTGTGTATGGTACACTCCTGCCATGGCACTTCACTTGGATGTCTGCTGTCCCCTTGTTTTACATGTGTGTGTGCCTCCCCATCACTTGATATGTTACACTGTGCTTTGTGGTGCAGTTCTTTGGACAGTGGCAATGTGCCACTCAGGACATTTCCCCAATGGGTTCTGTGTGATGTTCTTGGGCTGTTTGTCAATCATGTTTGCTCATATGCACTTCAACTGTGTGTGCTGCCCAGTCCCCTGGTCAAGTTGTTTCCACCTTTCTGTGCCAGACTTGTGCATCTGTTGGTGTTGTGTTGCATGTATGTGTGTTTGCTGTGGTACTGCTTCACTTCCTGTGTGTGATGTTGTCTTTGTGCTGTGCTGATTGGTGTTGTGTGGGTTCATGTTGTGTCACTCATTTCTGTGTGTGGCTGGTATGCTTGTTGTGCAGACACTGCTTGTTGTGCATGCAGTGCTGTGGGGGTATGTTGCCTTGTCATTGGCTGGTATGCATCCACTTATGTCCTGCTGTGTTTGCTTTGTGTTCTTTTTTTGGCTGTGCATCTGTTGTTTGTTTGCTGTGGCTGTGTTTATCTGTGATGGTACACTTCTTGTCTGTGTTGTGGAATGTTGTGTGTGCATTGTTCCTGACTGATGGGGTTGTGCACTCCTGTTGTGTCTGTGCTCCCAAAGCCTTTCCACATTTTTGCTGCACAGGGCATGTCTGTTCTTGTTGTGGTTCTGTGTGTGGGTCTGTTGGGTTATGTGTTTGTCTGTTGTTTTTGTGCAGACATTGGTTCTGGCATCCCTGTGTGTATGTGATGTTTGTGGCTACCGCCAGGGAGTGTGACTGTCTGTGTATTGCCTGGACATTATTGCCACCCTTCTGTTTGTTTGACACTGGTGTTGTGTGCTGCAGATGTGAGGGGGGGTACGTGTGTGGATTCCTACTAGTGTTTGACAGTCATGGAGTGTGTCAATGGACCCTGTGTGTTGTGCTGCTGGAGTATTCCTGTGAAGTATTTGTATACATATGTGTGGCTGTTCACAGTTTGACTTCAGGGCCTTCATTTCATCCTTGTGCCTCTACATGTGTTGCCTTGCTGTCTCCTTGGGTTGTTGCACTGTGCTGTCTGTGGTTTGACTTCAATCTCTATGCAAGCAATGTGTGATTAGGTGGGCTGGGGGTGTTGTTCTATGTTCTTTGTCTTGCATGTGCTGTACACATGCTTGATGGTTGTCTCCTTGGCCTTCCATTTGTGTGCACCTCACTTTGGCTTTCCTGTTTTGTGTGCTCCATTGCTGGTGGCATGTGGTGTGTGTATGTGTCTGTGTGGGGTATGTGTGTGTGACTTGGCAGGCTGTATGTCCAGTGAGATGTTTGTTCCTTGTATGTGTGTGTGTCCATTTGATGCTTGTACTGAGTTTACTTGCCATTGGTGTGGTGTTGTTGTGGTGTGTGTGTGTGTAGCCCTGGCCCTGTGCTTCTGTGCTGTGTGTTCCTGTGCAGCCACTCCTGCTGTGGCTGTGTCCCTATTTGTTTTGTGTGGGGTGCAGGGTGCGGTGTCACCTGGCTTGTTGTTGTGCATGGGGGTGCACAGGTGTGGCACATGGCATGTCCCTTCAGTGGGGGGGCTAGTGTGTGAGGGTGGAGTAGTGGCCCTGTGGTCTTTGTGCCCATGCCTGGCGCTGGCCCAGCCTTCTGCATTGTGCGCATGTATTCCCTTGTCTTCACCGCTGCGGTGACGTGGCCGTGACATTGCCGCACGATCGCGGTCGATGTGTGACCTGGATGCGGAGGGGTGTATTGGTGGCAGGTGGGTCATGTGTGTGTGTGCACTTGGGGATGTGTTCCTATCCCCACCAGGGTATCTGATGTGGTTAGGGACCCTGTGCCAGTCCATGGTTTGTGTTTTGTGGTTGTGTGTGGGGTTGTGTTATTGCGTACCTGCGGCGGCGTCCGCGACGGTCCATGATTTGCTGGTGATGTATCAGGTACAGCACCGGGAAAACGTGGAGTGCTGGGTCCATGGCGGTCGTGTCCGGGCGCTGTGGGCCGGGTCTCTGGTTTCGCGCTCCGCTGTCGAGGTTCCGCCTTGTAGGATTGGCCGGTTTCTCCGCTGCGGTGCGACTGGTTGTTTGGAGCATCCTAATTTGTGGACCGGAGCGGACGTCATTCCACACGGTGGTGTGTCTCCATTGGCTCCCACCGCCGCGCTTGCGGGCGCACTTTGATGGCGGTTTGCGTCGCACGGCGGAGGACGGGAAATGGTCTATGTTTGGCCATACTAATATGGCGGACGTGAGTACCGCTGCTCGCGGGCGGAAAAATGCATTTTTCCGCACCGCCAGCACCGCGGTGGTGCCACCGCCCGACATCCTAATGGACCCCTAAGTCTTCACTAACCAGGTAATTGCATGACTGCTAGAAAGGCTTTTTTTCTGCAGCTTAGGCTGCTTGAGAAGAGCTTCCAGAGCAGGCTGAGTATTTTTTTTTTATTTTGTAATGACAATAAGTGCGCAGGGCATGCTGATATTATTACTACTGAAAGTAAAACAACTTGATAGGTTTTCTTTTGCTTTCACTGAATCTGTGCTTGGGGCATATCTTAGTCCCCGAGCACTGATTCTCGCAGGAATGATATCGCTGGAAAGGGGAGACTCTCCCCTTTCTAATGGTATCTCTTCCTAGTGGATCCCTGCTTGAGGATTGCAGCAGGAGAGTGATCCCCAAGCAGGGATCCATCCACTAGACACTAGGGAATTGAGGTAGAGGCCCCTTCGGCAAGTGCGTGTGCTCCCCCACCCCCTAGAATTATCAGTCTTTCTGCTTGCTGCAGGCCATGGGGGAATTTACCCCCAACCCCCCCCCCCCCCGGGGTGGTGAAAGCCCACTAGATGCCAGGAACTTCTTATTTTTGATCAAAAATATAGGGGTGGGGTCTTCCCACCAGAGCATGGCCATAACCCCACCCTGAATGCATATTTTAACAGGGTTTCTGTCCCCTTGGGAGAAGATCAGGGGTTAAGATGCCCACTAGACGACAGGGAACGTTTTTTTTAAATATAGGTGTGGGGGATGTCCTCAATGGCCATGTCTATTGCCCCACTCCAACTAAATGGGGCAACAGTCTTTCTGCCTCCCTGGGTGAGCAGGTGGGGTAAATACCACCAATCTGCCCCCCAGGGGGCAGAAAGCTCATTACACACTAGGCACAGAATTCATGCAATATTTTTGGGGGGAGCAGCTCCCCTTGGCATGGGCCTGGGGGAGATGCTAGACACCAAAGATTCCAAAATGGTGCCAAAATTAACAAAAGGATGGGGCGATTTACCCTGGTATCGAGTCATACCCCTGTCCCAGTGGGGTCAATAGTGTCTTTCTGCCTCCCCAGGGGCAGTTTGGAGGCTTGTCCCAGTTGGGGAAGTTGCCCTAAACTTGTCCCCGTGGGGTAAAAATTGACCTGAACCCAGGGATTTTGCCTTTGGGGCAAAAGAAAGTGGTGCGAGTGTTGCACTCTGGCATTGGCCACACTCCACCCCAAAAAAGATAGACCAGTACCCCCGCCCCCTGGGACAGACAGGAGAAGTGCCATCAATTTGCCCCTGGGGAGCTAAAAGCCCACTCTGTATCAGGAATATATTTTATTTTAATAATGTAATGGGGTGGGTCTTTCCAACCTAACATCAGGCCACACCCTCACCCCTAAAACCTCAACAGTCTTTCTGATCCCCTGCAGACTAAAGCATCCCATCAAAATGGGAAGCAAGAGGACATTTGATTCTTCTGGGTGTTGTTTTTACATATGGGCCACGAGAATGTGGCTAACTCCCAGTATTGCCCCATTTGCAATGGTGAATGGATGCACTTTTTGGGTTTGTGTAGGCTACCACCTGGAAAAACCAACCAGACCCAGATAGTTCTGAAAACTAGACATCCAGGGGAGTCCAGGGTGGTGTGCTTTGCATACATCCCACACTACTTTCTTCCCCACAATATCCTGCAAACGTCAAACTATGACTAAAAACACACATTTTCCTCACATTACTGTGAGAACAACTTATGGAATCTGTGGGAAGCCACAAATGTCCTCCTACCCAGCATTCCTGCAAGTTTCCGAATAAGAATGGTACCTCATTTTTGTGGGAGGGCCACAAGACGTTGACACAAAAGGCCCTAAAGTGCTATGTGAAGAGAACAGCAATAGGGATAACTGTGGGATTTTGAAGCTGCACTCAGCCGCCACCAACGGAAACCTACCAACCACAGACATTTTTGAAAACTAGACAACCGAAATACTCTGCAAACCTCAAACTTTGCCTCAAATCATGCCTTTTCCTTATATTTTTGTGATGTAAACTTCCGGAATATTTAGGAATCCACAAAATTCCTACCACCCAGCATTGCCACACTAGTGCAGATAAAAATGCTGTGCCACTTATGTGGTTGGGCCTAGTGCCCGCAATAGGAACGTATCACACCAAGGTCAATGGGAGTCCTGCTGATTTATATCCGAATCAGTTTCATTTGGAGACTCATAAATGGATCCTCAGTCACTGTCACCCTGATTTTGATGTCGGTGAGAAAGCCTCCGACCTGCGGTCGGAGGCTTTCCGACCGACATCTTCGTTTCAATTCTGACCGCCAAATTACGAATACAGCAGTCGAAATTCAAACTAGGCAGTCATTCCGGCTGGCTTCCGACGGTCCAAGGAGCCCGTTGGCCAGTCGGAACTGGCACGTAATCCCTTCAGGACGACGTTTCTGCCGTCGGGATTGCGATGATTGTTTCCCACAGGCTTTTCATGTCGGGCTTTCCGAATTTGAAAAGCCTGTCGGAAAGCATTTTTGAGGCCCCCTGACAGGGTCCCCTTGCAACAGCGGCCTCCGGTTGGGGGGCTGGGAGACACATATGGTGCCCCCCTGTCAATACCTGCACTACGTGGTGCAGGGATTAACAAAAACTCCTAATACTCTATTTGAGCGTGTGCTGCGGGCAGTTTTTGACTGCAGCACAAGCTTCCATAGAAAAGTGGGAGTGTGAGACCGCACCATGCGCAGTCGCATCCTAATACTGCGGTCGGGACCGCCAACCGGAGGCCGGTTGATCCCGCCCGACATCGTAATAAGGCCCTGCAAAGCAATTTCAACATGAGCAACCAATGGGGTATATTCAGCCAAACAGCCTTGAGAGTGACACTCAGCTTCACATCATGATTTTTTCTTTCAGAGACTAAGGGCCTGATTTTCAAAGTGCTTTTCACTCTGGGTTACTCCAAGATTATTCATTAATTTCTCCTAAACTTTCATGAAGAAGTCAAACCCAGTAATGGCAAAAGGTTTTTTCAATTAGCCCCTAGGTTTAAAAAGAGTAAGTTTATTATGAGGAGTAATCTCTTAAACTCTATCTGGACACATGATTCTGAGAAAAGGGCATAATGAGTTTTTACAACTAGCTTCATTGAAAAAAACTGATGGGGACTCCCTTTGAAGTCCTTCAGATGAGTGAAGAACTGTCACTAAAATTATCAAAACTAGTGTTTGCAAGAGTTCATTAAAGTGACATTAATTTTAGAACATGTATGTTCTATAATAGTACCCCAGATTTAGGGCCTTATTACGAGTTTGGTGGTCCATGAACCGCCGTGCCCACGGTACGACTGGTACGAGATTGGTGGTTCAATCGCCGTATATGAGATGGTTGGATGGCCTTTGCAAAGACCGCGACTGAACCGCTGAGACCGCCGGCCAAATCCGACCATGGCAGCTGTGGAATGGGTCAATGAGGTTGTGGGAGGCACGGACGGCTGGTGAAATTGGCGGCCCAATTAGAGTTGCACTACAGCCGGTGTGTCCGTGGCGGTCCAACCACCACATCTGAAATGGCGAAAAGGGAGGGATATAAGGCAGAAACTCACCTGTACTCACCTCTACACGTCTTCTACCATCATGGAGCCCATCGGACATGTCCTGCCACTGCTGTACTTGCTCGACCACGTTCAAAACCCACTCCTTCGCAGACAAAATCAGTGGTAGGTCATACAACTACCAGTTTCCATCGACTCCACTGCAAAACGATGCCCGCCATGGACCAGGCAAGGGAATTGGGGTCCCAAAGTAATTTACACTTTTACAGGGACCCTGTCTGGGATTGTTTCATAACAATAATCAAAAATACATCTGTAGGATGCCCTCCTAGGCCAAAATACTGGTACTGCAGAGGCACACTGTACACAAATGGACATGTGTTTGCAAATTATAGTCAGTGATAGTGATGTGTGCATTATTTTATATTCCACAACACCACCTCCTCATCAGTATCACACCTATTAATGTCTGTAACACACTTCTTTTACCGTTTCTCACTTTTCTGCCATGTTACTACTGATCTTCACTGTTAATGAACCTTACCATTTGTCAAGTGTCAATAAAGTGAGATTGTAGTGACTACAACTACCATGAGGCACTGTCACTTCAACTCTAAACAAAATGCTAGACTCCTTTTGCCCCTTCTCACTTGTCTACCATGTTACAACTGATCTTCAAACATCATACAACTTACATATGTCAAGTGTTGGTAAAGTGAGATTGAAGTGACTACAACTAAGATGAGACCCTGTGATTCCAACTCTAACCAAGATGATATAGTGAATGTGACACACTCACATTGCACATATCCCAGGTCCTGTTTTGATGTCAAAGAAACTTCTGTATGGGTGTGTCATTGAAATGAAACACACCTTCCCTGCTACAACTCTGTATTGGACTCTCACACATCACCTGCATGAAAAGGCAATGTCAGCCAATGGGATTATATAGAATCAGTGTGAAAAGCATTCTAAGGGCACAATGGAAACACTCTCTGAAGGATAGCTATGCCTCTATCACGGGGAACCCAGAAAGGCTGGGGCCCAGGGTCACAGTACATTTGCACATGTCTGACAAACCTACTGACCTAGGAACGCAAGTATATCTGGGACAACCATTAGCATAATCAGGTGCCATGCATGTGTAGGCAGGCAATGCAATGCAATTCATGAAAGCAAACACAGCACTAATAGCATGTGGCACACATCTATATGGAGTAGCTGCAAGGTACACACTGCAAAATGAACACATGTCCATGCAGAACTCCACAAAGGTATGCCAAATTGACACCCTTCATGTGTGGATACACAAATATCCTACTTCAACACACCTATCATATATCCAACCTACAACATAGGGAGAAGTGCAAGCTAAATGACGTTGACAGTGGGCAGGCCAAGCTGAAATACTTTCCATATAACATGTCACCCAATGCAATGTCTGCCCCATTTGGAATATCATCCCACATAGACATCCATCCAAGACTTCCCCTTGTCCTGTGTAACTCCAGCACTGGCTCCGTGGTCACATCATACTAACTACTTCAACTGGATGAGCGATGAGGGATGAAACAAACACAACTGTACTCACACATCACTAGCTATACAATAACATCAAATAGTTGGAAGAGTAATTGCAGGATCAATGTCTTCAAAAGTAGGAAAGGTTTCATTGAATGGATAAAAACATCTGGTAAAACAAGGGCTAGTGGCCAGCCCATATTAGCACACTGTGCCACAGTGTTGTGTAGTTCCCACTAATCCATAGGGGCTGTGCATTTGTTGGACAACATCAACTTTGGGTGAGGTGCCGAGACTGATTCCGGGCACCCCCACAGGATATGGTGGCCTAGAGACCAGCCAGCTCACAGTGCCACCATAAGCCCCCCTAACCTTACCAGGGAGTGAATGGTTTCTGGCAAACCACTGGAAACAGATCCGAACCTTTCGCTCAGTCACTCGTGCTTACATGTGCTCAGAGAAATATACAGAATACACAGGGGGTCGTCTTCAATATATTTATTGAACCAACGGTATTCTTGTATAGAATACATGCGCTGCAATAATCAGTAGAAAGAAGCAGATAAAAGTGAATACAAGCACAAAAAGAGTAAATAGCAGGTACAGCTCTACCATGGTGCTAAAACAGTGAATATATGCAGGCATATAATCAAAGCAGTAATCAGGCGTACTCCTACTATGCAAACCCTACTCTAAGTGTACCTAGAGTGTGTGTAGGTGTAAATCCATGAATCTCCCTCAGGGAGGATCCAAACCCATTACCTGGTGGGAGAGAATAAAGGACCCCATCTTGGTCACGACCTGGACACCCCTCACGAGATGTCAGACCACTGTGTGGTGACGTCTAAGCATGCAGGGACCCTCGGCGTTAGCTGAAGTGCCTCCTCTGCTAATCTATCAGGATGCTCATTATTTACAATAGAAAGCAGCCTTGCGATCTACGTTGTAGATAAACGATGTAATGGATATGTAGATAGCTCCATTGCCCCGTGGATGAAGATAGAATGACATTTGTACACAGTGTGTAAAGAGGCCTTGTACATGATGTGGAAGGGTTGGGTTTGGGTTTAGGAGAGGTTTTTATGGGTTTTTTTCTTTTTAGGGCTGGGTTCGGGGGATGGGGATGCTTTTGTTCAGGGGTGGAGTGGGAAGTGGAAGGGATTGGTTTGGGTGTGGGAGAAATTTTTGGGACTTTGGGAGGGAACAGGTTTCAGAGGGGTAAGGGTAAGGGCAAATATGACATTCTCATGGGGAAAACAGGTAGGGTGTTTGGAATGGAGTTTGGATTGGGAGGAAGAGGGAGTGGAAGTATGAGATGTCTGAATTGTGTATTGTGTTGGTGTCTTTTGTGTGGGTGACTGTTAGCATTTGTGTTTTTTGGTGGAGTCATGTGGATGTTCTGGGTGTTTTGGAGGGGTCTGTGGCTATTGTTGTGGTGTCTGTGTATAAGCTGAGTGTTGAAGAGGGTTCTGTGGCTGTTGCTGTGGTGTCTGCGTATATGCTAGGTGTTGTGGAGGGGTCTGTTGCTGTTGCTATGGTGCTTGCATGTATGCTGCGCATTGTGGAGGGGCCTATGGCTGTTGCTGTGGTGTCTGCTTGAATGCTGGGTGTTGTGAAGAGGTCTGGGGTGTTGGTGTGGTGTGGTGTGGTGTGGTGTCTGGGGTATGGGTGTGCTGGAGGACTCTGTATGTATTGCTGTGGTGCCTGGGGGTATGCTGGGGTGGTGAGGGAGGTGAGTGTCTACAGTGTGCATGTATATTTGAGTTTTTTTATATCTTGCATTTGTGTGTGGTGTTTGTATCTGATGAAGTGTGTGAATGCTTAGGTGTGCATTGTGCTTGGGATAGGAATGGGAAAAGGGAATTTGGATGGGGAAGGGTCAGGAGGGGGGTGGAAGGTGGGGATGGGTGGAGGACTGCCATGAGGGAGGAGGCCAGAGCCTGAAATGAATTCTGTTGGCCAGACAGGGAAGTGTGAATGACTTCCAGGTAGGCAATTATCTGGGTCAGCTAGTTGTTTTGCCCCTGGATGCCATTCAGGACTGCAGTCTGACCCACAGAGATGCTCCTCAGTAGGTTAATAACCTCCTCCCTCAGGGCAGCAAGGCTAACGGGGACAGGTGCTGAGGTGCCTGGAGCGAAGTAGATCGCTTCCCTGTTAGGGGAGCGGGAACAGACAACTTGTGGGGGGACAACAGGGAGGGTGGTGATGGAACTGGGGTTGGTGGACAAGGATGAATGTGGAACTAATCCTGTTGGATCCTCCACCACTCGGGAGTGCCCACCGGAGGATGACTTAGATTATGACGTGCTTGAACTGCTGTCCTCCGGGGCACTCCTCTCACCCTCCTGGTCACTGCGTCCCTCCGTGTCTGACATCTCATGTCTGGAACCGCTGTGACCAGCGGTGCCCCCATCAACGTTGATCCCTTCTCCTCTGATTGCCCTGGATGTAACTCAAATCACATGTAACATGGGCTTATTGCAACTGCATTTCCACACCTGATCATCACAATTCAACAGAAAACAATGTCGAAGTCCACATATCAAGCCACCTTCATGGTTCTCTCCATAGGCTTCCAATTTAGCATGAGAATATGCATGCATGCTACACAACCTGCAAACAGTTGGGTCCATTCATGTCATAATCCCAAACAGACCCAAATGCATTGGTGGAATTGTCTACACTCCATCCTTATGTCCATACTAGGCTAGTTGATCACCTTGCATACTTTTGCACTTGTTGTATACCATTGTAAAAAGATGTAACCAGATAGGATGGATCCAAGTATGAGATTTACACAATGCTCACACGAGGTCCAGAGTCAAACAAATCTAACTATTACTCATAACACATCATGATGTCATGAAGGTCAAGTTCAACACCAATGTACCATCAATTTGTGTTGTGGCAGACATCATGTCAAATGCAAATGCTCATTGCACACTGATGACACTTTGCACTCCAAATTACATCATACGTCCACTACCTGAAATATCAAATGAAAGGTGTATACATGTAGTTTAGCTATGTATCACATATAGCAGATAAAGTTCCCTGGAAACATTGAGGTACCAACATTTGAGAGATATATACTCGAGATTCACACAGCACAACATTCCATATAGCCATATGAACATCCCCAACCCTGATTGGTACAGGTGATGACACCAGTCAGAGATTGTATATCCACAAGCCAATTCACCTCTGAAGGTTTTGGGTGGCCCTGAACATCTATGACATGAAGATGTGAGATCACTAGAGTCCAAATGAGCAGGCACATAACACCATTCTTCAGTATTGTTTACTAAGATTGCCTTGTAAGGATCAATGTAGACACTAACATATGATCCCCACAGTTCTACATCTCATTCCTTCATGCATGTCACCAGTCAGTGAATTAGGGTTTTGAAACACTATTGCAGATCAAACATCAACTGGCAAATGCACACTGGCCAACATGTAGGCACTAATGCTGATGGCATTAGTAATGTTTGCACTCTCATTTCACTGTATAACCAGTACTTACCAATAGGAACTGTTGTATAGTCACTGCATGTACTGTGCACTCTATGTCATGGCACATGTAATAGGGCCACCATCACATGTGAGACAGTAGAGAGGGAACATCGCCCCTCACACAAGCAAGACAAGTTGCCTGTGTGATACAATTGTCACCCAGATTTACTGAGAACATGAGATGGTTACTCCCTTCACTCAGCTAGGTATCTGCTGAAAAGGAGAGAATCGGATGTGGACAGAACTCTGCTGTGTTCAGGGTCAGAAAGACAATAGCCACAGCACAGCAGTATGCACTTACTACCACACTAACACTAACAATGACTCATCTTGTGTGTAGCATAGGGACCACCACCAATATGGTTTGTGAAATGCCTGCCTGTGACACTCAAAGTTGGCAATATGACGTGTATGACTCTGGCCAGAACTCACCCTCATGTAGCTGCTGTTGGGCCTTCAACTGCCCATCAAGGTCAGAGTAGGCCACCGCTAGCATGCGGGCCATCAGGGGGTCAGGGTCCGGTGCGCGCCACTTACACATTGTGAGGACTTCCCCAGATGGACCTCCGTGATTTTCCGTGACCAGCACCGCAGGTTCTCCTACCTCTATCTATATTGTTTATAACATTTTCTTTACACCTAGCTCAAACATTCATCA
Organism: Calotriton arnoldi; assembly: GCA_963921515.1. Classification (NCBI taxonomy): domain Eukaryota; kingdom Metazoa; phylum Chordata; class Amphibia; order Caudata; family Salamandridae; genus Calotriton; species Calotriton arnoldi. The sequence continues at coordinate 424,022 of CAWUFW010009799.1, forward strand.
AGAGCCAACATAATCCCTGTGTCCATGTCACATGCTAAGCACTACTAAAGCATGGATACACACATTTATAGTCAACTGATGACTAACCTTAACCCTGGTCATGACCTACAGTGACTGAGGCAGCCCACTAACATCGTGTAGGCCAGGGTCATCCTACATGTAATGTGATGTGAGGTACCATGATACACAGCACACCATTTGGACCTTCTGAAGGGTAAACTACCTGTGTATGACTGTCCAGAAACCTTCACTTCCAGGCCCATTGCATTGATGCATATGGTCCATAGAGACAAGTACCATAGTATACACACCATCCTAAGACTAAGGTCACAAGGTAAGGGCTGGTATGTATGATACTCAGACCTACCTCTCTGGGGGCTGTCTAGACATATGGACTACTTATATGAATATCCTAGTAAGCCATAATTAATTTGTGTTGTTGGTACTGCCATCACAGGACACCCCTTTTGCCATATGTGGCACTGTAACAAGTATGACAATGAACATACTATTGTATGTGTAGTTTGATAGGGAATATTGTAGCCAAGCAGATGATTCTCATTTCTACATCTGTTCAAAAGTAACCCACTATCTACACTGCTCACATCTCAGATGTGCAATAGGCATGTACAGTGTAAGCAACACTATTAGAAAAGTGTCAACAGGCCTGTGTGAGTAAGGGAACAGTCATTAGTGATAGACACACATTGACACTATGGCTCATTGGAAAGAAGTATCAGGTCAGGTGATCATGTTAGTTACCATGCCTCATATTATCCATGTAACAGCTATCAGGGCTACTAGTGGTCCTGTTAACTCTTTCTTTGAACACCATAGGTCAGCAGGTCTACAAGGACATTATTCTGTGCATCAGTTCTCCTGCCACAGTCAGGCCTTGATCTCTGCAGGCTGAGGCTACTTATCCCACATGAACCTCACATTTCCACCAATTCAATACAGAAGAGTGAAACATCTGCCCACTTCATATTTGAACGTTTACGGTTGTGTGGCACTCTGAAGGGGTCTGTGAGGCATAGCTTCCTCCCAGACAACTGTTTGACAATGTCTGATGTGGGCTGAGTGAACAGTGGGGCAGTTCACTTGGCTAATATCATCTTCAAATGCTTATAACAGTATACAGACATGGCTCATTTTGTGAAGCCTATACATAACAATGCACATATACCATGATGTGATTTGAGAACTAATTGTAGCTACTATGAACTTGAGCCCTGCATGGAGTTATGCATGTAACACAAGTAGAAATCGCTCTTATCACACATTCCAATGGTGGCCTTCTCCACAAAGTCCAGGGCCCTATAATACATTACATGTGTGCCCTACGTAGGGGCCACACAATGTGTGCAATCAACATAATGCTTACACTCTGACACTCAGAGGCGCATTGTAGCCTATGGGAATAGAAAGGAAGCAGTGAAATGGAGTTCAATATGTATTTGACAAACTTACCTGTCCCTTTGGTGAGCCATAGAGCTTGGCATACAGGGGAAGAACCTCGTCCACCAGGGCATCCAGTTCCTCTGGAGTGAAGGAACGGGCCTTCTCCCCTGCAGTGCGTGCCATGATTGCTCCCAGAGGTGGCAAACAGCAGCTAAAATGGAGGAGATGTTGATAGAAGCAATATCAAGAGGCAAGTGAGATATTTTTCCAACCGCCGCATACATGTATGCCATGTACGTGGTCATCAGTGATGGCGTACACAGCCATTGGGCTGCGACCGTCACTAACCCTAATGTTAACCTATGGCTGTGACCGCTGTGCATGCAACTGCCCACCGCGTGGTCGTCTACCGCTGGCAGCGTACGTTTGACATGTCCTATTAGAAAGGTCAGGCATCCCCCATGTTTCCAGTTGAAATGCTCCATTCCCATGTCGTACCCAGAACAAAACTTCATCTGTGTAGTGCATTACTGTGCAAATAGTTAAAATGTGCACACTGCACTGTACACTGCGGTTAGCGGTATTTCACATGAAACGTTATGCTACCCTCAATATAGTGGCAATTTAAATTTTGTGAATTGATGATGTGCACATTTCTGTTACAGACCTGTGAAGGCCACCCTGGGGATGACTGATGGATGATCAAGATTTGACAATGATGATGTAAAATGTGTAATGCTTCATGAAGCATTAATGTTCAGACACATGAATTTTGCGTTACTCTTCGCATATGTTAATCTGCACACTGTGACAAATATACACTTTTGTGTTACTTCTCACATAGGTACCCTGGGAGAGGGATGAGATGCCAGGCTCCAGTGTACCGCCCATTTGCAGACCTACAGACGATGGAATAGCGAGATGTCATCCAGAAGTTCATTTTGAATCGTCAAACAATCCTGGATTTATGTCATCAGTTGGAGTCTGACCTCCTACCTCACATCAATAATACTACATCAATCCCACCACTTGTTAAACTCATGTCTGTTTTGCATTTTTTGGCCACAGGCTCATTTCAATTCACTGTGGCTATTTCAGGTGGAATGCTACAACCTATGTTCAGTCGGGTACTCCAAGAGGTGCTATCAGCACTTTTGAGACACGTGGCCAGCTACAACCAGTTCCCCAAAAGTGAGTATTTAGCCAATGTGAAGGTGGATTTCTATGTTTTTGGTCACATCCCAATGTGACTGGATCCATTGATGGTGCACATATTGCTTTAGTACCACTGCATACCAGCGAACAAGTGTACTGCAACAGGAAGCACTATCATTCTAGCAACGTGCAAGTTGTCTGCTTGGTGGATTTGTATATCTCAAATGTCTGTGCTCAGTTTCCATGATCTGCCCATGGTACCTTCATGCTGCTGAACAGCACCATTCTCCTGCTGATGTCACAACTACTACTGGAGAGGGCCTGACTTGTAGGTAAGTGTGATCTGTCATAACTTTGTGTTGGTGATGTCAGGTAGTATGATCTGAAAGTGTGTAACTCACTGTTGCTCTTCTGTCTATCTTCCATCTAATATACTCAGCTTATCCCAACCAGTCGTGGTTGTTGGCACCGCTGAAAAATCCTACTACGCCAGTGGAAGCCCACTTCAATGAGGCTCATGGAAGGACACGGCGGCCAGAGGAGTGGGCTTTTGGGCTCCTGAAAGCCAGATCCAGATGTCTGGACAAGGCTGGGGGATCCCTCCTCTACTCACCTGGCAAGGTGTGTAAGATCACAGTGGCCCTCTGCATACTCCACAACATTGCCCTGCAACGGAATATACCTTACATCGCAGAGGATGCAGGCCGTGAAAATCCACCGCGTGGGGACCCTGGAGCTCCAAATAATGATGATGATAGTATTGGAGGAAGTTGCTTACTTGCGTCAAGATCTCATTGTAAGCTACTTCTCCTGAGCATAAGTATGGTGTGAGATGTTATGACTTTGACTAATTTTGCAACTCAGTGACGTTGTGAGGAGGATGTTACTGCTACATACTAAGAATATATGTTTCTAGAAATGTCTGGGGAAAGGTTTTTGTACAGCCACGGCCCGTGCAGGTAAGAGTGTTGGGGCCGGGTGGGGGGGAATTTTGACAGACTATGACGAGGGGAAATTAATTATTTATTTCATTTTCCCTCGTGGTCGTCTGTCGAATCACCACCCAACCCAGCCCCACCGCTCTTACCTGCTCTGGCCACTCCTGTGTTTGTTTTGTAATTATAGCTTTGTTCAGCGTAAATGTTATCTTGGACTGTGTTCTCTAGGAGTTGATAATGTGATGTGCACCATATGTATGGATTCTTAGCTAATCTCTCTTTATGGGTCTGTTTCAGGTACCTTCACCATGACATCTTCATTTGGACATTTCAGAGTTGTGACATTAGCAGGTATAGGATGCTGTTCACACTTACAGAGTGGGCATGGATTGGTCCTGGGAATGTCTGTCACAGAGTTTGGGTGCACAATGCCGGTACCAAGGCAGCTTGCACTGCGATAGGATGGAAGTTACCTGCCTTCCATTGGACTTGTTCGTGGTGATTTGGTCTTAATGCAATTTGTGTGACATCATGTGATCCAACACAATGTTGTGTTGAGCCCAAATCATGATATCCATCCTTCACATTGGCTAATTCCTAATTTTGTATGAACCGGATGTAACAATATCTGTGTCACCTCATTGTAGTGCAAAGTGCTTGTAGCACATCACTGACATTTGTTTGTAACATTCCACCAGATGCAAGCAACACTTGATTGAAATGACACTGTGGTCAGAAACTGTTGTACTGACATGTGTTTGTTTGGTTGATGTATGATTGCTTTTGTGAGGTAGTCAGTATGGCTCCAATTGATGATGTAGACCTAATTGGTTGTAGCCTATTGTATAAGATATTGTTAGATGTATCCCCTCCTTCCATGTTGTAAAGGTATGCAAGTGATGATGTGATATGGAATAAAGATGTTATCAGACCAGACCCTTGCATTTATGTGTTGTTGTGACATAGTAGTGTTGCTGAGTTGGAGATTGTTTACATACAACATATCCATGCTTCCAGAAGTCCAAAGTTTTGACATTGCTAAGTTCACATGGCAGTACATTCACATTGTTATATGTGAGAATTACAGGAGACAATGATTTGGTGATGTGTGTTTTTAATGAAATGAACAAGGATGAGATAAAGACATGAACTAAAAATTACACAGTGCGAACAAAAATTGTAGTCTTCAGTCATAGTGGATGAAACCATTGTAGTAGAGCCCAAATTGTCAGGAGTCCAATGTCCAACATACTCCTCCCATTCAATACGGAAAAGTGGGCAGGAATAGTCCACAAAATGAATTTGTAGCACACACAGGATGACTTTAAGGGTAAGGTTTCTTCCTGGCGGTGGTGGATGTCTTGCAGTCCTGTAATCCTGGAATTTTGGGTGGACACCTGATATTTCTGAGAGAGAGGGGGATCCGGAGCTTCTGAGACAGGGATGTGTGCAGGCGTGTCTTTCTCTATAGGGCCTCCCTTCCTGTGGCTGTGACAGATGTTGACGCTCTGCATGTACTTGGACCACAGAAAGGGGTAGAATCAGGTGGAAAAGTCCTGCCGAGGTTGGTGTTGATGTCCCACACCACCCCACCTGGGGAGGCCATCTTGGTGTTTAAGCCAGCCACCTAGGTGTGGATGCAGGCCACGTCAATGTGTATGCCAGCCACCTCCTGGTATGTGTCCCTCTGCAGCTCCTTGGTTTCCCAGATTTCAGTCAATACCTGGCCCATGACACTTTGGGAGTCTTGGTAGACTCCCAGTTCTTGTGTAATGGCAGCCTGTGTGTCGGTGTCCTCAGTGGGCTCACTTTGCGGGCCCACAGTTACCCTCCCAGTATGCCTACCCCCACGACCATGACCCTGTGCCCTTGGCACAAGTTGCACCCTCCCACTGGATCCTGGTTCCTCTGTGACTGGGGTGGTGATAGCCGGCTCTGAATCCTGGACTGGGGGGCACAGGATGGGACTGACTATGCTAGATACACAGGTTGGGGGGCAGTGGTTACCTGTGTTGTAGCAGCTGTGGTGGGAGATGTTGTTGTGGGCACAGTGAACCCTACTGTTGGTATCTTGCAGGCTGACCTGATGGGACAGGACCGTCATACACGTCCACCTCTTTAAGAGCGAGGTATCTACTTCCATGTTGTTTGTGTCTAAGTAAATAGGGACCTAGAATGGAACAAAAAATATAGAGATTAGGGTTGTCATCTATTTGAGTGGAGTTGAAGTTGGTTACTAGACATTTGTAGACATTTAATAGATATAGTTGGTTTCATCAGCTCATTACATGTGCAGAAATGTGGCATTTTGGCTTTAGGGATAGACATGACATCTCCAAAACTGTGCTACAAACACAGTGTAGTCAAAACATGTGTATTTGTCCATTCCAAAGCCTAGTTGTGTCTAATACATGCAAACGCCAAGCTTGGTTGAATATTTAGCATTGTTCATCTTGTGAGAAGTACAGAGTAAAGGGACACCTGCCACTGCTAATCAGCTGAGTTTCCTTTATGGCTCACATATATTAGGGATACACCGTTGTTATGGTTTTACTCATGCCATCAGTAGTTTCAGTTGGTGAGAACAGGACACAATAAAATAAAGCATTCAGACGTATATCTGTTCATTGCATAGTCCATAATGAGGGAAAATCAGTAGTAACATGGCAGACAAGTGAGAAGGGGAAAAAGCAGTCCAGCATTTGGTTAGTGTTGCAGTCAAAGGGCATCAATGTAGTAGTGGTAGCTTTTCTATCTCACTTTACCAACACTTGACAAATGGTGACCTACATGATGAACATCAGTTGTAACATGGCAGACAAGTGAGAAGGGGCAGAAGGAGTCTAGCATCTTGGTTAGAGTTGCAGTGGCAGGGCCTTATGGTAGTTGTAGTCACTTCAATCTCACTTTATCAACATTTGTCGAAAGGTTATTGTACCATACCTGTTGGTAACATGCATTTGGGATGGACCATACTCTTAAATATTCACACATATCATGGGTCCGCGATTGATATTTTGATGGTAATCCACTTACAGACAGCATTACAACATGTGGCATGTCATGGAGTTGGAAACATGTGGTCTTATATGCATCAATACACATTGACACAGACAAACCAACATCTCAGGTACTTTGAGTATTGCATGTTAGGAAAGTAGATAGAAAACAAAATAGCAAAAGCAGAGTTGAGTTGAGAGAAAAAAGGACATTATGGAATTCTGATATTGAAGTGTAACTTACCAAAGTCCAACCCCCCCATCTATTTCCATCAAGCCCTCAGAATGCAGGATGGCCAAGACCTTCTCCTCCCAGGGAAACAATTGCAATGGTGCTCAGGGAGGGCCACCACCAGTCCTCTGAGCCTCCAGGTGGTGGTTGTTGTACCTGGTATGCACCCTCAACCTGAGGTCAGTCTAACTCCTCCTAATGTCGTTTTGTGTGCGCAGCGTGGTACCAACGCCATTCACTCTGTTGACTATCCAGTCCCACATTTCCGTTCTCCTACTGAGAGGAGTATGCTGGACTTGGGAACCAAAAAGTTGGGGCTCTACTCTAATGATTTCATCCACCATCATCAAGTCTTCTCAGTGAAGCGTGTTTTTTTTTGGCCAGGCATGATGAGAAAGGGAAAAAAAACAAGTGAAACTGGAAAAAAAGGGCAAAACTAAATTTACAGGTGGTGGAGAGTGCTGAATGGGAAGTTTAAAGTGTGTAACTGAGAAAAAGGGCTGGCTGTCTTGTGGATTACAAATGGAAAACAAAGAATGCTGTTCAGGGATGGGTTGTGTTTTATAGTGTGATTTGCAGGTGTGTCCACTTGCAAAAGCACATCAGCTGTGTAGTTTTTAAATCCATCCAATGGTCACTGTTGTGGTGTATCTTTTCATGCGTACTGTGGCGGTCTATGGCTGTTGGGTAACTGCTGTTTGCTGACCACCGCTGGTAGACCGAGAGAACGTCTATGTAGTCATAATACGCTTGGCAGATGGATCGTGGACCTGAGGGCATCAGTGTAGTCACCGGCAACATTGCAGACCACTGCGGTCCCAGCAGGAAGAGCGGCATGGCCGCGGTCAGCATTTCAGACGGCACAACTCGTAATACGGCTGACAGTAGATCGCCAGCACAGTGGTGTCGTAGAAGACACAAACACGGCGTTCGGGCAGTCAGACCGCCAAACTCGTAATCAGGGTCTTAGACTGTTTAAAATATGCCTGTATTTTGCTTTCCTCATGTCAAAAATGTTTTTATATTTTAGATCCTTTGATTTTGTTATTTTAACTCCAGATTCCCTTTTGAGCCCCATACTGCTATAGAGACTAATTACCAATATTGTTACATGTATGTCTGGATCGTTTTGCTTTTCTGATCTCCATTTCTTCTCAAAACAAGTCCTCTGTTTGGCGTTCCAACTCAGAATGAGATGACTGACCACTTTAAGATATGTATTTTTTCATCTGTGTGATCAATACAAACTTGCTATGTGTATGAGTACTTGTTAACTGAAGCATTCCAGCTCCTTATTCCATGAAAGTGCAACATAAAGCAGGTGGCCAAATTTATGCTAGGTTTTCAAGACAACCAAATGAGAAACGAATAGAAGTAAATTCAGTAGTTTATGGTTTTCCTAAAAATCTCTCTTTGGCCCAACTTTCTGGGCCGACGATCATCACCCAGTACTATCCCATCGCAGTGAAAAAAATCCTCATACTGTCACTGCTGGAAAGCTTGTGCGTTTTCCATTACAATGCTTAAGAGTTATCGATACCCAATGATAAAACTTAGTTTGCATATTCTGATCTGAACTGCTTAAAATAAGTTTTGAAATTTACATCCCGCATTCATACCACCATATCTTTCTGACTCTACATTTCGTAAGGTTAATCAAGACACTCAAAATTGCAATAAGTTACTGTAAGAGTTGCTTTTACTTTAGCCTATCTTTTGAAAGCTCTACAATGGCATATGAAAGTAGTATGTGCTGTTTGTAATTACAGCACTTTCTCTACATCAGTTCATAAATTAAGCTCACTAAAGAGCACGATTTTTCTGCTAATGCGCACTAGGGGCCCGATTCACAAAAGTAATCTGAGACAAAATCCTAACTTTATGACATTCGGTATTCACAAAAGGCATTTAGTAGTAGTAAAGTTAGGATTTTGTCTTAAGTTTTGGTCTTAAGACAAAATCCTAACTTAAGTTTAACTTAAGTTAGGATTTTGTTTTAAGACCAAAACTTAAGACAAACTTAAGACAAAATCCTAACTTTACTACTACTAAAGGTGTACACTCATAATACTGCTGGCGGGCCCGCAGTGTGGCCGTGGTGGGACTGCCACTACAAATAAGGTGGTCCTGTGGACTGTCGGAATTATTACAATAAATGAAGGTGTACACTATCTGTCATATGAAAACATATTGTGAAAATGTATTATGCTTTTTTCAATACTAAAAATCGAAAACAAAACAAAATGGATCAAAACTAACATACGCACATACATATGCCCAGAACCACAGTAAACATTGTTAAACATATAGACGACTGAGAGGTAAATATTAGAAATTTCAGTTGGTTGCCATCCATAAATTGGTTAGTGTACATGATGTCTAATATCTCATCTTTAGTTATTACTTATAAGTATCCAAAGTGTTTTTGATGTTTCGGTCTATAGTGCCATGCATACGATAGACCATCCTCAGGGTTCAATTGCATTAATGCAAAAAAGTCACTGTATATAGGACCTCATAGTTACCACTTGCTTCAAGATGTTATGTTATAGGAACAAATTAAGTTTAACTTAATTTAGGATTTTGTCTTAAGACCAAAATTTAAGACAAACTTAAGACAAAATCCTAACTTTACAACTACTAAATGCCCTTTGTGAATACCGAAAGTCGTAAAGTTAGGATTTTGTCTCAGATTACTTTTGTGAATCGGGCCCTAGATGTCTGAGAATAATTTTTCAAGAGGCACTTTCACAGCAACCCTCCATTTTTAGTTAATAATAATAATGCAATGATAACAAAGGAATTGTGCCACAAACATCATATATAAAGGCAGAGTTGTGCGTTATACAGCTGTGTCATGCTTTTATTTAAAACCCTCAGAATTACTTTTCACCCAATGGCTTTTGTAGGCATGGTTCCAGGAGATTGCTCAAATTTTATAAACTATGATCCATCGCATCATTTTCATTTGGTGTTTATAAAATCTGTCCTGTGTTCTTTTTTATTGGCATTGAAATTCAATATCATATTCCAGAACAAGGGGAAAAAGAAGGACAACAAATAAAATAGAGCAAGAGTTGGACGCAAGAAATGCATATTAAATACCTACTAGCTGCGTAAGGGGACATGATACATAGGGACCATGGACAATTTTGCATTACCCAACCTTTGCCTATCCTGCTCCGACACTCATCCAAATATTACAAAATGTAATTCTTTGCTTTCCATACCTCCCCCTTACCATTGCTCTCAAGTCCCCTTTAAACATGTACTTAATTGTCCCCCATTTAATTCGTAAAGAAGTCATTCAATTGCCCCTAATTTCATTCCTAACATTTGATTCTTAGCACCTCAGAGTAATTTACATTGGTTACATTTCTTTTGTATATATCACAGGAGTCCATTATATTCTACGGGGAAATATATACAGTGAATATCGAGCTCCATTGATATTTGTTTTTATTATTCTGCTTTGCTTTAAAATCCATGTCTCTTCAAATGATGTCTTTGCAACCTGTATTAAATTTGGATCATTACATGTATTTTTATCAACTACTTTTTCGTTATTAATTTGTTCCCATAACATGACATCTTGAAGCAAGTGGTAACTATGAGGTCCTATATACAGTGACTTTTTTGCATTAATGCAATAGAACCCTGAGGATGGTCGATCATATGCATGGCACTATAGACCGAAACATCGAAAACACTTTGGATACTTATAAGTAATAACTAAAGATGAGATATTAGACATCATGTACACTAACCATTTTATGGATGCTAACTAACTGAAATTTCTAATATTTACGTCTCAGTCGTCTATATGTTTAACAATGTTTCCTGTGGTTCTGGGCATATGTATGTGCGTATGTTAGTTTTGATCCATTTCGTTTTGTTTTTGATTTTTAGTATTGAAAAAAGCATAATAAACGTTCTCAATCTGTTTTCATATGACAGATAGTGTACACCTTCATTTATTGTAATAATTCTGACAGTCCATAGGACCACCTTATTTGTAGTGGCAGTCCGACCATGGCCACACTGCGGGCCCGCCAGCAGTAATATGAGTGTGGCGATCAGATCGCCATGAGACCACCAGCTCATCCGGGACCAAGGATACCGCTGCACCAGTGGTCTGGAAATGGGTAGTAATATGCAGTAATATGGTGCTGCGGCATATTATGAGTTGCCTGCCCGCCCCCCATTTCATGGCGGTGAGCCTGCCATTAAGAGGGTGATGGAGAGGCAGCTAAGGAAACTCTAAAAGGGCCCCCTACAGGTCCTGGACCTAGGGGTGCATGTGGGGGGGGAGGGGCACATGTTGTGCCACACTGGAATTTCACTCCCTTTATGCATGGTGTGGCATGCATGCCACACCATGCAGGAACATGCAGTTGGCATTCTCACGGCAGCAGCCTGCATGTTAGGCTCTCTTATGAGCCTAACATACCACTGCCGCGAGACAACCGCAGCACCGCCCGCCCAACCTGGATTCAACTCTGAATCCGGCGAGCGGGCAGGCACACCACAGCCTTGGTGGTCCTCTTCGGACGGTGCAGTGGCGGTGCTGCAGGAGGACCGCCAAAGTCATAATAAGTCCCTTAGTCTTCAGAATATTTCTCATAGGAAGCATGCATCTGTCTTCTTCCGCTTGACCTATTCATTATATGATATGTTGAAAATCCTATAAATGATTCCTTTGGGACCATTTTTCTTTTGGACCAAAGGAGAGCTGTCAGCATTCTGAGAGTGTCTCCGTCAGAGCAAATGCCATCCCAGAGCAAAAATCACCAGTCTGCTATGACGCTCCACTGACCTGCAGCAGCTAGTAATGGAGATGGCACTTGGCAATGCCAGAGTGTCACCTGTACTTCCTGCATTCTTTGGGTTTGATAAATCCTGAAAGTGTCCAGGGATGGCAGAGCAGACAACAGATGGGTATCTACAGTTCCACTACCTCTGCTGGATATCTAGCGACCAAGGTGAGAGGGGAGAAAATGAACCAAACAAATGCAGCTTCAGAATATGTTTTTTGCATATCGCTTATGTCACATGGAACTAAATTATCAGGTTTTCAACCAAGCACAGTCACAATATGAATCACATGACATTCTCAATGAAGTATGTCTTATCACTTGCCAGTATAAGATTTGTGTTGCAATTTATTATTGATGTTTCCACAATATTGGTACATTATGTTGTTGCTCCACTGGATTCAAGCTAGCCTGGCAGGTGAGGGGCGATACCACAACACCGGTACCAGGAGGCTTGTTTCTTGGTCCAGGGAGGACCTAGCCTGGCAGTTTGGGCTGGACTGTTCCCATGAAGAGCAGGGTTGAGACTGATTTGCATATGGCTGGATCCAAACTGGGGTGGCACAGTGGGCAAAAAAACAATGGATTAAACCCATATCTGTTGACTGGGGGTGAATGTTTGCATTGTTCAGCATTCCATCCATCATCTATTCTTTTTGCTTTTGTTGCCCAGACGTGGTTCCCATGCTTTCTGCACCACTAGATTCAAGCTAGCCTGGCTGATGAGGGGTGATGCCCCGAAACCAGTCCCAGGATGCTTGTTGCCAGTCCAAGGAGGACCTAGCTTGGCAGTTCGGGCTGGACTGTTCCCATGAAGAGCAGGGTTAAGACTGATTTGCATATAGCTGGGTCCAAACTTGGGTGGCGTGGTGGACAAAAAAATGATGGATTAAACCCAGATCTATTGACTAGGGGGTGAAGGTTTGCATTGTTCAGCATTACGTCCATCATCTGTTCTTTTTTCCATTTACCATCAGTCACCAGTTGTGAGGCTCACCCACAGTAAAAAGGTCAAAAACCAAGAGATCAAAAAGCTAAAAATCCATTCAGAGTTGATGGACAGAGCCCATAATCTCACAATGTAATAATGTAAAATGCTCCCTTAAGGCCACCAGAATAATGTAGATAAACGTTCACCAACTGCTATTTACACAACACAGCATCAAATCCTCACAGTTGAAAAAACAGTCCCACGTCAACATCACCTTACACACCACAAAAACCCGCAACCATGCAAGACCACTGGTAAACACGAATCAGGTCACTGTGAACACTTACATTGATGTACTCAGCCAAAATAAATGAGCCAGACCACCCAACATATACATGCTAAAACACAACAATTTAGTTTCAACATTTTACAGCCTCATCAGCACTTGCACCTCCTCATGCATAAGCTCCAATAGAGACATCAGAATAAATAAATTAGTCCTAGACCGCCAAGCACATAACAAAACACTAATTAGTTCTGCCACTACAGCATGAAAAGTATATATTTTAATTAGAATGAATTCAGATCATTAAATGGCAATAGAACTTTTTTGCTCACAAATAATAATGCTTGTCATTAAGAAGCACAATGTTTCCATTTAAAAGAATGATAATAAGACCAACAGCAACAGAAAGTCAAAGGTAAAGAATTATTTTATAAATGCTGATAACATGACATAAGACTTACGGCCTAGTTACAAGTGTCCTGGAGAATTAGATGGCATTTAATGGACTGAATAAAATCTGACACCCAGGGTTCAGAATTTATGAGGGGAAAAAATTTGCGTCTATTTCAAGTATTTTCCATATAATGGCAAAAAAGGAAGGGCCTTATTTACAAAGAAGTAACGCATCGCAGTGCCACAATCCATTTGGCTGCGCCACGCTGCTTAATTCCGAAGCACAGGGATGTGTCATATCTCTAATGATATGACGGATTCCTTTGCTCTCCCCTGCGCTGGTGCACAATAAGCTGCCATGAGCCGATGCAGGCACCCTTGCACCATAGTGCAAGGATGCCTGAGTCACGGGGATGATTGTTAATGTGCAGGAAGGTGTCACTTTCCGATTATGCATGTGCATTCATCAGATGACGACTGATTAAGACCAGGAACAAAGAGAGTAAAAAGTAGAGAAAGCAGTGCGGTTCAAGGGATGAGGAGGTCATTAATAAAAGAAGCTTTTGAAGTTTGGGAATGTGTCTGCTCAGTCAGCACTGTGGGCCTGATGTACAGTTTGGCGGAAAGAGTATATACTGTCGCCATGGCAGAGTATGTTACCCCACAATGGCAAAGTAATCCGTCCTCCAAATTTAGAGATGTCCGCAGACCCAGTGGAAATCCCTTGCATTTCCAGGAACCGCTGTCCAGGCGGCTGCTGTAAATGCATTGAAGGTTTTATGGATGGCTCCATCGACATGATGGAGCCATACGTCAAACTCTTATTTTTTTTTATTTTTAAAAACAAAATCCCAAAATGGGATTTTGTTTTTGAAAATAAGGAATGACCCCCCTCACTTACGGGGTTTTCTGCCACGACGTGGAGGTCATTGTACAGTTTTCACTGTCCATTACCCCCAGGTTTTACCTGGCATTGACAGAAAGTGAAAACTTCCCATTTGTCTGCCCTCCCCAAATAGGACTGATGGGAAAATGGCAAAATCTCTGATGGCCATTACTCTGTCAGGCCATCGGTGGTGTTAGTCGGTATCGAAGACGGAGTATGCTATGCCGTGGACATACTCAAGGTACTCCTGACATTAAATGAGAGGGACAGACCTTCAGGTTGCTGGAAAGTGTACTCTGTCATCTTTGAAACGGAGTCTCTTCACCACACTCTAAATCGGGCCCTGAGTTTTGTTATGGTAATAATGCACCAGTGTGGTGCTGTGGGTGGGAAGTAACTCTAGGCTGTAGTAGGGATGCCACACAGTGAGAGGAATGGAACAGTTAGTACATCTAATCAGGAAACAAAACTGACTGGCAATGCTCATGTGAAGTAAGCACCTTACTCGATTTGGTTGGCAGGTGGGATTAAAAAAACACAGTACTCTAGTAGCTTGGGAAATGGTTGCTGAGCGATCCTCATTACATGCATTAGATTCCTACTATCACTTCACACTCCACACCTCACATATGCATGGCCTGATCATCCTGACCACAGCAATAACAAAGCTGAGAGCACCACTACATGCAAAGATTGCACACGAGTAGAGAAAAGCAGAGGGTAACACTAATGAAGACTTATCAGCTGGTGAAGTCTGTAACACTTTTATTCCACCAACAATGCACAGCTGCATGATCAGCACACCGTTTCATCTCTCTGCTGACCACCAACTGCCCCAGGTTCCCCAGTTGTCATAGTCACCACAATGAGTCATGAGCTGGAATACACAACCCAAAAGGTTCCTTAAAGGAAAGCAGCAACACATCTACCCCCTTAACAAAAAGCAAAAAAAATAAAAAATACAACAATGAACAACATTATTACATCCAAAGCATCACAGCCTGGAATGGAAATGCTTCGAACTGATACAAGAGCTAAATACTGTGTAGCAACAATAATATGCAGATGATATGATTACTAAATGCAATGCAAATGATAATATCCTCGGGTGCAATGCTGTTTACATTAATTTACATTCTTAATCCAACAGATGTCAAGGAAACCTCCTAGAGCGATCACTACATTGCACTGGGCACAGCCGAAGTGCCCTCTTCCCTTCTATCATCCACCCCCTGGAGAGCTCCAGGAATTTCAACAATGTTCAAATCAGTCATGCCAGAACCCTTGAGGCAGGGCCTCACAATTATACTTTGCCAATCTAGCCATACTCCAAACGCCCCTGTCAGTCAAAACCACCACATTCCTCTTGACTTTCGAAATGTGTTTGGGACCCTAGTATCCTGAACATCCTTGGGAGTCCAACCTGGTTTCTTCACAAACACTAACTCCCATACCTGCCACTTTTGGAATGCCACTTTGTGCTTCTCATCATACTGCCTCTTGTACCATTACTGATGTCCCCTAAGTTCACTCCCATCCACCACTTTCAGACACTCCCCTCTCCTTAGCCACACTGGATTAAGTTTTGATCCAGCACACCTCCTTCTCAAACACTGGAAAGGCGAGAGTTTGGTTAAATCATTTGAGGTGTTGCAATGAGCCCAAAGTGTTTCCTTGAGAGCCTTCTTCAATGAAATTTGCTTCCTCAATGCCAACTGTGTAGAAGCTTCAACCAAATGGTTCATGCTCTCCACAAGCCCATTAGCCTGGGGAAAATATAGAGCAGTATGGAGGTGAGTAATGCCAAGATCACACAAAAACTTCCTCATTTCTTCTGAAACAAACTGGACCATGTTGTGTGTCAGTAATTGTGGTCTTGGGAATCCCTTCAGAGACAAATGTGTCCTTGAGAAGCTCCAACATACTCTGAGTGGTCACGTTGCTTACGCAGCATGCTGAAACCCATTTGTAAGTGTAATCCACTGACACAAGTAAAAACCTTTCCCCTGGCACCAACAGGTCGAAAGGACCTACGATATCTAGTCACAACTTGACCCAAGGCTCCTCAGGTATCTCTACTGGAGAGAGCGGAACACTCCTCACCACCTTTGATTTGTCACTTTTTGCATAATCAAAACAATCTGTTACAACACCATTCACATGTCTGTCCTTGTTGGGCCACCAGTACCTCTCCCTTAATCTAGCTTTTGTCATATTCCTGCCCAGGTGTCTTTCATGGACTAGGTTCACAATGTTATCACTAATACTAGGTGGGGGACCACTCTATCACCACGGAACACCTCTCGGTGGTCTATACACAATTCCTCTCTACCGTTCCAACATTTTCTGACCACCAAATTGATTTCTTTAAGCAATTGCCACGTTAACACTACATACTTCATCACAATTTTCCTCATTTCATCCTTTCAAATCTCCGCTTCCCATTCTGCTTCATTGATAGTAGACTCTCTGACCCAAAGAACAGGAAAATCTTTCTCAATTTGTCTCTCAATCATTATCCACAAGGAACCTGGACAAGCAATCAGCAAGAATGTTCCTGGTGCCTGGCAGATAGGGGACCTGATAATTATATTAAAAAAATCCCTCATCCCATTTTCTAAAGCGAGACGTAGTGCTGTCAACATTCCTGCATCCCAGTAACTGAACTCAGGCCTGAGGACAAAAGGTAATCTCCACAAAAAAAACTAAAGTGGTGCATTGCCCAGGTGCAGACTAAAGCCTCGCGCTCGATGAAAGAGTACCTTTCTTCTGCACCTTTGAAGGAGCGCAACACGAAGGCCACCTCACTTTCTTCTCATTCATACATCTGTGAAAGTACAGCCCCTAGTCCATTTAAACTGGGCATCTGTCATCAGCATGTTCTTTTTGGTGACATCGAAATGTTTCAAGGTCGGCATCTTGGCAATCTCACTTTTGATTAACTTAAATACCTCCTAAAATTCTTCCATCCATTCAAACTGTGCACCTTTTTTCCAATAGCACCCTGATGGGCTGCACTACGCTTGTTAAATTCCTAATAAACATTGAATAATATTCCACCAACCACAGAAACAACCTAATTTGGTCCTTAAAATCTGGGAATGGTGCCTCTATTATGGAATTTGCCAATTGTTTCTTGTCCTTGTCATATACCAGGATATCGTCCTGGAAGAACATTACTGAATCAATACCTTCAAACACAAGCTTCATAAGTCTCTGGAAACTGCCTAGGCTAAACCAAATGGCAACCTCTTTAATATGTAAAAAGGTGTCACAAAAGAGGTCATTGCCTTGAAGTCCTCATATAGTAAGACCTGGTAGTAAGCGGCGTATAAATCCATCACACTTAAAACTTGGGCTCCCTGCAAAATCTCCAGTGGCACACTGATGTTGGGAAGTGGCTGTCGGTTGACCAAAACGCACCTATTAAGGTCTCTCAAATCAACATACATTCTAATTTTGTACCAATATTCTTGGGGCCAAAATCATCGGGTCCAACCACTCTAAACATTCGATCTCCTCGATTACTCCTAACTGCATAAGCTTGTTCAGCTCCTCCTGCATGGGTTTCAACATGAGAGTGGGCACTTTCCTTGCCTTGTGCGCTACTGGGGTGATGCCTTTCTTCAAAATGATTCTGTGCTCAAGCCCCATCAGGAGTCCTAACTGGTCAGTAAAGACCTCTAGGAATTCCTCAAAAAACTCCCAGTCCTGACCAAGAGCCGTCACAACCATTACCTGATTGGGTTAATTGGAATTCAAGATGATCCCAAAGTCACGTTGATGCCTCCACCCTAGCAAGCTATCTCCTTGCCAGGCTACATAAACCTTTCCCACCGTTTCTCTCCCCTTGTATCTAATTGTCATGCTGGTGTACCCCAGCAGAACTAGTCTTAAGCCACCATACCCCACCAGATTGATATCAGGAGGCATCAGTGTGATCTCATTGCCAAAAACCCTTTCCCAAATCTTGTCACCCACCAGGGTGTAGGGGGATCCAGAATCAGCCAACACGGTTAAGTCCTTGCCTCTTAATTCAATCATACATTCAGGCAGATCAATACACCCCCTATCCACCTCTGTTCCACTTAGGCTACCTTGTAGAGTGTCCACTCCCTCAACACTTTGTACACTCTCTACATGAGCAGGCAGCACTTGTAAAATCACATTCTGCCCCCCTTCAGGTGTTCCACCCACCTCAAACACTTTAGCATTCTTACAAACTCAAGCAAAGTGTCCTTTTCTTCCACAGGCAATACACATTACGAGCCTTACAATCTGGAGTATTAGATAGGTGGAAAGCACTGCACCATCTGTAATATTTGAATTTTGTCTCTCAGTTTCAGCTTTTATTACTTTTTGGTATATTATTATTTGATGCTCCTCTCTGAAAAGGATACTTCTGGCTTCCTCCAGCCCCCTTGTCGCTAGCATGGGGCACTATTCTGTCCGCCGAATGTTGAGCACCACCATGTACGTCCAAATCCGTAGATTACCCTCGCATTACTTCGACCCTTTGGTGTTCTCCATGCCTTCTACCATCTCGATTGCCTCTTTCAAACTAGGGGGCATATTATCAAGCACAGCGTTAAAATTATCGCCGGTTTAGCGGCAGAAAACTGCCGTTAAAGCGGCGATAATGGGCTTGATAATATGCCCTGGAGAATTCCAATAGAAGCCCATGTTCACACCAGAACATGGACTTCTATTGGAATTCTCAAGGGCCTATTATCAAGCCCATTATCGCCGCTTTAGCTGCAGTTTTCTGCCGCTAAACCGGCGATAATTTTAACGCCGTTTCTTGATAATATGCCCCAGGGTTCTTTATCAATAGTTTCTCCTGTACCCATTTATTATTAGTACAATGCGCCAGTTGGTTCTGGATGAGAGAATCCGTCAGGCCCCAAAAATCACAGGTGAGCACAAAATTCTTTAAGGAGGCAATGTTATCAGCTACTTTTTCCTCATTACCCTGCACTCTAGGAAATAATTTATGGTGCTCCATTACCACATTAATTCGAGGTCCAAAATGTCGCTCAAGCATTAACAATAACATTTCGAAAACATCCCTGGACTTCCCTGATTCATTGCCAAGTGCAATTCTGTCCAAACAGTCATAAATATTTTGGCCTTAATGCCCATCTTATGTAGTAGTACTTCTTGTTTCCTGGCTGCAGACTGACTCGCGCCTGGTAGATTCCTTTGTTGCTCACGCCGCCGACTCAAAAATACTCACAGTGCTCTGTACTCAAATGGCCGCAATTTTACCTCCGCTCTTGACCCGAATACACCATGCAGCGGTAAATGCCCGAATCCAACAGGTTCACGCAGGCCGTAAGGCTGGATAATTTCACACTGAGTCCTAGCGAAACCATGAGGGGTGTTGGTGGAATGACCTGCCTCACACAGGTACCGCCCGTCACCAGTGCCAAATGGCACACATGGCCAGCAGCAGCACGGAAGCATGTCACCTCTCTAAACAGATGAAAAAAATCTCACAGTCTCCAAATGGATATGGTGCCATAGCTGCAGATTGGAGGTGTTGACCCAATCTAGGACCCTCTGGGGAAGAAAACCTCTGTCTCATGTAAGCTACCTGGCCTCCTGCACAGGTTTTCATTTACCACCTCATAATAAAAAAACAAAGACACAAACAACAGACACATTAAGCTTCAGCAAATACAGTGGCATTCTGGAATAGGGCATTGAGAATAGAGTGTTTGTAGGCCTGTAGATAATGCTGAGAAACTGCAAATGCAGACACCCTGTGCCATCAAAAAGTTTTATGTTTTTATGCTGCTCCTGACAGCTGCATGCATTCACTTTCAACACCACCTTGCCACACTAACTGTAAGATAAGCTCTCCACTGCATGGCCTAGCAGCAACTGATACTCAATAGAGTCAGAAAATTGAGTTTTCTGTCAGCTCTGCCAATATCGGTGTCCATCCTAGCTGGAGAAGGTCGGTATTGGAGGCCAGAGGAGCAGGACATCAGGAGAAGTTTCTTGGGGGAATAACAAAGGTGGAAACAGGCAGTTTGGCTTTACACTAGGAGCAAGCAGGAAGTTTGACAGTGTATGCCTTCCCACTGAAGGGACAGCAGGCACAAGGAGGATTGTTTACTAATTATAGAAGTGCTGGTAGCAGCCTATCAAGTAGTCACTCATGGGGAGACAAAACAAAGAGTGGGGCAGGGGGTGAGAAGCATGGGGTAGCAATGGATGAGGGAAGATTGAGCAAGCAGCAGCAGAAGGTAGGGGCAAGGGCCCTCCAGGAAAGAGAAATGCCACTTTATAAAAGGTACAAAGGCAATGTGTGTGTCTAAACTACTTTTTAAAGTAGTTCACATTGACAATATGCCTTGGGCTGATAGGAATGCTGATGGGTAACCCTGTCAGGCAATCCTAAAACAACCACAGTGACTGTTGGAACCAGCAGTGTCTGGTTGGCTGAAGGGATGCCCCCAGCCAGGCAGAACTACCGCTACAGTCAAGGGCAGGTGATTACAATTGCTGTATAACCCATGCTCACTCTGGGGTAGCTTGGCACTGAGCTGTCAGGCTCACTACAGAGGCAATGTGTAAAGCAAAGGTACAGCAGCCACTCGTGATAAATGCACTGAGCGTCACAAAAGAGACTTCACTCAAGGATGTATGTGAAAATGTTTACATCCAACACACATATTCAATCATTACAACATGAGTCTCATACTTTTGGGTATAAAACACAATCGGGAATATTACAAGCAGTACTAGGTCCACTCGTATTTCACTAGTATGCACACTTTGGACAATTCCTAATCTACCCCCCCCCAATTGTGAGAGAGAGCACCCTTATGCAGTGCACAATATCAAGATTATGTACATACACAAAACATAGAACACTTTTTAGCAGCACCGCGGGCTGAAGCCACACAGGAGAAATCCAATGTCAAAAGGTATTGTGCTTTTGGCACCAAACAACCTATAAGGCGGCACCACCGGGCAGAATCGTTAATCACGGGTGGTCCGCACATGATCACTCACATACAGTCACTCTGCACCATTACGTGGTGTGACAGATATCAGCCAGTCTGTACTGCATGCTCTTACATACAGACACGCTCTCAGCACCATAATGCTGTGCTACTGGTACCCAGCAGATATATGGTTCACCCTCTGCAGACTCTGTGGCCCAAGCCTCCCTTCACCCTCAAGTTCACACCTATTGGCCTATACCCCCGGATGGAAGATAACCAGCCCCACCTCCTGGACACTGGGCTGCACGCGGGTGAAGTCACACTAAGTCTGGGTCCTCAGGAAGCAGGTGGGAATATGTAACAGTTTTAATCAGGAGGTATACATAACCAAGTGAGAAGTAGCAGCCACGCCGGAAGGTCACCCACAGGTCTCAAAACACAAAGGAGTCACACAGTCTCTTGACCTGCTTCCGAACTGTCTCGGAAGCTTTTCTTCAACCCAGTCAATCTCTCTCACTACTACTTGGTGCCAAAATGTCTTCAGGAGGGGCCAAGTGTGGAGAGGGCAGTTGGTCCACCGCGATGAGGGACAACAAGGAAACAACCAATGAATGGGGAGTAACACAGGGGAGCCTCTCTGTAGGATGAGGTGCCCCAATCCGTACACAATGATCCGGGTCATGTCCAGGCACAGCGACTGTTGCGCGTAGGGATGAGTCGCACCAGTCACTTCAGATTTCAAACACGATGAGTTACAAATTCCACACCTCCCTGGTAAGGAGACACAATGACCGGTGCATGTCAATTTGGGATGCACCAGGCAATTCCAGTCACACACACACATTGAACAGTTGCAATTCTGTACCTCTCTGGAAATGAGGCACAATGTCCGGTGCATGATGATACAGGTTGCACCAGACCAGTCCGGTCACATACAAATAGGCACAAGCTCAGCAGAGCCACATGAGATAGAATGAGGTACTACTCCGGGTACACCCTCACCTCCGAGGGTCGCACCCTGTGAATCGGACACCGCACCAAATGACCATGCAGTCAGCGTGTCGCTCAAGACAAATGCGGCACGGTTGCCGAAACGAGCCGCGTGGGGTCCTGCAAACGGTGCATCCGCTCTCTACCACTAGACGCTTATGATTATTGCGGTCCCCTCAGTACGGGAACCACACACTTCAGATGCGGGCAAGATGGCTGGGGCTCCACACTAGGCAATTCAGTCTCCAGACACAAGTCTTAAGTCCACACTCACACCACCCTACCAGTTTGGATTTAGTAGCCGAGGTGGGCACTTGAGAGGGCACTGCTCTCCAGATGTCACAGGAAGATGGTGTAGGTCACTTGGGGGAGATCTTTGATGTCCCTGAGATCTCTGGGAGAACAGGAGGCCCGCTGTCAGGCCCTTGGAGAGCACACTTCAGGGTGCTAAACTACAGCAGGTCCTTGACCCCGGCCAGTCTCTATTTGGACAGTTATCCTCCATATGCACAACCTCTGACAATGTGCATCACGCAGTCCGGGGTCTCTGGTCCCACGTCCCCGCAAGCATATCTCCTCCTTTGTTAGAGAATGGCACCCGTAGATATACTGTTGTGTGTCTTTTTTTTTTTTTAGTCCTCATTGTGCAATAAAACAGGATGAGTTAAGATAACAGGGTTTTTCGCGGTTGGGGGCCCTAGTTTCCATCCTCTGTCGCCCAGGCCCTATCCCCAGGCATACACCTTCGATTGAAGAGTTTAGTGTATGTGGGTATCCCTCCGGCCTCACAGGCCCCCTTTCCACACCTCTTACCACTCTTCCGCTTTGGGAGTGATGCCTGCGCTAGCAGTTCCCATTTGCTCATATTGCTGTTTTGCTTAATCATTGGGCTTTTTTTTTTCCCGAATTGAATTGATTTTTCCTGATCACCTATATGTACCAGCAGTGAGACTTTCCCCGTATCTTTCCCATATATCCCAAAACCCTTGCCTCTTGCTTCGTGTTCCCGCCCGCTCTAGTTTATTTGTCCTGTGGACTGAACCCACCCATTCCGACAAAGTTGGCGGGTTTTGGTGAATCCATTTAATACATATTTCCCGCTTAGCTAGTAATATCAAAAGGAAAAGTAAATTGTTCTGTTTTTTGCTAAAAATAAGATCTTCCCTGTTCACATTGGTGCTCCTCACCCCGAACATGACTAACCCCGGGCTTACCTCTATCTCCTGATGTAGTACTTCTGAGAGGATCTTACCCACATCTTCCCAAAAGACCTGTAATTGGGGGCACCTCCAGAACATGTGGACATCGTCCGCTCTCTCCTCTCCACATTTGGGACACTTTTTCACCTCTCCCCTTCTCAGCTTAGACAGCTTCTTCAGTGTCCAGTAGGCCCTATGTAGTCCACTGTTGTGTGTCTTTAAAGTTAGGGTGGTATAGGGGGTTTTCCCTTTGAATCACACATGTTTCCCCTAAATTGTAGGCCTATCTGTCATGGGGTCTTGGAATGATGGTCTTAATCTTTAGTGGGGCCATGATCCGGCCCCTTGATGCTAACTGTCACAACCTCTTTCTTCAATCTATCCCATTTGGGATGCCCATGTTTTAAGGCTGCCGATTGGGGAATGCACATATGTGCTCCTCCAACCCCTGATTTGCACTGGAGCCAGACACCACGTTCCCCGAGACTCTTGGAGCATAGAAATGTCCATATGCTATAAGTGGCATTTGTAATCCTGTTATGCCAAAAACCCCTATACCAATGGAAAGGGTTTAGCACTGCGAGTCCATTGATATGAAACAAAATGAGGCAGCTCCACTGCAATCCATCAATGCAATGCAAAGTATTGTCAACCACATCCCCATATTAACTTATGGGCAGAGCAGGCCTCATGGGTAGTGAAAACACACATAGGTATTCCTCACTACCTGGGCACACATGCGGTATCGTGCACATCGACCTGCTGTGGCAGAAGGGACACACAGGAGCATATTAACAAGGAGATTGCACCACCAGAACGTCACTTTTTATGACGTTCCAGTGGCACAAT
Organism: Calotriton arnoldi; assembly: GCA_963921515.1. Lineage (NCBI taxonomy): Eukaryota > Metazoa > Chordata > Amphibia > Caudata > Salamandridae > Calotriton > Calotriton arnoldi. Next base: position 448,054 of record CAWUFW010009799.1, read on the forward strand.
GCCCTGCACCATATTTACAAAGTGGCGTTTAGCCATTTTGCGTGGCTTAACGCTGCTTTGTAAATATGGTACCCTTTTACGCAGTTTTCTGCGTGAAAGGGGCGTGCAATGGGGGTTGCTGTGGGCGTTCCACTGCAACACCCATTGCTTTTTGATGCTGTCCCGGATTTACAAGGATCTTTATATCTGAGGCAGCATCAAAAACAAACGCCATGCAAAAGCAGGCGTTAGATTGGCGTAACGCGGAGAATACTTTTATTGCAATCTGCAGCACATATAGATGTAGCAAATCGCCATTATTTTTCTTTTTTTTTATTGAAGTTTATTGAACAAGAAAAAAAACAAAAATTTACATCATAACCAGGCATTACAATTGCCTGTTCATCTTTCAATGTATTGTCTAACTAGACGGTAAAGTAGATAGAGTCCCATCTGGCACATTTGTTTTTACATTTTCGTACTTAGTGGCAGACCCTGTTACGCTCAGGTTCAACAACAACAGTCTTTCTCCAGCATACCCCCTTCCAGTGTCTTTGCGTAGTGAACGTGTCTCTTTTGTGACGTCCTCACTCCTTTTGTACTCGGTCGACCATCTCCCTGCGCCCTCTATGGGGCCTCCCTGTTATTTCCTTCTGCGTCACAAGATTCTGCTCCTGTTTCTTTACTAAGTAGATATGATTGGTAGGGACCCCAAGAGTTCTTGGGTCTACTGGTGGGGAGAGTAGTTCATTGTATGTATCTGCTTGTGTATTGCAGTAAATCATGTCTGTGTGCCAATCTTTTACTTTCGGTTATGGGCCCCCAGCCCACCTCATAGCCACTCACTGTTTGGCTAGTAAGAGGCCAATAGCTGTTAAGGGGCGTCTGGTTTTTTCTACACTTAGGCCCCATACCAGCAAAGCTAGCTTTGGGTCTGGCTCTAAGTCTGCACTTATAATGGTTCCAAGCTCTTGGAATATTGCTTGCCAGAATTCCTGTATCCCGGGGCATTGCCAGGCTAGATGCATAAATCCTGCCCCCTCGCTCCTACATCTCTGGCACTTTGAGTCCTCATGCAACCCATACCTGCATTGCCTTTCAGGTGTATAGTAGACTCTGTGTATGAATTTATAATGGATGAGCCTATATCTCCCATTCATAGAGACAGTTTTTGTTCGGGTACAGCAGTATTGCCACTCTTTGTCACTTAATGGGGTGCCCAGATCCCTCTGCCAATCTAGCCTGACTTTCAATACTCCCGACCGATGGGTTTACTGCATGCTTGAGTAGAATTTGGTAATCAGTTTGGAGGGTGTATCTGATTTTATGAGAGTGGTTAGGGCACCTATAGCTTGCAGTTATATTATATCTCCCCCCAAAAGAGCTTGCCAGTTGTGCCTGGCCCTGTAAAAGTGGTACTTAGCTATTCTTGACATTTGTGGCACTTTCCTTTGGAGTGTTTCCCAACTACATACCACCCCATCCTTAAAAAAGTCCCCCAATTGTTGGACCCCTAACGTTCGTAGAGCTTGCCTGCCCCCCCTCCTAGCCCATCGGGAACCATAAACACCAGCGCAGTGGGACTTCTGGTGCACACAATGAAGCCCCCGCTTGCATATGCAATAACACTTGCCACGCCTGCTTTGTGGTGGCTAATGAGTCAAAGACCTGCTGCCATCTGGATGGAGGCTGGAACAGTGTCTGAGCCAGGGTGAGCGGGTCAGCGGCATCTTTCTCTAGATATAAATAAGGGGTGTTTTGTGGGCCGTGTATCCAATAGTGCGCAAATGTGCTCTGTGCTGCTCTGTAATATTTTTCCAGGTTTGGGACACCTAATCCTCCTAGATCATAAGGTAATGTGAGTAAATCCCATCGCACTCACAGTTGCTTCCCCGCCCATGCTAGTCTGATCAGTTGTGTACGTAATTGCTGAAACAGTGTGTGTGACAGTGAAATCAGTATATTTTGGAATAAAAATATAAATCTGGGCAAGACTACCATTTTCATTTGAGCCACTCTCCCCATCAGTGACAATGGAAGCCTGATCCATCTGTCCACATCGTCTGTCAATTTCTGCACTGCCGTTCCGTAGTTCTCAAGTAGTACTATGGACGGGTCTGTGTGGACTCTAATGCCTAGATACATTACAGAGTCTGTGGTCCAGCGTAAAGGGAATTCCATGACTGGCTATACAGTGATGGGTTTGAGGGGAAATATGATCGACTTGTCCCAATTGATGCGAAGCCCTGAGTGTCCACCGAATTGGACTACCTCTCACAGTATGGGGCAGAGGTTTGCGTCCGGCTTGCGGATATACAGCAAGGTGTCACCTTCTTACGCGGAGATGTTAAGAGTATACCCTGGGAATTTCAACCCCCTGTGGCCGTGATATTCACGGATTGCGCAAGCCAGCGGATCGGCTACCACCGCATACAGTAGCGGAGACAATGGGCATCCCTGCCTTGTGCGCCTTGTGATGTTGAAACTGTTAGAGACTGCATTCCCAATTCTTACCCTGGCAGTGGGTGATGTGTATAATACAGAGACCAGACGTAGGAAGACCTCTCCCACCCCAATTCTGCGTAAGACTGCAAACATGAATCCCCACTCCATAGAGTCAAACGCCTTCTCAGCGTCCAGTAACACTGCAGCTGCCTTAACCTCCAGGCCTAATCTCTGCATAACGCCAAAAAGTGTTGTCAAGTTTTGCGTTAGGTTTCGTCCTGGGACAAATCCAGCTTGTTCCGGACGAATGATGCCTGGCAATAGGGGTGCCAGTCTGTTGGCTAAGATTTTCGCATAGATTTTAGTGTCCACATTTAAAAAGGACAATGCCCTATAAGAGGAGCAGTGGGTGGGTTGCTTGCCTGATTTTAGCAGTGTTACTATCATTGCCTCCCTAAGCGTGGGGGGGGTATTTCTCCTGTTTCAGCCTTTTCCTCATATAGCGTTTTGAGATGTGGAATCAGCAACCCCTGGAATTCCTCATAGAAAGCCACTGTCAGCCCATCTGACCACGGATCCTTAACTGTAGCCATGCTTTGCAGTGCTACCTGGATTTTGGTTGTCTGCAAAGGAGCCATCAGGTGTTCTCTGTGTTCCGAAGCCAGCCACTGCATTTTAATGCATAACAGGTATTCGGTTAGTACATCATTGTCTGTCGGGATTTGTGAGGTGTATAGGGCCATGTAGTAAGTTCTAAAATGCTCTGCAATGTCTTCTGGGGTATGCAGGGTATGCCCTCCATCATCCACTATTTCCGACATTATATCCATATTTCTCGGTGGTCTCAGTATCCGAGCTAGTGTGGCACCTGGCCTATCCCGTTCCCCATATGAGCGTGCGGTTGCGTACTTTCCCAAGTGTGTGATTTCATCGTTAGCTGTTTCTTGAAATTTGGCTAATTTTTGCTTAAGCTCAGCAGCAGCCTGGAGTCCCTCGTCTCCCAGTAAGGAACTTTCTATATTACTGATATCCCTTTCTAAAGTCTCTAACCTGCTTCATATGGAACGGAGAACTCCAGCATGAGAGTATATCACTACTCCCCTCATTTATACCTTAAAGGCTTCCCACACAGTGGAAAATATTTTGACTGATCCTATGTTATTCGCAAAGAATTCATCTATTCCACGTGTCAATTCAGCTTTGAAGACAGCGTCTAGTAGTGAATATGGCTGGAATCACCAAATGAATGCGGGAACCCTGGGCGCTCGATATTCTAGCGTTAGTTGAACTAGTAAATGTCACAGTATGTTCTGGGGAGGTGGCTGCAGGCTACTACTCTTGTCCCTAATCCACTCGACAGCAACCAGTAATCTATGCAGGTGTGCGTAACATAGGCTGAGGAGTAGTGCGTCTAGCTTTCCACGATAGGAGATCTATGTCTCCATATGTCTGAGAGATTCCCCCTTTGCATTATATCTAATATGGTCAATGCCGCTGCAGCTGGGCGTCTGGTTGGTCTTTTAGATCGGTCTATATCCGGATTGAGGATGCAATTGAAATCCCCTCCCCATACCTGTGGTATCCCAGCCCATTGTGTTAGTTTCGCCTTGAGTGAATTGTAGAAGTGGGGGTCATCATAGTTCGGCCCGCAAATACCCACCAGTAAAAATTTTAGGTCTTCTTTGCTACGGTTCCCTACTATGTATATGCCATTTGGATCTTTGAGGAATCTCGTCATAGTTACCCCAGCTCGTCGGTCTACCCATAGTAATACCTCTCTTGCATGTGATGTGTAGTCCGCTGCATAACACTGGCCCTGAATTTTACGTTGCACGACTACACTGTTGTCTGGTTGGAGGTGTGTTTCCTGTAGGATTGCAATGTCTACATTGTGCCTCTTTAAGTATGCTACTATTTTCTTGGTTTTTCTGATGTCGTTTAGGCCCCTGACATTCCAGGTCATTAGTTGCAAAGATTGTGTCTTTGCGCCGTTATGTGCCTTTGGGTTTATGTTTTGGTTGGAAGAATCACATTGCTATGTTGGTGTATTGCCTGGTGTTACTTTGATACTCCTCTTCACCAGTTTAAACATCTCAATACAGTGCAATGGATCCCTCCCCCTCCCTCATTTGCATCCATTTTCAAGAACCTTTTGTAAAACATACTAGATAGTGTGGTACACTTGGGGGCAGATGTTACCTTCTCTCCCTGGCCTGTGTGCCACCATTCTATCGCTTACATCGACTGTGGTACCACGATATTTGCACGAATACCGCTACTAAACTCTGCTCCCCATCCTGAAGACTCCAATTACATTTAGCTGTTGGGTTTGGGAACATGCTACTGTTAGTAATTACCATAAGAACAAACTCACCAGTCATCATCCCTAGACAAGTCTATTGTAATAACATTCCTATGTCTAGCGTACTGAAACATTGGAGGTATGCTACTTATCCTTGTTGTTTTCTTGTTCATCAGTTCTTGAGTCACAAGGTGTCTTCACCCTATGGGAACTGTAGTGACCCCCCATGCTGAGAGACACACAGGTGTGGGTCTTCTCGCAACTTCTTACGACTACTTCATTCGTCCTCAGTGTCCTGCATTTCTTCTTCTCCCAGACGGGATCCGCCCAGTGAGCCACGGCATCTCGTTGTTTGCTCCTTTTGCTTGAGAAATTGAATTACTGCCTTTGGGTCTGAAAGAAGTGCACCTTACCGTCCATTTTAATCCTCAATTTGGCGGGGCATTGCATACTGTACTCAAGATTAATTTCTCTAAGTTGTTTTTTTGCAGGTATAAACCGGAGTCTTGCTTCTTGGACTTGTAGGGTAAAGTCCACGAATAGAGATATGTCCGTGCCTTCGAGTCGCAGTGTCCCCATTTCTTGTGCCTTCTTCAAAGGCTGCATCATGATCCCTATAGTTTAGCATCCTGGCTAATATTGGTCTCGGGGTCGCCCCCTGGGACCAGGTAGGGCGCCAGCGTGCGGTGGGCTTGCTCCACAACAAATATATCGGAGAAGGTTTCTCTGCCAAGGAGGTCGATTAGTAGTTTTTCTACATACTGTTCCATATTTTCAATGTTCGACGGCACCGCTATGCCCAGGATTTGAATGTTGTTCCGTCTTGACCTGGCTTCAAGGTCTTCTGTCTTTGACTGGAGTGTTTGCAGGAATTTGTCCATCGTTTTGTGTGCCTCTATTTCTGTTTTCATGGTGTCCTCCAGGTCCAATACTCTTTGTTCCACTGTGTCCAACCTGTTGCTGTGTTTGTCGAGACGCTCAGACATTCTGTCCATACGGAATGACAGTGCATCGATTTTACTGTCTATTTTTGATAGAGTGCAGAACCTAGACCCTCGTGTGCAGCTAGAATTAAGCCTAATCTGCGATCCGTGTTTGGTATTACCCTATCCCCCACTCCTGGAATTTGAGCATACGGAATGTTATTTGAATCTAACTTGTAGGAGTACTTGAGTGGAAAGCCTGTGCTGTTTTTGCATGAAGCAATGACAGCTACCATTATCTGTCCGTCTATTCTCGTTTTTGATTGCTTCATCGACCAATGAATTCCCTTCAACGTGAATGCCATCACATTGATGACTCAGCGTGTGTATCACGTGAGCTCTTGTTAGTTCGTTTATCAACTCAGCTACCTGTTCCCATAGCATGTTATGCTTAATTGTGCCACCTTTTGAGTCTTTAAACCCATTTTTACCCCCAGTAGTAAAAATACTCATTGTATGACTGGACACAATAAAAAGAATCGCACACAATCAGTGTGGGGAACTCTCGATCCATATTTATTTGTGCCAGTAACAGGGCTTTCAATTCTGCCAGCTGTGCCATGCTGTCTCCTAGAGTTGCATGGTGCGAAGGATCTGTTTCAGATCTATATCAGCTAATGCCTCATGTTCATCTGATGTTGCCTCAGGGTCAGTGGGAGTCAGCTCTCGTGACCTGGGAGTTTTGCGCAGGTCGAACTGTAGCTTTGTCTGAGTTTTGTCTGTTTTGCCCATCTTATCGTTTTGAGATGGTGTGCACAGTTCCCGTCTCGTTGCCAGTGTGGCTTCGGGTGTCACTGAAATGTATTTCTTGCTTGTACTGGGGGATGTGGAATCGACTTATGCCATTGTGCCTGCTGTGTTTCCCCGCGCGACGTTGGTTTCCCCCTGCTCCGGTGTGTGTACATTATGCTTTTTGGGCTCAGTGGTTGTGTGCTTGAGGCTGATTGTTTCGAGGCGCCCCTATCTGGAGTCTTTCCTTATAGCGCGATGTTTGGGGCCATCGGGCCTACACGCGCTTGCAGTGAAAGGCGCCTTCTGTCCTTTCATTACTGGCTGTGCTGCCTTGTGAGTTCTCTAGTCGGGTCCCGACGGAGGCTCCTGTACACCTGGCGATCTACTTTCCCTGGCTTCCTTTCTGTGGCTTCACCACTCACTCAGCCCTCCCCGGCCGCCTCTCTCACTTTTCAGGCCGCTCTGTGAGCCTACTTAGGGTTCCACCGTGTACTGTCTTTTCGCTTGCCCGATCTTGCCCAAATGTTGTTGCGCTGTTTGCCATCCTCCCTTTGCTCTCTGGTGTTTATGAGGCAAGTCCGCTTTTATTCTCGAATGTTCGAATTACGGGTATGCCCGTGTTTCTTATGCCGTAGTGTGCTCCTCTCTGAACCCACTTGGTTTAGGTGTGTGTGGGGTAATATGGGACGCTGCTTTGCTGCCGCGGCTGTTGCGCTTCCCACCTTAGAGCCTGGTTCAAGGGGACCACACAGCGCTGCAGTATGTTCGGCTCCCATGAAATGCCGGAGCAGGCCTCGCAATGCCTCCGTCCGGCCTTGGGGCTTTTCTGCCACCTCCCCTGTTAGTTAGCTTCTAAGTGCCAGCCGGCCATTTACTCCGGTACAGGCCCCCGGGATCACTCACCACTCACCCAGGTCAATGTGTCTTCACGTGCGTGGCCGCCCGCTAGCCTCCCTTGACTGGCCTGCACGTTGTTCCGGGGTCTGCACTCGTCTCTTCATAGGCCTCTGCCGCCGCACTTGTTAGTTTGTGTCTGTGCACCACTCTGCTCTTCGCTACCAGTCAGACCCCAGAGGCCGCACACCGCTTTCCCTGGCTGGTGTGGTTGCGCGGGTTCCGCCGGCCATTTGTCTCTCTCACCTGGCCTGCACGTTATTCCAGGACCTGCTCACTATTCTACGACGGTCTCTGCCGGTTTCTGTCGTTCGTGCAAAATGATACGCCCAGAACTCAGAAACTTCGGGTTCCATGGCTAGCGGTGTCTATCTCCACTCCTCCCAGTCTGTTGTAAGGAGCTTTACTTGCAATGTGCACCAGGATTATGTTGGATATTGGTGGCGGCCATTGGAGCTCCCTTAGTTTGCTGCCATCTTGGATTCAGGCAATCTCTGCCCCCGCAAATCGCCATTATTGATTGTTTATGTGCAGGAAGGGACACCTTCCAGCACATAAACAATCATTCCCTGCAACACAGGCTCCCTTGCACTATGGGGCAAGTGTGTCTGTGTTGGCGCTAGGCAGCTATTTTTAGCACCAGTGCAAGGGAAAACACAGGGGTGCCCTGTATTGTTGTATATATGGAATATCCCTGCTTTTTTTAAATGGCACAGCATGGCGCTGCAAAATTTGGGAGGGTCTAACAGCAGCCATTACTTCCACCACCTCATTCTTAGCCATGCCCACCAACTCAATCGATAGAATTTATAAAGTCAGATAAAGCTCTGGGCAGGGAATCCACCAAAGCCACCTGGGGCTCAATCCAAATTGCAAATAAAGTCCTGAAAGAATGGGTCATTTTTAAAGCATGGGGCATACGAACCTCCCCGCATTACAATATAGGATATCCGCTCCCACTCCTCGCCACTAAACGACAAGGAACCAACAGCAACAGAGAAAAATATCCTCGGTGCTCAGGGGAGCTCGAGGTCGGTCACCCCATATGGAGCAGGTGCTGAGCATACAAACAGGCATCAACTACCATCATCCCACTATTCCTGCATATCCCCAGATTATTAGAACTATCAACACAGCCAGACCGTCACAATGAGAAACCAACCCATATAATAACCGGGAAAACTATGATAAAGCAACCCTGAGGCTATGCTCATGGAACATCAACGGGCTGAAAAGTAAGGTAGCCAGTGTCGAATTTCTTGCTTATCTAAAAACCTTCGATATTATCCTCCTGCAGGAAACATGGTTAGTGGACCCATTCCAACTACCGGGGTACATCTGTTTCCACACCCCAGCACTGAGGAAATCCAAATATGGCCCCCTATCAGGGGGTCTAGCCACCTACATTGTCATAACAAAAATTGACAGCACACAGGAATTTCCATCCTCTTTATCATCTGTAAACACTGTCAAGATCCACCTAAACCTTAGCAGCTCTAAGGAGGAGGTGCTATTGATTAATACATACATAAACCCGAAACGGAAAAAACAAGAGTCAAAAACCCTAATCGAACACTTGCTTCAATCCATGAATTTGCACAGCACTTCCAACCTCATCCTTTCTGGTGATCTAAACCAAGAAATCTTAGGCACATCATCAAATGACGACATACAGGTTCAGTCCTTTTACTGGAACATACCAGCTCAAACCAAAAGCAACCACGGAAGACCATCTAAGACCGGTTTAGAGCTGCTAGAAGACCTGGAGCATATCAGCCTAAGGGCATTGAACTGAAGATTTGCTAATTACTCCCCCCCGGCTGCCTCATTTTATACGGAATTCGCAAATTCCACCATAGACTACACTCTAGTTTCTCTCTCATTTTTTCAACATGCAACAGGTTTCTGCCTAAGAGACAAAGGGGATAGTGACCATCGGCCCCAGGAAGTTTCAATTCAAGCTCTTCCATACAAACCGACACCTAATCCTGTTGGTAGGCACGCATGCCATACCATAAATTTTAAAAGAATCAAGTCATCCCTAGCAAACTCCGGGGAGGTGCTCCTGGCAGCAAAATCACAGCTATACGAGCTTAATTACCCTACCGACACCCCTACTAGTATATGGTAAAATTTCACGGCTTTGTTTGCAAATTCCTTCTCAACCATAGCCAGATATTCCCCTCCCAATGATCCAATGGTCGCAGGGAGGGCCACGCGCACACAGAGAACCGACTTGAAATTAACTTAAAAAATCTGTAAGCAAACTTTTAAGATCATTTAGGCTCTGCCCTGGAGACGAAAATCTAAACCATCAACTTTGTAAAAGAAAGGCCAAAATTAAAAAACTCAAGTGGGACATCAATTGGTCCAATGAAAATGAATTCTGGGCAAAACTCTACCATGACTCCAAAGGAATCAATAGTGCACGTTTCTGGTCCACCATCAACAAAATTCTACAACCGGCACATGGAGGCTTAACATCACACATCACAGAGAACTCATGGACAACCTTTCTAGAATCCCACTTCAATCAACAAACACCTGGATCACAAGCATTTCCGGACAATCAATTAGCTCCTTCCACTCAAACCGTGAAGAATACAGAGGAAGAGGACAATGGAATCGATGCTGTTTTGATCAGGAAGCAAATTTCAAAAGGGAGGAAAGAAGGAGCACCGGGGCCAAACGGGATTCCACCAGCTCTTTTCAAACAAGACCAGGAATATTGGTCAGAAACACTGGCCCCCCTCTTCTGTACTGTCAGGAAGTCCGGGCTCCTACCCGCATCATGGAAGGGCTCCATTATTTCACCGATTTATAAGGCCGGCAACAAAATCTCACCAAAAAACTATCGTCTGATTGCCCTATTAGATGTAGAGGCAAAATACTTCGCAGGCATCCTACTCACAGAGCTACAGGACTGGGCAAAAGAGAAAGAAATAATCCCCCCCTACCAAATAGGGTACTGCAAAGACAATGGTACAACTAACACACTAACTATGTCACTACTTATCGATAAGGCGAAACTATCCAAACAAACACTTCACTTTTGCTTTATCGATTTCAAGGCCGCCTTCGATAACGTCAATCGAGCAATACAGTGGAAGAAACTGGCACTCTGGGCAATCCCTCTATCTCTTTTGAACCTCTTGATACTTCTTCACACCAACACATGGATACAGGTTAAATTAGGCAATGGCTCCCATCTCTCGAGGCGTATACCAACCACCAAAGGACTCAAACAGGGATGTGTGCTTGCACCAACTCTGTTTAACCTCTATACAGCAGACATGACATCAGCCCTCAGCACCTGCAACGCGCACGCCCCACGACTTGGCGGCAAAGCCATCTCCAGTATGTCATACGTGGATGATGTTGTCCTGGCAAGCCATACTCAAGTTGGTCTACAACGGTTACTCAATAAGATGCACGAATATGCAGTTGAAACCACCTAGAAGTAAACATCAATAAAACAAAAATCCTGACAATTAACGGCAAACGACGGTCCCACTCCTGGTCTTTCGAAAAATCCCCAATTGTGAACACCTCCGCGTACAAATAGCTAGGGGTAATCATCGACAAGGGTGGCCAATTCACCAACCAACTTGAGACTATCAAGAGGAAAGGGATGGCGATAGCGACAACAATAAAGCAACTTAACACAAAACTTACTGGGCCTATAATTTCCCCTCTGCTCCGGGTAGCGCAAGCTAAAATTCCACCCTCGATTACTTACGGCAGCGAAGCCCTGAGGGGCAGGGACGCCAAACTGCTGGATATCACCCTAGCCAAAGCATATAGAGTCATGTTAAACCTCCCATCTTACGTTTCACCTGCACAGATTCGACTCGAGTTTGGCCTAACCAAACAACTTTTTGCAAGGCAAGGTTCCTATATCAAGTGTTGGCATAAAATCAAGATCTCTCCCAGGAATACACTGAACCATCAGCTCTGGCAAGAACTGTGTAGCACATCCACCTCGCCGGCTAAAAAATATTTGGAGAGGTCACTGGCCATCACTAGATTAGTCGACTTATAGGAAATCCAATCTACCCACTCGCACTTCAAGCATGTAGTAAACAAGGTCATCACGAAGCTCTCTCTTGCTGAAGACAAAGCTGCGTTTGCCCGTAGGAGCCACGCCTGGATGACATTGAGCGGCTACAAACTACTCGGGCCACAGGCATATTTTAAACCAGGGTACTCAAGGAAGACCAAAGACCAATTTTTAAAATACAGGTTAGGAATCCTGCCAGCCATACCGCACCTTCCACTCTGGCAGAGAGAGAACTATGGAAACTCATGCAGGCTATGTGGGAACGGAATTGAGGATATAGAACATCTAATATGCTCTTGCACCAAATTAAAAGAGGAAAGGGTAGGCCTGCTAAAAGCACATTTCAATGAACGAGGGATTCGAACTCGGAGACAGGCTGTGATTGCTTGCTTCGATCCTAAGGACCCACAGCTAAATGGGAAGTTAGTAAAGTTCCTGTTATTAGCAGCATCTAAGCAAGGAACAGCGGCACCCGAGCAATTGCAAAAACTACACAGGGTTTTAGCCTACATAACTGCAACCTGTGAGTACAGATATTGGACCGTCTCCATCACAACCCGAATAAGGGCCTCTCTTATACCGGAGACTTTTTAGTTTTTAGAAACGTATTTCGACTTGTTTCTAATATATATGACTTTTATCAATGTGTATTTTTGTAATGGTTTTAACTAATCAAAAACAATAAAAATTGCTTACTTACTCACCAACTCAAGCCACTTTTTCCTGCTGGTAGGAGGAAAGGAGGCGGGAGTGAAGATGGGAGGAGAAAACCTGCTCCAAACTACCCCTACCATCCTTCCATCATAAGAAACAAACCAGGAGATAGGGAATGAAAGGGGATGACCAAGATTGCTCCTAATACTGCCACTTTCAATATCCACTTCCTGATATCGTGTCACAGTTCTGATAGAGCGAAATGTTCTTGTGAATTGTAGGGGTGCATCATAATCACTGGTAGTCCGCACCCGCATGTACTCAGACATATATTCGTATATATTTAGTTGTATATCCATGCATGTTTAGTAAAGAATGAATAGTTCACTGAGATAAAGTGAATCAGCAGTATAATTGTGTTATGATAATCATGTAATGTAATGCTTATTGAATTGTGTGAACATAATGCATAGAGAAATTAGTTCGTGTGTAATTCAATTGCAGTAGTTTAAACGTGCACCATATTAAAGTTGCACATGTAATTCATGGTTTGCATATGAATTGTAATGAAAATGCTTATAGGGAAAAGTAAGATGTGTGTTTAAAAGATTATATGTAAAGGCCTGACTACATATATGCTTAGGGAAGGCCTGGTTTATTCTTATGTTAGCTTATTTTGTAGGCAGAGAAAAGTTTCTCTTGGTAAGGCTCTCTGGGCACAAACGGTAGATTTAATTAGCACAGTAGAAGGTTTCTGTTGAACGTATCTTTGTTGCAGGTGCAAGGACACATGTCTCGTTAGTAAAGACTAACTCTTTGTTTTCAAAAGTTAGAGAGATGGGAGGCATGGTACGGGAGTGCAATGGAATTTAGGGATGATACTTTCAGCGGAGAAGGTGCCTGGGACTCAAGGTCATCGCAGCCGTCCAGGATGAAGTAACCGTTTCGATGGAAAAGTACAAGAAAGAAGACCTGGCCAAGGAGGCGTGACAAAGGCGTGTACAATTGTATTGGGGTTTTGTATTAGGGATAGTGCCCTGAGGGAGGAGGCCAGAGAAGAGGTAGGGGAGACCAGAGAGGAGGACAGAGCTGAGCTTAGGTATTATGTGATTGCACTTCTTAGGAAGTCTTCACAGCTGACACCTTTATTTCACTCTTGCCTGGGAAAATCGTTATGCAGGGATGCCACTAAGTGTTAGTGTAGGGACAGCAATTGATTTAAAGTTTGCTTAGATAAATGAAGAGCAACGTAGAAATTGGAGCAATCATAGCTTGGTTGATCCTTCTAGAACTTTCTATTCTCTTTATTCTGAGTCGGATGAGACTCCTGCGTAGGTTATTATTTGTATTAGTGCCCATTTATTTCTTTAACCTCGTGTTGAGGTGCTTGCATGTTCAATTATTTTTGGCGATAATAAATTCTTAAACTTGAATTCGGAGTCAGTGGTCCTTTCAGACAAAATGAATGCTGTTATATAACCAGATGAGATTCTCTCCTTTACACTATTCAACAGGTAAAAAGATCTTGGCGACCAGAAGGTTCTTATAGATAATTAGATAAGAATCGGCGTTATCAGTTGGTAGCAGAGTAGGATGGTTACCTTTGATGGTAAGGGGAGATCTAGAGCAAGATAGGAGACTAAGTTGCCCCATAGAACCCGAGTGACGCAGATCCAGAGGACCGCGGGAGAAAGATGTCGGAGGTCGTTGAAAACTGACGGAGAGTGACGGTTCGGCGGAAGTAGCAGTTCGTGGTAGAGTGAGTATGAAAAGAGTGGTGTTTGGTAGATTGCGGTGTTTTATTGTTGTGTGATGTCTTGCGGAGTTGGAACGAGAGTTGTGTGATTGAGAACCGGACCGTGAGCGCGCGCGGGACCGGGAGATTTATTGTGGTGTAGAACACACCCAGAGTTGAGAGCGTTGACCAGAGGTTGTGGGGGTCATGAGACGTCATTGACAGACCCACTGAAGATAGGGAACACATGTGTGAGTGTGTGAATAACCGACGCAGGTCGTAGGTTATTGTGTGCAGAACATCGAGTGATTGAATCCTATCGAGTGCGTTAGAGGCGATTGTCCGGTCGTTTCGCGGACAGACGGTTGCCAGATTGAGGTCAACAAGCTCAAGAGGCTGATCGGTCATTGGTAAGACTGACGGTCAGAGAGGTAATTGTTCGGTAGGACGGACATTATTTCAGAGTATGATTGGGACAGGTGCGAGCGAGAACGAGTGAATTAGGAAGGAGGGGAACTGCTGCGAGCGGAGGAAAAGTGACGTCAGACAAGTGCCGCGCTGCGATAGGCCGGTTGGTGTGAGCCGCGCTGGCATTGGTGGATTGAAATCAGGAAGTAAAAGCTGACATTTTGAGTGCAAATAAAAAGTTGATTCATCATGAAATGTTTTAAAGTTTTACGGGAACTGTGTAGAGGTGATAGGCATGTGGTTACTCGGGAAGGAGAGGAAGCTCCTCCCGAGGATACGCCAGCACATTATATGGCAAAGAATGTAGGATTGCATACTATAATATGGCTTGAGAATTGGCATAAAATGACAGAAGGAGAAGGAGAATTGTCTTTCCCACGCTATGGTACTTTCAGGTTAGAGGTGTTGTACCAGCTAAAAAGTATAATGGCTTCTTTACGACCACTACCTAGACCAACACAGTTTGAGGCGCTACATGCGTGGATTAGAGCAGCGTACGATAGGAGGAAAGACAAGAGCCAGGAAAGGGTGAAGAAATCGGTCAGGGCATTTCAAGATGCAAGGTGGGATGCACTGGAGAAAAGGTGGAGAGTGGAAACGATTGAGGGAGATAAATTATACCCACTGCTAATACAGAACGGAAAGATTATAAGAATCGATGAGGACGACAGTGATACAGACGACAGCCTGTTAGATAGGTTGTTGGCAGAGAGGCCACCACCATTTAATCCAGACTCAGAAGAGGGAAAGCCGACTCCAGCAGTAACAATTGATGAGAGCCAGAATCAGACTAGCATGAGAGTAGTGGGAAGGATTTCCACAGGAACGGAAGGGGCAACGACGTCTATGATAACACAGCCTCCTGTTGGGAACACAAGATTACCAGACTCCTTGACAGTACCGGTTACCATTGGCCCTATAGTACCGGTATATGACCCAGACCGAGTGAGAGAAGGGAGCTCCGTACAGATGGGAAGGGAAGAAATACCCAGTGAGAGTGGGAATGGGTTCGGAGTACGAGTGGTACATTTCCCAAGACCATTGGAGACAAGTACGCCGTTACCGGCTACTGCGGACTCTTCCTTTAGACAGGAGGATGAGAGACCAGTCAGACCGAGGTCTTTGCATGAATCCAAGTCAGCTTTGAGGATGTGGACACCAACAGTAACAAACCAAAGTGATAGGATGCCAGGAGATAGGGCACAAAACATCTCGGAAGACAGACCAAGTTCCAGGAATATGATGGAAGGGAATAGGTCACAAGGACAGAATAGTGACTGTGATGAGCGGGATGGTTCAACTTGTCGAGAAGTACTGAGAAGTGCAGTACAGGCAAGGTTGCTAGACGTAGTAAGGTTGAAAGCAGAGGTAGACGAGATGATTAGCGGGGGTCTGCCTCTGGAAAGGATAGAAATTTATGGATCAGATGAGCTGCTGTTCGTAGCAAAAGATGTGACTCGAAAAGCTAGAATAGCACATGAAAAATTAACGGCGTTGGCCAAAAGATATGAGGTAGACCTGAACAAAACTAAAACATTGCAAGGACCGCATAGATTACATTACAGTGACCAGGAGCTGGAGGAGAAAAGAATCACAGGATTAAGGACACACACCAGAGACCTGATTGTAGGAATGAGAATATGGATTTTGTTGGACAAATGGGAAGAGAGGTGGTCCAAGAAGAAACTAACAAAGAAAGCTGAGGGGGAAACGCCGCCTCCAGGGGGGGGGGCGACGGGTGTCGGAAATTTTCCTTTACGGGAAGTACAGAATGGAGGGTATGTGCATGTGCCGTGGAATAGAGGTGATTTGGCTGCATTTACAAATGATTTTCCTCGGCTGAGGGAGAAACCAGTAGAGTGGTACAAGCAGGTTGAGCGGTTTGTTAAAATTTCAAAAGTATTGTGGATTGATTTGAACACTTTGTTTGACATAGTGGTACCGGGAGATTTGTGGACAGCTTGTAAAGTCGCTGTCGAGTGGCCGACTTCGGAACCTGAAAGGGAGCCGGTTACAAATGGTCCATCACCCCTAGTAATGAAAAAGTATGAACAGGTGATTACATGGCTAAAACTGAAGATTTCACCTCAAGATATAGATTGGGTTAAGATAGATCGGACTGTACAGGAACCCAAAGAAACGGTGCATGAATATTACGAAAGACTTCTGCAAGCTTTTAAACAGTATAGTGGATTGGATACGTTAGACCCCAAGGATATGGGACAGTTTGTCTCAAAGTTTGTACTGGGTCTGAGAATGGAAGTCAGTCTCATGATACAGCACCATTTGATCTGCTGGCAGAACAAGCCGGTAGATGAAATTTTGAGGTATGCGAGATACTGTAGCGATGAGGTGGAATCGAAACATCGGAAGCTGAAAGACAAATTGATGCTTGTTCAGATGCAGACAGCACAGGGTCAGTCTAATGGAGGGACCTTAGGAAGAAAACAAGGAAATTTCCAGGGGAACCAGAATGGGCAAGGACAGGGAAAGGGAAAACCAATAGACCCCAAGACGGGAGTGGACGTGGCCACACTGAAGAAGACCACTGCGTGTCATCTTTGTCGCCAGGTCGGACATTGGAAACGCGAGTGTCCTTTGAACCCAGTTAATCAGTTGCAGGAAGAGGAAGAGGGGCTCAGGCACCCGCGCAAGAGGTAGTTAACACAGTGACGAGGCCTAGGACGATGAAAGGGGGGATATACAGCTCTCACGCCCAGGTTCCCCAGGCTCCAAGGATTACACAAGGAATACGAACGTACCAACAGATGCCCCTGTTCGAAGACTATGACGAGAGTAGCTCAGACCCTTTATCCTGACGGTGCCTGAGGGGGAGGAAGACTGCACGCTTGGAGCGGTCTTGGAGGTAGACCAGAGAGGACCTTTTGTGGAGGCAGATATTGAGGGTCATCCTGCCACACTTTTGGTTGATACTGGTGCTACCCGGTCTACTGTAAGATCAGCAGTGGTCCCTAACCTACCCCTCTCGGGACAATCAATCCAGGTTGTTGGAGTAGCGAATAAGAGAATAAGCAGCCCATTGACAGAACCGATCTTAGTAAAGATAGGTTCCTTCCAAACTAGACATCAGTTTGTAGTGTGCGATACGAGTCCAGTTTGCCTTTTGGGAAGAGATCTGTTGTGCAAGTTGAACTGCACGATTTATTGTACGCCTCAGGGAGTGGAGGTCCAGACGAAGGATGACGATGCTGACTTTAAAGTTACAAATCAGCATCTGTGTATAGATCTGTACCCAATGGTGACTGTGGAAGAACTTCCACCTGATTTGAGAGATGCTGTGTCATCTGTGGTGTGGGATTTCGCAGGCGATGAAATAGGTCTAATCAGAGGGGTTGAAGCAGTGCGGATTGAGGTGAAACAGAATGTTGATTTCCCCAGGACACCTCAATACAACCTGTCGCCAGAAACGATTGCAGGGATAAAACCTGTGATCGAGACTTTCATTGAGAAAGGCATTCTGAAAGAGATCAGAGGTAGCCCCTGTAATTCACCCATTATGGGGCTACAGAAACCGAGCGGGAAATACAGGATCGTGCAAGACCTGCGAAAGGTCAACACGATAGTTGTCCCTTGCTGTCCAGTGGTACCGAATCCTTCAGTAATACTGTTCCAGATCCCATGTGAAGCCGAGTGGTTTACGGTCATCGACTTGTGTCAAGCCTTCTTTTCGATACCGCTCCATGAGGAAAGCCAATTTCTTTTTGCGTTCAGGCTGGAAAATCGCGTGTTAACATGGTGTTGTATCCCTCAAGGGTATACGGAAAGTCCATCGATCTTTAACCAGATCCTGAAAAAGAATCTTGAGAGTCTTGTGTTGCCGCAGAACTCAGTCCTCGTGCAATACATAGACGATTTACCCATTGCCTCAGAAACGGAAGATGCTTGCAGAATAGACACTGTAGCTCTGTTGAACCACTTAGCAGAGAATGGACATAAGGTGTCCCCAAACAAGCTGCAGTACTGTTTGAATGAGGTACAGTACTTGGGACACAGATTAGAAAAAGGCAAGAGGAAGGTGTCACCAGACCGAATCGAGGCAATAATGAGTATGTCAGTACCCACTACACAGAGAGAAGTTAGGATGTTCCTGGGAATGGTTGGCTACTGTCGACAGTGGATTCCTAGTTTCTCCTTGAGAGCAAAGCCTTTGCAGAGGCTTACGCACAAGGATGTGAGTGATCCGGTGCCATGGGACGAGGAGTGCTTGATGTCATTCCTGAAACTGAGAGAGGAATTGTGCAGTGCTCCGGCACTGGGAATGCCTGATTACAACAAGGCCTTTTCATTGTTCTGTTATGAGAGGGAAGGATGTGCATTAGCAGTGTTAGCTCAGAACCATGGAGGTGTCCGTAGACCAGTTGCCTATTTCTCAGCTACTCTAGATCCAGTAGCTTCTGCGTTGCCCGGATGTCTAAGATCCGTTGCTGCAACCGGTGTCAGCATTGAAAGATGTGAAAGCATTGTAATGGGACATCCATTGACTGTACATGTGCCACACTCGGTTGAGTTATTGATGACCAGGACCAAGACTCAGCACCTAACGAACAATAGGTTAACGAAGTACGAGCAAGTCATACTTGCCGCAGAGAATGTGACTCTGAAAAGGTGCTCTGTCTTGAACCCTGCGACATTGATGCCTACACCGAACACGGATGATGAAGATTGTGCGGACCATGATTGTCTCGATGTGACCGAGCTTTGCACCAAACCGAGACCTGAAATTGTCGATGAACCGTTGGCTGACCCAGATGAAATTTTCTTTGTCGATGGTTCATGCTTAAGAGACAGTGTGGGGCAATTGAGAGCAGCGTTTGCTGTGTGTACCATTTCGGGAGTGGTTGAGGCTGCTTGCCTAGAAGGAGTACGCTCCGCGCAGGTAGCTGAGATCATTGCCTTGACCCGTGCCTGTTTGGCCGCTGATCGAATTCGAATCACGATTTACACTGACAGACAATATGGGTTTGGTGTGGTGCACGACTTCGGGCAGTTATGGTCTCAGAGGGGATTTTTGACATCATCTGGCTCACCCATTCGGAATGGAGAATATGTAAGACAACTGTTGGATGCACTACAGCATCCAAAGGAAATTGCTGTTGTAAAGTGTTCCGCCCATGGGAAAGGGGAGGACTTTGTGTCATTGGGTAATAATTACGCGGACGAGGTCGCCCGTTTCTGTGCAGAACAAGGATGCATATTCACAGATAGATACGCAGGGGAGAGCCAAGAAAGAACCGAGCTCAGCATAATGTTGGCCATGGCAGACACTTGGGAAGAGCTTAAGCGATTACAGGACGAAGTTTCAGACCAGGAGAGAGAGGGATGGATCAAATCTGGTTGTGAGAGAGGAGATGTGGATGTGTGGGTATCCAGCGATGGGAGAGCCGTATTACCAGAAGAATTGTTGAGTCCGATGGCAAGGCTGATACATGGACAGGCACATCTTGGTAGAGACGCAATGATGAGGGTGTTTAGACAGACGTGGTACAACCCACGATTTCGGGCAATGGCTGAAACAGTGTGTCAAAGGTGTGTTACGTGTCAGCAGATGAACGCTGGAAAGAAAACTGTAGTTACATTGAGTCACATTGGGAGGTCAGGTGGGCCTTTCAACAGGATACAGCTCGACTTCGTGGAAATGCCTAAGTGTAATGGGTTGAGGTACATTTTAGTGCTGGTATGTGTATTCTCACGGTGGGTGGAGGCTTACCCAACACGCAGGTGTGACACTCTCACAGTGGCTAAGTTATTGTTGAGGGAGCTCATCCCTAGGTTTGGGATCCCGACCTCTTTGGAATCGGATAGAGGAAGGCACTTCCACAGTGAAATCATGAAGTTACTTTGTGCTGCATTGAATATTGACCAGAGACTCCACTGTAGTTACAGACCAGAGGCTTCTGGGATGGTGGAACAAGTTAATGGAACTTTGAAGGCCCGGATGGCAAAAATGTGTTCCTCGACTTCCCTGAAATGGCCCGACGCTTTGCCGCTTGTGTTAATGAGCATGCGAAGTGTCCCAGACAGGAAAACCGGGCTGTCCCCCACGAAATACTAATGGGAAGGGCAATGAGGTTGCCGGCAGTACCAGCTACAGCTTTGATAAGCATCACTGATGACTTGATTCTCGATTATTGTAAAGGACTCTCTGATGTGGTCCGTTCTGTATCCCAGTAGGTGCAAGCAGCAGTGGTCCCAGCCTCGAGTGATCTGTGCCACGACTTGTGTCCCGGAGATTGGGTGCTTGTCCGGAAGCACGTGAGGAAGAGTTGCTTGGATGCCCGTTGGCGTGGCCCGTATCAAGTGATACTCATCACGAACACAGCAGTAAAGTGTGGAGGATTGCCGAACTGGGTGCATGCCTCCCATACCCGCAGAGTTTCAGCAGCCTTGGAAGAAACAGCTCCTCTCGTAAATGAAAATCCAGCTGATGTGGCAGGGCCACATGAGAGGACAAGTCAAGCTGTAAGGGTCGCTGACACAGCTGGTGGTGCACTAGAGCAAACTGAAGGGGGTTTCCACAGTTCGAACCCTGACTCAGACACCGAAGACAGAAGCGGTGCAGTGGGCGGAGAAGAGTCAGATTCAGCAGAAAGAGGAAGTAGTGCACTGGGTATAGCAGGGGAAGGCAGACGAACGAACAGAAGTGCAGAAAGTTGGCCTGAAAGACAGAGGCGACGGAACCTGAAGTTAGCACCTGAAAGAGACCTTGCCCCAGTGTCTGAAGCATCTGAAACAGAGGCAAGCGACGAAGACCAGGCTCAAGATAGTCGGCGAAGGTCGAAAAGAACCAGAGTACCTTGTCGCAGATACTCTACCCCTGAGTGGACTTACACAGTGTTTGATGCAGGGGTGGTGAGCACGGGAAGGCTGAGGTCAGTGCTGGTGGTCCGTCGGAGCCCGAATGTGGTGGTGAAGGTGGTGCTGCAGTTGCCAGGGCTCGAAATAGAAGGAACACTGACCCTCACAGTTCCGAATCCCCCGCTTCTGAGTGAAGTTCGAAATTTGGTTCTGCATCGACTCGAATTTCCGTCTTTTGGGTTTGAGCCGTCTTCACATGAAATGGTAATCTTGCGTCTTGAACTTTTGTATCACGTTCTGGAACTGCTCAATGAGGATCTTATTGTGGATCAACTATAAACTGTAAATAAAAGTCTAAAAGAAGAAGATAACCTAGGTCCGAGTGGAAGAAGAATAAACTTAGGGACTTTCCACAGAAGAGGAACGAAAACTAGGGAAGTCTTTTTCTGGACTGTGTAAATAAGATTGTGATCGAAAAGGGAAAATCCGGAGATTTCATGGTTGCTCGAGCTGGTTAAGCAAGTCACGAGTAAAGGACACAGAGACTTTTTCAGGGTTCATTGCTATAACCAAGACTTTTGAGAACTTTCGAAACCATGGAGCCGGGAGATCCCAATCGTAGATCAAAGTGGATTGTAGGCGTACTTATAAGTAGTGTGATAGTTTCTATAATCATAGTAATCATAGTCTCATATACTGGTTCGCATGAGCTAGAAGTGCAGGGGGTGCCAGGGACACCTACACCTACTACACCTAGCCAAAAGGGGGTAAACATGGGAGCTGACAGAGCTTTGCTATTAGAAGAAAGTCGTAGGTTACATATAGATTTATCTAGGAGTGATTTTAAGCTTAACGCATATGCTAAGCTGCTATATGAGTATGTTGATGTGATGGATGCGAAGGATTGTTATGTGTGTATGCAGTTGCCTGCTTCAGTGGACGAGGGTATTAGGTACCACCATCTTCCACTGACTTATGGAATTTCATGTAGTCTTTTGCTTAGTTTATTTTATGAGAGAGATCAGTTTGAGTATTTCTTTTCCAATTTCGACGCAGTGCTTCCTGAAGTCCCAGCTTACAAGCATTTGAATAAGTATGACTATTATAAGACAGAGGATAGACTCAGGAAGTTCTTCATACCGAGTTTGGAATTGGATACAGCATTCGCTCACAGACACAATCTGACCTGCTCGTTGTCAGATGTAGAGAAAAAGTTTGTAGATCAGGTAGAGGACAGGTATAGAAAACTGACCCAGTCACGAGACATGGGGCATCACAGGCTAGATTGGACAGATGAAGAAAAGTTGCATAAGACGAAGGGAAGCTATGGTCCTATAGCGTTAGACAAAGAGCAGAGGGGTAAGCTGTGTATAAGGCGTTATCAGACTTACTACGAAAAGGTTGCAGTGGGACAGAGCACTTGTGATCACGTGTTCACCATGGCAGATGTGGCAAAAGATTTTCTCCAAGGTCCTGTACAAGTGATACCAACGGTGTATTATGTGTGTGGGAAGAATGCTTATGTGAGGTTGCCTGCAAATTGGTATGGAACATGTTATTTGGCAATAATATTTCCAAAGATTTACCATACAGAGGATTTGGAACTTCTAGAAGGTGGGGAGCATTCAAGAGCGAGAAGAGCTGCAAGTGCAGGAATCGTTGTGGGGGATATCTTTGGAGCTATGATACCCAGTCTGGGAGTAGTCTTGAATGATGTGAAAATCCGGAGGTTAGCGACTCTGGTGGATGAATTTTCAATGAATACAGCAAAGTCATTGGTGCTGGTGGAAGGAGAGATGTTGTCGATAAGGGCAATGGTTTTGCAGAATCGCCTTGCTTTGGATGTCTTGTTGGCAAAAGAGGGCGGAGTCTGTAAAATGTTGAAGGTTCAAGAGTGCTGCACTTATATACCAGACCGTAGCAAGGATCTGGAGAAATATATAAGTAACATCACTACAATCCACACAAAAATAGCGGATTTGACCGAAGAGGGGGCCTGGGAAAAGGTTGGCAAGGGTTTTGGTCAAGTGGGAAGTTGGGTTGCAAATCTGGGAAAAGGATTCCTTGGGTATTTTCTGAGACCCCTCCTTATCGTGGTGGTTTGTGTGGTTTGTTTGTGGATTTTGATCAAGGCCTACAAGTGGTATCGAGCAGGCCGAGTCAAGAGAGCTTTGAGGGAAAATGAGATGAGATTAGCAAGACTGCAGGACAGTCAGTATCAAAGGCTCAAGAGCATGGAGAAACTAAGATCAGGGAAAATGGCAACGAGTTCTGTTTAGGTCGGTTCTTTCTCCAAGGGAGTTGAATGAGATGTGATGACAGGAGTCATCAAAGGGGGGAACTGATAGAGCGAAATGTTCTTGTGAATTGTAGGGGTGCATCATAATCACTGGTAGTCCGCACCCGCATGTACTCAGACAGATATTCGTATATATTTAGTTGTATATCCATGCATGTTTAGTAAAGAATGAATAGTTCACTGAGATAAAGTGAATCAGCAGTATAATTGTGTTATGATAATCATGTATTGTAATGCTTATTGAATTGTGTGAACATAATGCATAGAGAAATTAGTTCGTGTGTAATTCAATTGCAGTAGTTTAAACGTGCACCATATTAAAGTTGCACATGTAATTCATGGTTTGCATATGAATTGTAATGAAAATGCTTATAGGGAAAAGTAAGATGTGTGTTTAAAAGATTATATGTAAAGGCCTGACTACATATATGCTTAGGGAAGGCCTGGTTTATTCTTATGTTAGCTTATTTTGTAGGCAGAGAAAAGTTTCTCTTGGTAAGGCTCTCTGGGCACAAACGGTAGATTTAATTAGCACAGTAGAAGGTTTCTGTTGAACGTATCTTTGTTGCAGGTGCAAGGACACATGTCTCGTTAGTAAAGACTAACTCTTTGTTTTCAAAAGTTAGAGAGATGGGAGGCATGGTACGGGGAGTGCAATGGAATTTAGGGATGATACTTTCAGCGGAGAAGGTGCCTGGGACTCAAGGTCATCGCAACCGTCCAGGATGAAGTAACCATTTCGATGGAAAAGTACAAGAAAGAAGACCTGTCCAAGGAGGCGTGACAAAGGCGTGTACAATTGTATTGGGGTTTTGTATTAGGGATAGTGCCCTGAGGGAGGAGGCCAGAGAAGAGGTAGGGGAGACCAGAGAGGAGGACAGAGCTGAGCTTAGGTATTATGTGATTGCACTTCTTAGGAAGTCTTCACAGCTGACACCTTTATTTCACTCTTGCCTGGGAAAATCGTTATGCAGGGATGCCACTAAGTGTTAGTGTAGGGACAGCAATTGATTTAAAGTTTGCTTAGATAAATGAAGAGCAACGTAGAAATTGGAGCAATCATAGCTTGGTTGATCCTTCTAGAACTTTCTATTCTCTTTATTCTGAGTCGGATGAGACTCCTGCGTAGGTTATTATTTGTATTAGTGCCCATTTATTTCTTTAACCTCGTGTTGAGGTGCTTGCATGTTCAATTATTTTTGGCGATAATAAATTCTTAAACTTGAATTCGGAGTCAGTGGTCCTTTCAGACAAAATGAATGCTGTTATATAACCAGATGAGATTCTCTCCTTTACACTATTCAACAGGTAAAAAGATCTTGGCGACCAGAAGGTTCTTATAGATAATTAGATAAGAATCGGCGTTATCAGTTCCTTCACCTCTAAATACTTCTATGCCGGAGGGAAGCAGTGGGAGAGAAGGGAGCAGCATGTCTGTGACCCAGGAAGGTGCCAGACTGGGTTTGGATTTTCCATGCTATTTGCATTTTTTCTTATCACAGGGACACACAGTCTCTAGCTCCTTGCTGGGACACAGACACACTGTTCTGCACTTCAGCGAAGAGCTGGACTCTGGATTTTGTCTTATCCAGACAGACTCTGGAATGCTACTGGGGCAAAGGGACAAATGTCTACCCCAAGTGAGAAGCTGGATGTTGTATCTATTTCTTCTTAGCGTATGATAAAATCCAAACACCATCCGGCTCTTTGCTGGGGGACAGGCACAGACATTTGTGTCCCAGCAAGGAGCCAGATGCTTTATGAATTTTTCTTTGCTTAAGACAAATCCAAACAACCGCTGGCTCTTTGCTACAGTGCAGGAACAAATGCCTGGCGCCATCCAGCACCTAGGAAAAATGTCCAACCCCAGACATTTCTGAACACTAGGCACCTGGGGGAGTCCAGGGTGGCATGGCTTGCAAGGATGCCACAACATTTTTCTCACACAAAATTCCCTGCATAGGTTAGTTGAATAAAAAAAATTCTCATTATCCTCTGAAAGAAAATTCTGAAATATGTGGGAAAAAATAAAACTCCCATCGCCCAGCGATCCCATATTTCTATCAATAAAATGAGTACTAGGTAGTGTGAGCCTATCATATGTCAGGAACTATTCCTAATCCAGCTGTTGCTGACAAAGTACTAGATATGAAGACTGTGTGAAAAAAGGTACAGCTTGTTGAGTATGAATTTGGCATTTTGTTCTCTGGAACAGGGGATACTAGAGGCTATGTCTGTGAAGGGTGACAGAGACCAGAGTGCCATGAGTGGTAATACAAGACATAATTGTGAGTGCAGGCGGTTGAGTTCTTATCTTTCCTTGTATTTGCAGTAGAACAGGCAGGCCACATAGAAGCTCAGGATAATAGTGGTGAAAATATGGTCATTGAAGTGGAGGTGAAGAAGACAGGATCCATGTCTACCCCCACGAATAGCTTTTGTGAACTGTATTCTGGAGTACGTCTCCTTCACCCACCTGCTCGTCTTGTTGCTTTTTATTGCAGTCCCCATGATGGGTGACTTCAATCCAATGAATTGATAGAGTCTGTCAAGCCCTGCAACATGGCCATATTCTCCACTCCAATGTAGATTTGTTAAGACAGACAATGTATTTCTTTGTAAAGATCAACAACAAAGGTAACTACAAAGTCTGTCTCCTCCTCAGTGTGGTTCCGGTTCCTCATCCTTTTGAGTGGGCTGGCTTCATCTTGGAATATGTAGCTGTTGTGTAGCATCCTAATACTGAGGAAGAGGGGGAGAGGGAGAGAGAAGAGTCTAGAATGTTTAAATGTGGGTCAGATAGGTGAAATATGTCATTTGCATGGTGTTTCCTATTCCCTTCCATTCAGAGTTCTTTCCCTCAGTGACAGAGTTATGTATCCTAATGGCAGCAATCTCTGTCGCCGGGCAGATATCTTCCTCAACAGGCATATGGTAGAAAACTGACCATAAAGTTGCTAACAGAAACTGTAGGGTTCTAATTGCTTTCCTATGAGGCTTCAACCCTCATGTGGATTTGGAGAAATCCTACTGCTAGGTGGAGATATTTGCCCTGAATTTGTGAATACAAATACTGTTGCATGCAGAATGTTTCTTCTCATGGAAATTCTTCATGTGTACATTTTGTGCATTGGAGTTCTCTTGAAAGTGTATGACTAGAATACCTTAAGAATACCACAAAAGTCAATTAGGAGTCATGTAGTAGTAAAAACTTACTAATAGGTGTCCTACTTTTAAACCATGGTTGTTGATAGACGTGGCCAATATGACTGGTAAACCTCGTTGGGGTGAGATCCTGTGCCATGAGATATTTCTACCCTTATTGTGTGTGTGTTTGCCAATGGTATGTGGCAATACAGGGTCCTCATAAGATGGATCCTGAGAAATGGGGAATAACATGCATACATCGTTGCATAATATTTATCATCATATGCCAGTTTGTCAAGGGACCATTTCGCGGGATTTCGAAAGGTAAAATGTGTGTTGTGAAAACATCAGTGATGTGGTTTCCCGCCTTACTAATAACCATGATTCGTCCAGAAGCAATGCTTTTGGTCATATGACGAATGGGGGGGCCTCGGAGTTGAAAATGTTCAACATAAGCTTGAGCAGGTTGAGGATATTTTTCCATCTTGTATCCTTAGGACATGTTCTTTTGGTGTACAACTAATTTAAAAGCAAACATTAGAAAATGTGCATATTACTGTTAAGTCGTCTATTTAATTGACGTTAACTACGATTTCAGCAAGTTGTTCTATTTGCTCCTGTGTAAAAAGGCGTTTTTTGGAATCTAGAGAGAGGTTAATATTGTTATTGAATGTTGAGCATTTGGGAAACATTTTTTTTTAGACGTACAGTACTTTCAACATGAATTTCATCTAAAATCTAATTTTGGTTCCCATCTGTTGTTTTCAGCATAATCCATTTGCATGCCACTTTCACTTTTACATTTTGAATAATAATACAGTCAGCAAAGTTGTTCATTAATCCATTGTTCCCTGTTAGGATTGTGTACATCTGTCATGTGAATGAACCTTATGAATATGAGATACAGAGATGTAATATGTATTTAGGATGAATGTGCTATGCTGTGCTAGACATTGATATGCATTCATGTGCTGCCTTATTGAATTAGTTGTATTAAGTTCAGGCTCAGAGTATAACAAGCTTTCAATATTTTCTAAAATGACAGTCTAAATCACAGCGTCCTAAATATTAATTACATTTTGAAAAACGACTGTAATTGGTAATTTTTGATTAAATAGTGCAACGTAAAAAGAAATAAAACATCTTGATATACAACTACATGCTTCTTGCATTTAATTATTGAAGTTGCAAGTTTACGTTCAGCGTGCGCTTAAATGCAACGTGTTTTAATATAAGGACGAATACTAAAGGTCCTTTTAAAGAGATATCAGGGTCTGGGTAATAGACCAGGCGCCAACACCCCCAGGCCCAAGGGAAACGAAGGCGGCAGTCTGAAGCACATCTTGGACGCCATGATTCCATTGCTTTAATTTAAAGAAAGATGCTAACATACTTGAGTGGCTCGAAGACATACCATTTTATAAGGTCTAGACGGCCAAAGTCTACAAAGTGTTATTTACCTAACTCTGGCTTCCAGGTAGATTCCGCTCCAGCAAAATTCATTGCTCATCATGGCATTCAAATGTATAGGTCGACATCTACTATACAAAGTGTGGCACAGGTGCTAGTATTCTGTGGTTTAGCCCAAATTAATTTTTAATCATCATGCTATTGTAGGTTAACACCAAAGTTTTAAATAAAGGAATTTGAGTTTAACCTCATGTTTCTAGTTGACACATCCTCTGTTGACCTTGATTCCCTAAGAATGAACTGCGATTGCAAACAGCTATCTTGTATCCCTACGTCCACCACCTCTAGAAGGTGCTCTGATGGGTTTAAATGTGTGAAGCCATGTTTTACAAATGGTTAAAAAAACAAATACACGCGTATATACATAGATGTCTGAGAGTTGTGGCGACTGGATAGAGCAAAGGCTAACCTGCCCCATTCCCTGAGCCATGAATTGAGGGGAAAGTGGTGAACATGGACTTTTAAGAAATTGTGGGCCATATTATCAAGAACGGTGATAACATTATCGCCGCTTTAGCGGCAGGAGGGGCTTGATAATATGCCCTATAGAATTCCAATAGAAGCCCAGGTTTGATGTCCTTCACACCAGAACCTGGGCTTCTATTGGAATTCTATAGGGCATATTATCAAGCCCCTTATCGCCGCTTTAGCGGCAGTTTCCTGCTGCTAAAGCGGCGATTATGTTATCGCCGTTCTCGATAATATGGCCCTCGGTACGTTGACTCTACTCAGTTGTCAAATAGAAGGTAAAATACTATGAGGTTGGAAGAATTACAGATGCCTGGAGATCGCTTAAGACTGTAGGTAGGGAGGAGTGAAAATGTGTAATTTTATTTTAGTGAAATTTTACAGAAATTACACGAAATTATGAATATAGCACTAAATATGGTCTGTTGGTATCTTAAGGGACTTTTGAAGACGAAGGCACGTGCTGTTACAAGAGTCACCCAAGATCCAGGCTGGAGACCGTTTTAAGCAGTAAAATGTCTTGTGTCCGAGGTTTTACCCAATTCAATTCAATTCAAATAAGCTTTATTTGATTAAAAAAAAATACATCATAAAAGCACAGTATGTCACATATTATTAAAAAAATGAAACAAGTCAAAATAGTATAGAATTTTTAAAACATGGTATAGAAACCATAAGTTAAAATACCAAATTCAAGTTCCACATTGTTTTCCTACATCTAATTACATTTTTCAGATACAGTATTAAAGGGCTAGTAAACACTTCATAATATAAAAGTTGTAATGTTAAAAATGCTGGGCCACATTGTCTCAAGCCTAGAACCCTTAAAATAGGTAAAATCCATCTCTTTTTTGGGACAGTGTCAAATTTACAAAATACAAGAATGTGCATTGTTGATTGCAGAGACATATCATCACATGGACACAAGCATAAGGTTCTCGACCATTCGTTCATGACTGGGAAACTAATTAGCCTATGAAAGTTCCCCAGTCGGAAACGGGTCAACATCATCCTGACATAGGCCCCGGTAACAATTTCAAGATACGGTTGTATACTGTGAGTGGTTAATAACATCCGATTTTCCTTAACCGTAGGCTTTAAAATTTCCTTTGAAACTCTGTTTGTGTCCAAAAGCATTAAGCAATCAGTTTTCAGCGTTTTTCTTAGGTTTGTAGTTATGCTAACAGGGTCATCAAAATATTCAGGATACCCAAGGTCTAACATGACATTTTTGACATAGTTTAACCAAGGAATACAAAGCGCCCGTTGTAAATTTAAACAATCCTTTAAAATGTCCCGGTTAAAACTAGTATGCGTTGTTGACCAAATCTTGTGCCATAGTAAAATTGGTTGTATCTTTATTAGATCTGATATATGTGGCATCCCTAGCTCAGAATGAAAAATATAAGTAGCTGTGCTATTTGGGACTGCCAATAAATATCTAAAAAAGGCATTTTCGATTAACTGTAGAGGCTGGGGATCAACGTAGCTCCAGATGCCAGCACCATATATGGTGGTTGAGACGCACTTTGCATTATAGATCTGTAATAATTCTGCCACCGGTCGTCTTCCCAGTTTTCTAGCAAAGTTAGCTAGTGCGGCCGTAGCTTTTGAGAATAACAATTTTCTTGCTATGACAGCGTGAGACCAGGTCCCCCTGTGATCAAAGAGGATGCCCAAATAGGAGAATCTATTAATAAATTCGACCTTGTTATTATCGATGAATATGTCTTGGCATTTTCCACTGCTTGTTCCACATTTCATGATAAATGTTTTGGAAGTGTTCACTCAAAGACCCAAATCGTGCATAAATGTTGAAAAACTAGTCACCACTCTTTGAACCCCAAGTTGTGTTCATGACATTAAGACAGTATCGTCTGCATACAGTAAGGCTGGAATCGGACGCTTGTCAATGTGTGGCAGATCCTGACACTGGCTCACTAAAGCTTGGCCTAAGCCATTAATATGGAGAGTAAATAAAAAAGGGGCGAGAACACATCCTTGTTGTTAGACCTGGCATTTCTTGGCGTGGTTACCCCTGACTTTTTGCCTCTACCTCCTCTATTTTTGATGCTGTGATGGATCTCGTTTTGCTGGCTTAGATGCTTTGTGCACTTTGCCACTGCTGACCAGTGTCAAAGTGCAAGTGATCCCTGTATAAAGTGTTATGGTACATGGTTGTCCCTAATTGGTATGTTTGTCTTACCAGTAAAGTCCCTAGTAAAGTGCACTATGTGTGCCAGGGCTGGTAATGCAAATGCTACTAGTGGGCCTGCAGCACTAATTGTGCCACCCACATAAGTAGCCCTAAAGAGAGATCTCAGGCCTGCCACTGCAGTGCCTGTGCGCAGTTTGTTAACTGCCTGGTTGTCCTGTCAAGTGCACCCACTTGCCAGGCCTTACCCTTCCCTTTTTTTTTTATGCACATCAGACACCCCTATAGTAGGCCCAAGGTACCCCCCTGGGCAGGGTGCAGTGTATGTGAAAGGTAGGACATGTACTGAGGTGTGTACCATGTCCTGACAGTGAAATACTGCCAATTTCGTTTTTCACTGTTGCAAGGCCATCTTGCCCATAGGACAAAATGGGGAATGCTGTGTCACATGTTTCCAGCATATCTTCCTATCGGCATAAGATGGAGAGATGGAGTTTAGTGTGCCTGAACTCATAATTTAGTAACACATCTTTTTATGAAGATGGTTTTTAAATTGTGTGTTTAGAAACCACGCTTTTAGAAGTGGCTGGTTTCTTGTCCTAACCATCCTGCGTGCCTCTGCCTGGTTGTGTATTGACTGTCTGGGTTTGGATGTGACAGGGTCTGGGGAGGTGTCCTGACACCAGGGAGGAGTAGGTGGGACAGCAACAGGCTGGCCTGCATTTGGTGTGATGGGAGGAGTAGCCCCCTGGATGTGAGGAGGGCTGTGCTGCTGCCACAAAGGGATGGCTCCACCTCCTGCGGAGCGTCTGAGGCCCAGACCCTCACTATCAAAGGAAGAGGGTGTGCACTGGCAGGAAGACACCCAGAACTGGTTTGGACCGGGCTCATCGCCCCCTGAACACAAAGACTTCAAAGGCATTTAGGGGTATAAATGTGAGAGCTGAAACCCCTGAGCTCAAGACTGTACTCAAGACTGAAAAAGGATTGAAACTACTTCGTGAACAAGAGGAACCTCTGCCAAAGAAGAACAGCTGAAGAGACTGAAGAGAAGGACTGCCCTTGCTGTGTGTTCTGGAGCTGGCCTGCAGTTTGCTGCTTTGACTAAGGAGAGGACAAGGGACTTTGCTGTGTGCTGTGTCCCTCTGCTTGAAAGGACTTTGCTGTGTGCTGTGTCCTGAAGTAACTTGTATCCAAGGGCCCGAGGAGAGCTGGTCCCCTGTTGTGGAAACTCAGGAACATCAAAGTTTCCAACCGTGTCTCAGCGACGCTTGGTGCGTGTGCTTTTGCACGCCTGAGACTGCCGTGTGGTCTGTGGTGCCGTTTACGAGGTGCCCCGTGACCGCATTGCCCCCGCAGCGTGAAACATCGTCCACGCTGCTGCATTGCCGTTGTGGCCCGAGCCGTCATCGTAACTGAGGCTGTGAGTAAGGATCGCCGCCGCCGGCCCGAGCCGCAACGTGCTAAAGGATTTCTTGAAGCTAAGGAAGCTGCAAGGTGAAAGGGATCGTGATCGTTGTTCGGCAAGAGGAATCTGCCCAAGATCGTCAACAAAGGAGAAGGAAGATCCGTAACCCATCCGGCTACAGCGTCGCCTAGCCAAGGAGCTGCAACGTCATCGGGGCCGCCCAGCAGGACGTCCGATGGGCGGGGAGAGAGAGAGAGAGCGAAGCAGCGCACCCCCCAGGTAAGGCTTGGACTCCGGTCGGGAGCCGCAAGCGTGTGTGGCCTGGGGAGGCGTGCAGGAGGAGTACAGGAGTGCTCCGATCTCTCTCTCGCTGCACCGCGTTAGACACGCTGAGTCCCTGAGCGGCCCGTACCTGCCCAGCAGTACCGGGGCCACCCCTTTAAGCTTACGACCGTTGTCTCCGTTGTTGGGGCCTACGGGTGCCCGAGCTGATCGCGCAGATTGGCTTATCGCATTATTCTTGCATTACGAACTGCATTATTCTTGCATTACGAACCGCATTATTCTTGCATTACGAACTGCACTATTCTTGCATTACGAACTGCATTATTCCTGCGTTACGAACTGCATTAGTACTTGCATTAAGGACTGTCTTATTTCTACATTACGAACTGCATTACGAACTGCATAGCATTGCATTAGGACTGCATTAGACCATCGTGAACTGCTCATTAATACCGCAAGAACCTACAAGTGATTGTTGGCCTAATAACCGGCAAAGTGAAATATTACGAATACGCATATGTTGGATTTCTTTTGTTTGGTCTCATCGTATTTCTTTTGATAAAGATACCGCTATTTTTATAAAATCAGTGTGGTGTCCATTTGTGGTGTTATCACTGTGTTACTGGGAGTGTGGTTGCAAATACTTTACACATTGCCTTGGAGATAAGCCTGGCTGCTCATGCCAAGCTACCAGAGGGTGAGCAGGGGTTATCTAAGAGTGTGTCCCTCCTTTCCCTGACTAGAAGCAAGGGTCCCTTTTTGGACTAAGGTACCTACCTCAGCCAACTAGAGACCCCCAGTTCTAACACTTGTCTAACCCCTTTCCTTATTGCAAACTTAGCAGTACACTCTCCCATAATTTCATAACGGACCCTGGCATGAGCATCACAGTATAGCTGCCTCATAAAATTAATAAGTGGGATTTCCACTCCCATGTCCTCTAAAATCCTCCAGAGTTTATCATGTCTGACACAATCGGACGCGGAGCTAAGATCTACAAACGGCAAGTATAGCTTCCCCTGCTTGGCCCGTGTATATTTGCCCAGGATAATATTTAAATGTAGTCCCTGCTCAATCGTGCCTAAGCCCTGTCGGAAGCCATGTTGTAATTAGGCCTGGGCGGTAAACTCCGCTCGCAGAGTTTGCGGAGTTTCCTGCACTCCGCGTTACGCAAAGACCGCGGAGTTCTGAAAAACTCCGCTTCGCGGTGCGGAGCGGAGTTTTTTCCTCGCTCGCGTTCGTCAACGTCAAGTTGGCGACCGCAAGCGAGGAAAATCAACCTCCCGGCGAGATTTTTCCTCGTTCGCGATCGTCAACATCAAGTTGGCGAGCGTGGAAAATTAACATCCCGGCGAGATTTCTCAACGCGGGGGGGTCAGGTTTCTCATTGCGAGTGGTCGCCTATGTTCGCGACCGCTCGCGTTGAGAAACTGCCTGTTCACGTTGAGAAAGCTGCCGCTCGAGTAACAATCTACTTGAGCGGCAGAAAAGGAAAGCTTGCGCTGTGCATGGCGCCGTTCGCAATGTTTGCACAGTGCGGACAAGCATCCGGCACTGTGCAATCACCGCGAACAGCATTTTTCTATCATACTCCGCTGCTCGCGGAACTCTGCGTAGTGCGACTGAGTTTTTTATGCACTTCGCGGTGTTCCACGTAGTGCAACTCCCCGAACTCCGCCCAGGGTTAGTTGTAATTCTGTGATAATGCCAGTATCTTCGGCCCAGACCTGTAGTCTATTCAATAAAATACGACCAGCCACTTTAACCAAGGAATCCAATAATGAAATTGGTTGATAACATATGAGATTATTGCGGTCTCCCTTCTTGAAAATAGGGACCAAAATCGATTCTGACCACGATGGAATAAAACCGTAAGACCAGCACGCTTTCAATACTAAGGTCAGTAGGGGGCCACAGAAAGGAAGATTTGAAAATAAAGGTCCACAGGCACTCTGTCCAGGCCAGGTGCTTTGCCACCCGAGCTTGCATTTATAGCACAGATTACTTCGTCCAAGGTAAAATGGACAGCTATTGGATGGAAATTAGGTGATACTAACTCCGGATATTGTTTAGACATGGCTAGTGGTATCTGTTGTGCATTATCGTTTAACAAAGACGAATAATGGTCCACCCATTGATCCTCATCAATAGTTAGCTCTATAGATGGAATATCTCGGGGAGCTAAAAAAGGAGCGTTTACTGCCTTCCAGAAGCGAGTATTATCTCTGAGTACAGAGGCCTCATGCAGTGCCCTCCATAAATCGTCTCTCAGGGCGCCCTTGCATTCTTTAAGGGTAAGTCTGTATGCCCTTCTGGCCGTCCTTATTTCAATTAAGTTTCTAGTGGGCTTATGTAAAACATTTTTCAATTCGGAATGGGCTTTAGTGCATTTAGTGTCAAACCATCCCTGCTTATTATTATGAGATTTTTTACTTTCCACAAATAGGAACCTTTTGACCTGAGAAGTAATCAGCATAAAAGCTTTCAGTACTTCGGCATTGGAAGTAGTCTCATCAAGACAAGCTAAGAAGTCTTGTTTACATTTAGTTAAGAGGGACTTAGTGAATTCAATCGGTTCCACTTTGGGCCAGCGCAATGTATATCCATTGATTTTTTTCAGGATAATGTTCTGTACAGTGTATTCTGCTTTACCCTTTTTATTTAACACATTACATGGAAATTCAAAGGTAATACTTAAAGGGAAGTGATTGCTCATTGCGTTGGAGTGAGTCACAAAGTTATTCAATCTACTAGAATGTCTATTTGAGATCAAGATGTAATCAATAATCAAACTCATCCCTCTACCATTAAATGTACAACTAAAGGGAACTGTAAGGGAACATAAATCGTTAGCAAACCCAAGATCAAATGAGAACATAATTTCATTTAAATGATCCCCAAATGTTGTGTGAGAAAATGGATATAATCAGATCCGTCATCAGACGTTATTCCACAGATGCCTCCCTTGGTTTGTGGGCACATTACAGAGTTAAAATCCCCACCCCAAATAACACACACATCTTTGGCAGTATAGTTCTGAATATTGCTCAAATCGCTCCGTAGTTTTCTCAAGACCTCCGCAGACTGATCTTTAGTTAATTTATTATAAAAATTCAGCAGGCTATACGGTGCATGTTATCAACATTAAACATCACAATTTGATAATAAGTGTCCGAAGTCTTTAGTTCAATCTTTTTAACATTAACTCGATTGGATACATATGTACACAAGCCACCCTTGTTTCTTCAATGTACGGATAATATTGCAGGAGTATGAAATTATTTATATCCCTTAATATGCATGGTGTTCACCGCCCAGGTTTCTTGGAGACTAAGGGGCCGATTCCGATCTCGGCCGGTAGGGCTCCGAATCGGATTCGGCTTTACCGGATCCGATTCGGAGCCCTGTTTCCCGACCGATTCGTACGTGCGTCCGGGCGAGCGAGTCACGATGCGAAACTCCGACCGACTCGTTCGCGAGACCCAACCGCACCGACCGACTCGTACGCGAAAGCCGACCGCTCCGACCGACTCGCTCGGACACGCCTCGCACCGCGCAATGGAGACGCTTCCCCGGCCGGGCAAGTACGATGCGTGCCGCGAGCAGTCCGACCGACTTGCGCCGTCTGGCTCGAAGGAGCAGTCGGAGCCGTACTTTGGGGGTCCGTGTCGGACCCCCTGTACGCGTAGGCCGCGCGAGTCGCACACAGGGGGGACCCATGGGTCCCCCTGACCTGTGCGTGTACGGCGCGAGTCGCTTCGCCACGTACACACTGTAGGGCGCCCCTGTTCGCCTCGCACCCATTGAGTCAATGGGAGCCCGCGTACGCGTTGTACGACAGGCTCCCATTGACTTCAATGGGAGTCCGACCGAATCGAGTCCGATAGCATACGTGCGCATCGTACTCGTTCGGTCGGGCTGCTAGGGTCCGATTCGGTCGGAAATCTCTCCGAGTCCGGCTCGGTCGGAGAGATTTCCGGCCCGAATCGGAATCGGCCCCATAGTATGGTAAAATCCTCTACAAAATCTAGCCATGAGGGATGAATACGTTTAGAGCGCAGACCTGCCACATTCCAAAATAGTACATGGCAGGTGTGCATCCTGCTATTGTCTATGTTACTCACATCTTTATTTTTATGGTGAGTCTCTATGGTGGGTGCTTTTTCTGGCGGCGCCATTGTACCGTGTGAGCCAACTGAGGAATTTACATGGGTAACTAGATTAGTACCTTTTGTCGAAAATGCTACCAATTTGGGAGAAGGTTTCTGTATAACAGGTGTGAAATATGATCTGACATCCCTTGGTTGAACAACATGTAGGTCTGATGCTTTTAGTCACTCCATTTTCTCTATTGTGGGCAGAATGGCAAAACAATTGTATACAGGGACGTTATAAGTATGAGGTGAGTGTTCGTGAGGGCCCTTCATTTGTATTCTCGAGTAGGGTACGTGTGGCGGTTGGTAAAAATATCCCAGGGGGACTATGTTAATAGCAGAAGTCGTAATGGATTGATTTCCTGCTCTAGTCAAAATAGCCTGTATTAATTGCGGGGATTTGAATGTCAGTACCACACAATCACCCTGAAGCGTTTTGTAATGTCTACCAACCCAGCTGACCCTTCTTGCCATTTTAAACTCGGCAAATAATGTCTCTGTTAACCCAGTTTTAGTACCCAACCAGAATAAAGCTATATTTCTTAAAGCATCGCAGGCCTCTTTTGCCTGTAACGGTAGTCTTGGTACATTGGCCAGGACTATCGTATAAAGAGTGGCTGCCGGCGGCAAGTCCAGCGTAGATGTTTCCAGTTGTAAATTAGTTGGAGATGGGAATGGCTTCAGCTGGTTAGACCTTGTGTCTGGTCTTGCAGTTGCCCTTGAGTTATTTTCTATATTATGATTAACTATTTTTGCGTTTGAGTTAGGAATAATTGAACCCGTTACTATTTTGATAGGATTTGATGGAAGCGTAGACCCAGGCAATGTATTGAGATCATTACGATATACGCCCACTGGATGTTGCTCTGCATGCGGGAGCATTGGCTCACTACCTAGGCACTTTACTGAAATAATCTTAGTGGGGCACTGTTGGGTACTAGATGCTTGTTTAACATCTCTTCAATTGAGGCCACTCTCGTTGATAAATTATTTAAGGCGTCCCTTATGGTTTTGTGTAGGTCTTCTACTTTATCTGTTAACTTGCTAAGATCAGCTCACTGATTATTAGTTGGACTATTAGTGAGGGGCTGGCCCCTCCTTCCCCTCTCGAATTTACTGTGTTTAGTCGTTTTTTAATGTTTTTTGGGGGTTCTGACCTAGTTACTGGGTGATTTTTCTCCTGAATTATTGGAGCTTCCTCAGGATTTCTAGGGCGTTTCGGAGGAGGTTGAGGGTCGCATTCCTGATCACTCATATATATGTGATTTGACATGTTTTGTTGGCCAACTGCAACCTCTAGCCGACTTCCCAGGGAAACATTTCCAACGGGATTTTCTGTACTCGGAACCACCCCTCCTCCCATTTTTCCTTGAATTAGTGACTCTTCCACTGAGTTAATCTGTTTTTCGATGGCCTCCATCGTCCCTGTTAAATAATTAATTAAAGATTGCTGTGGACCCCCTACGGGCTTTGCTGAGCTCACGGCCTTTCTCTTGCCCATTTCTCACTCTTGCTTACTTGTTAAGTTGTTAAATTACAGAAACTATTAAAAATATGAGGCTCGGATCACTTTTCCGCGTGGAACCTGCGAGTTGGGTACCCGTTAGGTCTGATTAATAGAAGCCAACAGGATAGTAAAATGTGCTTCCTTGTGCTAGATAAATACAGTTCTGTTCGAGTTCCTAGAAAATGTTTCGGCCCCACTTGATCTGTATTTACCGTGCTATTGCAGAAGTCAATGTACTAAACCAAATATCAATAGCCTCCTTTGCACGAGTTCGTAGGTCCTGCAGATGATGGGCCGAAACGGGCTACAAGTATCTGGCACAGTCTAAATGAAGGAATAAAGAACTCACCCCTGTGTGCTCAATGTCCCGTAGAAGAAAGATCAAGGGAGTGGCCCAGCCCAGCCTCATCCGGTCTATGACGGGCTGAGACGGCCCTGTCTTGGCCCAGTCTTTGCCTGGGCCATAGTCCGGGCACGCCCCACGCGCGTCCCGTGCTGTGGGACTCCCGGAGTGAATATATGGCATTCCTACGCCTCTCGCACGACATAGCCCCTCCTCACAGGGCCGGCAAGGATCCGTGGCAAAGTGCAACGTGCTGGAATCAGAGCCCATAGGCAAAGTGCTGAGTGCTCTGTCTCCCGCGCAGCGGGACTGCCGGAGTGAATATATGGCGTTCCTATGCCTCTCGCACGATGTAGCCCCTCCTCACAGGGCCGGCAAGGGTCCGTGGCAAAGTGCAACGTGCTGGAATCAGAGCCTTGTAGGCAAAGTGCTGAGTGCTCTGTCTCCCCTGTTTTACCCATATTTTAAGACATTTTTTGCTAGAACCAGTTTCCTGTGTGCACAAATTATGCAGAATTAGGTAATACAAATTTTTTAGACTTTCATGTAACATGAAATTTGTGAATTTCTCTAGACTTCCACACACATTATAAAACTTTTACCCATGCCTAACATAGAAATTCAAGTATGCGATGATACAATGAAGGGAGGTGCTTACAAGATAATCAAACTGTACAGATTTGTGCAGTTACACATACTTTTATCACAAAGATGGAAAATGGCATCAGCACATCTACTCTAAGGCTAACTGTACTGACATATCTATTGCGCCGACAGCAGATGCAGAGATGTGATAAGCACATTCCTGTTGTGCTGTAAGGAGACATTGAGTCGAAGGGACACTGGGCCCGATTCACAAAGGTAAACGTAGACTTTTCGTCTAAACTTAGTCCCAATGTCTAAGTTTGCAACTTTGGGAATTCACAAAGGGCATTTACGAGTATATCACTACGTCTGCAAGGTAAACGTTTATAGACTGGGCCCTTCGTATACCATTGCAGATATAAGCTTTTCTGGGTCAAATGTCCAAATCATTTTCTCTGCAAGCACTGTGAGTTGGAAATGGCTACATGGAGTTGCCCTGTGGTCCGCGAGCTCTTGTGTGACAATAAACTGTGACTATATGATCACCGCAGCTGTTACCATGAGTACCAGCAGAGTGAATACTCAACAGGGACTATTGGCAGATTTCATTGCAAGAACCATTAATAAATAAGCCTTTAATATTTGTTGGTATTTGAAACCTATTTTCCTGATGCACTATGTGTTCCCAAGACTTAACTGAATGATGCATCCACTTAATTACAAACACTGTTCTTTCACAATGCCTCATTACCTCACTCAATATGCCTCAATAATGAGATTAGTGCATGGCTGTAATCCCCAAAAATAATGGGGCCTATTCATTAAGGTACATCTATGTGCGTAGGTTTACTACTAGCAAATCTACTCTTACACTGTTGAGTAACCTTACTACTCCAGGCTGTTAACAAAAAGAGTGCAAAGATGCTCAAAAGCATAGACGTACATGTCTCCACCCCCTGAAACAGCGGGTGGAACTAAATTTCCAAATTTACAGTTACACTACTGCAAGAAATGGCAGCAGTAGTAAGTCTAGCATCATATATAGCCAGCAACTGAATCTGCAAGACTCTCCCATAGAAAATAATGAATCCATGGGCATATCCCCATAGGAAATAATGTGAAATGAAATTACATGATTTTGACTTTTTAAATATACATATAAAAATGAATCCAGTGTTTAAAAATGGAAATATATATATTGTTTTTTATTATAACATATTCGAATAACCTTTTCATTTGCAAAACCATAATTAAATAAATTCAAGTTAATTATATACAGAACTTTTTATAATTGAAATACATCATTACAAAAATAAACGCACTGTAGGTGCACTTGTTTTATTAATAAATCTTTAAAAAAGTTGATTTAATTAAATATATTTAAATTTATCAATTATTTCCATCAAAATTCAATTAACAGTCCTGTGGCATTTTTTGTTCTGTTCTACACTTACAATACATATTTTCAATTTTTACAAAAATATTTATTATCAAAATAGTTCTAGTATCTTTTTCAAGTTTAATACACTTTTATATTTTCCCTTTACTTTGCTGTAAGAGGATCTCCACCCTCATAAGCACCAGAGATGGTTAGGTTTTCTGCTAGCTACAGACGTGAATTGAGGGCAGGACTTTCCCATCCAAAAGACACAACAGAAATTGGTCTACCTGGAATGTGTTCATTTAAAATGTATAATAATAATAATAATGATGATGATGATGATGATAATAATAATACTAATAATAGTGATGATGATGATGATGATTATGATAATAATAATGTTAATAATAATAATAGTTGTCATCATGATTATGATAATAATAATGTTAATAACAATAATAATAATATTCATCATCATCTTTGTCATAATGAAATAGCTACTATTCAGAAAGCAGTCAAGAATACAATATTTCACTAAAACATTTGATTGATTTATCTTTTAAAATGCCCAATATTCAATATGTTACTTACTTTGAATTTTACAAAGATTATTCAGATATAAGCAACAACCTCTATAGTTTTGCAAACTTTTCCGTAGACTGGTGTGTGTTGGGACAGTTACAAGGAGGTGGTGTGCATGTACCGTGTGCATACCAGGGCCCGTATTATAG
Source organism: Calotriton arnoldi (assembly GCA_963921515.1). Taxonomy (NCBI): domain Eukaryota; kingdom Metazoa; phylum Chordata; class Amphibia; order Caudata; family Salamandridae; genus Calotriton; species Calotriton arnoldi. Next base: position 489,055 of record CAWUFW010009799.1, read on the forward strand.
AAGTTTCCCCGGGGCACTTTGATTTTACAGAAGTGCCGCAGATGCTTGTGCAGCCCCTTCTGTAATACAAATAGCGCTGGCGCACATGTAGCGTAAGCTCTATCATTAGAGGGCGTTCCTTCATTTGCATGGTATTACTGACATGGGTTCAGAAGCAAAGAAGTCTTTAGAAGGCGCACTGAAAGTGCGCCATAAAAAGATGGCGCACTTTCAGTGCATCTACTAAAGGTAGCCCCTGGAAGGGAGAAAGGGGGTCCCATGGATCGCCAGACATGCCCTTCAGGCAGATGCAGTCACTCACTGCACCACGCCTGCAAGGGGATCCTTCTCCCCTCTTGTAAGTGCAGGTGGGTTTCCCCCTGCACCGAGAAACATGTAGCAGCTTTTAAACAGCTGCCCCGTATTTCCCTTGAATGTGTTGCCCTATGGCGCAGCATGAGTTTGTCGCTCCACTGAGGGCAGAGCATTTTTCCTAATAAGGTGCACTTTCCCTGTTTGCATCTGGGGCACCTGCTTTAAGGTGCACTGTGGTGCACACAGAAAAAATGCATCTTACCTGTAATAGGGCCCCAGTTGTGCTAAAGTTCGCACTGGAATAGCTGATGATGGTAGCTGAGTATGCCACTCAGTGCAGCATGCCTGCACTTGTGCCAAAAAATTGCTCAAGACTTCCCAGATCCTTCTAATCATGCAGGCTGTTTTGAGCCATAAAGTCAATGTTGCTCCAGACAGAATGATGGCATGAACCTGTTTCCAAAAAGTGGCAGGTGGCTATGCTATTGAAAACATTAAAATCCATTGTGTGAAAACTTTGTAAGCTACTATTGATTTTGGTTGCCTGCCAAACGTTTGTGCAGAAATGCAGTTTTTCAAGGTAGCTCTTCCCTTCTGAGGCTTCTCTAACACATCATAGTACTGTGGCTCGCTGGGAAGGGCAACTTAATGTATCTTAATATATTTAATGTGACCTTTGAACTGACAGCTAAAGTTAGTGCCAAAGAAAGTGGAGGCGCAAAATAAGCCTCAATTATCATATATCTGAGAAGAGTAGCAGAATAGTTGGGTGTTGTGTAAGTAGGCCAATAATACAGTAGCAGGGAAAATATGGTGAAAAGTTATTAAAACTGGTGTCAGTCTTCTCATGAGGGTATATATCACTTTATGACATTTTTCTCCATACATGCCGATTGATGCTAGAGGTCCAAAATGCTAGAGCAGACGATCACTGGAACAAAAAGGTGGTGAGTGTGGGTGGCCCAACGTCCCCTGTCTGCCTCTGACCGACGCTGGGCTTGTGGCACTCCGTGCTGCACTGTTCATGTTCCTCTGGGCCTGTAATGAGCAGGGCGCTCACCGGACCCTATTTCCCCGGACCTGAGCCCCCGCTGAAAGTACCATCGATGTTGGATAGACGTGGCCCTTCTCTCTGTGGCTCCGGGCAGCTGCTGGCTTCCCTGGGGGTATTATAGCCCAAATTTCCAGGTTGAAGCAGCCTCATTTCCCATTGCGGGCTATTCCCATTCATCTTCTGGGCACAGCTCCAGGTCATGGCCGCTCCAGTATGGAGATGACCCTACAGAAGCCATCGACCACCGAAGTTCAGAAAGCGGTCACCAACTGGGCCAAAAACACACTGATCTTAACCATGTCTGTAGCCGGACAAAAACTACCACCAAGATTCAACGCCATACTGCACAGCACAACCACGCTGCATCACACACTTTCCATATGGCCAATCATGAGCACGGTGCTCACCGGCCTCCCGCACCCATCTGAGCCCCTCCAGGAAGACCCTTGACAGCCTCACTGATCCTGCTCTAGACTGACCTATGCTGTGATTTGCACAACCCGGGTCCTTCAAATTCTTCATGAATGCTTTGGAATTTCCTCCATGGTGTAATTTTGTGCCTTCCAGGGTATGGTCTCTTACATGAAAGAGACATAGAAAGTGAAAGAGTACTTCTTCCTCCCTTGTTAAGCCCTTTTATTTTGAGCAGTGATTTTGTCAACAGCAGATCTGGGCCTTAGCAAAGAGCCACAGAAAGTAAGGAAGTACTTCAACTTTCTGCACAGTTTGATTCCTGCCCCACAGCACCCATCTTGAGAGGGCTGATTGTCCTAGAGAAACATAGATGGAGAGATAGGACTTTTCCCATCTCACCAATCTGAAAAACAGGATAAGAGTTCAACAATGGGGGCATGGAAACTAAGATAGAAGTTGATCCCCATTACCAATCTTGAAAAGTTAGAATGGTCTACTGTCCAGTTATCAGCAATAGGGGCATGATAAAAGTGAATGCAATTTCCAGACACTTCCAACCTTGAAAAGTAAAAAAAGACCCCAGAATGGGAACCAAAGAAACTCACAAGCACTGAAATAGAAATAGCCTTTGTCCCATCCCTTCAGGGAACCTACCTTCCCACCAGCAATCCTAAACAACAGTAAGGTCCAAAGCATGCCAGCAGCTAACAACATTATATACCAACACTGATATAGAATAAAAGTATTTGATCCATCCCCCAAGAGACTTACAATTTCTCTCCAGCAACATTAAGAATAGTACGAACTCCAACCCATATCCCATAACCCAAACCTTCTAGCAACATCTAAAGACTTAGGGGCACATGCATCAAGCAATTTTGCGATCACAAACAGTGCGATTGGCTGTTAGCAATGCAAAATGGCCTTTTGCTATGCATGAAAGTGTTTGGATTCACAATTTAGGTAATCACAATATTTTTTGATTACCTAATTTGCAAATGCAAAGCCTTTCCTAAATGCGAACAGTGCAATTAGGAAAAGCTAATTAACAACAATTTGAAGTTGATGTTAACCATGTGCATACTTTGAAAAAAACAGCATTTTTCAAAGTGCCATGTGGCACACGCATGCCCCTTTGGTGCCTCAGGGGGGCTTTAGACCCCAGGCACCCTTGCCTCTGCCTTTCCTAATTTGCGATTACCAATTAGGTAATCGCAATTTAGGCAATGCATGATTATTTCCACCTATGGGCCTTGAGGTCCATCGGAAAGAATGGAGTCGCAACAGCAAATAGCGATTCCCTAAATGCGATTGCGATTCTTAAAGAATCGCAATTAGAGAATCGCTATTTGCACCTTGTTTTGATGCATTGCATTTCTTAAAAATCGCTATTTGGTAATCGCAAAAATGAAGTTTGATGCATGTGCCCCTTAGATCCCACTCCAGATATTACCAGGAGAGGATATTAGAAACACATAGGAACCCCCGGACACCAGCTACCATACAAATAATGAACCATGGCCTCATCCTACGCTGCCTATCCGTGCTCTCTATTTTCCCAGGACACTGAGCCCTAACCCAGGCCTTTGCCTGTAATACACAGTAACACACAGTACACCACCTCATCTCTGCAGGGGCTCAAATACCAGGAACAGCCGCAATGACATTCCACTACCCAAACCCCACGATGATGCACTTGAGAGATACAAGCCCAATTCCTGGGACATAAAATATCAAAAAAACTCTGAAATACTGCAATGAAGAAGATCAAGCACAACCTAATCAAACAAATTCCGGAGAAACTAATTGCCAACACATACTACAACATGAGCAATGGTAACACAAAAACTGACTTCATTTTTTCACGCAAAACGCCCTGCAGAATGGAGAAACATCTTCACCCAAGCCTCCGTTCAGAATCCCAGAAATCATGGGCACAAACAGAATCCCTTGAGCTTACATAACACCCAGACCACCTGCTCAACACATCACTATTCAGCCACTATGCCCTACAAACAATTCTCCTGTTTCCCTCACCTGCATGCTTCTTAACTGCAGATCAGCAGTTAAACACACCACAGACATAGATGAAACCATACTAGCTGACTTTATCGACATTGCATTCCTAATGGAAACCTGGCTCAATGATCACTCAACCCCCATTCTGGACTTAATCACACCTCCTGGTTATTCCATAATTAGACAGGACAGACCAGGACAAATAGGGAGTGGGCTAATGATCATCTAGAAAGAAGAAACCCAGCTTAACACCTTGCAGACTATGAACTACTTGACCTTAGAATACCTCGGAGTCGAACTCACGACAAAATGCATCAGTCCTATCAAACTCCACACCATCTATAACCCCCCCTGGCAATCGCACACTATTCACCGAGGAACTATTCGACCTAATAACACTGTTCTCCCTAACTGGCACCAACAACATGTTCTTAGGTGATTTCAACCTTCCCTGGAATGACAAAGAAGACGCCACCATTCTTAACGTAAAAAACGTTCTGGAAATCAATGACCTTAGACAACTCTGTAATGAACAAACTTACATCTTGAAGTGATAATTACCAAAAGTGAGCTTGTCTTCCTCCAATACATCAGGCCCATTGACTGGTCAGACCACCATCTAATACCGTTCAATCTCAAGGCTTTTCCCAGATCTGGCCAAACCCCATCCAACAAACCCACGCACTGGGCAAGGAACATCAAACAAATCCCACTAACGGAGCTGTGTCGTAATTTTTTATTGAAACATTCAATACAATGGGGGAGGGGGAAGGGGAGCGTACGGGAAAAATGCAAAATGCACATATCACATTTAGAATCAGTAAGACTAGCTGTCCTAGTGTTGGGCATTCCTCTGGTTAGCAATAGTTGAAAAGCCATTGGGCCCTGGGTCTACGTAGGGGAGGGGGGGATATGCGAGGGCCCAGCCAGGCAGCCGCTGGGGGCGAAGAGGTGGGGAAGTGCGCGTCCCCGTTGTGGGATGGGGTGAGCAGCAGGATTGGGGGGATGTGCTCTGGCGATGTGGAGGAGCCCCGTGGTGTTGGGCCGATGAGGGCCATGGCCTGCCATCAAGAAGGGGAGGGTGAGACCCCCAGAAGGATGTGCTAGGGGTGGCAGGGTTTGTCACAGCAGTTACCCATGCTGAGGCGGGTCTGCATGCCTACGTGTCCGGGCGGGATGAGGGGGTGGAAAGGGGGAGGAGCGGAGGCAGTGGGAAGGGGGGCATAGGGCAGGGAGACAAGATGGGGAATCAGGGTATAGGGTCAGTAAGTGTGTAGGATGGATAAAGGAGGAGGCTGGGGGATGGGGGAGGAGAGAGAGAGGGGGCAGTCATGAGGGTGGGAGAGTAGAAAGAAGAGGGAGGGCCGTGGTGGCTAGAGGAGGCAGGGGGTGTGGAGGAGGGCAGGTAGCAGCAGCATGTGGGAGTTGTGACTAGGGCGGTATAGTACGAGGCCACCTAAGGTTACGTCAAGAGTCGCCTGCATGGCTCATGAGTATGCTGGCCTCGGTACTCTGGATGGGATGCGGGAGAGGGGGCATTGGTGACATCTCCCACTTCAAGGGACATCCCGCAGGAAAGGGGCCCACGTCTGTGTGAACACCTCTGCTTGGTCCTGCATGCTGTAAATGAAGTGCTCATGTGACGCTGTCTGGATCATTGCCACTGTTCAATCCTCCTGCAAGGGGGGCACAGGTGACCTCCATTGGCCGAGGATACAGATCATGCCCATGGCTAAGGCCATGTGAAGGAGGTTGCGCTGTGGACGAGAGAGGTCAGGGGATTCCCCAATGTCGTGGAGTAGACTGACGGGGGTGGTGAGGGGGAGTTGCAGTGGCATAGACGCTCCCAAGATGTCCTTAACACATGACAAAAAGGACCAGACTGAGGGGCATTCACAAAAGATGTGAGTGAGATCGCAGTGCGCGTCCGCACATCTCCAGCAATTCATTTGGGGGAGGAGTGCTGCCCTTTTCAGTTTTGTCGGGTTCAGTGCCACTCGTGAAGTGTTTTGAAGAGGCAGAATTTCAACTGGGCTTCCCAGTTGTCAGTCCCATCCTCCTCTTCATTGGTTGTCTGCAGGCGGTCATGCTATTTGGTGCAGAGGCTGCGTAGGAGAAGTTGGGAGAAAAGGTAGCTCGTGAGTGTGCTATAGAGTCCCAGAATCACTCCCTTGTGATGACCCCATGTGTTTAGGTCAGCCACCACTTGTGATGATTGTAGGGACCATAGGCATGGGCCTGAACAATGCCAGTGTTGTAACTGCAAGTAGCGCCACGCTTGCGTAGGTGGAGGCTAAACCCCTCCCTCAGACAGTCGAAAGGCTTCAGATCGCAGTTGAGCAATATCTGTCCAGGGTATGTATGCCTGCCTTCATCCATTGGGTCCAGCGTAGGGCCTGTCCATCAATGCGCACACCATGGTTACCCCACAGTGGTGCCTTGTCGTGCAGTCGCTGGTCCACCCCGAGTAGGCGGTGAGTGCGTGCCAGGTCTTTTGTGTGGCCTGCAGCACAGGGTGTGGGAGGTGTGGCTGGAGGAGATGGTCCCCACAAAGGGGGATAAGTTCATCGCCTTCAGAGAGAAGCGATCGTTCTGTGTGGGCCCACTGCAGTAGGTCCGTGGTACCAGGGAGCAGGTATGCCAGTTGCGAGAGGTGGAGTGCTAAGGCATAGTGCTCCACAGACAGGAGGCCCAGGCCTCCACAGGAGTGACGCGCCATGAGTTTGGACACAGCCAAGGGGGCCGTGAGGGGCCCCACACGAAGGTACAAGTCTGGGAGGTGATAAGGTGTAAGGTGGTTAAAGGCTGCATTACAGGGAGCATGACCAACGTGTAAGTGAATCGCAGCAAGGTGACCATCCTCACCGCCTGTACCCTGCCACACATAGAGAACCCCAAGAGGAACCACTTCTCGAAGTCCAGTTTCATCTGGGCTATCAAGGGGTCCAGATTGCCCGTGATCCCGTCCATCCCTAAGTTAACCAGTATGCCCAAGTATTTGAGGCATGAGTACTTCCAGCGGAAAGCGTAGCCATGGATTTCCGCCTTCGTGGTACCAATTGAGAGGGGTAATGGCCTTGGTCTTGTCCCAGTTTATTTAGTATCCGGATAGGACCACAAAGTCATCAATGACTTCCAATAGAGCCGGCAGGGAGCGGTGGAAATCTATATTAATGAGCAGGACATCATCTGCGTAGAGGTAGATTTTGGAAAGGCCGCCCGCAAGGGGGACGCTGCAATGTGTGGTAAATGACAGATATCGGAGGCCAGGGGTTCCATGGCCAAGAGGAACAGGAGGGGGGATAACGGACAGCCTTGGCAGGTGCCCCTTCGGATCTGGAAGGGGTCTGAAAGGAACCACCCACAGTTGACCTGAGCCGTTGGACAATCGTACAGCAGCCGCACGTTAGCAATGAACTGGTCTCCTAGGTCGAACTTTTTCATGGTGGCAAAGAGGTATCCCCACTCAATGCGGTTGAACGCCTTCTTGACATCCTGAGACAGAGCCAAGCATCAACCTGGAGGTCCTTGGCCGTCGAAAGGGTGTGGGCCAGAGTGCGGATGTGGTTCCTGGAGGATCGGCCCGGTACGAAGCCGACCTGTGTTTGGTGGATCAGGGAGGCAATTACCCTGCCTAGGCGTGTGGCCAGGATGATAGCGAGAATTTTAAGATTTCACCTTTCGAGATCGAGATGGGTCTGTAACTGCCACACAGCCAAGGGTACATCCCGGGTTTGGGTAGGACTGCGATCACCGCCCTGTTGTCTTGGAAGGCGGCATGCCAGGAGTCAACGACCTCCTCTCCCGACCACCTGTAAAACTCTGCAGGAAAGCCCTCCTCCTCCAGAATTTTGTGGTAAGGTAATTTGGAGATGGCAAGCGCAATCTCCTCCTTGCTGATCCCTCCTGCTAGTAGCACCCTACCCTTATCCGACAGGCAAGGGAGATCTACACTCTCCAAGAAGGTAGCCACCCGTTCTGCGCTAGCCGGCACCTCTGGGGTGTACAATGTCTTGTAGAATGACACAAACTCATTGACGATGTCCTGTGGGTGGTTGAAAACCTCCCCACTCACCAAGTGTATGGCGGGAACGGCTTTGGCAATCTCCCGTTGCCTCTATTGGGCTGCCAGTAGGTGGCCTACCTTCTCCCCCTGTTCATAGTGTCGCCCCTTTAGACGTCAGAGGGCATATTCAGCTTTAGAGGAAAAGAGGCAGTTGAGAGCCATGCAGTCCTGTTCCAACCAGTGGCGGTTGGGTATTGTGGGGTGGGAGAAGTAGAGGTGGGTAAGGGAGGCTATCTGCCCTTCCAGTTCAGTCCGGCGGAGAGTCACTTGTTTGTTGGATACAGCGGTGTCTCTAATGAGCTGGCCCCTTATGGTCACCTTAGCAGCCACCCATAGCACCCTGTGGGAGTCCACCAAGCTTTTATTGTCCAACATGTACGCGGAAACATGGGCTTTCCTTTGGGAATTGCCCTGAGGGGTGCGAAATTGGTGCACATTCAGGCACCACGGTTTACGGCCCAGGGAGGCCAAGCCCATGTCGAGGGATTGTAGGACGGGAGAATGGCAGAACAGAGCAGCTTCCAGTATTCGAGATTCTCCAACTAGGGCCATTGTTTTCTGGGAGATGAGAATGAAATCCAGTCTGGATTGTGTACAGTGGGTCCAGGATAGGAAGGTGTATCTTTATCCGACGGGTGGCAGAGACACCAGTGGTCTACCAGGCCGTGGTCTGAGGCCATGTCTCCCAGCAGGACCCTGTCCGCCTCGTTACCTTTGTCTAGGGGGTCTGTTCTGTCCAATACTGCGTCCCGGGAACGGATCCAGTCCCCTCCAATGACATACTGCCATACTGCGACGCCCCAATATCCACAATCATGCGGTTCAGTTGGAGAAAAAAGGGGCGTTTAGCCCCCATCGGGGCATATATTGATCCCATGCAGAGGGGCCTGTCTCCCAGCCGCAATTTGGCAAATGCGTATCTACCTTCCTAGTCAGACCATGTTTTTACAACAGTAACGGGCATTGATTTCTGGAGGAGGATTACCATGCAGCATTTGTGGGGCGTCCCTCCCTCAGCAGGCGGTGGTGCCGAGACACTACTGTGTATCACCCTGCTTACCCAGTTGCGGCGCAGCTTGTCGGATTCTAGACATCCAGGTACGTCTCCTGTGGGAGAGCCACATCTGCTCTCTTTGCCTGTAGGTAGTGAAGCGCAGCACGGGTAGCACTGAACTGTGTACCGCAGGTCTAGGATTGCGGAGACAGCGCACCGAGAGGGCCCCTTCTAGGAGGCAGGGCAGTCCAAGTTGCAAATGGGTGTGATTGCGCTGGGGCATAAAGCATTCGTTGGGGTCTGTCAGGGGTAGAGGCATGCCCAGATGGTCCAGCAGGGAGAGTAGGTGTCGCGGGGCCTCGCTCGGCCTGGTGTCCAGGATGAGGCCAGGTGCCAGCCGGGGCAGAGGCCCCTGTTCGAGGCATCATCGTCCGGGCGTGCCAGTGCTGTGGGCTGCAGCTTCCCTCTAGAACCTAGGCCCAGCGTGCCCTTGTTGATGTGGGCCTGGGCAGGAGGAGCTGTTACTGCCGTGGATCCATCAGTGGCGGCCGGGAGGCAGAAGCCGGGTGCCTTGCACAGGGAGTCTGGCAGGGAGACAGGTCACGGAGCCCCCGCCATGCTGTGAGAGCCTCTGCCACCATTCAGGGCCCGTCTCCACGTGGAACTCTGAGATCAAGCTGCCATCTTCGTTCATGGCCAGACCACGCCCCTCCCAATTACATTCTCAATATCTTCCCCACTCGGTAGATGACCACACCGCCCACTATAGCTCAATGATAACAGATGTTCTTGACCAAGTGTCCCCGCTCAAACTAAAGAGATCTAGAAAAACCCAATCCAGATCCTGGTTCAATTCAGAACTTAACAAAGAGAGGATACAACTAAGACTGACTGAAAGGGTATGGAGACAGAACCCCTCACCTGCACACCTGTCACTCCTCAGATCTGAACGGCTCTCCTCAAAAAAACACATCTTTAGGGAAAAAGCCACATTCTTTTGCAATCAACTTGACCGTGTGAAGAACAGACTGCTGGAGCTCTTCAACATGGTAAAACAGCAAACTACCCTGACCTCCCAACTCAAAACAATGGCTATCAATGAACAATGTGAAGAAATTGCAAAATTCTTCACTCACGAGATTGCAAAAATTGGACACTCTTTTATCCATGACACAAGTCTGACTTTCCAGCTCGTCACACAAATCACCATAAAAACTCCCCCCCAAGATTCAGCTAAAGAACGGAGTGCCACTAAAAAAATCTAAAGTCAATAATAATAGCCTACAATGGAACAAAACATTAGCTGGAAAGATTTCAAACCTATGACAGAAGAAGAAGTCTTCAAAATAATTACCCACATCCCACCCTTCTAACTCCCTCCCCACCACCCTAGTACAGAACCTCAACCACATAATTCCTCCATTTTGGACTAAAATTATCAACACCTCTCTGTCATCAGGCCCTATACCCGACTCCCTTCAATTAGGCATTGTCACACCCATTATCAAAAAAACAGGGGCGGACCCAGTGACTTTAATAACCCAAGACCGGTCAACAACCTTAGTTTTCAACAAATTAATATCAACAGATGTCTCTTGAAGCCTGCTCCAGTTCCACAAGGTGTACCTCAAGGTTCAGTTCTCTCTCCAGCTCTATTTAATCTCTTCGTGGAATGCCTCATAGTTATTCTAAACCAATCAGGGGTCAAATATCACCTATATGCTGATGAAACACCACTACAAAATAACATCACCCAGAGACATCTGTCAACTCAATTCCACAATAATTAAGATACAAACCTGGTTAAAATCCAATCACCTAAAGCTGAACCCCAACAAGACTGAAGTACTATTCCTCTCTTCTCAAAAATTAAACCTCTACCAATCCAAGTTTAGGTCAAGAATTTGGATGCACTAAACTGTTCTCTTTCACTTTCGACCTCAATAAAGTCCTTGGGTATCACCATGAACAAAAACATGTCAGTGAAGGAACACATTAACAAAGGAGCTCTTTGCACACTAGCCCATCTCAAGAAAACCAAATTGTTTCTTCTCCTTGATGATCTGAAGGCAGTAGTACAATCAGTAGTCCTCGCAAAAATCGACTACAGCTATGCCATCATCAATGGAAATCCTAAAAGTCACCTTGTGCCCCTAAGAGCAACTCTCAAATGCGGCTACCAGACTTTTCACAGGAACCAAACGGTTTGATCACATCTCACTTGCCCTCAAAAGTCTCAATTGGCTTCCTATTGAAGGAAGATGAATCTTCAAGATAGCTTGTATCAATCACAAAGCCCTTCGTACAAAGAACCCCAAACACCTAGAAATGAAACTTTCAAAAGCAGGAAGAGGCCGGATCTTCAGAAGCTCCAACTCACATTTACTTATGCCTCCAAAGCCGAGGAAGAAATTCTACCAGGCGTGCTCTTTCTCGGGTAATGCTCTGAGGGTTTGGAATTCACTACTAAGGAGCTCCGCCGCAACCCCTCCTTCTCTTGCTTTAAACAAAACCTCAAATCTCCACTGGTTAACAACTACTTCAACACGCACCCAAGCTGAACTATATTTCCCTAATGTCTAACTCACATGGACAAGGCCCTTTAGCTGGTGTCCTGACTCGCTCAGTCTCTAATCTGTTCCAAACTTTGTTACATTATTGCTGGATTGTTATGTACCTTTGTGACTGTTATGACTACCTTAATGCTGTATTGCTCGATTCTCTTTTGTTGACTATTCTGACCTACCCTAAACTTAGCATGTATTTCGAGTAAACTTTTCTCATAACATGTAAAGCGCTCTGATTCCCTTGGGTCTAGCTAGGCCTATATAAAACTAAAATATTGATAGAAAAAAGGAGTCAGTGGTGAGATACCTGGGGCAGATAAGAGGGAGAAAGGATGAGTGGACATTCATTAGGGAAGAGTAGTGGAGTCTAATTGAAAAAAGTACAACTTTATGAGGTTGTGACAAAAGACTAACCGATATAAAAAAGCAAATTGGTGTGAAAAAAACCATAAAGTGGGAGTGAAAAAGTATACTTACGTTGCCTTAAAAAAATAATGACACCTAAAACTTTGCCATTCTCACACCAGGGCAAGAGGTGGCATTGGATGGTAATCTTAATGCTTAGGACCTACTGGTAAAGACCAGGATATCCAGAAGGGAACAGATAGATAAAAATTGCTTGCATTGCTTCATGAGTCATTTAATCTGAACCCTACGTATTTCCCAAAAAAACAAGGAAGATGAAATCTATAATTCCTTTTCATATGAAAGCCTCATTTTAGCAGGTTTGAGAGACCCTTCAGCATAACTAAAGAACATGAGAAATGACATTTACAATATATAGCCTCATGAAACTTCAAGCTAATCAAAAAACCACAAGCATCTAAAGTGCGGGAGGCAATGGTCTACCAGGTACCAAACAATGAACATGGGCCCCATACCACTGAAATCTCTAGAAATTCTTTATCATTAAGTATCCCAAAGCATGCATATCTCATGCAGATTGCTGGTGAGCTGCATTTTATGTTCATTACCTGTGTGTGCTCTTCAGAGGTCCGGAAATGCCTCGACACCACAGAACTACATACTCTGGATTTAGCCATCAACTCACTGATTACCAGTGAAGAGCTCAGCTCCTCGCATCTGCTCTCTCTTTAACCTGCTTCTGACCAAGAGGTCGTGAAGAAATCAGCCATTCACCCCCACTCTATATAATTAAAGATCACAAGGTACGGGGGCATCAACAGAAGGGATCACTGCAAAGTAGAACAAGCATGTCACAAGAGTTGTTAGATCATGTCTCTAGTCAGCCGGGTGCCCGTATCAGGTATTATTTTTGGTTTCCTTTCTTTCTTTTTCATTTTTGACTCTTGGAACTGAAAAACTGTGCGACTGAGAAATTTGACTGGTAACTAAAATGGGTCAGAACCAGGTTTTAACACACTCTCAAAGAGTGGAAATTCTCCATCTCCAACATGTAATCTTGCTCTGAAATATCTATTTTGATTTTTTCAAGTCACTTGGAAACTAAGCACACCTGTGGCTAACTAAAAACATAAAAATTATTTTGTGGAAAATTAAAATTCTTCTTTGAGGTCTCTTGAACCAGTTACCTATGCATCCGGAACTGCTTGTTAAAATGAAGATAGTTTTTGTATTTGTGTCTGCTGGTCTGTTACTCTATGATACAAATAGTGTGCCTGACATGGATCAGCTGACGTCATACATTTTAAAAATGTGCTGAGAATGACATCAGTTATCTGAAGCGAGTTAGCTTTTTTGAATGCCTAAATGACCCGATACAACAAGAAGGCCATGTAGCTGAATCAATGGAGAAAAGTATAAATTTGCAAATGATAATTGAGATAAAGACAATTTCAGGGAGTCTTTATTGAAAAGTCAAAAAAAGGCTTGATGTAGTGGAAATGTCGTATTTGTATTTTACGGTAAGTAGACATAATATCAACATTTTAATATCGACATACATTAATATCGAGTTTAGTATATCGACAGTATTAATTATCGATGTAATGTATATCGATGTTAAAAATATCGATTTTAAGTGTTGTAAAAAATATCGAAGTTTGTAATATCAGCTGTAAAAATATCGTTATGTTAAAATATCGTTATTGTACTGTATTTTAATATATTTAATGTTTGTGTTGTGTATAATAATAGTTAATGTTATAAAAGATTAAGGGGGTCATTACGATGGCGGGCGGAAGCACAACCGCCGTGCTGGCGGATGCAAAAACCACCAGTTACCGCCGGCACGCAGCAGTCCACACGCCCGCCCAATTACGATGCGAAAAGTAGGCCAAACACCGCCGGCAAGCCAGCAACACCGTCCGCCATCAAAGTGCGCCCGTACACGTAGCGGCGCAGCCTAACTGACACACACCGTCCGACGAAAACACGTCCCGCCCGGCGCATAAATTATGATGCCGCAAACAAACGGCTCCCACGGCCAAGAGATACCGTACGACAAACCGAAGCGGTAACACGGACGCCGAGCACGGACAACGAAGAAGCGGCTCCCCGAGCATGAATCCAGCACTGCAGGCCCTCCCCATGCTCTTGCTGATGCACCACCAAGGACGCAACGTACCGCGGAGACGCAGGTAGGCACACACACAACAAGTGCACGCAAACAGCGCACACAGTGCAAGGGCGGAAAAAGCGGACAACCCCCCCCAGCGCGTGTACACTACACATCCACCATTGCATCCACATATGACACACAGGCCAAATCGTAACATCGCGTAACACATGTGTACACACCACCTGGGACTAGGAACCAACGACCCCGTCACGGCCCCAAGCGGCGATGACGCCGCCACACATGCGCACAACGCAGAGGCCAACCGCAGCGCCATGCATGCGTCGCACACAGACACAGGGACACAACCAAGCAGCACACACATCAGCCCCACCCCGAACGCACATGACACGTGACAGGCCTGCCACAGACATGTCCCCAACGCCCAATTCACGGACAACACCCAACGCCACACAACCGACGCACACATGTCAGTGAAGTCACGCAACAGCAGGACACACCCCAGTGTAACAAACATGGCGAAGCACACAGCGGCGGCAACACCAACTAGGAGAAGCAGGGCCCCTTCGGGAAGAGGAACGCCAGTACCACACTGAAACACCCATACCACCCTGCACATATGAACAAGACATATAAAACGGAACACCAAAGAGCCCGGGGACCAACAACAGGTGGCCCAAGAATAACATTCACACACAAGGCCCAACGCAGAGCGGAAAGGCAGCCTGCCGCCCACACAAGGGAGAGCAGACAGCACTGAATGACCTTCCATTCCAACTCCGAAACCACAGCCCTACGAAAGAAGCCGGTGAATACAGCCATTGTCCAAGAAAAGACCAACACAGGCATGCCGAGGAGACCCACCACAGGGCAGATAGCGCATATCACAGAAGCACACAACGGACGGGGAAGAAAGAAGAAAACACTCCCCCATGTCGGCCACATGCAAGTTAATTGGAAGGAGTCACACATCACTGACCTTGAACTGTCTGAGAAGCATGTGGGATGAGGGCCCGTGTCCTCCAAACAAGCCAACAGAACACAAGTCCTGTCCCCCTACGACTACACAGAGCTCACAGCAACCTCGGAGCGTGCACATTGCAGACTGCACACACAGCCGGAGCACGCCACCACAACGCACCGCTGCGAAATGGCAACCGCAACACACCTACCCAACTACGCCGGACAGCTCAAGCTGTACAAAACCAACCTGATACATATATTGGGATGCGATCTCCTGTCCCTGCTGAACGTAAGTTACCGACTGACTTACCGCATCACATTGTTCAGCTGCGTCATGCCCGTCTTCTACTGTCGGAGGTGTCCCTACCAGCATCCCGTGGAGATATGCCTCTCCAACCCGGCATGTCTAAAGGCGGACCTGCTACCACTACTCCTCCCTCTGGACGCACACGACAGGGCCTGCTCTGCCTATGGGGGCATGGCGTATGTGGCCAACATCGCACCCGCACTGAAATGGGACCACTGTGCCTCCACACGACGGATCATCGAGAACAGCTACATCGAATGTCACCCAGCATGCCCCATCATGGTCCTCCAAGGGACAACTTACGAACAACACCTTGACAGCCACCATCCGCTACATTGGCTGGCAAACATGTACACCACCAATGACATGGAAGCCCTGCTGGGCGGCATCGCATACCTGACAACCTGTAAATTCGTCGGACCACAACGCAGGTTCCCCGATTGACCTATGATGTCCAACCCCGCACCCATGCTTAGCTTCCGCACGGACTGGCCAGTCACCACCACAACAGCCATACCAAACGACCGGCAACTGTTACCACACCATCAACGACATCGCCATGACATCGGATATGACCGGGACATGCACACTGTTCCCCATCACATCCAGGAACACCGCATGCATCGTGGGAGGCAGTGGCATGGGGTCTGTGTATCGCACCCACATGGACGGAACTGCACGAACAACCAGGACACGACATGGATCCAGCGCCCATGGACACACACACCGCTCAGTGGACATGAATAGGTCGCCTGGAGTCTGTGGGTGCTGCACCCCTCCCACCCCCGCCCCGGGAATCCCATACCAGGACCTTTGCATGGACGACAAGTGCATACAACAACAACACGACCCCAGTGACTGTGACATGTCCAGTAACCACCACATTGCAACAACAAGTGGCACGCCGCTGCATGCACGCAAGCACATGCCCTGATGTCATCTCACATGCACGCGTGCATGAGGAACAACCGCAGCAAACCTGTCACATGGAACTGAGATGGACTGTGCCCATGATGCCAAGCGGTCTGGTAGGCTACATGTATACCGTCTGTGTCAAAGTCCGCAGCTCCGCAGCTATACGTAAATGTACATTAGCACAGCCTTGGCCAAGCAGATGTAACTCTGAAGCCCACATCCCACATGCAACAGCCAATCACATGTAACCCCACACCCTATCCCATTTGCAATCATGCTCAGTATATCCTCAACATGTATTCCGCTGCCAGTAGTGTCCACTATACTGCATCACAGAGGACAGAAGACTCAATATAATGTTTGAAACCAAAACTGTCTCCGCTGACTCATTTCACAAGTACGAATGAGAGAGGATGAGAGTATGTGAAGTACACGGCAGTCGTGACATGACCATGTAGTCCACTGGTATTGGATGTCAACGCAAATGAGTAGCACAACTGTGGAAGACACACATGTGTCGTGTGAAGTCGTATGGATGCAGTGCTCAGGTGGGTGGGTGTGACGGGTAGATGCGCACATGCCAAGTTGGAGCACGCCGTGTCGGGAGGGGTCATGAACAGTACACCACCGCTTCCCTGGGCATTGTGAGAGGACACCTGTCGGGGGGAGTGAACACGTGTGTGCACAGCAGCCGGGCACACGTACAAAGCGGTACCATGCGCACCTCAGCCCACCCTCTGTGGACAAGCTGGATCCTGTTGTGCGCCCGCCATGCCCCTTGACAAGGCACACACAGCCCCAGTCGACCAGGTGTAACCCCAACATAGTCAATCCGCACAGGCGATACAGGGCACGGGATGGCAGTGGAGCATGGTGTGTGAGAGGTCTCCTCGCGCTCCTCCTGGTCATATCACGCAGGCAATAGAACCTCAACGTCTAGCATGGCACAAGTCAAATGGAAGTGTAGGGGGGACGCACCACAGCACGAGCAGCACTGACGTCACGGGAGGTGGCTCGCACCATCCCATCCATTGCCCATTATACCAACCACGCCACATGCCATTGCGACTAAGTGCAAGCGCGTGCGCCACCACCCCCGAGCCCTCCCCAGAGAGGCCAAAGAGTGAATGTGTGGGCCATCAGTCACAGACGGACGCGGCATGGCCGCAAGGGCAGCCACAGCCACTGGGTGTCGCAGGTGGCGGATCCGGAAGGCGAAGACTGTGATGCATAGTCCATGCAGGCCGGGTCTCCATTTGGGGCACCACGCAGGTGGACGGCGTCCCGCAACACATCATACCCTGAGACAGCCCACTCGTGCAACTGGACCCACACATACACTCCTTGCCCTCTCTGGTGCGAGCTTGGGGCTGCCTGTGCAAGCGCTAGCCTCGCAGGTGCACATGCATATTGGGGAGCGAGGGGAGGACATGAGGGCTGGGGCGAAGATGACTGTATCACTGTCAGTGAGTACAAGGGATGACCCAGATGTGGAAAGGAAGAGACGTGTCCCGTGTGTACTGCAACTAGTCGCCAATCCAACTACCCCCCATGTCCGGAATGTAAGCCCGCACCTAGGCCCGCCCATCCGCCACATCGAATATACCACCAGCACGACAACCTTCCCATTCGAAACACTGACTGGGGGTGGCGACCAGTGAACAATCATGTGTAGCCTACCCACGCGTACATGTGGGCCCTCCATGATCCATGTCACCTGCGGCAAAGTCATGACATGCGCAATGAGGGAAGTGAGGAGAGCTGTCCGCCCCACGCACAGAAGGTGCATCAGCTCCACAGACCCAGCAGCGAGTCCAGCAGGGGTCACATGTGCAGGGGCAGCTGTGCCTGGTGTGAAGGCACATGCATATAGACAGCACATCGACCAATGTGTAGTCTGCCCACATCTACAGTCCATCATCATGCGGACATAGGAATTGAACACAGGGCAACACATCTGAGTGGGTGCACCCACCGTGACCAACAATGCGCAATCATCGACGTACCCGCCCTGTGCATGGCCCCCCACCCAACGGAGGCACATCCAGTGCCACCATCCCACACACACAAGCCTTCCACGGAACATGCTGTGTCCAATGCTCAGTACAGAGTCAGCGCCCATCTGGTGGATCCTGAACAGGAGACACATGCACACACATGCCAGCTCCCACTATGTACGTCTGCCACCTGGCACGTGCAATGTAACCTCTCACCTGTGACGTGTGACTGCAAGCACACAGCCGTCTTGGCATGGGGCTGTCAATGTGGACACCTGTCAATGTTTCGGGAGGTGTGATCCGTACAGTGCTGTACATAGGGTGCAGTGCTGACACCTACTACTGTCTCATATCCCCTCGTGCCACAGGTCCCACTTGTTTTGGCCGCTCAGCCTGTGCCCACATCGTCGTCGTCGTGTGCCATACTCATCCAGCCTCGGAAGCAGTTCCATGCTCAGCAGACATTCATGTTGCCGTGGCGTTGCCGCTTGACGAATATGCAGTCAGTCCCCATCAGCACGCCCCGCAAGTCATTGGGGCCTAGATCCCCATGTGCATGCACATGGCAGTGGTTTGTATCACTAGCCATTGCCATTGTTGGGAGACCTGTGTAAGTGTATTGTGGCCGTGCCGTCCCAGCTTGACAGCTGGGCTGTGGCTCATGTGCTTGCTCAGTCATGTCAGTGATGTGTATGCGAAATTGCTATGTGTTGTGTTGCTTTGACATGTGTCCACTGCCATTTTCCCTAGGCGGAGACCGAACATTGACCGCCCATACCAATTGCTGGCGGACATGGACGATACAGAGGTCATTAGGAAGTTTCGGCTGGACAGGCCAACCCTGCATCGACTGTGTGCCATGTTGGAACCCCATCTCCGTCCCCGCAGGGTGTATCCGACAGCTGTCACCCCCACGGCTAAGGTGATGGCCGCCATGCATTTCTTCGCCACTGGGTCATTCCAGCACACAGTGGGCAGTGGAGGAGGGATGTCCCAGCCCATGTTCAGCAAGGTGCTGAGGGATGTACTGGCAGCCATGATGCTGTACCGAAACAGGTACATCCGCTTCCCCAGGGCTCGTGAATTGGCGGCAGTGAAGGGTGCATTCTATGCCCTTGGCAGAATCCCACACGTCGTTGGAGCCATTGACTGCACACATGTTGGCCTTGTTCCACCACAGGCCACTGAGCACCTGTACCGCAACAGGAAGCACACGCACTCCCTGAATGTGCAAGTGGTGTGCCTTGCGGACATGGTGATCACCCACGTGTGTGCAAAGTTCCCAGGCTCGGCCCATGACGCACACATAATGCGCAACAGCATCTTGCCACGACTGATGTCCAATCTGCAACAGGATCGTGGCTGTATTGTCGGTGAGTATGTGGAGTGGCGTAGCGTGCTGGTTGTGCGATGCTGTCCCCTGTCCAGTTGGAATAGCAACGGTTCTCTGTGTCCCTCACACCCAGGTGACTCTGCGTACCCGAATGGGGCATGGCTGCTCAGTCCATTGAGGAATCCTCGCACCCCAGCAGACGATCGCTACAATGAGGCACATGGGAGGACCAGACGTGTGGTCGAGCGTACCTTTGGCCTCCTCAAGTCCAGGTTCAGGTGCCTGGACCGCACCGGGGGTGCGCTGGCGTACTCCCCACAGAAGGTGTGCCAGATAGTGGTGGCGTGCTGCATGCTGCACAATCTGGCCATTCGGAAGCAGATCCCCCTCATCGTGGATGACGGAGATCAACCAGGGCCCCAGCCCGCAGACCAGGACAGCTCGAGTGAGGAGGACAGCGGAGAGGAGGAAGCTGGTAATGTGCGGCAGCAGCTCATCGCCCACTACTTCACTTGACGGTGAGTGTCCATGTACGACGGCTGATGTGGCTGTGTCTGTGCAGGTGTGTGTGTGCTGTGTCAGGGTGGCCGTTTGTTCACTGCGTGCTGTGTGTCAACGCTCCATGGCCAGGGTAGTATGCCACTGTTGGTGGCTGTGGCATTGTGCCCTATTGCTCTGTGCGATGTGTGTACATTGCTTGTAGTTGTTGACATGTACTGTGTGATGGGTGTGTGACACACTCATTGAATGTGCTCCTGTTCTGTCTCCCACCCCTAGGTCCCTACAGGCCCTCCGGTTCCATTGCCATGCCACGCATCAGGTGCCTTTCCGCCCAAGGTGGCCGTTGTATTCCGTACAAATAAAACACAGGGCACAAACAGCAGTTTGTGTAAGAGGTGCATTTATTTCAAACTGTGACATGTGATTGTGTGTAAGGTGATGACAAAAGTGGTGCGTGCAGTGACAATGAGCTGTCGGTCATGGCTGCGTGATGCTCAGGGTGTACCCACTGGTTCTATGTCCATAGTCCAACACACACATGCCATCCAGATGGCTGTGTGGAGTGGGATCGTAGTCCAAGTCAATGCAGTGGGTGGTCAAGGAAGGCTGGCTGGCTGCCTCACTTGCGTCTGGAGCGTGCGAAGTCCTCCCGGGAGATCTGTTTCCACTTCGGACGGCCCCTTCCACGTTTGCGAGGGGGTGCCTGCTTGCGACATGCTGGTGGTTGAGGTGTGCTCACTGGCTGTGGACGCAGGGGAACTGGACACTGCTGCTCGACCCTGCGCCCCGGCAGGTGGTGGCGGAGGGGAGCTGCTGTCCCTGGCTGTGACCTCACCGCCACCACCAGCTGGCCCATGAGGTCCACGAGTTGGCCCATACGGGCGTCCATGGACCTCAGCACCCCCAGCACCTCCCGCGTGTCTGAAGCAGACCTGACCCATTGTTCTTGGGCCTCTTCATAGGCCCCAAGGACTCTGGCCATTTGAGGCAGGGCATGGCTCCCAGGGAGACTTGCGTTTCCCTGACCCTGCTCCTCCTACCAGTCCTGCTGCCACCGGCCTGCCCACTAGCCACATTGCTCACCACGGTCCTCGCTGTGGCTCCCAGGGTGGATCCAGTCGGCCGGGCCACCACCTGCGCTGGGGCTGGTGCCAGCGAAGACGTGGTGGTGGTGGCGGCGGTGGTGGTCGGTGCGGCGATGGTGGCGGTTGCGGCAATGGTAGTGGCCGCAATGACCGTGGGTGTGGCCGCAATGACCGTGGGTGTGGCCGCAACGACAGTGGCAGCAGGGGGCTGGGAATGTTCAGCAGCCCTGGATGATGGGTTGGTGGGTAGGAGGGGTCCTGGGGAGCGGCTGGGCCCTGCCACACCAGATGGGCCTGCTTGGTGGTCCGTGTCCGAAGAGGAGGACAGATCCTCCACATCCGTGTGTCCTCGTTGGAGGCTTGTAGGCTGGCTGTGCTGGCTGCTGTCTCCATCCCCAGCATCCAGCAGTTCGTCACCTGTGGAGAGAATGAGATTTGTTATTGTGTTGCACCTGGCGAAGTATGTATTTGTCGTCTGACATTAACAGTTCGTGCAATCTCGTACATGGGTTTCCCGGAGGCGTGTGTGTGGCTGTGGCATTTGTAGTTGTGTGTGCTTGACAATGGGACTGTGTGCTGTGCACATGTGGCATGGGACGGATTGGCCATGCCGATGGGTGTGTTGCTGTGCCCCTACTTATTGTGACTCTGGTGTATGCGGGCTCCTGGCCCATCCTGGGTCTGGTTTGTACTTTGCTTTTGGTGTTCAGATGGGACGCTTAGGAACGCATATGGCAACATGGGGGCCATGCCCCAGATTCGCATTTGGGATGGAATATGCTTTTGGGGTACATGCTGTGAGCCATGGGTGCCGAACGTGACATGTGTTGTGGCAGCATGACAGTGCATGGTTTGAGGTGTGTGCATGCTTGACATGGCCTGCATATTTGCTGTCTGTTGTGATTACTGGACATGGCATTGGACGCATCGTTATGAGTGAGTGATGGTTGTGTGCCAGCCAACGTATTGCAGTTGTCCCATCTCCTTGGTGTGCGTGCTGCCCTGTGCCATGTGCATCACTGCAGTGCTCGGGGGGTGTGGCCCATGTTGTGTGTTGTTGCTCACAGTGTGTCGTGCGCTTCATTGACTTCTGGCACATGGTTGGTCATGGGCATGTATCTTAGCGTGACTGCTGTATGTGTGGCAGCTGTGCGGATGACATGCCTTTCATGAGACTGGGGCTGACGGATGGGATGGATGGTATGTTGTATGTGCATGGTGTGTCTGTGTGTTTGATGGGTTCAGTGGTGTTCGTGTGCATTTATGTTGTTCCGCTCTGTTGCGTCTAGTGTTGTTTGTCTTACATAGGCGTAGTTGTGGGGTGTGTGGTTGACAGGCAGTAGGGGCTACATGGACAGGACTTCAATGGTGTTTCGGTTGTGTGTGATGGGTTGCACAGTGGCTGCCGTGTGGTACTATATTCAGTGTGGCTTGTGCATGCAGACGTGGCTCCTTGGGTGTTGCTGTGTTTGTGATGGGTCATGTGGGGTGTGAGTCTGTGGTTCATGTCCGTGTGCACATTGTTCACTTGTTCGTGACGGTGGGCGGTGCTGCGTGTTCGTCTGCTACGTGACATGTCCCATGTGTTGGTCGTGTTACGGTCCTCATGCCTCCAGTAATCCAGCCCTGTCCAGTTTCCCACCTGCAGGTTGTTCGTGCGTGCACTGTACTGGATGCCACATGGTTCTAAGCGGGGGTGCTCCATGTTGCAGGTCTGTGGGGGTGGGGGGGTGTTGTGGGTCGTGGTGGTGGCTGGACACCCACTGACACCGATTGCTGTGGACCGTGATGTCTACCTTTCGGCTGTCGTTGTGCACTGCGGTGGCTGACACGTGGCTGTGGGGTGTGGGGGATGCTCCTCCTTGCTGTGCTGTGGGACTAGGGGCCTGGTGTGTTTTGTACTTGGGCTGTCCACCCTCCCACCCACTGCACTTTGTGTTCCTGCCACTTACCTGTTACTTGTCGGTTAGTGCAGCTATGGCGGACACATGGGTGTGGTGGGTGCTCGTTGTGGCGCTTCTGGCATATTTGGGGACCTGTTGGTGGTTACGTGGCTGGCTGAGTGTACACATGTCCCCACGCATCTTACAGTTGTTCGGTTTGGGCTGTGTGTGGTGGTGTCTGTTGCATGTGTGTGTGATGTGTTGTGTATTGTGTGCTGGACATGGGGGTGTTTGTCCCTGGGAGCTGTGGCATGGTGGTAGTGCATGTGAGTACATAGCGGTGTGCTGGTATACATTAGTTTGTACTTACCAGCCTCCACTCCCCCTGCTAATCCGGCGACGATCTCGGGATGTATGATGACTCGCACCTTCTCCTCCCACGCTTTGAAGGTCTTGAAGAGCGCGGGATTCCCTCCGCCAGTGACGGCAGCCAGCTCTCTGTTCTTGCTCTCCTTCTTCTTGACCAGGCTCTTGACGTCATTCCACCGTTTGTTTATTTCGACTCTGTTCCTGGGCAAGGTCCCGACTGCATTGACCTGGTCTACGATCCGGTTCCACATTCTCTTTCTGGTGGCTAGTGGTGTGTGCTGGACCAGGTTCCCATAGATTTGTGGGTGCACCTTGATGATCTCGTCGACCATGACCGTCAGCTCCATGGGCGTGAACTTGGGCATTCTTTGTGGTGCCATGGTGTTTGTGGTGCTGGTGCGGTGTGTGTTGTGTAATGTGCAGGGGTTTGTGGTGCCGGTGTTTGGTGGTGGTGGTGGTGGTTGTGATGTGTGCGTTTCTGTGGTGTGCTGCTGTCCTTGCTGTGTCACTGTGTCCTCTCCTCTCCTCTCTAGTTTGCAATGTTGCAAGGGGTTGTGGTCTGTGGGAGTGCTGCTTTTGTACTTACCTATGTGGGTGTGTCCTCATGGTCTGTTGTTTTCAGGTGTGTTGTGTCTGGGGTTCTGGCCTTTGTAGTTTTTGTTTGTCCAGGGGGTGTTTTCGGGATGTGTACTGTGCTTGTGTATTTGTGCGTGCCTTGCTGTGTGGACTTGTTGGCCATGTTGTGTGCGATTGTTTTTGTCAGCGGATGGTTTCTGTGCAGGGACGTGGGCGCCATGGCTTCTGCCGTGTCGATTCTCATCGGCGTTGTTTGCGCTGGCGGGCGGTATATTTGTAGTTTTCCCGCGCTCATGGCGGTGCGATCGTAATCTCACGTGCGGTGTGTCGGGCGTGAGGGCGGGCAGTTTTGTGTTGTCGTGCGTGTTTCCGTCCGTGGCGGGCGGTTTGACTCCGACTCGGACGATGGCGGGCGGTATCTTGTGTGATTTATCCGCCGATGGCGGTTTTCGGTTTGTGTCATCGTAATGGCGTGGTCGGTGTTCAGACGGTGTGTGCGGGCGGATTTTTGCCGCTTCCATGCCTGGCGGATTTTTTTACGCCGGGTATCGTAATGGGCCCCTAAATTTGTATAATATTTTAATAAATTTGAAATTTTAAAATAGAAAATATTGTTTTAGGAGCGGGATGTTGGGTTCATAGGGGATAAGGGTGGGGAGTGTTTTAAAATAATTGATTTACATTTTTAAGAAATTCAAAATTTAGATTTATAATTAATGAAAAATTGTGTTGAATTTAGAAATTATTTTTTTAGCAGTGGGATGTTGGGTTAATAGGGGCTAAGGGTGGGGAGTGTTTTCAAATAATTGATTTTAAAATTTGATAAATCAGAAATTTAAATTTTAGATTAGAATTTTTTTTTTTAGGAGCGGGATAATTAATTAAGTTTAGTGTCCAGCACCTACCCTGACTTAATGCTAACTGGAGTGGGAGTAGTAAATTAATTAAGTTTAGTGTTCAGCACGTACCCAGACTTAATAAAAATTAGAGTGGGAATAGTAAATTAATTAAGTTTAGTGTCCAGCACCTACCCTGACTTAATGCTAACTGGAGTGGGAATAGTAAATTAATTAAGTTTAGTGTCCAGCACCTACCCTGACTTAATGCTAACTGGAGAGGGAGTAGTAAATTAATTAAGTTTAGTGTTCAGCACGTACCCAGACTTAATAAAAATTAGAGTGGAAATAGTAAATTAATTAAGTTTAGTGTCAAGCAACTACCCTGATTTCATACTAACTGGAGTGGGAATAGTAAATTAATTAAGTTTAGTGTCCAGCACCTACCCTGACAATGCTAACTGGAGTGAGAATAGTAAATTAATTAAGTTTAGTGTCCAGCACCTACGCTGACTTAATGCTAACTGGAGTGGGATTAGTAAATTAATTAAGTTTAGTGTCCAGCACCTACCCTGAGTTAATACTAACTGGAGTGGTAATAGTAAATTAATTAAGTTTAGTGTCCAGCACCTACCCTGACTTAATGCTAACTGGAGTGGGAATAGTAAATTAATTAAGTTAAGTGTCCAGCACCTACCCTGACTTAATTCTAACTGGAGTGGGAATAGTAAATTAATTAAGTTTAGTGTCCAGCACCTACCCTGACTTAATACTAGCTGGAGTGGGAATAGTAAATTAATTAAGTTAAGTGTCCAGCATCTACCCTGATTCAATATTAACTTTAGTGGGAATATTAATTAATATATATGTATTAATTTGTAAGGTTAAAAAATGTATATAGTTGGTAGTTGTAATGTATTTTAATTATAACATAGTTAAAAATGATAATAAATAACATTATATATATAGTTAATTAAAACATATTTAATATAGTATATTTCATAAAAACATAATTTTTAATATTAAATACCACTTTAATAAAATGATACACAAATAAATAGACATTTCATTTTTGTATTGATGTTTATTTATTGTAAATTATTTTGTAATGAACAAAAAATATTTATTTTATTTAGTGCATATAATATAAATCAAGACATAGATAAAAAAGTATATTTATTTTACAGACACAAAACATTTGGTACATATGTATATTTTTACATGTAATAATTATCTAAACAAATGTTTTTAACATTGGTAAATTTTTAATACAGTTATGTAAACTTTGTATTATAAAATAATGTGGTTTTACATTGGTTTAGAAACATTTGAGTAAAAAATATATTTATTAATAACAGTTGTTCATTTTAGTCTTGTATTGTGAACATTTGTCATTTAGTTACATATACTGTTCAGTTTTTAATAATTTAGCTGTTTTCACATTTTTTAATACATTTTCAATGTTATACTTTCTTAAATTTTTACAAATAATAATACATTTTAATTAATATTATTAATATATAAAATATTAATATTATTAATTATTACATGGTTTAATTTTTATACATTTTTTTAATAAATATTATTACTTTGTATATAACTTGTAAATATATGGAATTATAATAATAATTATTATATGTTTAATAATATTTATTATTATAATTTTACAATGTTTGAAAAATGTTAAATAAATGTAAACATATAACTTATAAATTGTACTATTTTAATTAAACATTTTAGTAATTTATTTACAATGTAATAACATGTTTTTAAACAAAATACATTTATTTATTATGTTTAAAGCAGCCATATTTGTTTGGTGCTTGTATTTTATAACCGCTCACGTTTGTTTTGGGTTATTTCGAAGGGAACAAGTTCGCGGTTGGGAGCTGCGTCGCGTGGAGAAAGGTAAGATTAATTTTCTTTATTTTAACTAAACTTTTAATTTAATTTGAAGGTAGTTAGGTTGTAGTTAGTGTGTGTAGTGTTAGATTTTTGGAATTGTGGCGTTTTGTATGTGTAAGTTAGCTTTTAGCGATTTATGTACCGTTAATTTTTGAGGTCTTGTTTAGAAAACTTAAAATATGTTAGAATATGTGTGAATATGGTGTGTATAATGTTTGTAACAGTGTGATATTATATATTATGTGTATATTTGTGTGGGTGGGCATGTTTGTGTCTTTTTACAGGTTTTGATCGTGAGAAGTGGTGGGTACTAGAAGATTGGGTTTTTTTGATTAAGGAAGTGTGTATTAGTTTAAGTAACTAATAATTATTTTACACTTCCTTAATTTTACGGGTTTTCATGGAGCGTCTTATTTTTTAAAACACTTTTTCGGGTTTTTTATGGTATATCGTTTGTGGACTTACGGACCGAGGATTAGTTTTTGAACAGTTGGATTTTTACATTTTTTTTTGGGTACTTTTTCGTTCTATTTGGATTATTATGTACCTGGATTGTTTTACAAGAGTTGGGATTTTATTTCTACAGCTACGGAAACGGTAAGTTATTTTAATTATTTATTGTGGGAGGGAAATGCTAATAGAGTTAGTGTTATTGTTGTTTATATTTTCATATATTTAAATAATATGTCTATATATATATTTATTGTTTTAATAAAAATATATTAGACAAATTAATTAATTTTGTGAAAATATAAAAATTATATTTATGCATTTTAAATAATTTTACAGAAAAGGATTACATATTTTAAACTGGATTTTTAATTTATAGTAGGCTTTTGGTAATTATTTTTAAGTATTCTAGGCCTTTTGTTGTTGGATATAGTCTGACTTGATATTGTAAGTATTCATACATTTGTTTAGTTTGTTTGGATAGTTTAGGCCTGATTTGTGTTACAGATTTCTCCATTCTTAGTTGTTGGTTTTTGGAGGGAGAGTAGGAGTTTGTGTAGAGTAGGTGGACCTCGTCCTGTTGTTGCTTGGAAGACATTATGCCAACCTTCAACAGCATTGTTTGTTTTTACCTCTTAGTTTAGTGTGCTAAGGCATACATTCCACCATGGAATTTGGTATTTTGGTTGCCTTCTATGTCCTGATCTACAGAGTCTTCCCACCCAGGTCTCTTCAAAATAGTCTAGGAGGGGACTTACTTTTTGTTTGTGTTGCTGGTAGTAAGGACTTTCTAATAATAAGTTGTAATGTTCGACTAGGTCAGTAACTGGGACGTAGACCAGTGCTATAAATTTTCTTATTTGGTATGCGAATGAACTGTTTGTCGCATATTCAACACTTAGGGCCCGATTCCGATCCCGCTCGGAAGGCCTCCGAATCGGATTTGGCTTCACCGGACCCGATCCGTAGCCCTTGTTTATGACCGAATCGTACACAAGTCCGAACAACCAAGTACGATGCGAAGATCGCGTAAGCGCCGACCGAATCGTTTCCGGATCCGAACCGCTCTGTACGTCTCGTTTGTAGACGAATCGTGCCGCGCAATTGAGCCGATTCCCGACCGAGCAAGTACGATGCACGATTCGGACAGCCGCTTCGCATCGGTATCAGCGAGACGAAACGGATGTCGGAAGCGTACTTCGGGGGGGCCGTACCAGGCCCCCCTTCACCCGGGGCCCTCCGAATCTATCACGGGGGGTGCCCATGGGGTGCCCGCCACAGGGTGTACGCTTTTCCCCACCCACCCCTTTCCTGCTATGGGAGCCTGTGTACGCGTCTGTACACAGGCTCCCGTGGAGTCCAATGGGAATCCGAGTCCGTAAGCATACGGCTGCATCGTACTCGCTCGTTTGGACTCCGGAGCATGTCTCGCTCGGAAAGCCCTCCAGATCCAAGTCGTACGGAGAGCTTTCTGGGCGAGATCGGAATCGGGCCCTTAGTGTTGATTTCTGAAGGTGTCTCCATATACACTGATTGAAATGATAGTAGCAACCCTGAATTGATGTGTGTGGGTAGGATTTTAGAATTGCATTTATCATTGCCTGCTCAAAATCAATAATTATTTTCTGTGGAAAATAATTATTTGTTTCTTGTTTAATTTTTGTTAGTACTTCCATATATGTGTAGTTTTGTTTATTGGGTAGTAAGGCGTAGATAAAAGGGATGTTAGTGTTTTGATATAGGGCATGGACAGTGTATAATTGATAGAATGGTTTGGGACAAATTTTAAAAGTCCCGTCCATCATCCATCTTTCTGATTGTTGTAGTTTTATTAAATTATTTGCTGTTGCAAACATAATTATTATTTTCACTTTGGATTTGTTGTCATAAAGAATAAAGGGTTCTTCGTTATGAGTTATAGATAGTTCTGGGGAATTACTACCTCTTCAAATGTTTTTGGGGCAGGTGTGGTGGTTGTTGTGGCTTTTTTGTTCGAGATAAAGTTCTTTTAATGAAGAAATAGAGGGCATTTGGCCAGTAGCATGTTGGGGTACTTTGGGCAGCATCTCCTTAAGTATTTGAGTTGTAGATTTTTGTGAGCCACTACTGGCTTCTTTAATGTCGTCTAGGGCATTCCTAAACTCTATTTCAGTAACATTTGGGGGGTGGTTATGGTCCCTTACATACAAAACTGTTGTTTCTCTAGTTGTTGCCCTCCCATAACACTTATTTGAATAGTACTTGCTACATTTCCAATTTACTTTACGTCCACTTTGCTTTTCCTGGGTATAGACATACCCCATGTAGCATAACAAAACCTTTACTTTCTGGGAAGTGATAAATTGGGCGCCTTCTGTCATTGTGATGTTTTAAATGCTACGAAAAATGTATATAAAAATTAATAAATGAATATTGTACATGTTTTTTAATTAATACACATTGTTATTAATATACTTACAATGTTGATTTTTAGGTCATTTTGAATGGAGATGTTCTTTCTTTGTTGGTTGAATTCTGTTTTGTTGCTGATGTTTCTGTTGGTAGAGTAAAACATATTTTTAATTATTTTGTTAAATTGTATATGTTGTGGGGTGGGGGTTTGGGATGAATTTGGGGTTTGGTTGGGTGTTTTAGATAATTTTTAAAAAGCATTTCGCTGAATACTTACTTTATTTGTTAGATGATTTTAGAAGCTGGTCTGAAATTGTTTGGATGCTTTGAGAATTATCTGTAGAGGAGACATAGATTGAAAAAAAATATATATAAATTATTTGTGCCTGATGAATAGTAGTTTTTGAAGATTAGCATTAGTGCTATATTATAAATGGCATTTTACTTACATTTTAAAATAGGAAATAGATTTTTCTTTAATGAAGTCCTTGCTTCTGGCAGTAATCCGGCAGAGTTTCGTCTTCTTGATTCTTTTTGGTTTGATGTGTAAAATAAGAATAATTTTTCTTTCTTTATATAGTGTTTATTTAATTGTTTGTTTAATGTGATTGGTTTATTTTTATATTGTGTGTATTTGCTTGGTTGATATTTATTGTTTTAATTGTTTTAGTAGTTGGTTTCCATATATGGAAAACGCTAATTAAGAGTCAGTGCTTTTTTTGTTTTTAAACAGGTTGAATCCTTTAAATGTGTATTATAATCTATGTGATGTAAAATAATGTGTGTATATTATTTAAATATAAGATTTAAATAGTTATTAATAGTGTATTTATGATTTAATGTTTTAATATATGTTTTATTATTTTTTAAATTAATTGTATTTGATTTATTTTGTATGCAGTGTATGTTTATTTATTGAAATATATTTATGGAGTTAAGTTTTGTTTGTTTTATCTGTTTTTAAGTTGTCGATATTGTTAAAGAAACAATAATATTGTTGTCTATATTATTGTGATCGATATTTTTGACATGTTGTATATTTTTAAACTATGTCCGATATTTTGAATAACGATATTTATGTGTTCGATAATAGTGTTATCGATATTATTGTTTGACGATAATTTGGTGTCGATAATAGTGTATCATTTTAATTAAGTATAGGTTGTCGATATTAGTGTACTCGATATTTTTGTGTCGATAAAAATGTAGGTTGATATTGTGTCTGTTGATATTATGTCAGTGATTCATATTTTACTCATCTGTAGGGGTGCATCATGATCATGTGTAGAGCTCACCCTCATATAGGGCCAGATGTACGACCAGTGTAAATTGCGACTCGCAATTTGCTCTCAATTGCGAGTCGCAAATTGCGAGTCGCAATTTACAATGTACAACAGTGTCAGAGACACTGATTGCAATTCCCAATGGGGTCACAAAATGCGAGCCTCATGAATATTAATGAGGCACTCGCAATTTGCGACCCCATTGGGAATGGCTGGCCCTCCCAGGGATAGTGGCCTGCTGTGCTCAGCAGACCTCCATGTCTGGGACTGCTTTTCAATAAAGCAGTTTTTTGTTTTTTAAATGCTTCCCGTTTTCCTTAAAGGAAAACAGGATGCATTATAAAAAAAATGAAACATTTTCGTTTCATTTTTAAGGGCAGGTAGTGGTCCCTGGGACCACTGCCTGCCCCTAAAAAATATTTCCCCCTGCATTTATTTATTTATTTATTTGTTTGTATAGCGCCTGAATCGACCCCCAAAGGGGTATCTCAGCGTTTTGGACGGGCGGCAAGAAGTGAGGCTATACTACAACATCAGAGACAGAAAAGAGTGGTTTTAAGCTGCTTTCTGAATTGTAGGTGGTCGGGACATTGTCTTAGATGCAGAGGAAGTTTGTTCCAGTATAAAGGACCGAGGTGGGAAAGAGCCTTCCCACCCAATCTGGCTTTCCTGACTCGAGGAACCACGAGAAGAGACTTAGATCCCGAGCGGAGGGACCTAGAAGGCAGATAAGGTGTAAATTTCTCGGAAAGATAGGCGGGGCCAAGGTTAAATAAAGCCTTATGGATGGTACAGCAGACTTTGAACTTAACCCGTTCGCGTTTTGGAAGCCAGTGAAGCTGGCAAAGAAGAGGGCGGGAGGCAGTCCTGGGAGGGGCATTGAGGACCAATCGTGCCGCAGTGTTCTAGACTACCTGCAGTCTGCTAAGCGAGGACTCATTAGCAAAAATCAACAAGCCATTGCAGTAGTCCAGACGGCTTAATATAAGTGCCTGAGTCAAGGTCTTCCGCGTTGAATCGGG
Source organism: Calotriton arnoldi (assembly GCA_963921515.1). NCBI lineage: Eukaryota > Metazoa > Chordata > Amphibia > Caudata > Salamandridae > Calotriton > Calotriton arnoldi. The sequence goes on from CAWUFW010009799.1 coordinate 520,779, forward strand.
AAGCAAAGGAAAGACTTGGCGTAGTAAGCACAATATGTGAAAACAGGCACCAGCTGTCTGAGCAGCATGCTCCTTCAGAGTAAGGGCCTGATCCAGACAAATGCCTAAGTCCTTAACCAGGGATTTTGGATCAGGGGGAACACCAAGATCAGCCGGCCACCTATCCGGAGTCCATAGTAGGGGAGCCCCCCGAAGAGCAAAATCTCCGTCTTCCCAACATTACATTGGAGGAAGTTACTCTTCATCCAGTTAGAGATAGCTCTCATACCAGAGGAGAAGGTCGCCTGTACTGTTGGAGTAAATTTGTCAAATGGGAAAAGCAGCTGTGTGTCGTCGGCGTAAGAAATGGGAATGAACCCACACGCCCTAAGGAGGTTGGCAAAGGGAGCTACATAGATATTAAACAAAGTGGGGCAAAGGGAAAAGGGCCCCCTGGGGACCCCTTCCCATTTGCGACTGCATTACCACCCTCTTGAAGAGGGCAGTAAATTGCGAGTGTTTTGCGACCGCAATTGCGGTTGCAAAACATTCGTACATGGCTTGTGAGTCGTTATTAGGAAGGTAACGCCCCTTCCTAATAGCGAGTCGCAAAACACTATTTTGCGAGTCGGAAATTATTTGCGAGTCGCAAAATAGTGTTAGTACATGGCCCAGAGGAAAATTGCATGCGCAAACGGGTCGCAAACCCGTTTGAGCATGCAATTTTCCATCGTACATCTAGCCCATTATCCTGTCTCATGTAAAAGTGGGTGTTAGAATTTTGAACCGTGTTAATGTATCTACGTGACATATTTTAGTTACTGACAAGCAGTATGACCAGTTAACGTAGGAAATAAATACAAAAAGCAGAAAACGCTAATGTGAAGCAACCACGTTGTGAAGTTTTGACACTACTCTTGTACTAGATGTGTTTAATAATGATACTTTCTATAATTTATTAAATGTGTTAGTCAAAATGCAGTATAGTTGTGCAAACTCATAATGCTTAAGTGATGTGTTCTTATGTTAGCCAAAGTTGTAGGCCTGAAATGCAAACCCCTAAAAGACTCTCGCTTTATGATTAATGTTCTGAATTTCATGTGCACTGTGGAAGCTGTTCTTTCTCACATTTTGCATTGCAGGTGGAGAAGCATTCTTTTAGGCCAATTATTGTCTTTATTAATGTCTTTGTTTTAGCAGCTAGGCAAGGAGAGAAGAAGTTACACTTACATGGCTTGGAGGCTTGGAGGCGATAAGGGAAAAACTCTGTTTCACTGTACCCATTGTTAAGTACATGCGAAAAGTGCATCATGAGAATTCTACCTTTGGATAACTGGTTGTTGGAATTAGGGATAGTGCCCGCACATCTTCCTTGACTCTGGGGAGAGAGCATCTTAGAACGAGCTCTTTCTCTTACGGTAGTGGCTTTATGCTGCTTGACCCATCTCAAAGACAGAGAGACTTCTTAGTAAGACTCCACGACTGACACCTTTCCTCCTGATTCGAAATGCTTACTCATTAACGTAGGGAAGTCACCTCAGCGATAGAGTAGGGGTAGATTTAAATGCTCTTTATTCTCCAACCCTCGATGCAGGGAAATTTGGACTCTTGGTTCTTGATTGTCTGTGTCCTCCTTCTCGAGTTATTAATCCTGCTCATGTTGCACCGTCTGAATTGGGTGCGTAGGTTTGGCTTTATGCTGTTTCCTTTGCATTTCTATACCCTCATGTTGAGGTGTATCTATGTTCAGTTATTTCTGGTCTTGTAGTAAATCTAACTAACCTTCCTCAATTGTCCTTGTTTGTATGTATCAGGAAGAGTTATATCTAGATTGACTGTTTATTAATGATTTTTCCCCCTTCACACTTTCATGCTTCTTAAAAGAACCATCGGAGTGTGCCTCTAGAAAAAGGTTCAGAACGAATCGAAGCAGCCCCTTCCGGCTTAAATTTTTATACCTACTCCAGGATGGAAAGTGTCATCAAAATAAAATAGCAATTTACCTTTGCCTCTTCTTAACTACCTTGAAGGGACTGGGAAGGGAACCACACGAAATGGCAATCCAGGAAGGACTGCTTAAAGAAGCTGCAAGAAATATTATGCATACATAATCTTTCCAAGCAGAGATGGCTGATATCAAAGCATGGTAAAAAAGCAGGCCCCCCTCCTCAACATAAGGGTCATAAAGACAGAGATGCTGATCATTGTTGCCTCTCCAAAAGCAAAACGGTTCCCACTGACAAAGTACTGGATCTGCGTTCAGACAATGGATTCCAATTATGTGTCTCTGAAGTGCAAACAATTCAGATAAGTGTCAGGAATCACGGGTCTTGTATCTGCAGACAATCTGCCTATCTCCTCAGAACATAGTTCCACCCATGCGTGAGCAAGCATGAACAGCAGATCTAAACCTTGAAGGGGAAAGGGGATGGGGAATAAGGAATGGGCGAGAGAAGAGACAGCTGTAATGGCTTCAACCATGTGTTTCTTGTACTTCAGGTGATTCACAATAGCGTTTTCAGAGGTGAAAAGCCAAATGTATGCTGGAGGTAAATAAAACAAAGTTTAACTATGTTGAATTAACATATTGAAATACTCTGAAAAAGGGAGTTATTGGTGAATATGCTTACCAGCTTCGTAATGATGTACCACGGGGAACCTAAGCCACAAACTAAGGAAGCCAAGAGCAGCCACGATGGAATCCCGGGTCGATAGTAAAACTACAATTCAGGGAGCAAGAGTTAGAGAAAACACTGCACCAAGACCAATATATAATCCAGAGGCAAGAGAGAGTTCAGGCAACCATTCAGCAAACACAACCAAATTGTAATCTAAGAGCCGTGGCAGCCACCACATACAAAAGGTTGTGGGGCGGGGGGTGCGCGGGTGGGGAAGTATAAGAAAAAAATATAAAACCTTACCTTAAGTTGCCGGGCGCTTCCCGCTTCGTGCTGGGTGTTTCCTCTTCCGTGTCCCAGCAGGCACTGCGGCTGCATCAGACTCCGGGGCATATTATCAAGAGAGATATCACCGCTTTTTCGGCACATAGCGCCGAAAAAGCAGCGATTTTTTAATCTCACTATCATCAAGGACACGCTAACAAGCGTTAGCGCGTGTTTCCTTTCGACTTTGCATGTCAGCGATCAATATCGCTAATGACATGCAAAGTAGGCATTCCTTTGTAAAACAACATGGGAATCCTCGCTAACACAGCTTTGCGATATTAGCAAGTCATGCAGCAGACCCGCGAAGCGATAATAATAACCGCACTAACCGCGGTTATCGCAGGAATGTAATGCCTGCTTTGACAGTGACTTAGGCATACTGATAATGGGAGGTGGATTGCCAGGTTAGGTCCACACTCCCCTATCAGCAAGCCTCTCCTTAGCGCTGTGAAATCACCGCTGGATTTCACGTGCTATTCATGGGAATCGGTCTCTATCGCTGGAATAACATCGCCTGTTAGCAAAACGTTGATGATACGTCGCTAACACGGCGATGTAATCCAGCGATAGAGTAAATCGCGCTAAGCGCGATTTGCGATAATTATCGCATCTCCTAGGTAATATGCCCCTCCGTGTCCAATCCCCTGCTGCAGAGCAGTGCGGGGATAGGCCTGAGCGGGCTGGAAAGACGCTCCGCTCAGGTCAGGGAGTCTGTGGGGTTACTCCAGCCCAGCTGCTTAATGCAGCCGGGCTGGAGAAACCTAAGTGCGAATGTGTGTTTTGGTCGGCCTGAGATGGCTGGCCAAACACATATGCGCACTTAGACAGTGCACATAGCACTCCTCCTACCCTCTCCCCGGCCCAGCCCGCCCCTCACTGCACACGCTGACTGAGCGAGCTGCTTAAAAATAAAATGATAATCAGATATCATTTTATTTTTAAACTGCTGGCTCTGCCTCTGGGGCAACGCTCCTCTGCTATTGCGGTGGAGCCGCCTCTGTCTAAGAGGCAAGTTAGAGATCAGCAACCGGTAAGCAAATAGTACAAAAACGTAATCCAAGACAGCATGTTAGAATTCATTCAAGAAGGTAAAGGAACCAAGGGAACAGATAACGGAACAAAAGCCAAAGGCAAGGGATGCACCAACAATGAATTTATTAGATTTCGTTTTTGGTCCCCCTGAGCCAGTGATGATGGCAGAAATTTCCCTTCAAGCTTGGAGGGATCATTCATTAATCAGATTTAATATACCTCTTCCAGATCTTTATTTATAGTCTGGATTTGGAAAAAGTAACCTATTATTGGCGTGCCCAGGGCTTAATTTGTGAATAAACAAGTGCCAGGGCCCATGGTATTGCTTAGGAGGTCACTGAAGCTTGCACTACCGACTGGAAATGCCATCACTGTCACATGCCAGTATAAGCACTCCCTATTAAAAGTCACACGCCTAAAAATATGAAAGTTTGAATAATTGCTAGTCAACCTAACCAGAAGAATTAAGAATGTACTGGATGTGCTAGAATTTTTTTTTAAGTGTGTATTTAATTGCTAAACTGATGTACTCCCCTAAAAATAGACAGACAGCTCCACCATGTGGCGGACTGTGGCAAGTAAGTGCTGGTAATAACAACTTTAGGCCTAATTTACGAGTGCCACTGGAGCTTCAATTTTTTAGCATATTTACAAGGCCACGCAAACCCCCTTTACGTGGCTTTTCATGGCCTTGTATATATATGCCCCTTTTATGCTGAACACGGCGTGAAAGGAGGATTACATGGGTGCTGCTGTGGGTGTTCCCATGTAAAACCCATGGAATCTGAAGCATACCCAGATTTACGAGGAAACATAAACCTGGGAATGCATCACATTCTACTGCCAACCCAGGGGTGACGTTAGGAAGGCGCAACAAGGGGAAATATACTTATTTCTTCTCATTTTTTCCTTGTTCTAGGGAGGAAATGCCTCCATTGATTGATTTTGTGCAGAAAGGTGTCCCTTCCTGCACAAAATAAATCATCCCTGCAACGCAGGCACCCTTGGAACATGGTGCAAGGGTGCCTGCATTGGCGCAAGGCTGCTTTATTAGCGCCGGTGCAGGGGTCAGTACAGGAAGACACTGAATTCTTATAAATGTGGCGCATCGCTGCACTTTTAGAATGACGCAGTGCTTCAAAATTGCTTGCAGCACCACGCTGCGCCATTCTATTGTAAATGAGGCCCTTAGTGCTGTTGCCGAGCACCAGCAAACACCAGCTCAAATAAGGCACTGGGGGGCATATTCTCAAGGACTTATCACCGATTTATCGGCACTTTAGCGCCGCAAAAGTGGCGATAGATTTATCGCCCTATTCTCAAGCTGGTGCAAACTGCCGATATCGCCAGTTTTCCAGCGATAGCTTCCGCAAAAAACATCGCCACGGATGAGAGCGACAACTAACGCTAATGATATGCAGAGTAGGCATTCCCGTGCTAAAACACACGAAAACACCACTTCGCGATATTCTCAACGATCAGCCAGATCTGCGATGCGATCCAAAAACAGACGATAAGGCGCGTTAGCAGCAGGGATTTAACACCTGCCTTTTACTGGTGTTAAGCAGATGACAACCTGCAGTATGAAAGGGAGCCCAGCCCAGAGCCACATCTGAAGACCAGCACATGTCATGGAGCTACTGATCATGCAGCTCGGAGACCCAAGAGGTCCACAACTCCCACCACCACCACCCCCGGGCCCCCCACGGCCCCCCCCAGACTTCCACCGATGCAGCGCAGAACAAGACAGCTGACCTTCCGAAAACGGCATGGCCCCTCAGCCACACAATTGCAGAATGTGGGGAGAGGTGGGAACCAAGTATGTGTGAAGGAGGCAAGTCACCCATGAATAAGAATGTACACAATGCCAATTGTGGCGGTGATGTGCTGGACAGACTTCAGTATGCAGAGCACAGACATGTCCATGTGGACATATACTGCTGGTGTTTGTGGTGTTGTGGACAGTGGACGCAACCATGTTACCTCAGGCAGTGGGGAAGACCTCGGTCATGTAGCTGTGTCGTCTCCCCCTGTAAGCGTAAGCGGAGTGGGCTTGTCCGGCGTCCGCCAGTCCAGCGTAGGAGTGTGAATAAATAGGCCGGGGCTCTGGGCGTGGTTCACTTCCGGGATGGCCAACGCGTCTGCCAGGGCAGCGCCCCTCACCCTGCCACGAGTCCACCGCCATGACCGCCAGCCTACTCAGCCGATCGTTGGCTTCCGTGACACAGGCCCCCAGCGCACCCAGTGGCACAGCACCGCGGAGTTATATGTGTGCTGACTACTGCCTTCGGCCTACACTGCGGTCAGCAGGTCCCCCAATTCAAATTGAGTCTTGATTTATTTATGGCGCAGTCCAGTAGGCAACAGACATTGCTTCCAGTGCGACGACGCATCATCGCAGGCTGCGCACCCGCTGAGAGCTTCAGGTGCCACTAACTCTGTGCAGCTCAAGTCAACGCCACGTAGCTGTGGGCCCTTGCTGACCGCTGCCTCCGGCCTACACTGCAGTCAGCAGGGCTCACACATATCAAATCCAATCCTGACATGCAAGGACACGCCATCATCGCTGGCTGCACACCCGCTGAGCGCTTCAGGTACCACTAACTCTGTGCTGCTCAAGTCAACGCCACGTGGCTGTGGGCCCTTGCTGACCGCTGCCTCTGGCCTACACTGTGGTCAGCAGGGCTCACACATATCAGATCCAATCCTGACCTGCAAGGACACGCCATCATCGCTGGCTGCACACCCGCTGAGCGCTTCAGGTGCCACTAACTCTGTGCAGCTCAAGTCAACGCCACGTGGCTGTGGGCCATTGCTGACCGCTGCCTCCGGCCTACACTGGGGTCAGCAGGGCTCACACATATCAAATCCAATCCTGACCTGCAAGGACACGCCATCATCGCTGGCTGCACACCCGCTGAGCTCTTCAGGTGCCACTAACTCAGTGCACCACAAGTCATGGACCCTTTATGATTGAGTCTTGTGTGTGAGATGTCAGAGCTGGTGCCCCTACCTCAGTACACCACAACTCTGTGCAGCTCAAGTCAACGCCACGTAGCTGTGGGCCCTTGCTGACCGCTGCCTCCGGCCTACACTGCAGTCAGCAGGGCTCACACATATCAAATCCAATCCTGACATGCAAGGACACGCCATCATCGCTGGCTGCACACCCGCTGAGCGCTTCAGGTACCACTAACTCTGTGCAGCTCAAGTCAACGCCACGTGGCTGTGGGCCCTTGCTGACCGCTTCCTCTGGCCTACACTGTGGTCAGCAGGGCTCACACATATCAGATCCAATCCTGACCTGCAAGGACACGCCATCATCGCTGGCTGCACACCCGCTGAGCGCTTCAGGTGCCACTAACTCTGTGCAGCTCAAGTCAACGCCACGTGGCTGTGGGCCCTTGCTGACCGCTGCCTCCGGCCTACACTGCAGTCAGCAGGGCTCACACATATCAAATCCAATCCTGACATGCAAGGACACGCCATCATCGCTGGCTGCACACCCGCTGAGCGCTTCAGGTACCACTAACTCTGTGCAGCTCAAGTCAACGCCACGTGGCTGTGGGCCCTTGCTGACCGCTGCCTCTGGCCTACACTGTGGTCAGCAGGGCTCACACATATCAAATCCAATCCTGACCTGCAAGGACACACCATCATCGCTGGCTGCACACCCGCTGAGCTCTTCAGGTGCCACTAACTCAGTGCACCACAAGTCATGGACCCTTTATGATTGAGTCTTGTGTGTGAGATGTCAGAGCTGGTGCCCCTACCTCAGTGCACCACAAGTCATGGACCCTTTATGATTGAGTCTTGTTTGTGTGATCCGATGATCACTGTTCTAGTTGTTGCCAGCACCAACCACTCCCTGAGGGCTGGCTTACACTCACCCCACACCCATCCAGCACAGGCGTCACTGGACATGTGATCCTGGTAATAAAAAGGGGCCGGGCGCACGTGCCTGTAGCCAGTTCAACTATCTATCTAAGTGTGTCCATGTGGTCATTATGTATGCATGATGGCCCCGAGCCCTACCACATTACATTGTGCTGTGGACAGCGGACGCAACCATGTCACCTCATGCAGTGGGTAAGACCTTGGACACGTAGCTTTGTCGTCCCCCTCTGTAAGCGTAAGCAGAGTGGGCTGTGCCGGCGTACGCCAGTCCAGCGTAGGGGTGTGAAGAATGTGCCCGGGGCTCTGGGCATGGTTCAGTGCTGGCCTGGACAAGGAAGTAACTAATGCGTGTGTCTCTGTCGTAATGTCGGCGCCACCCGGCCCGCAATCGACAATGTTGCAATGTAGCATGCACCAGGAGGGCGGGCTCGCTCGAACAGAGAAATGAAGGAACGCAAGACCGCTCAGGGTCTTGGCTCATACATGCCAAGTGTTGTGTGTATCTGTATTGCCGCAGCATGAGCCAAATGCCTAGCCTTAATCGCAGCGCGAGTTCAGCCGGGCATGAACTCTACATCTGTGTCCACCCTATCCTTACCATAGGCCTACACTCACGTGGCCGCCCACCTTCAACGGCCAACATCACAGTGTCGTTGTCAGGCTTGTGGACATGCGCAGACAGGCATGACAATGGTGTGCCGTAGGAGTGCAAGTGATGCAACCGCGCAGCACACACAAGTAAATAGGCTCGGGAGGAGGGAGGAGCAGCTGTGAGGCAATGTAACACACAGTGATGCCGCTCATTTGCCACATGCAAGACATGTCAAACATGAATCCCAAAGTTGCACACATCCCACCCCACCCCCAACAAGCCACATCACATTTCCTGAATGCAAGCATATGACAAACTAACATTAGGGATGAAAGCTCTTTTGTCTGAACTATCAGGCGGAAGCACATCTGCACCTCCAACCTCGGAATTGCATGTGCCCGGCACCCCCTGACAGATACTATAGCAGCTGATGATGACTCCCACACTACGCACAGCCCGACGAAAGACCAACGTATACACACCCCACACACAGACGTCCTTGCTCGAAGTTATCTTGCATGGAATGGCCTTCACACTTACTCCCACACCATCCCAGGCGTACAACCGTTGCACACTAAAACAACTCATTGATCCGAGATGTGGCATTTCATCCACAGAACTGGCACAGGACAGAACAGTGCCGCTTCAACCAGAGCCACTAACGCAATGGCAGAACATCCCGGACACATGCACAACCCCTGTCACGTGGAACTGTACCGTGTACGTATGCTGCATTTACTGGGGGCACTGCCATTGGCAGTGCTGCGGATCAGTTACCGGTTAAGCTTCCGCCTTGCCAACGTCACCTGTGTTCAGCCTGTGTTGCATTGTCGATCGTGCATATTCGAGTGGTCCATGGATGTCTGCCTATCCAACAGGACGGTAGCTGAACTGGATTTTGACATGTGTGTGCGCCCCCTGTTGGCCCACGACCAGGAGTGTCACTGTGATACCCGTTTGTGGGATGCCTTGATACCTGGCATACATGCTGGCAGCTGGACCTGGGAGATTGCACAACTCCTCGTGTGCAGTGACCACATTGAACCGCTCCCCTAATGGGCTGTAGTGCTAATTGGTGAAAGAGGGTGGACGCAGCACATCTGTCCGGACCTGCTAATGGATTGCCTCGCCGTCCTGTTTGATGAAGTCGACAACGACCTCTTGTTGGAATTGAAAGCCTACGAAGCTGCAATCGCTTTCATGGACGAGTAACTACATACCTGCAGCCACAACAGATTGGAACCCATTGCACATGTTCCAACACCTTGTTGCATCTTGGAGATCTGGTCACATATCCCACGACAACAGTGGACATGGCTGCATTTGCCTGGACTCCGAATACATGATCGAACAACAACGTGGGTTAACACACACCTGTGAAAGGTGAGGCACTCCCCCGGAGTGGACAGCGGCGCTTTGCAACGTTCCTCATTCTGACATACTGCTGCATTGGTCTGCATGTTGTGGCACTCATCTTGCCCGTACTGACACGCATATGCTAACAAAGTCTACGCACCTTCACTTGTATTCAACTGTGATGAGTGTTGATTTGAATAACAATGTGTGTCTCACTGCCTATCTGGGTCACGGCCATACATGCGCATTGATAGCATTACCCAGGGAGTACCTTTTTGTGGATTCACTGTCCCTACATTCATCCATACTTTCATACTTGATTGATCATAGCCATGACACATCTGTGTGAATTAGAATGTTTTATTCGCATTCAGTGGAGTGTTGAAGCTGGACCAGTACAGGGCCATGCAAACCCCACTTTACATTGTTGCCCCGTGGAGGGCCAGCCAGAGTCCTTTAGGGATTGACAAGTATCATCGGAGGAGTAAGACTTCAGTCCGCAGTGTGAGTGCTGTGTCATTGGTAACCAAACAAAACATGGCAGTCCATGTCGAGGTCCAAGGTGAGTGTCGCATAGTGTATCGGGGACAGTGGAAGGTGTTATTCCAGGGCATGATGCAGAGGGCAGAACCAAGCTGAAACAGGCCATATGGCGGAGATGAATGCTACCACTTCATTCTTACCACAAAGCCAGATTCATCATCATCTTCGTCCTCTGATGTGTCAGGTGCCTCACATGTGGGTGGTGGTGTTTAGTCTGCATCACTGTGTGGCACTGATACATCAGGGGGCGGAGATGTGGATGGAGTAGTAGCAGCAGCATTCATCCGCGCCAGGCCTTGTGGCGGCAATGCCATGACGAGGGTCTGTAGGGCATGGAAGATCACAGCTACATCTCGCTGGTGTGCAGCCGTGGCAAACATTCTTTCCGCCTGCATCCTCTCCAAGCTCTCCATCATTCTCCTTATGTGTCCCAACTCCCGGCTGACATCGCTGGAGCCACTCTGACTAGACAGTTGTTCTTGGCTCAGAGTCATGACTCCAGCGATGTCAGCCATGGATTGTTGGAGAGCATGGAGCGGACAGTGGGTGTCCGTTAGGGACTGTAAGTTGTCCCTGATGGGACTTAGACACCCACGTATGGCATCTAGTTTGGCTGCCATGAGGTCGAATCACACCCGCAGCTGATCAGCCATCTTCTCCTGGCACCCTAACACACGGCGTTGGAATGCCATGTGGGGGTCCTGGGAGACAGCCGTGGTGGTGGGTGCTTCCTGCTGTGTGGTCTGTGCAGGGGGTGGGGTCTCCTCGATGCAGCTGGGCTGCCCTGCTCCTGGAGGTGGGGTGCCGAAGCTGTCCATGAGCTGTTGGAGGGCGTCGGTGTCGATGTTGGGGAGGTCCTCTTCATCATCAGTGCTGAGTTGTTGGGTCTGCTCTGCAGGAGGTGTTGATTCTCCCTCTGCAATGTGAAGGGGAGATGCAGATTGACATTGTGTTCACATGTATGTTCATGCATTGTACAAGTTTACTAACAGACTGCATGACAATGTACATTGTGACTGTTTGTGAGGAGATGCCTATTTGATGCGGGACAGTTGACATTTCTACACCATCAGGGATGTGAGGTTGTACTTGTACATTATCATCTCACAGTTTCCTGCTATGCCAAATGCGAATGGCCATTTTCTACACACAAGCGGCAGCAGTTGTGTCCACTGTTCTGTTGTGAAAGTGTTGCAGTTTGTACCACATTGTTGTCAATGTTGAGGTGCTCTGATTCTTATGTGTGTGTGCTGCATTGTGGGTGTGTTGCCCCTTCAGCTCTGATTTTGCTGGCCCTTATCCCTTTCAGGCGGTGTGCCTTTCACTTCTGTGCTTATACAGTGCTGAGATGTTGCAGACTTGGGTAAATTGGGCTCTTGGTCGGAGTTGTGACTCTTGGGCATGGTTTGTCCGCAGATGTGCTATACTTAATTGTGCATGTGTGCCATTGTGCCCATCTCCCTCGTCCCCCAGTCCCTGGTCGTTACTCACCCTGTTGCTGTTGGCTCAGGTCATGTTGTGCAGTGTCCGGTCCCCCAACTCCTGCCACCGTCTCCCCAATGATGACTCAGGTCACCATTTCCTCCATCTCATCCAGCTCCTGGTGTGTCGCTGGACTCCCACCTCCAGTCTGCATTGCTGCTTTCAGGTTGGCTGCGAGTTTCAGCTTGGTTTTGCGCTTCACATCAGTCCAGCGCTTCTTGCAGTCGTCCACTTCCCTTCTCTTCACTCCGACTGCATTCACCTTGGCCAAGATGGACTGCCATATTGTATTTTTAGTTGCCAATGACACAGTGGAGGTGATGAACAGTTGGTGGTGGTGTTCTGTCACCTCCGTAATGAGGATCTGGTTTTCCTGCGTACTGAAACACGGGTTCCTCTTCTTCTTCTCTTTGCCCTTCCCTGACCCCGAGGTCCCAGGCTGGTCCTCCGTGGGGCTTGTGTGGTCCTGGTTGTCCTCTGTACTTGCTCCGGCTACCTCCATGGTGCTTTGCAGTTGTTTGTGTTTTGTTTGTGTTTTTTGTTGCCGCTTTTATAGTGGTTTTTCCCGCCTGACTTGTGGGACTTGCAGGCCTAGCGCTGCTTATCGCTGAATTTTTTATCGCAGTTGGGCCCATCGCAACTTTTTTCACGTTAGGGTTTAGATTTTTATCGCCGTCCCGGTAATTTTATCTCGGACATTTGACGCGTTATCGGGAAACTATTGCATGTTACCGCCGTGTTGAGAATAAGACGTTAACACAGAGTTATTTTCCCGCGATAGACGGCGATATGAAAAATTGCGTTAACCTATTTTGGCGATGATTATTGCACGTTCTTGAGAATATCCCCCAGGTTGTGTTCATGGGCCAGGGTTAATCCTGAAGCTTCAGCTAAGCAGATAGCACTTACAATTTCCTTTTCTGTTGATATGCATGTCAAAAAAGAGAGGGCAACTTATTCTTATTGACTCAAAGCAGCCCTAGACTCGACCCCTCTATAAAAACAAATTTGACCACCCAAACTCTCGACAGCCGCATGGTACAATGATACAGTAAAAACTGCGAAGACAGGATATAAAGTTGTTGAAAAGCATTGGAACGATGTACCAGAGATTAAACAGAAACACAAGGCAGGATTAAAATGTTAAAAATAATTCTTAGCAAAGTTACCAAGGCTGATTTCCTCGATACCAAAATTTTGAAAGTTGTAAATCCTAGTAAAAAGTGTTTTCTATTGCTCATTCATTCGCAAAGTGCTTATGCATGTCCCAGACGTTTTTGCATACACGACATCTCTGCAATAACTTAGGATCCTTTTTTGAGGAGGAAATTCTTAATATTAATAGCAATCTGGAACCAACAAGCACCACCCACCCAAGTCCAGACTCTTCTCTTAGCTATCTGTTTGTAAGATTGTAAAGAACATCTTCCGGGCCTCTCAAATTTTTGGCAGATTGATTTGGGCAGTTGTAAGAAAATTATTTTGCCCATTTTTTCGGGTAAAGGCTTGATTTGATCCTAGCAATATTTTGGCCCCAACCGATAAAGTTCTAAGCAGACTCTTGATGCTCAATGTGCATTCTATCTCTGTCTACCAGGATGGTGACATGTACATGGAAAAAAACAATGGTCATTACTTTATTACCGAAACCCACCGTATATCCATCAGTCCCTATTAATTTTCATGCCGATATCTCTTTTACTGTTTCCAGAGAAAATCCTGGAAAAACATGTTAACAGGATCATTACAGACTATTTGGAAAGTCAACTGCTTATAATGTCCTGTTACCACATATAACCTGGAAGTCTGTCCTCTTGACCCTTCTGCTGGTGATGATCCTGATGCCACAGCTGCCATAAAGTAGTAACAATTTTCCTGCCTTTCTTGCTTATATTCTATGGCAACCCACCCCAGAAGTGAACTCCAAGTCGGTGTAACTCCCTTATTCTTGACAATAATTCCGAGATTATTATTCAGGATACTATGATTGTTGAGAAATTATTTTTTGCACAGAATTATGATTTTTTTACCGTTTACCCTGAAAATCCTGGAAAAACATGTTAACAGGATCATTACAAACCACTTGGGAAGTCAACTGTTTATAAAGTCATGTTACCACACATAACCTTGAAGTCCCTCCCCTTGACATCTCCACCGGTGATAATCCTGATGCCACAGGTGACACAGAGCAGCAACAACGTTCCTGGCTTTCTTGCCCACATTCCATGGCAACCTGTTGCAGAAGTGAATTCCAAGTCAACGTAACTCCCTTATTCCTGACAATAATTATGAGGCTATTTTTCAGGATACTAAGATGCTGAGAAATGAATTTGCGCCAAAAATGATGACTGCTGAAAGTGTCTCTTCTTGCATGGTCACCCTTTTGTGTACACTGATGCTGCTGGTTTTTAATCTCTGCACACCAGGGCACTGCTGTCCAGAAACCAGTGTGTGTGCTCTGACCCCTAAAATCTGGTACAATTTGCTAATCCCCAAATGGTATATTTAGCTTTCCAATAAGGTCACACTAAATGGTGTAAGAAAATATGCCAACTGCATGGAAAGTTAAATGTCACCTGTTAACTGCTGTACCTGTTGTGCCGATCATTGGGCTGACAAGGAAAACATGGCTTCAGGCCTACATGTGTATTAAGATTCCTGCAGCCCTAAAGCCCCCTGGCAGGCCTGTCAAAATCTATCTCCTGACAGGAGGGAAACCCTACTTTTAAATATTAATTCAGTCACCCCTAAGTAGGCCTTGCAGCCCAGTAGGTAGGGTGTCAGCTATTTAAAAGTGCAATATGTTAAGAATTTAATGTTGAAATACCCCTATAGTGACTGGTCCACAAAAGCTATTTTAGCTGCTAGTGCTGGAGCTCGTTCTATCAAGAAAAAGCTAAAGTACAGTCAATATCTTAATTCTATATGTTATGCTTAGAATAAGCTACAAAGATGTTTCATACACTGGGTTTATTAAAAATCTAAAATGTAATGGTGACGTGGAATTTTTGATAAATAAAGAGGAAAAGTTACTTTAAGACAGATATACTTTCCCTGTCTGAAATACTGCTCTCAGGGCTGAAAGAATGTTTTGGGCCTGGTAGCATTGCTCGGGAGAGGAATATGACTCATTTTCACTCTTACAATGCAGTATGTGAGTGTTCAGATACTTCACTAACCTAAAATAAACGAAGGGGAGACCTATTCTTTTATAGTTTTGTGATAACAGAAGTCTTGGGGAGAGGGGATTTTTTATCCCAAACCCACAGTAGCCTCTATTCTGCAGTCTCATTGTAGGATGGGGACTGCTTATTACCTTAAACTCAGCCCTGGGTTGCCCCAAGCTCCCTTCAGGGGAAGAATGTATTTTCCAAGTAGAAATTTACTAAAAATGGTTTACTCTGGGATAGTTTGCAGTGAGGCAAACAGGATGCACTGCAAAGGTGGGAAGATTTGCCCTTGGACACTTTGCACCCATTGATCAGGGAGTTTCCAGGAGTCATACCCCACCCACTGCCTAGCAAACTGAACAACGGTGGCATCGCATACAAGCTCCTCAGAGGACTTTCTGGCACAGCAGAAGATGGATGGACCTCCTGTCTATAACATGTGAGGAGACCTGAAAGGCTGGACCTGCTCTCACTTTTACCCAAGACTAAGAAGTGGACTCCAAGGGTCAGTTGACGGACCTCCTATGTGGCTACATTTACATAAAAAGCTGAAAGAGGCCATTTTCCAGAAGTGACCAACGGACCAATCACAACTTAAATTGGACTGATTCTTCAAAGTTGCTTTGCTGGGATCTAAAGAAGAGACTAAGGGGCACATGCATCAAAGGTTTCGCGAAAATCGGCCGTTTGCGATCGCAAATTGGCTTTTGGAGATGCATGAAAGTAGTTTCCTATGCGTAATTTAAGAATTCGCAATTAATTGCGAATTCTAACAGTGACATTGCATTTAAGGAATCGCAATTTGCGATTCCTTAAATGCAATGCTAGAAGCACTTTCAAATAGCGATTTCGCTATTTGGGACCGCAAATTACAGACAAATCAAACTTGTCTGTAATTTGCAAAACCTTCGAAAAATGCTCTAAAATGCATTTTTTTAAGTTTTAGGTTACACACACACATGCCCTTGGGCATGTGTGTGCGCAACATGGGTGCACATCACAATTTCAGGGTGCAACAGGGTGTCATTTTGACACCCTGGCACTCTTGAAATTGCATTCTCAATTTGCGATTCTCTAATTGCGAATCGCTAATTGAGAATGTCTTCCCATTCATTCCTATGGGCCTCTAGGCCCATAGGAATTAATGGGAGGTATTCCTTAATTGCGACTCGCAATTAGCGAGTCGCAATTAAGGAATGTTTAGGAATCGCTATTTTTATAGCGATTCCTACATGCATAGGCTTTTGCGATTCCTTAATTGCGATTCCTTAATAATCGCAATTAAGGAATCGCAAAAGCCTACCTTGATGCATGTGCCCCTAAGAGTAACTACTCCAGAAAGTCTAAAACGTTTGGCCTTCCAAGACCTCCAGAGCTTCCGTGAGACTTCAAGGCAAAGGTATCCTGCTAGAAGATCTTGAGCTCTATAAAAACATGAGGGGCCTCATTTACATTTAGTGGTCAGAAAGTTGTTCCGCAAGGGCAACAGAGAAAATACCTCTGTCGCCCTGGTGGAGGTCCTGACCACTGAATTTATAAATGACCAACAAGCTGGCTCTCATTTATAAAGCATTAATAGGTACTTCCATCACAGTGGTTCTGTCAATGCAATTTGCTATTTGGTGCAGGGCTGCATCAGCATGACACATCCCTGCACCAAACAGTAATCTTTTTTTATTTAAAAAAAAAAATCCCAAAATGGGATTTTCTTTTTTTGAAAATAAAATGTTAATGCTCCCCTCACCCTGGAAGTCATCTCCTATGTCAGGGGAGCATTATTTGGTTTTTACTGTCCATCACTGCCAGGGTTTCACTGACAGTGAAGGATAGTAAAAAAAAATGGCTACATGTCTACTCATCCTGATTGTGCCATTGGACATGTAGCCATTTCTCCGATGACCCTTACTCCATCTGGCTGTTGGAGAGGTTTGGCTGTGGCGGTGACAGAGTAGTCACCGCGGTATCCAAACTGAAGGTTCGCTTACATTTAAATTTGGTGTACAGACCTTTCATAAATAAGACAGAAGCAAAAATCTAGACCAGGTCGACCTGATTGATGTTTCTGACCTGCACTCCATTGTGGTTGGCCTGAAATTGTGCCTAGGTTCTAGCTCACCACGAACAGTAATTTCTGGTTGATGCTTCCCTTATTTGGGGGGGCTTTTGCCTTAACACTTTTTAAATCTATATCTCTGGTCCTCCTTATTGGATTTTTGATGTTTTAATGTCCTGTTTCCTTAACAAATTTTTATTAATTTTTTTAAACTGGTTGTGTGATTTTTATTGAGTTGGATTTTTACTGTTTGACTGTGGGAAAATACTTAGCACATTTTCTCATGTTATGCCTGTCTGCTCTGTTCCATTGATACTAGAGGATGAGCCCAGGTATAAATTATTGAAACTGTGTTTTTGACGTTATTGTGATTTTTGCTTTGACTGGAGTATTTTGCACTCCCACTACCTCCCAATGTTTATATACATAGTCACTGAGAAAACCAAAGGTTACAGGGACGTTATAGTTAAGAAATAGCATTAAAAACCTTAGAAATTTGCTGGAAAAAACACGTTACAGGGATGGTATAGTTAGGTTCAGTTTTTACATGCAAAAAAACCCATAGAAATTCAGCAGTTATAGTTATCTCAAGTAACTATAACTTGTGTTCTAAGGTAACTATAACTCTCGCCCTGCACTGTTTCCTCATCAATAATTTCAGTGCAAATGTTGAAGTGATATTATCAATGATGTCATTGACAATGTCATGGATGATGTAATATGTGGGGTAATTAGCACTGCTTGGATAGGGCGCGTTATAGATACCTTAGGGGACGAAGATTCAAGTCTCTAGCTATAGATACATCTTTTTGCTTTAATATTTCCAAAACTAATGAACAGATTTACCCCAAATTAGAGAAAGCGCTATTTCTGGACCAAAATCTAGCTTTCTGCCAAATTTGGTGTAATTCCGTTCAGCAGTTTGGGCTGTAGTCGTGGCTAAAATCCCAATCGGAAGTTGTATTTCTCGGCCCCTGTTTGTTGGATCACCCCATAATTTTACAGACAGCAACTGAAGTGACTGACAAACCAGTTTTGAAAGATTTGGCAAATTGCACCAAAGTTAATAGCAAAAAAAACCGCTTTTCCTATGGAAACTAGGTCCTAACTATAACCGCCAGTAGATAATATATATATATATATTTGAATTCTGCTCCAAAGGTTGTCCACCAGGTGAGTAGCACTCGATCAGCAGCTTTGTTTATGAAAGGCAGGGACGAGGATCCGCTTGTAGAAGCTGCTCCGTAATGGAAATGCCTGACGCGTTTCGAAGCTCCATATGCTTCTCTTCAGAGGCTTGAACGGAGACAGTGTGTGCAAACGCTGAACCCACTTCACCATTTTCATATTGCACACTCACCAATGGGAAGCTCGAATGAGACTGTGCATTGTGGGAAATGTGGTCCGGATAGCACACAAATCTTGTCCTGTATGGACCCTGCAAGTGGACTCGTCCTCAATCCTGTTTGCGGCTGCTGACCCACGTAGCCCCCAAGACATTACGGGGTGGTGCACACTCAGTGGCAGGACGGCCGCGTATTACATTCTGCTCCAAAGGTTGTCCACCAGGTGAGTAGCACTCGATCAGCAGCTTTGTTTATGAAAGGCAGGGACGAGGATCCGCTTGTAGAAGCTGCTCCGTAATGGAAATGCCTGACGCGTTTCAAGCTCCATATGCTTCTCTTCAGAGGCTTGAACGGAGACAGTGTGTGCAAACGCTGAACCCACTTCACCATTTTCATATTGCACACCCACCAATGGGAAGCTCGAATGAGACTGTGCATTGTGGGAAATGTGGTCCGGATAGCACACAAATCTTGTCCTGTATGGACCCTGCAAGTGGACTCGTCCTCAATCCTGTTTGCGGCTGCTGACCCACGTAGCCCCCAAGACATTACGGCGTGGTGCACACTCCGCGGCAGGACGGCCGCGTATTACATTCTGCTCCAAAGGTTGTCCACCAGGTGAGTACCACTCGATCAGCAGCTTTGTTTATGAAAGGCAGGGACGAGGATCCGCTTGTAGAAGCTGCTCCGTAATGGAAATGCCTGACGCGTTTCGAAGCTCCATATGCTTCTCTTCAGAGGCTTGAACGGAGACAGTGTGTGCAAACGCTGAACCCACTTCACCATTTTCATATTGCACACCCACCAATGGGAAGCTCGAATGAGACTGTGCATTGTGGGAAATGTGGTCCGGATAGCACACAAATCTTGTCCTGTATGGACCCTGCAAGTGGACTCTGCCCTCAATCCTGTTTGCGGCTGCTGACCCACGTAGCCCCCAAGACATTACGGGGTGGTGCACACTCCGCGGCAGGACGGCCGCGTATTACATTCTGCTCCAAAGGTTGTCCACCAGGTGAGTAGCACTCGATCAGCAGCTTTGTTTATGAAAGGCAGGGACGAGGATTCGCTTGTAGAAGCTGCTCCGTAATGGAAATGCCTGACGCGTTTCGAAGCTCCATATGCTTCTCTTCAGAGGCTTGAACGGAGACAGTGTGTGCAAACGCTGAACCCACTTCACCATTTTCATTTTGCACACCCACCAATGGGAAGCTCGAATGAGATTGTGCATTGTGGGAAATGTGGTCCGGATAGCACACAAATCTTGTCCTGTATGGACCCTGCAAGTGGACTCGTCCTCAATTCAATATATATTTGAATGCACTCTTAGAAACTCATCAGGCAAGGCACCATGTGGACATCTCAGGAGACTTTTTTTTTAACCAATTTTTATTTTCACCAAAAGTAACACAGGCAGTTACAGCACTTCCATCGTATGATGGTAACTTACATACAGCGCTTCCATTACATCAATGAGGTCAAGCATGACATAAGTACAATATCAGTAGGAGTTCTCGATCTGCCAGTGCAATTGGGAGTATAACAAGAGAAACACCCCCAAATAATTACAAACAATAAAATGCAGTGACAATAATCAATCACTGTGAATCTTAAAATTTCCATTGCCGTACATCCTTGCCAGAGAAGATAAATGAGTCCCAAGGGAATCCCTGCTGATAGCCCATGCAGGCTTAGCACGGCTATTTAATATTAGCCCTGCCTTTTCACAGATGAATGTTCTCTGTGCACCATCAGAAAATCATGAAATGAATATGTGTAAATCCATAAAGGACAGGCCTATCTGTAAAACTGGTGCTACTATGAACCACGACTAGTTTTACCAAGGATACCTGAATGTATAATTGATTGGTTATTGCATTTACCTGTTGGATTCCCCTCCTTTATATCTATCCTACCACACGAGCACTTTTCTTTTTCACACTCCCCTTGGAGCAACCTCTTTCTCTATTTGGAGCATTGAATATGGTGATCTGTTATAAAAATAACTAAATAATAAACGGTCACCTTTGGAGCGATATTTTGTGCCTTTGTGTTTTTCGAGGATATACTTGTTTGCATTATAAAGAAAATGGTGGTACATTAATGATACAAATGCCAACTCTATATGTACTTGATGCCCTTTGACTAATGAAATGTCTTTCATAACTGAACTGTAACTTCAAAGAAGTCTAGGACCATTGTTTCCTATACCAAGGTGATCAAAGCCAGCAAGTCACAGTGGGAAGCCAAGCTATGGGGGGATCTGCTGGAAGCAGCAAAGGGAAAGGACAGCAGAGGTTTTTAGCATATGTTCACACATGATGGACGTAGGGATCACGCTTGCACAGAATTCTACATTTCCCCTGGGGAATGAGTCAGGAATTTTACAGCTCTTTATGCAGATTTAAATCTCGCAGAAGCCAAGAATAGCCCCATGATCCCTTTTGTCATTAAGGGTGTAGAAAGACAGCTAGTGGTAATCACATTAGAAGTAACCCTCAATACGATCCATTTCCAAAAAGCGAGGTAAACTCCTGGCCTTGACAGGAGCTCTTCTGACCTATACCATACCGAACCATTTGTTTGGGGACCTTACATAAACAAACTGTCCAATGCCATAGCTGCAGGAGCACAAATCCCTAACTCTTGGAAAGAAGCTGAAATCATGCCAATGTTTAAAAAGGGAGCTAGACAAGTCCCTGCTAAATATCATCCTATATGCCTTATTGACAACGTCCAGAATATCTGTACCAAGTAACTCCTGACTAAAAACATTGGAGTGGATATCATTCAAGAATGTGCTTTTGCACCTCCAGGTGGGGTTGAAAGCTGAGATAAGCATGTATAACCAGGTCCTAAGGTTCCTGACCATAAAGTGGAAATATGTTGATATAGATCGGAGCTCCCTGTTTGTCGCATTTGTGAATCTGCGAGCTACCTTTGACATTGTCCCAAGGGTCAAACTTTGGAAGGTCTTGGGAAAAACAGGGGTCTCCACAGGTCTACTGTCTTTGATCCAGTAGCTACACACAGACAACTTTGGTAGAGTCAGGTGGGGACCGGATGGGTAAACCACAGAGGAAATCCCTATTAGAAGAGGTGTTCACCAGGGCTGCATCCTGGCACACACACTTTTCCTGTTATTCATCATTGGCTGTATTACTTACCTCCTGGACTGCTAGAACGATTCCCCTAAAATGGCTGGATTAAAAGTTTCAGGTTTATTGTTTGCAGATGACACACTTCCTTTCAAAAACTGTGAGTGACTTATATGCACTTTTGGAAAGTTCAGTCTCCTTTGCAAAGATAATGGCCTGGAAATAAATGGTAATAAAACCAAATATATGGTTTCAGTCCTTGGAAAAAAACTAGGGGAAAGGTGGTCCTAGAAGACACCATATTGGAAAGGACCTTTGAATTTGACTATTTAGGGGTGAGACTCAACGACTCTCATAGATGGACTGCACACATTGAGAAAACTCATTGACCCTAAAGCATAGAGCTGGGAGTATTATTAGGTTTGCCAACCAGGCCTCTTCATATCCTATTTCACTGGCCCAGGAAATGTACAGAGCACAAGCATGCGGGGCAGCTTTGTATGGGGAGGAATTGTGGGGCTTTTGGAATCTTGACTCAATTGATAGAAGTGAAACTCCTTTATTAAATCTTTGTTGAGACTTCCCACCAGTGCCTCACTACTTCCACTAAGGTTCGAACTAACTCAAACCACTTTCAGATATAGCAAGTTTAAAACCTATTTTATAGTGGATTAGGCTGTGGACAACAGAGGAATTGGCGCCCTACAAAGATTGTCTTAGGGAGATATTAGCCAACCACTTGTTACACACAATGCCCTGGCTATCCCACATAAAAGCATAGTTGACTAGGATAGGACTATGTGAATACTGGTTGCTTCCGCAGCAATAACAGAATGTGTCAGAGAAACTGTAAAATCATGTTATTGGAACACTGTTTCAAGAGCTAGAATATCTGCTGTATTTTCAGGGACTCTCACATACTCTTACTTGTCCTTTAAGTGTGCCCCTCAACTTGAAGAATTCATGGATTATGTTAATCTCCCATCCACAAGAGCCTTTTTCAATAAATTCAGGTTAAGGAGTTTGCCCATAGAGGTCCTCATTCACGAGGACCCAGCTGCACTTTAGCACCGCTGGAGCATCACTTTTTTGATCCTCCAGTGGCGCAATGTGTTCCAGCATATTTACAAGGCCACACTTTGAGATGCTATCATGGCCTTGTAAATATGTGCCCCTTTCACACAGATCACTGCGTGAAAGGGGCATTCCATGGGTGTTGCTGTGGGTGTTCCCATGCAACACCCATGGAATCTGAAGCATTCCTAGATTTACGAGGAATCGTAAACTTGGGAATGCGTCAGATTCTAACGGCACCCCAGGGGTGGTGTTAGGGAGGCGCAACGAGGCGAAATGTTCTTATTTCTCCTCGTATTTTCCTCTTTCTATGTGTGCTGCATTCTGTAGCACACATATAAAAAGGAAAACACCTCTTGTGATTGTTTTTGTGCAGGAAGGTGTCCCTTCTTGCACAATAAACTATCACCCCTACAACGCAGGCACCTTTGCACCATGGCGCAAGGGTGCCTGTGTTGATGCATGGCAGCCCATTGTGTGCTATCGCAGGGGAAAAGGACAGAAATGCGCTGTATCTCATAGATATGGCGCATTCCTGCCCTTTTCTGTTGACGCGGGGCAACGCAGCAAGATTCCTTGCAACACTGCCCTGCGCCAAAACCTCGTATATGAGGCCCGGAATTGTTTTTTACCTGTTCATGGAACAAAAGTCATAATCTTACTAACCTATGTCCTATGGGCTGTCATGCTGTTCAGAACAAAGGGCACTTAATTTTTTTTTATTGCGTCTACGTAAAGCAGCGTGCTCACTGGATTGTCCCCCTTTGCCAGCTTCTCGGGCTAGAAGACCGACACAATGCCCTGTGAATTTGTAAGACAGACACCTGAAGTCATGAGTGATGTCATCAGTGATGTCACTGACCGTGTCATGAGTGATGTAATATGTGACGTCATCAGCAGTGCATTGCGGGGGCGCGAGTTATAGTTATCTCTACTAACTATAACGGCCGAATTTCTCGGGTTTTGTACAAGTGAAATGTCCAACTAACTATAACGTCCCTGATACCTGTGTTTTTTTCAGTGATTATATATATATATATATATATATATATATATATATATATATATATATATAATATTATCTACTGGCGGTCGCCAGTAGATAGTTATAGTTAGAACCTATTTTCCATAGGAAATCCGGGACATTCTATTTGAAATAACTCTCTTGTCGGTTGACGTATCTTCGCAAAATTTTCAAACTTTGTGGGGCGCTCCGGTCCGCTCCTACCCTGAAAGTCTCGGGGTGATTCGTCAAGCGGGGGCCGAGAAAAAGGGGGGTCCCAAAACGCGTTTTCCCCATTCATTTTTCCATAGGAAACTTTAGACACGGCTACAGCCTGAACTGCTGAACGGAATTACACCAAATTTGGCAAAGAGGTAGTTCTTGGTTCAGAAAGAACCCTTTTTGTTAAATGGTGTAAATCCGTTCAGTAGTTGCTGAGAAAATCAAAAGTAAAAGTACATATATATCTATGGGCACGGAGGATCCGCGCATCCTGAGCGCACCCTGCGCGCACCGTCCCGATCACGAGCTGCATGTTAATTGGCTGTCAGCTGGCTGTCAACATTCCGATTCAGGAAATGTTGGCAGCCATTTTGTCCCTCGGTAGAACCGAGGGACAGAAACAAGTGCGCAAAGCGCACAAAGGGGGCAGGGTAGAAACACCCTGACCCCCTAGGTCTGCTCAGGGGGTCCCATAAGGACCCCCTGGGCAGAAAAAAGCATTTAAAAAAAAAAAATCGGCAGGATGCGCTCAGGGTGCGCGGATCCTGCCGAAAAAAAAAAAAATCGAAGCGCGGTCTCCCGCGCTTCGACAGTATTTTGCCCCCGGGTGGCCCAAGTCCCGGGGGCATGGTGGGGGGTTAAATTTATGTATGGGGGGCCTCAAAGGGCCTCCAAGCCCCGGGGACCTCCACCCCCGGGGCTTTCATTTTAAAATGGTGCGGGAGGGCACTCGGCCCTCCCGCAGCCCCGGGGACCACCACCTCCCCGGGGCTTCTTTTTTTTTTTTTTATTTCCTGTGGGGGGGCTCGAGCCCCCCCACACGCCCCGGGGACCGCCACCTCCCCGGGGCACTAACACATTTAAAATGGGGGTCCGTTTGGACCCCCGAAGTCCCGGGGACCACCACCTCCCGGGGCTGTGCTGATCTGGGGAGGGGGGCCGCGCGGCCCCCCTCCTGGAGCCTGTGGTGGCCCTGGGGACCGCCACCCCCAGGGCCGGCTCCTGCAGTGTCCCGGGTGCCTACCCCCGGGACACTGCTGTTTGCAATGACAGGACGGAGCCTCGCGGCTCCCGTCCTGTCATTGCAAACTGCTTTGGATATTGGAAGAGAGAGCAGGGAAACCTGCTCTCGCTTCCAATATCCAAAGACAATTGCTTTTCCACATGGGGAGCAGCATGTTAGCTGCTCCCCATGTGGAAAGCAATGCCGGCTCCCTTAGGACACGGGGAGCCGGCGGGACTGTGGTGGGTTTGGGGACCCCCCACAGTCCCCAACAAGAGGCCAGGCCCCGGGGATGGGGTCCCCGGGGCCATAAGTGGCCCGGGAGGGGGCCCCACGGCCCCCTCCCCAGAAATAATTTTTAAAAAAAAGGCCTGCCCCGGGGGATGGGGTCCCCGGGGCAAAAGGAGGCCTGAGGAGGGGGGCCACGCAGCCCCCCTCCTTAAAAATTAATTTAAAAGTGTGGCCATGCCCCGGGGGATGGGGTCCCCGGGCAGGATTCGGCCCGGGAGGGGGGCCACGCGGCCCCCTTCCCGTTTAATTAAAAAAAAAAAAAAGGGGTAAGGCCCTGGGGGATGGGGTCCCCAGGGCCCAAAAATAGGAAAAAGGAAGGGGGCTACACAGCCCCCCTTCAGGGGAAAAAAAAAAACGATCGGGCCCGCAGGCCCCGCCCCTTCCTTCACCATTCTGCAAACGCGCCCCTGGCGCGTTTGCAGATGGGGAAGTAATTCCCCTTCAATACTGGGGTCCCTGAGGCCAACTAGCCCACCAGGAACCTCCAGTATGCGCCAGGGGCTGCCTTGCAGAGAGGTGTACAGAGGCCACGCCCCTTTTACACCTCTCTGCAATGCAGCTCTGTGGCGCTTAATGGAGGTAGCTGGTGGGCTAGTTGCACCCCAGGGACCCTCAGGATTCAAGGGGAGTTAATCCCCGACTTAAAACGCGCCAAGGGGCGCGTTTGCACAGTGGTGAAGGGAGGGGCGGGGCTTCAGGTGACATGTGTGCAAACAGGCCCCGTGGCGCATTTTAAGATGGGGAATTAAATCCCCTTCAATCCTGAGGGTCCCTGGGGCCAACTAGCCCAACAGGTACATCCAGAAAGCGCCACAGAGCTGCGTTGCAGAGAGGTGTAAAAGGGGTGTGGCCTCTCTACACATCTCTGCAACGCAGCCCCTGGCGCATACTGGAGGTTCCTGGTGGGCTAGTTGGCCCCTAGGGACCCTCATGATTCAAGGGGACTTAATCCCCCAACTTAAAATGCGCCACGGGGCGCGTTTGCACAGATGTCACCTCAGGCCCCGCCCCTCCCTTCACCATTGTGCAAATATTCCTCTAAAATCAGCCGAAATACGAATTCCGATTTACTCACCTGTTATCAGGAGAGACCTCAGTGCTGTATCTTTCAGCCCAGTACTGGTCCTGAAAAGTAATTTTAACCGTACTTACCAGTAACTTGAATTTCCTTCCATAGGCTAACATTGACTGGTTTCACTTGGAAATTCTTCTAAGTGTGGAGTTTTGGAACTTTAAAATATTCCTCTAAAATCAGCCGAAATACGAATTCCGATTTACTCACCTGTTATCAGGAGAGACCTCAGTGCTGTATCTTTCAGCCCAGTACTGGTCCTGAAAAATAATTTTAACCGTACTTACCAGTAACTTGAATTTCCTTCCGTAGGCTAACATTGACTGGTTTCACTTGGAAATTCTTCTAAGTGTGGAGTTTTGGAACTTTAAAATATTCCTCTAAAATCAGCCGAAATACGAATTCCGATTTATTCACCTGTTATCAGGAGAGACCTCAGTGCTGCATCTTTCAGCCCAGTACTGATCCTCAAAAGTAATTTTAACCGTACTTACCAGTAACTTGAATTTCCTTCCATAGGATATCATTGCCTGCTTTTTGCTGAAAAAGTTTCTAAGTGTTGATTTTTGAAACATGCAAATATTCCTCTAAAATCAGCCGAAATACGAATTCCGATTTACTCACCTGTTATAAGGAGAGACCTCAGTGCTGTATCTTTCAGCCCAGTACTGGTCCTGAAAAGTAATTTTAACCGTACTTACCAGTAACTTGAATTTCCTTCCATAGGCTAACATTGACTGGTTTCACTTGGAAATTCTTCTGTGTGGAGTTTTGGAACTTTAAAATATTCCTCTAAAATCAGCCGAAATACGAATTCCGATTTACTCACCTGTTATCAGGAGAGACCTCAGTGCTGCATCTTTCAGCCCAGTACTGATCCTCAAAAGTAATTTTAACCGTACTTACCAGTAACTTGAATTTTCTTCCAAAGGCTAACATTGACTGGTTTCACTTGGAAATTCTTGTGTGTGGAGTTTTGGAACTTTAAAATATTCCTCTAAAATCAGCCGAAATACGAATTCCGATTTACTCACCTGTTATCAGGAGAGACCTCAGTGCTGCATCTTTCAGCCCAGTACTGATCCTCAAAAGTAATTTTAACCGTACTTACCAGTAACTTGAATTTCCTTCCATAGGATATCATTGCCTGCTTTTTGCTGAAAAAGTTTCTAAGTGTTGATTTTTGAAACATACAAATATTCCTCTAAAATCAGCCGAAATCCGAATTCTGATTTACTCACCTGTTATCAGGAGAGACCTCAGTGCTGCATCTTTCAGCCCAGTACTGGTCCTGAAAAGTAATTTTAACCGTACTTGCCGGTAACTTGAATTTCCTTCATAGGCTAACATTGACTGGTTTCACTTGGAAATTCTTCTAAGTGTGGAGTTTTGGAACTTTATAATATTCCTCTAAAATCAACCAAAGTACGAATTCCAATTTACTCACCTGTTATCAGGAGAGAACCCAGTGCTGCATCTTTTAGCCCAGCACTGACCCTGAAAAGTAATTCTAAATGTACTTACCAGTAACTTACATTTCCTTCCATAGGAATCCATTGTCTGGTTTTCAGCAGAAAAGTTTCAAAGTGTCGATTTTCACAAATTACAAATATTCCTTAAAAATCGCCTGTATGACTTAAACGCATTCTTTCAACTGTTTACAGGAGATGCACCAGTGCTGGATCCAGGATCCAACACTGAGTAAGAAAAAGTAACGATAACACTACTTACCTGCTAAGTGAATTTCCTCCCATAGGATAACATTGGTGATTCTATGTGAAAAAGTTTCTAAGTGTCAACTTTTAAAATACAATAATATTCCTTAAAAATCACTACTGTAACCAAAACGCTTTTACTCAACTGTTTACAGGAGATGTCCCAGGACTGAATCTAGGATCCAGTCCTGTGGTTAGAAAAGTAATCCATAAAGTAACTAATTGCATTTAACTAGAAATTCACATTGAGCTCAATGTTGCATTGTGTTTGAAATTGTGTTGCCCATTGCAACAACTGTAACTACTGTACTTAAAACTCTATTGCCTATTTGCAAACTATTTAAACTAAAGTAATTCATTCTGAGAAAGTATATTTTGTAATGTAATGTATAATGTAATTACAATGTAATTTAATAAATAAAATATATAAAAATAAATAGTTTTAAAAAATGTAGTAAATCAGTATCAAAAAAATAAATATAACAATACATTTAAAAATTGTCATTTACAAAACCTTTGAAATTCACTGAAAAAACCATAGGTTTTAGGGGCGTTATAGTTAGAAATTAGCATTTAAAAAACCTTTGAAATTCACTGAAAAAACCATAGGTTTCAGACACGTTATAGTTAGAAATTAGCATTTAAAAAACCTTTGAAATTCACTGAAGAAACCATAGGTTTTAGGGACAGTTATAGTTAGTTGGACATTTCACTCGTACAAAACCCGTAAAATTCCCCTGTTATAGTTAGTTCAGCTAACTATAACTCGCGCCCCCGCAATGCACTGCTGATGACGTCACATATTACATCACTCATGACATGGTCAGTGACATCACTGATGACATCACTGATGACATCTCAAATGACATCACTGATGACATCATCCACGTGATAATCTGATGCACCTCCTCACACCCTAATATAACCTTTGATATACCCAATCTAAATTACAGACTGCCATTCGCAAAACCATAGACACTCCAACACCAATAACTACATACCCACTCACTGATTCTTAGGTCTACACACACACATCCACTCACTCACCCGTACAGTCACTCATACTTATGGTCACTCAGTACAGGACTATCATATGCACTCTTACTCCTATATAGACACTCAAACACCGCCACTCATCCATAGAGGTACTCACACACCTAGTCAGTCATGCAAATAATTAAACACACTGCCATTTACTCACCTATACAGTTATACACACACCAGCTCACTTAATCATACAGATACTACCACATTGTTACGCTCTTATACAATCACTGATACAAGCACACACTCATCCATACAGCCACTATCACAATCACTCACTCTCGCTTATAGCTATTTATATACTCCAACACACATATATACTGCCTTTCACATATGTAGTTACTCACACATGTACCACTGGGACATATATTCACTCACTAACACACTCTTACACACACTCTTACACACACTTACCCACCCATACACTCTTGAAACCATCCACCCAGTGAATCACCCACTCACACATCTATGCACAGAGTCGCACACACCCCTCCCACACAAACACTGAGGCACCCATACAGATACTCAGAGAACCATTCAATAACTCATATAGACACTCATGTAGCTATTCACAAACACATGCAGCCACTTACACAGCAACAGACAGACGGATACAGACATTCACCCAGTTTAGTCACTAACCCATGCATTCAGTAAGATACGTTAAATCACTCACTTATAGAGTCAGTCACGCACCTACTAAATCATCCATACAGACACTTAGACACCCACTCATTCTTCAATACGTCTTTTCCTATATATATTAAAAATATTTAAACTTTACAGAAACACAGTCACTGGATGATGTCATCAGTGATGTCATTTGAGATGTCATCAGTGATGTCATCAGTGATGTCACTGACCATGTCATGAGTGATGTAATATGTGACGTCATCAGCAGTGCATTGTGGGCGTGAGTTATAGTTAGCTGAACTAACTATAACAGGGGAATTTCACGGGTTTTGTACGAGTGAAATGTCCAACTAACTATAACTGTCCCTAAAACCTATGGTTTTTTCAGTGAATTTCAAAGGTTTTTTAAATGCTAATTTCTAACTATAACGTGTCTGAAACCTATGGTTTTTTCAGTGAATATATAGATAGATAGATAGATAGATAGATAGATAGATAGATAGATAGATAGATAGATAGATAGATATGTATATATATGAAGCATTAGCAAATTAGAAGACATTGAGGACAAACATTTAATAAACCTTTGACACTATTATGTCAAACCAAACTTGATGCATTCTCCATTTAATATTCCATCGTTTCTGCAGTGCCAGAGAAAAAGAGGATTTAGTATTTATTCGGCACAAATCAAACTGACAGCAGTTTTGCTTGAGGAAGGCCTCCATAGCATTCACTTCCCTTGTGGAGAGTTCAAACGGTTCTGAGCTGACAAAACAACCAAACCTCTTAGAGAGTATTTGATTCCACTCAAGAACGGCTTTGCTTTTGAGGACTCAGTTCGAGGAAAAACTCAAATGAAAAAAAAAATCCCTTTAATGTCCATGGGATGATTTCAAAGGCATACCTTGTATGTTTCTGCCGGAGTGATTACTTTGTCGCCACTTTAACATGCCAGAGTTAAGAAAAATGTATCCGTTAGAGTGCAGTAGCGGAAAAATCGTATATTTAATTCATGAAGATAAAAAAAGTCAATACGAAACTGTGCAAAAGCTTGTATAATTAGGTTACATGCTCTAATGCACACTATTGAATGCATGACTAGTGACAGTTACAAGTAGCTGAGTTTATAACAGAAATATTTAGAAGGCTTTTAAGTATGACGGTTAAATTGCAGAGTCAGAATCTGTCACAGAGGTTATGGGGTCCAAAGTAAGTTCCAAAGCATTCCTAGAATCAGGGAGATGTGAGAAACGAGATGATGATAAATTATAAGAAAATATGACATTTCTCATCGGAGGTGAGTGAAAAAGAACCATATGCTTGAAGGTCTGCAACAGAAGATATATGGGTCACTGATTTCCATTAAAAGTAGATTTACTGAAAATAGTAGGACATCCAGCACAATCTAGTGTTATTAAACATCCTATGCATTTCGAAGAGGAGTTCCAGTGCGGGATGTGCATTCCAATAAAAATATCAATTACATGAAGGGCCGGCTTCGCACTCTGCCAGATTTTAGATGTGTAACAACAACAAAGTGATGGTTGGAATGGATGGAATACTTGAAATAATCCCAGCCACTTGATGCAAGGTGTTCCAGACCATTGATTTTAGCTAACCAAGCAAATCAGTACTGACCCAGTTCATCATGGGTAGAATCCGTCCCAAACCACCAGGCGAGGCCCTCTCCAGAAGGGACCTCAAACAACCCCGGAATAATTCACCCTACCTGGGGCTCATCAGAAGAGTGGAGCTTGAGTCCTATGGCACAGTGAGCACAGGGCATACCCATATTGCTTTAACTGCAACAACAAGAAGGTGATGGGAAAATACTTAAATTAAACTGAACCATGTGTTGGAATGCTACGACAAATGACTGCCATTGGTTAGACTTACTGCAAGCATTCCTCTCATCACCGTTGGTGTTTTTTCAATATGTGGCAAAATGACTGCTTATGTTGCTGTCGTGATAACTTGGAAAACATTTCTGTGCCTTTTTACATTGCTCTGCTAGGTTTATCTATTATGTAATATTTACAGGATAATCGACTTGTCTTGAGAGTAGTCCAATTCCTGCCCCTCGCACCTGGTCCCGAATCAAAGCTCTCTGCACCGTTCACACAGACGAATCTGAAAAATGTCCCAGAATATTGCAAAACTTGGAATCACAATGCATTCCAGCCTGAAACCTCACTCATTGACTGAGCTAGCAACAGTAACTCACAAGGATGAAATGCTGAAGGAGATCCCTGTGGGTGGAAAGCCTAAAACTATGGAATTCCCTCAGTTTTGAGAAACTACTCCTGAAAGCTGAACTATTCAGACTCTCTTTGTAAATGTACCTTTCACTCTCTCAGGGGCGGCAATCGCAGAACATTAGTTATGGGCACCTTACTGATCTTATTGGACACCTTTGAGCTCTGATGTAACTGAAAGGTTACATACAGCACAATGCAAATCTTAAACATGAAAAATATCAATATATTTTCCAGAGTATATTTAACTTTGCAAATGTATGTTTTTAATAATTAAGTTGTGGTCGCCAATTTATTTGTGAGTACCTTTTCACAAAAGTTCTTTAATTCATCACAAATTGAGGTCCTTGCTTTTGCAGTATGACCAAAGGTATGCAAAAACGAAATAACTCAGGAGATTATCTGACTCAGGTTAATGTGCTTCGCCCATATCATTTTGCAGAACTGTTTAAATTGGGGTGTTGTTGGGACGGTTAGCCCTGAGAGTGGAGCACCTGCTCTTTGGAAACAATTGAGTGTGTTGTGACCTATTCCTTAAACGTCCTTTAGCTGAGATTCTGATTTGTTAGAATTATTTTTGTGCTTATTTTGAACAGATTTTCTTTGGACTGATTTGTACAGAGTGCTTCTCCCATATCAATTTGCCATGATGAACAATCTGTATTTACAGTCTACAGGTATATATTGCATTGTCATCCTTGTGTGCAGGAAGCAGTACTAGTAAAAGTAAAGTCCACAGCCACATGCAAATAACTATTGGGATTTTTCATCACAGCCATTTTACCTTTGTCCCTGGAAGATGTTTTGCTTTTTTGGAACAGTTTGATGCCACCCTCATCCTCCTGGACCACTTAAATTGCAAATCAATACTCTTCAGGGACACCTTTTTGATGTAGCTTCAGCTGAGAGACTTCTCATTAGGATTCCCACCTTGTAGTCTCAGGGAGAAGCTCCTCTTGACTACCACTTCATCAACCCTGCCTTTTGATAGAATAATTTAGTTTTTTAGATGCAGTATTTGTATCCAACAGCAGCCTTCTTGTGTGTGTGTGCGTGCGCAATATGTGTGTTTTGTCACAAATACTTTACACATTGCCTCTTCAGATAAGCCTGATTGCTCTGTGCCAATCTACCAGAGGGTGAGCACAGTATATCATTTAATGTGTATCCAGCTTAACCTGACTAGAGTGGTGTTTCCTGCTTGTACACGGTGCATACTATGACAACCAAAAACCCAATTTCTAACAGAAGCCTACAGACTCAGGGAGAAGAGAGGACTGACTGGGCAACGATCGTTCCTTAGAGTAAGTGTGACATCAGGATGACGTCCCACTCTCTCCCTGAATTCCGGATTGTATTGTGAAACTCGGGAAGTTCCTGCCGTGTTACTATAACGATACAGTTAAGTATACACTAAAAACCTCACTGATGAAATATTTTTGGAGGTTAGAAAACAGGATCTATATCCTGAGGAATGCCATAGAAACCCTAGGAGGCAATAAAATTTGGCAAGAAACATGTCGATATAAAGCAGAGAGGGTGACAGGGACGTTAACTCCCTAAGTACACTCACAACATACATTTTTTAATCCTATCAGGAAGGACCCAGGAATAAAGTAATATAGAGGGTACCCTCCTAGATAGTTTTCATTGAATCACTGTCTCTGCACAAATAGATTCCTAGAGTGTTATTTCAAAAAAATAATATTTTTGCGCTCCACCCTGTATGTTGGCCTGCAGCAGGGTGTAGAAGCGGCCCAATGATGAAGCATGCCACTAACTAGTGGGTGAGGGCAGTATTTAAAACCCTGTGGGTTTTCCTGAAACCCAGATTGTGATAAACTAATTGAATTCAGAAGCCTCCCCTTCGTGTGTGTTCATAGCCATTTCTTAGGGAGGACTAGGGAAGGTTTTTTTGCCTCTCGTCCCTTTCTTTTTAGAGTGTGATTAAAGCCATGCATGTAAAGTCCCTCTGCTGTGTGCTTAACTCACCGTTGCCTATAAAGTTAGTATGCAGAGCTGTGCCATGCATGTGTGTTGTATGCTAGTGCTGGGTGTATGTGTGCCTGTAAATGGTACAATACATGAAAGATTCTGGGTTCCATTTTTGGAGACCCAGGGCTGACTGGAGGAGCATGAGGAGGTACAGGATTACACACAGACCGAGTTGTGTATTGCTGCATACATGTGAGGTGGGTGGGACAGACACACTGGAAGAAGGGATTGCCAGGCTCTTCAGTGTACTTCAAAGGGTGCTCTTTGATTCAGAGACAGTTCACTGGAAGGAGGCCTGTGTACATCTAAGGAGGGAGATGTGGCTGATAAGAGAATCATAAACAGTAGGGCTGAGGCCTTGGGGTAACCTTTTGAAACACGTATTACTGTGGCTGACATACAGGTGTGAACCTCTTGTCACTCTCATGGCCTGTGTGTTGTGGGGCTATAAGATTTGGAGCCACTCCTACTGTGATAGACTGGTTTCTGGCAGAAGTGAAGGACAGAATAGAGGACACTTCAAAGAAAGCAATACCCCAACACAAACCTCAAAGACTCAGAGCCTAAATCACATTCAGTGTTTGGAAAAGGATTATATGAATGGGCGCTGCAGGCCTCACAAAACTTCCAACTGTCAATCAGCCCATCAGGCTGTGCGAGGAGACAAAGCTCTGCAAGACTTCTGCCGGTGACCAGCCAAGCTCTGTTTGTCTCCCAGCTGGGTGAGGAGACATCACCCAGGGAATTCAAGACCACCTTCCCTGGGGCACCAGTGCATCCCTGCTTGCCAAGACCAATGTACCCTGTGAGTGTTGGAGGGAGTGAGGTCCAGTGGGGAATCTGGTTGAGTGGGTTCCTCACCCAGCTGCCAGTATCCCAACTGGGTGAGAGGACATCACCTAGGGAAAACAAGAACACCTGCCCCTGAATACCAAGACCAGTGTGCCCTGTGCGGGGGAGTAGAGCACTAGAGGGAGTGAGGTCCAATGTGGTTTCCTGGGAAGCAGATCTCTGAAGTGAAGTGTGAGGAGATTGCTGCTCTGATCGGGTCGACACCTGTTTGCAAAGCGAAGTATGCCAGATGGGAGTGCTGTAAAGAATGCTGTCATGCTGATAGTGCAGAAGCCTGTGTGTGGAGTGAAAGGGGTGACCCTGTATGCCAGGTGGGGTCACCTTGAAGATTGCTGCAGTAAAATCAGGCAGTAGCCCGCGTGTAGAGTCGGTGACCCCGTAAGCCAGGTGGGGCTGCCGTGAAGATTGATGTTGTGCCGATCAGTCCATAGCCCATGTGCAGAGCAAAGTCAGTGACCCTGTATGCCAGGTGGGGCTTCCCTGATGATTGATGGCATGACGATTGGGCTTAAGCTGAATGTCGTCTATAGTGAATGGGGAATGACCATTCCTGCTAGTGAGAGAGAAGTGGGACTCAGGGACTTGCCTATTGAACCCGAGAGCCCTGACCTCAGGGGCTGTGTGCATTGATTATGTATGCCATATTTTACTTTGTGTTCATATATGAATACTCCAGTGTGGGGCTAATCAGGCCCTTATGAGTTGAACCATGAAGATTCATTAAGTAATTAAGAATTACCAGTGGAAACAGGAATTAAATGTCTGATTCTCCCAGTGGTTCCTCATTTTCCCTAAGCCATTCAAATATAGATTTTGCTGTTTTCATCAGCTGTAATCCCTGTGCGAAAGTAAAGAGATGCAAAGTGTTCCTGCAGATCTCATAATTCCAGTGCTGAAAGCAGTTGAAATCTGTTTTAAAGTCTAAAAAAATGTTGAATTACCAAGGTAATTAGACACACATTTTCTCTTTGTCCTAGTAACTACTGGCACCATCCCCATTGGAATTTAGATGCCTTTCACATTGAGGGTTCCAGTGTATTCTTCTGCTAAAGGTTGCAGTGGCTGGAGACTCACTGATGTTGGTAGCAAACAATGGCGGTGCAAGGGTGCTATGGCCTCTGATGCAGTAAGGAAAATGGACAACATGTCACCACTTTAAGTAGAAAAAGACAGAAACATCCAGCTGGCTCTAGCCTTGGTGGCCCGCCTGACGTGGCCTGAGAAGGCCTTCGGAGGGCCTGCGGGGACCTGGTCTGCGGGCAAGCCAGAGAGCAGTTTTTTTTTGTGTGGTTTTAGTCCTCATTGAGCAGTAAGTTGGAGTAGGAGATATCGGGGGGCCCCTGGCTTCTCTATCCGACTTAAGTCAGCCCCTTGTGGAAACGTGTGTGTTGGGGGAGATCTTTCATTTCCGACTGACAGGTCCCGTTGTTTCCACTTCCAATGTATACTTTTCGTGGAGGGGAGCTAGCCATTTTGACTACTCGTACAAGCCCATTGCTTGTAGGTTATTGCTATTGCATAATCATTAGACATCCAAAGACCATTCAGCATTTCTCATATTTTCAGATTAGCTCTGTTTCCAGATATCCCAAAAGCTATACCTCTTGCTTTGCCTCCCGCTTCGATCTAACTTATTTACCCTCTGGATCGATGCCAGCCATTCCCACTGAGTTGGAGGATTGGGCATTATCCATTTAATACAGATTTCCCCTCTGACCAGTAAAATTAACAGGAAAAAGAGGTTTTCTTGTTTTTTACTTAATTTGGGATGACCTTCGATATGGTGTCCGACCCGAAATATAACGAGATCTGTGCTTACCTCTATTGGTTGGCCCAGTAGATTGGTGAAAACCTTACCGACATCATTCCAAAATTTCTCGAGCTGGGGACACTGCCGAAACAAATGTACGTCGTCCGCCCTCTCTTCTCCACATTTTGGGCAGCTTTTCGCCTTCTCTTTACTTAGCTTAGATCGCCTCTTCGTTGACCAGTACACTCTATGTATGGTAAACAAATGTTTTGTTCTTAAAGATTCAGATTTTACAATGTACCAACATGTAGCCATAGATACTTGCCATCTGTTCTGTACATCCAGCGTCAGCAGCTCTTTCCCCCAGGTCGTGACGGGTACTGTAAACTCCTCCTCTCCGGCCGATATAAGGGCCCAATACCAGAATGAAACTTCTTTTTTTATTGTCACGCCCCCCTGAAATTTCTTCTCTATTTCTCTAGTTCCATTTTCCGTCTTCCCCGAGGCTCTTGGCCCAGCTCAATAACTGGTAATATTTAAATTTTGATAATGTACCGTTGGTCTTGATTGCAAGTTGGTCCCAATCTATTAGAGAGTTTTCCTCTATAAGTTGGCCCCATTTGGTAATACCTTCTTTCATCAGCAGGATGGCTAGCCTGTCCTTCAGACATTCTGGAGTTCCTGGGGACTCCCATATTGGGGCAAATTCACTATAATAAGGTGGTTTTAGGGATCTTCTGATTTGATACCATAATCTGGAAGCTGACCATAGAATTTTCAGTTTTACCTTTTTAAAGTACTTTGGATGTCCGAATTTATACAAAAAATGACTACCTTCAACGCTTGTAAATATGTGGGATAGGTCTCAAATTCATTTAAGAATACCCTCATTTTCTTAGATTGAAATGCTCTACAATATTCTAATATATCCGGGCTTGCTATCCCTCCTTGCTTCTTTCTCCTTCTAAGTTTCCTCCAGGCTATCCTTGTCCCTTTCGAGGCCCATATAAAACTACTCCGCTCCCATTGCAAATTTTTTATCCACTCCTTTTTAAATTCAAGTGGTATGGAGCTAAATATATACGAAAATTTAGGTAAAATTGTCATTTTCAGTATGTTTGAGCGCCCCATGAAAGTTAGTGGGAGGCCCCCCTAGACCTTAAGGAGTTTCCTGACCTCACCCAGTACTTTGTTGAAATTTATATGAGCTGTTTTATTAATATCATTTACTATTTCCACACCCAGATACCGTATTTTTCTTTTACTAATGGGCTACTGCTGTGACTATTCCACTCCAAGATTTCAGACTTTGATTGGTTGACCAGATAGCCTGAGACTTTCCCAAATTGATCAAGAGTATCCTCTATTGCCGGGAGTGACCCTATCAGGTTATTGGTGAATATCATTAAATCATCCGCGTAAAGGGCCATTTTTTCTCCCACCCTCGGTAGTTAAAGGGGGCAATCTCTTGGTTACTCCTAAACTTGCTCGCCACTGGTTTGATATATAAATTAAAGAGCAGGGGAGATAGGGGACAGCCCTGCCTAGTTCCTCTCTTGATTATTATCTTATCAGTGAGGCTGCCATTGACCAGGACCCTGGCTGTTGGATTATTGTATGGTGATTTTATGGCTCCCTGGAAGGTTACCCCTAGATCATATTTTCCTAATACTGCGTTTAGAAATGGCCAGCTAACTCTATCGAACGCTTTGGCTGCATCGAAGGTGATAAGTGAGAGGGGGAAATTCTCGTGCATTGCTACATCAATCGCACCGATCAACTCGTGCGTCAACTCTTGACTTTGTCTCCCTCTGATGAAGCCTTTCTGGTTTATGTGTATTAAGTGCCCGGCTACCCGTCCCAATCTTTTGGCCATAATTTGTGTGTAAATCTTGTAAACTCTATATAGGAGTGATATGGGTCTGTGCGAGTCGCATTTTTCTGGATCTTTCCCGGGTTTCAGCAATATACTAATAATTGCTTCATTCCATGAGTCTGGGAGGTTCTGTCTTGCTAGGAAAATTTCATTTAATAGCTCCGTCAGAGGGGGGACCAAGACTTCTCTTAATGTGATATATATCTCATTGGGGAGTGCATTGAGGCCTGCGGCTTTACCCTTTTTAGACTTCTGATTGTCTTGGCCACCTCACCGATTATAATTTCTTCATTGAGATCATCCCTTTGTTCCTGTGTCTGGGTTGTGCCTGAGGGCTGGGTTGTGGCGTGGTTGGTGCCGACAGCTCCTGCTGGCTCTGGTGAATGTCGGGTGAAACACTCTTCACTGGGGAAGCCCTGGTTGGGTCCTGCCTCTATTGACTCAGGCAGGGGCAATGTGGCTGCTCCTCCAGCCTGCAGTGCGGTGAGCTCCTGGTGCGCGGGCCCCTACTTGGGCTGCTCCAGACCACTGTGATCCTGGATTTCCCTGCCTGCCCTGGCTGACGTGGAGGCCTGCCGCAGTCATATCAGATCTCCGGGGGCGAGACCAGTGCCTGCCGCTCGCTGGATGGTGGTTCTCAGTAAGGTGAGGAACCACATTTCTGCATGCACGCGGAGGCTGGGCGGTGCCTAGGCTGCCATATTCTTCATTATTGCACCGCTCTGTGGCCTCCTGCCCTCCTTGCTGCACTAACCCTTGCCGGATCCAGGGTTCCTCACTGGTGGTTCCCCGTGCTGCCACCTGAAGGTGTGCCAGACTTCCTCCTGCTCTCCTACCAACTTCGAACTTGGAGCTGCATCTTAGATGTGTCATGAGTGGGGACTGAGGTGCTTGGTTATGAACCCTGTAACTGAGGCGCCTCCCTCTTGTTTCTTTTCACCTACTTTCGTCTTTCTTCACTTGGTGACGTCAGCTGACACTGTAAATTTCTCCATTTCACTTTTCGCTACGCAGTGCTTCACATTGTGTTGTTTGCGCCATATTATCCTGCTACCACTAAATACAGTACCTTGTGCTGGTCCTGACATCATCTGCTGCCACGATTTACTGTTCCTCCTCCTGCCACCTCCATGTTTGCTGTCTGGTTATTGCATTTTACTTACGTGTTAGCGCTGCTCCAGGGCACACTGCTCATTCCCATGCTTGGCTCCTGTGCTCTACCCTCACCAATAGCTGCGCACATATTACAATGGGATTAGGTGATCCCAATCAAAAGCAACTTTCCTTCGAACCAGCTAGGACCCCGAGCCATCAACGTTCACCCTCTGATTTCACCGGAACCTTAGGACATACAATGGCGGATCATCCGTCAGATGGCTTGGCAGCAATTATGGCCAAACTTTGAGCCGGCTTTAAGGCTATTGACTCTAGAATGGATACTTTGACGTGACGTTTCGATGCCATGTCTGAACAGCTTGATCGTCACAATGTTAGGCTCGATGGTGTGGAGCTCAGAATCTCTCAAATTAAGGACGGCCGATACAGTGAAGCGCCTTGAGCGGGCGGAGCGTATGCTCAAGACTACTGCAGTGAAAAATTAAGATTTGGGGGTGAGGTCTCGTCATAATAATATTTGCATAGCTGGCATACCAGAATCCACCAACACGGGATGGATACCTTCATGGAAAACCTCTTAGCTGAACTTTTTGACAGGAAGTCCTTCATTTATACATTTGTGGTTGAAAGAGAACACCAAACACTTAGTCCCCGCCCAGTCTCAGGGGTGCCACCCTGTCAACCTGAGCTTGATTCTATGGGCTCCACAACTATTTCTAAACCTCACTCTCTACAGACCCTCACAGATCACCTTGAAACATTCCTTTTGACAGATGCGTGGCATCATGAATTCCCCTTACAGAGCAAGTATACTTTTTACTCTGTCCCACACAATGTGTAGACCCATATTGGTC
This sequence comes from Calotriton arnoldi, assembly GCA_963921515.1. Classification (NCBI taxonomy): domain Eukaryota; kingdom Metazoa; phylum Chordata; class Amphibia; order Caudata; family Salamandridae; genus Calotriton; species Calotriton arnoldi. The sequence continues at coordinate 561,030 of CAWUFW010009799.1, forward strand.
ATTGGTAAGTGTCCCAGGGTGCTCTTTTGTGGCTACACACTATTACACACCTTCCTCGCATGCTATCAGGCCATGCTCCTGTGGCAATCACACTACATATACCTGTACACGCCCCAATGGTCTGTCATTTGCATTTTCACTCTAATGCACTAAATGACTCAGTATTTTGGTTGAAAGTTTGTGAGGCTAGTATTGATTTTTTCTCCACTAGCTTGGGCTCTGTTGAGAGCTTCTCTACTCTGTGGGAGGCCTTTAAAGTCTGTGTTAGAAGTCTGTATTTTGAAACATGCAGGACTGCTTCCTAGTATTCAAACTGACCTTGTTAGCGTAGACGACAAGCTACCGAGATTAGACTCTACTGACAGCGGCGTGTTACACGTCCAGCAGCTCCATGACCAGTCAAAATTATTACATGAGTTCCATGACCTTGCCCAATGTGAGGTCACTTACCTGGGAAAGTATGTTAGAGCATGCCGGTACTGAGAGGGCGAAAGCTCTAGTTGAACACTGGACCGTTTGCTTTGTCCCCCTTACCATGCCAAATACTTAACTCACTTGCGGCGGTGGGCTGGCACTGAAGTCACTGATGACGCTACCATCTTTGGTGACTTTACTGGCTACTATAAAACACTTTACACATCGCGTCCAGACAAAAGTGAACATGCATTCCTTTACTTAGCTCAAATCACCATAGTGTGGCTCGAAACAGGTCAATAGCAATTCCTTGCCCCTCCATCACATGTGAGGAACTCTCATAGGCCATAGATGTCATGATCGGATCCACGGACACAGGCTTGGATAGATTCACTTGCGACTTTTATAAATCTTTTCAACCCATTTTGGTCCCTCATTTATTAGTTGTGTATGTTGAATCTCTCGAACGTGGCTCCCCCCTATGCTGCAGGAAGCTGTCATTACAGTTTTACTCAAGCCCAATAAGCCTCCTTTTCACTGCTCTACGTATCGCCCTGTTAGAAATGAGGTCTCTAGTTGGCAATGGTTTGAACCTTTGTACAAATAGGGACCCTTACTTCTAGTCAGGATATGGGGAATACCCTACTGAAATAACCCCTGCTCACCCCCTTGGTAGCTTGGCACGAGCAGTCAGGCTTATCTCAGAGGAAGTGTGTAAAGCATTTGCACATAACCGACAATAATACAGTGAAAACATTACAAAAGGGACACCAAACCAGTTTAGAAAAATAGCCAATGTTTATCTGTGTAAAACAAGACCAAAATGAGAAAAAAACATCATACAGTAATCAAAACTATGCACTTTGCAAGAATGACTTTAAAATGCAGTTCCTTAAAGTCGGTAGGTCCATCCAGGGCTCCCGCGGTACTGAAAACAATAGAATCCTACAGTTCCGGCCGACCACGTCGGTGAGGGCTGGCGTTGTGTCAGCAGACTCGTAAACAGTACCTTTGGTGCCGGCCGACCGAGTCGGTGCAGGCCAGTCACGGCAACTGGCATCGGTCGGCCTAGGCTGCAGTGTGGGATGGGGTGGTGCATCGTGTGACTTATGATTGGTGCCCCCAAACCAAGGTGCAGTCACGGGTGTCGAGGTCAGCGTGCAGCGACGTCATCAGTGAGACCAGGGTGGTGGAGTGAAGCGAGGCAGTGCAGAGTGCGGCGCCCACAGGTCGTGGTGCAAGCAGCGGCTTGGTGGCGGCAGGAGTTGTCGTCATCGGTGAGACCAGGGTTGCGGTGCAAAGTGTGACTGTGCCTTCTGTGGTGCCTTCAGGACACTGAGCCAGCAGCCGTGTCGGTGACGGTGTCGGCTGCTTTCCCCCTCTATGGCAACTGAAACCCACGGTTCCAGAGGCGGTACCCAGAGGTAAGTGACGTTTTTGCTGTCCCTGAGACTTCGTGAATAGGAGGCAAGCTCTTTTTGAAGCCCTTGGAGATACTCAGCGACAAGTGAAGAAAGTTCAGTCCAGTCCTTTCACTGTCCATGGCAGAAGCAGCAACTGCAGGCCAACCCAGCAAAGCAACATCACAGCAAAGGGGTAGTACTCCTCCTGGCAGTTCTTCCAGCTCTTCTTCCTGGCAGGTTCCTTGATCCAAGCGAGTTCTAAAGTTCTGGGGTCTGGGCCCCAATATTTATACTCAGTTTCTCTTTGTTCTCTTGGGCAGAGAGTGTCTGTGCTCAGTCTAAACCAGGTTGGTCCTCTCTGGCCCAGCTTCATGGCAGGAGGTAGAGACAGCATTGTCCAAGGCAGACGAGGCCCATCCAGGTGCAAGGAAATCTCCTCCCACTACTGGAAACGCGGCCCAGCCTTGGCTCATCCAGGAAAGGCAGGAAACACCTCGACCCCCCCGGTGGCTGTCTGAAGAGAATGCACATCCCCAGCCCCTGTCACTCCAAAGCCAGACAGGCATTCCACAACCCAGCAGAGGCACACAGGATGGCTAAGCAAGAAAATACTTACTTTCTAAAATGGTATTTTCAAGCACAGAACATAAAAATCATCTTTACTAAAAGATGCATTTCTACATTCTGAGTTCAGGCATACTAAACTCCATTTCTCTATCTTGTCCCAATGGGAAGGTTTACTTGGAAAATGTTACTAGTACTTTCCATTCTATCCTACGGGACGGATAGCCTTTCAAAAGTGAAAAACGAAATGTACATTATTTCACTATCAGGACATGTTACACACACCAGTATATGTACCACCTTTCAAATACACTGCACCATGCCCATAGGGGTACCTTGGGCCTACCTTAGGGGTGACTCACATGTAATAAAAGGGAAGGTTAGGGCTTGGCAAGTGGGTGCACTTGCCAAGTCGACATGGCAGTAAAAACTGCACGCAGACACTGCAGTGGCAGGTCTGAGAACCCTTTGAAAGGCTGCTTGTGTGTGTGGCACAATCAGTGCTGCAGGCCCACAAGCAGCATTTGATTTACAGGCCCTGGCACACTCAGTGCACTTTACTGGGGACTTACCAGTACATCAAATATGGCAATCATGGAAACACCAATCCATAATCCAATTTACAATAGGAGCACTTGCACTTTAACACTGAACAGCAGTGCTCGTGTGGTTGGCACAATCAGTGCTGCAGGCCCACTAGCAGCATTTGATTTACAGGCCCTGACACACTCAGTGCCCTTTACTAGGGACTTACCAGTAAATCAAATATTTCAAATAATGGAAACACCAATCCATAATCCAATTTACAATAGGAGCACTTGCACTTTAACACTGAACAGCAGTGAGAAAGTGCACATAGACACTAAACCAGCAACAACAGAGTCAAACCTAAAAGGTCAGAAACACGCCAAAAGATGCCAGGTATAACATGCCCATTATCCCTTAGAAAGTTTGGCACCAAAATATTGGCCAAGGTCTTAGCCACCCGCCTTTCTCTATTAATGGATTGTATACATTCCCCCATATAATCTGGCTTAGTACCACACCGTTCCATCTCAATCAACCTATGCACCCTATTCACAGTGATCAATCAAATCTCCCCCACCGTCCCCATAGTGGTCACACTATTAGATGCCAAAATGGAATTTGATTCACTTGAATGCTCCATCCTCCATGCCACTTTGACGAAACTGGGCCTGCCCAGTGCCTTTCGCAGTTTGATTCATCTCCTATACCAACACACTTTGGCCCAGTTGTGCATCAATGATGCTACCCGCCAGGGATGCCCACTCTCTCCTCTTTTGTGTATAATTGCTATGGACCCCTTAGTACGTCATCTACAAGAAACCCATCTCCATAGGGGCCTTAGATTTCCACATGGGACTCTATTAGCTTCTCTTTATGCAGATGACATAATGTTGTTCGTTCGTGACCCCGCAGCCAATTTAACTCCACTCGTGTGTGAGGTGCAATGATTCAGTATTTTCTCTGGTCTCTTATCAACTGAAGGAAGTCGAGTTATTCCCACTTATGGATGCTACTGTGCCTTGTGACCTTGAATTCCTCTTGCAATTGGGCATGGACTCCGCCAGATATTTGGGTACCCATATACTAAGTGAGTCACACATAGCAAGAGGAAATCGCCTCCTTTGATTGTTTTTGTACAGGAAGGTGTCCCTTCCTGCACAAAAACAATCATCCCTACAACACAGACACCCTTGCTCCATGGTACAAGGGTGTTTTCGTTGGTGCATTGCAGTCAATTGAGCGCCAGCTCAGGGAAAGAGGACAGGAATGTGCCGTATCTGATAGGTATTGTAAATGAGGCCTTAAGTTTAGATCTGAAGTCAAACTTTAGACTTCAGGTCTAAACTTAGACTTCAGGTCTAAGTCTACGTTTGTAAATTGGGCCCAGTCAGTGCGTAATTTGTAAAATAATAAGTTTTGTTCAGAAGCCTGCGGTGAGTGCTATTGAATGTCAGCGTGTCGAATACTAAAGCTGCGCAGTGTTGATTCCACATCACCCTGCCCCATTATTTCATTCTTGCAGATTCTGTTTTCTCCCTTAGTCATATTTATTTCAGTCATACCTTTTCTCCTTCTCCCCATTGTGTTTTTTCACTCTCTTCCTCTTGGTCAAAGTCAAATAAGTTCCGGTTCCCAAAGATTAGTGCTGATGGTCCCAACCTAAATCTGGCTAAATTTAAGCACAGCCAACACAACATTCCTGACTCCGTCCAACATTCCAGCCATGACAGTTTCTGTCATCTATCAGAGAATTACAGACATGGAAAAGGCTGGGGTGGAGCTTCTATTATGGAAAAATGTGTGCTTCTCTCTCACAACTATTTTGAAGTAAATATTTTGACCACAGTATCTCTTGGTTACTGTCAGTGTCCCTCTTTCACCATCACACAACTGGCAAAGCTAAATTCAGTAAATACCTTCTATCCTCTTTATCACTCGAGAAGCAATACTGTTTCAAAATTAATGTACTCATTTTTTTACATAAATACACATTCCTAAAGTCTCGAGAGGGATTTGAAGGTCTTATTTTCTAAAAAGTGACACCTTTCACCCATTATGAGGAAAACATGCAGATAGGTGATTTATCAATGTATTTAATTATTATTTAAACGATTAACTCATATTAGCGAGCATTTGAGCACGGGCACAGCTCAACACATTTCAACTCGAATCCCTTTTGAAAAAAGTTTTCAGAAGTAATTATTTGTTAATATAAACACTAGCGGTGGCTCACATCATGCGGCGGAGGCACAGAGCTCGATGAGTTATTTTTACCGTAAATATGGCCATTATTTTTCAGTGACGCCACACTGGTGGAGGTATTTAAAATAATGGTAAAAAATTTGATTTATGAGACCTTCACAAAATAAATCCACTCTGCTGCCTAAGGGGAGTAAGCAATTGTGTTCACCCACCGAAAAGAAGAAAACAATTACTGTCTTGCCCTAGGACCTTTCAATTTCAGATCAGATAGTATTCCATGTTTATTGCACAATTGAAGCATGTTCTGTGCATATTGTAGCTTGCCAAGTGGTGAATAGGGACAATTGGCCTTGGCCTCCTACCTAAAGTTTCTGAAATCCATAATTTAAAAAGATAGTTAGAACAGAACACCTTCTGCTTCAATAAATATTGCTTTAGATAAGGGATGTAGTGAACTGGTACATTTATTAATGGATTTTCTAAGTACCAGGGCGATAGAAAGAAACCCATTTAGCTTTGGAGTGTAAAAACATATCTCCATTATGAAAAGTGCTAGCATAATGGGATATGAGAACATGATTCAAAATAAATCTTTCTGTCAGCCATAAATGTGAAGGTTACCTAGAGAAAAAGCGCCTGAGTGGAATTCATTTGGAAAATGCAATGTTATATTAAACATGGAAATTAACAATAGGATAATAAAACGTGGTGATGCAAATATCTGTTGACAGTCGTGGTCTATGTCCTCTGAATAAAAGTTCGTGAGAAGATTCAGACTCTGGTATGGCGAAAGGAATGTCTATTTTTTATTGATTAAAGCAGCAGAAATCACCGTATAACTGATATATAAAGTAAAATTAATTAACTTCAAAAGGCCTTGCCCTTAAGAAAGGTGCACCATTGAAGTGCTGTACTTATACTGCTGTTTGTTAGTTGGTCAATGTTTTCCTGAGCAACCTGCGCTCAGGTTTTGTAACAATAGCACCGAGTAGGGGGGTTAGGTAGAAATTGCTACGAACAAAAAAGACAAACACTTAAGCTCAATTATTTTTGGGTGTATTTCAAATGTGCATATTTGATTCTAATTGCAGATCATAACTGGCAATAACAAACTGACTTCACTTCCGGAACAGCAATAACCCAACAGATTCTTGCAAAAATCCGAATATCTTGATTTGATTTTTAAATTGAGAGTTTGACTGCCTCCTGAATCATAACAACAAACCAGTTGGGGGAAATTCAGTAGAAGATGAAAGACAGACTACAGTAGTTTCTGAAAGTCAACAAACGGGAAGGATTAAACGCTCTTTGAATTGGTAAAATGCTCAATTCAAGAAACAGATTCCTCTAAGTGAACCGAATGTGCACAGAACCACGTCTTCAAGATCAAAAGGTGTCTGCACACTACTGGTTGGGCAATCTTCATTTTTCGCTTCGTAAAAGAATTGTTCATCTGTCTTGGTGACAATGTGAAGCTGAACTTTCCCATGGAAAGCAGCTGAGCTCAATCACTCCTGGGCCCAGCATCTGTCTCCCTTCTGCTCCAAAGAACTTCTGTACTAAGTCCTCATTCTTTGATATCACTACTCTACTTTAAGACAATGTAGGGACAATGCCATCCAGAGCATAAGGAAAGGACTTTCTGACTCTCTTGGCAACTCCTTCATGAGTTTCAGGCTGGATCAAAAGTTGTCTTTTGTCATGAGCCTTAGTTGGTCCATCTTTGTACAAAGAATCAGAACAATGTCTAATACATCTGAGTGGATGATCTTAGGTTTCTTTCCCATAACTATCATATTAAAATGCATGGCTAGTCCTACCACAAACGGTGTTATCAACTTCTTTTCCGGTCAGTGAAGAATGGGTCCCAACTCACAACTTTTTGTAGCTATGATGGAAGGACAAACTCCTGCCTGGAATCTGTCTCAACTCGGCACCCAGTGAGCACTTATTGCCATTTCTCGTAGGTCTCTGGCCATGCTCCAGCGGACACTCGTCTGCACCTGTCCTGCTTACTCAACTCTTGACTTTACTCCTTCTCCCCAGCTACTTGACTGTCCATTTAATGGCTGCTACTGAACACAGTTTGAGATAAGTCAAAATGGAAATCAGCAAGGTGAGGCCTGAGACACACTGAGCAGGTGTCCATTGAGCCATTGACCCAGCATGATATTTTGCAAAGAATCAAGATGTGCCGTCTTTCTGCCGCTCAATGGCCACCCAATTTGCACTTTGCACCATGCATCCACAGCGTTTCCATTTCCTGTAGTATTGGAATGTTGCCAACTCAAACTGATTGACAAGAGTAGTCAGTCAAATCACTTTATTCGGCTTTTACAAAAAACCATAAAAGTCAATTAAACAGTATATATGTAAACAATCATCAATAAAAACGTCTACCAGATAACATCAGATACTATATACAAGAATAAAAAAATACTGTTATATTATATATGTATATATATTATATTTTGTTTAAAAAAGGAATAAAAATAAATGCGTAAAACTAGGTACAAGATAACGTTGATACCAGGATCACATTGCAACCTTCCCTAGTATGCCTTCAGCTGTTAGTCGCAACTGGATCTAAGCCTGACAGTGGTTTTTAAAAAGCTAAGAACGTAAAATACGGTGTTACCTGAAAGCATTCGTAAAAAGGTAAAAGCAGGGCGCTCCTGCCTAAACTTAACCTTTTTCTGAATAGGGATGATGTAGCTCTTCTTGTGTAACTCGTAGTAGCTACAAAACATTACAAAATGGAGCATGTCCTGTGGTGACTTACCGTCGCAGCCAAAGGGCATTAAACTCTGACCCCTGTTACACCCACGCGGATGCACAAGAAGAAGATAAAAGAGATCGAAACAGAACCTAATCAATAAAAATCGATCATAACAGCTTAATGGCCCTAAAAGTTATGGCTCTGTATCTTGCACAGTTTTCAGAATAATGAACCTACATACGCTAGGCTTGTTTAGCTCCCGATTTTCCCCATTTAGGGTCCGCTGCCTAAAGAAGGACTCCTTTACCAATCCCAGATCCTTCCTGCTGATCGATTCCAGATTAAAAAATAAATCAACTCTTTCCAGGCTCGTAAAACACTCCTTGATATAATTGAGCCAGGGAATATGATGAGCATGATTAAGGGCCATACAGTCCTTCAAGATCAATTTATTTAGGGCAGTGGCTTTGCTGAGCCATATTTTTATCCACAGGGAGAGAGGGTGAAAGGCCAACAAGTCAGAAAGATAAGCCACACCCATCTCTTCATGTACTGCGAAGGTGGAGGTTCCTTGGGGTACACTTAAGAGCCGTCTCAGAAAACAATTTTCAACTACTTGTAGTTCGTCATGAGTGATGTATCCCCAGATTTCACTGCCATAAGACACCTTAGCAATGCACTTGGCCCTATATATCTGCAAAAGAGCCCCAATCAGTCTCTTTCCTAATCTCGAAGCAAAGTTAAGAATAGCGGCATTGGCCCATAGCAGGTCTCTTTCTTTCTGCTTTTTAAGGGCCCCCAATTCATGTTATCATTTATTAACACCCCCAGGCAAGAAAAAACACTGGTCCTATTGACCGGAACAGATCCAACCTGGTAGGGATAAAACTTTCTCGAACAGGGTCCCACCTGCATCACATAGGATTTCGAGTTATTAATCAGCAAGTTTTGTTCCTCCAGGAAATGGCAAAGGAGTTGAACAGGGTTTGCAGTCCCCTCGCGGTCCGAGCCATGAGGATGGCATCGTCTGCGTACAAAATTACAGGCAGACCACGCCGGTCCACCTGGGGATAGTCCGCCTTGGACTCCACTAATACCTTCTCCAAAATATATATAAATTGAACAGGAAAGGGGCCAAAATACAACCCTGCCGAACTCCTCTCTTTATTGGAAACTGGTGGGTAACCTTAAAATCTTGTGTGTATCGAACCTCGGCCTTTGTATCTCTATGAAGATCCCGCAGGAAGAGGCCAATATCTATATCCACCCCGATGGTCAACATGGTCTGCCAGAGCTTAGTTCTGTTGACGCAATAAAACGCAGATGACAGGTCCATAAAGGCCAGAAGGATGGTACCGGGGCGGGCAACTTTGTACTTGTTAAGAATTATAAACAGGTTCAAACATTAGTCCACAGTCGTCCGTCCTGGGTAAAAACCTTACTGGCCATCTGCTAGAATGTTACTTTCATCTGCCCAGCTGGCCAGCCTGTCTAGTAGGATACATCCGACCACCTTAACCACAGAGTCCAACAGAGAGATCGGCCTGTAACAGTGGGTGTTGTCTCTATTTCCCTTTTTAAAAACTGGGACGATGGTAGATAAAGTTCAGGATCCAGGGGGGCCGGCTCTCACCACAGCATTAATAATTGAGGTGAGAGCTGGTACCCACAGGTTCAGATTGGAGATATAAAGGTTGGGAAGAATCCCGTCTGGTTCTGGTGCCTTATTTCTGGACAACCCAGCAATACCCTTCCTAACCTCTTCAACTGAGAATACCAGGGCAGATTTCCCTTCACCCACTCCACTGGTTGTATTCTCCTCAGGGGGGCACTGAAAGATTCCCTCAAAATGATGTACCCATTCATTCTCTGTGATATGGGCCCCAAGGACGTTAACAGCATCCACTGCCAAAAGGGGGCTATTTACATTGCTCCAGAACTTGGAACTACTATTTAAGGTGCTAGCCTCAATAAGCTCGCTCCATGCCTCCTCCTTTAGCGCAGCCTTACGTCTTGATAGTTCGGCTTTGTAATGCCTTCGACAGGACTTTATTAAGACGGGATCCCTTGGTCTGTGATCTAGTGCTACCTTCAACTTCCTGGATGCACGAGAGCAAGCAGGGTCAAACCATCTGGGGCCCGAATCAGAAAATCGCTGAACCGGGGCCTTAAGTAAATCTGCTATGATACAAAAGATGACCTTAAAGGACACTATTGTATCGCTTGGTTCCACCTGCAGGGCTATACAAATAGCTAACTCCTTCTGACACCTAGCAGATAAAGACTCACAAAAGGAATCTGGGGTTATCTGTGCCCATTTTAGCCTTCTACCCACATCTGTAGCTTTCAGTAACCCCCTATTACCTACCCCCTTTATAGGCGCTAGTAGGGACCAGCTAATTGTAGCGCACAGAGGATTATGATCACTATATATACTTGCCTCAATTGAGAAATCTGAAATCAGATAAAAAAGAGGGGTTGAAACAAGAATATGGCCGAGGTTAGATCAAATTCGTTCACTAGGGCATTAAGGGTGTCTCCCTGATTAGTGTGCTCAAAATGAATTCCCTTCAGGCGTAGGCAACCCAAATCTCTAAAGCCCACCCCCCTAGGGTCCCCACACAAATGAATGTTAAAATCTCCTGCGTTCATTAAATTATTATAGTTATTTGGGTTGCTTAGAAAGGAGCCCAGATTAGATATGTTGCAAATGTCTGGAAGAGAAGATGTAGCATTATACAAATTCAAGAGTACCAATTTAAGTAGCCCACTAAAAAATAACAGAGCTTGCAAACAAGAATTAGCTATGGGCAACACGACAGCTCTACATTTTACTGCTAAAGAGGCATAAACAACCAATCCCCCCTTTGGTCTTCCTGACCTTGAAGGGATGGCAGGCACAAAAAAAGGACTTATATCCCTCCATAAAAAAAACTATTCTCAATGGCCCATGTTTCTTGTAAGCAGATCACATCAAACTTTTTTGTAAACAGAGTCCATTCAGGATCTGAAAACTTGTTTGCCAACCCAGCTATGTTCCATGAAATAAATTTGCAGTCCTTCCCATCCGAAAAGCCACAGCCTAATGATGTAACGTGTTACTGACTCAGCAGGGACTGGCCCTGACAGTCAATCACAGTTGTTCATAGAACCCAATGGTGCAAAACTGTGTAAAGAGGGGTATATTGGGAGCAGCCATCTGCCGATCGTGCTGAACATGTTCAGGGTGTCTCATAGCGTTCCTACCAGTAGTCGAAGGTCTATTAAAAAACCCAAGGGGAGGGCCACAATGGTTGAAAAAATGCCACAGGGTGTATTCGAGGTGGCATGAGAGAGGATCCTTTCTGCAACATGGGGTCTATTAAAATTAATAATGACTCAGTCACCCTCGTAATTCTTTTTGGACCTCCCTACCCAATTTACTCTGCGCACCATATTGATATATCTTTCCACCCTTATTCCCAATGTTGTGTTACAGTTCAATCAATACAAAACTTTATTCTTAAGCTGGGAAAAGTCTTCTGAAACACCCGGCGAGAGCACAGGTACTTTCCCCAAGATCACTACGTACGGTGTGGATTCGGATGGGATATGTAAGGTAACTGGATTCTGCCCAGAGGTGCCAAAACCCCCCTGTCTTAAACTCTCCTCCCCTTCTTTCGATAACTCCCCCCTGGTGTGCTTGACAAACCCATGGCAGTCTCTCAACCTGGGATTCTCCGAGGAACCCCCCCCCTTCTGACCCTGCTAATGGGTATGCTGAGTTCCGTGGGGGCCGTGGGGGCCATGGAGCATGAATGGCACTCTTCAACGTGGGTTTTTGTGGTGGTAACTGCTCATTCCTCCTTATACGTTGATCGCTTGAGTTACAGACCTCGATGTTGGTACAACCAAAAAGTGCTGCAGATCCAGCATGAGGTGCTATCTCCCCCGTTGAGTAACACTGGTTACTAAATGTTCTATGAATGCTAAATGTTGCAAGAATGGATCTAGTTTCGAATCCATTGCAGCCTGTAAGGAGACCAGAAATGTTTACAACATAGCCACCATATCCGCCTTAGCAAAGGCTTGAGGGTCATGTGCCTTATGCTGCATGCCCTCAGCTCTCGGGCACTTAGCTCTTCCCTCAGTCAAGGAGCACTTACTTTTGGCTCCAGTTCCAGCTCCTACTTTAGTACTCCCTGCTGAGTTTGAGGGGTGAGAGGCCGGTGTCTTGGTGATACTGCCATTTCCCTGCACATGAAGAAGCAAAGCTTCAGCCATGATAACACTGTCCGAAGATGCAGGTAGGCCAGATACGCTGCCAGTATCTTGCCCTATCGACGAAGTGAATGATCCTGGAACAGGCTCTGGAAGCAGAGATTGTGATACTCTCGAAGGGCAGGTAAAAAGATGGTTTACAGGGGAACGAGAAAGATGTCAAGTCACCAACTTGATCTCTTTATTTAGGACCCCTGCCGCCCTTTGTAGAAAAGAATCCATGGTAATTACAGTGTTTGCAGGGGCTTTAGGCCTGCCATGGCACCCTTGCGTTTTCCCATGGCTGCCCAACACTATCACGGTAGGCTACTGTAGTAAGTTATATCGGCCATGCTACTAACTGGCCGTAGCAATAACCTGAGCCACTAAAACCTGGGAAGGCTACGGTTACACAGTCAATCCTTGTAGCCAACTTGTACTTAATCCTATTATACTTACCATAAGGTCCTACTCTCTCATGGAGGACCGAGTGGCATGATAAGAACAACAGTTCTGCTCCAGTGTAGTAAGTAGGTTAGGCAGGTTTCAATTGCAAGCGATAAAGAAAGAAATGCTTCCAACCTGCTCTTGTTGCACAGTCCGTATACTTCCCCGACGGGCCTTTCAGGTGTGGCTATAGGCTGCTATGTATCGGTATGTCAATCTGCTCGGGATCAAGGGGACTAGAGACCAAGAGGGGGGCCGGCCTAGCGTCCTCCGGTCTCTGACAGGTGCAGACGGGCCAGCCCTTGTCGCAGGCTTTGCCCGGGTGCAGCACTCGCGCGTCCCGCACCACGGCAGGTCACCATCGCTTTTCAGCGCGCAGAGAAGCTCCTCCTCCACCTTGGCTCAGGAATTCTTGGACTCCGAGTCCCTCGCTCAAAAATACATATTGCTCCTTCCCAAAAAACAAGGTGTGGGAGGCAAGAATGAAAAACAAATTTCCGTCAGAAGCAGTAGGCAGTTAACACCCCCTGATCTGACAAGATTAACTTTTATACTCTCTGACTTCATCTCTTACTTCCATTAAGGAAGGGAGAGAATGTGGTGCAGGGGGGAAGAGGGTGTGGCACAGCGGCCAGAGCTGCTGACTTGGGTGCCGGGAATCTGGGTTTGAATCTTGGTGTCAGCTCAAAGTCCTATAATTCTGGGCAAATCACTTAATCTCCCCTGTGCCCCTGGACAGCACCTGGATAACCTCGGGTGACAATCTCGGTAACTAAATCTACAAATTAAATGATTAAACTCTAGGATTGCCTCATTAAGCAAGCAGACTCAAAGCTCATCATCCAGGTAAGTTTAGCTGCAAAAATGGCTTATATGTCTCTCTGGAAATGTTGAAACATGAGGGTATTCCATTATTAGGAACAGATGAGGCAGTGATGAACATTGCTGTCCTCAGCTCAAACATTTTGTTCTTCAGGGTGTTGGCCAGTCTATCCTTACTGGCTCCCGGCCCTGGTCCTGATCATTATTCTGCAGCTCAAGCACAGACTCCTTAGCCTTTTTATGCTGCTTGGCCTTTAGTTCAATTGTAGCAACCTCTAACTTCATGAACTATAAGCATTCAGCAAAATGGGTCCCACTAAACCTGGGACTCTCTGGAAAGGGGGGGGGCAACAATGGGTCTGAGAAAATGGGACTGCCTTTATGCCATGCTCCTGAGGGCACTAAACTATAACTTGTCCCAACCTGTAAAGCTCTCTCTCCTCTCAAGCAACAGCCTAAAATATCTATCAATTAAAATTAAATGGTCCTTTGGGATTCATATTTTCCCTTGCACATTTTCTCTGCTATTTTGCAGAAATCGCCCTGTGACAAAGTTCATCCCAATACCTCATATCAGCCATCTTAATTTGGCTCCTATTGTAAACCTACAGAACGATATCAAGTGGAAAACATATTACAGACTAGAAAGCATCAAGAGAGAGAGAAATGAAGAGGACATTTGTCTCAACAAATAGTGACATGGTGGATCTGTGATGCATAGGCTGATTGGGCATGCTGTAGAATATTGAGTGTGGATGCTGTGAGAATGTGTTGATGCATGGAATGTTGGTGTCTGTGTGCTGGGTGAAGCTTGGCAGTTAACTACAGTTGGAGAAAGAATGGAGCCCTAACAGAACCTATCAGGCTGTAGCTATCCTCTAACAGCCTAAAATAAAATAAATAACTTACCTCCAACCTGAATTGTTCCAGACTCACGTGTGAAGGCCCTGGGCTCCAACTACATCATATACAAAGCCTAGATTAGTTTCATGCTTATTAGTTATTTTGAAACCTCCTCTGGATCTTGCTATTTAGTATACTTGATTCAATATTCCTAATTTTAAAACCATACAGGTGAATTTGTTTATAGATACTGTGAGAAGTAGGGTGTGCTGTTCCTAAGGAAAGAAAAGGGGGGCAGGGGTGGAATAGCTCCTGTAAGAAGCACGGGCCCTCACACACCCCGAAGAGTATCATGCATCATCATAGGGCAGCTCCTCGTTGGGCCGGCGCGGCAATGCCCAATGGGCCCCACAGGGGAGCTCTTTGCTGTTGTTCTTTATCCTAAAAGCCTGGCCGTAGATGAAGCGGGTATCTGTGGGGAGTATGGTGTGTGTACAAATGTGAGTAGTATGTGAGAAGAGTGTGAGATAAAAATAACTATGGCAACCAGCTGAAGTAACTTTAATTGGCAGACTCCATGTCATGATTAAAAAAAACTTTAGCTGCTTGTCTGCTGTGATTCTAATAATCCCATTGAGCATTAAGTGAGAATAGCAGTCGACATGTTTCATGCCCTATGTTGTCTTGAAGATCGTGGCATTTCATCAGGACCTAGGGCGACTGTTAACTACTCTTAAGAGGCTGATTCACATCTAGGTGTAGAAAAAAGAAACCATGCCCTCACCAAATACACCAACAGCTTTAGGGGTCCTTCCAGTTCGCAATCTGGGCGGGAGCTGTTGAGGGAGCCAAAGGCTCTGGAATCACGAGACGTGTAGTAGCGTTGAGACCGACTCAGTCGTATGGTTCTGCTGATGGCGGGTAACCTACCCTCCTTCGATTCCGGACTCCAGATACTTCACACATCAGAAGATTTGATTTCTTATAGTATTCAACTACAGCTGAAAAGCTCACCTGAATGCTTGATATATATGTATTTTCTCTTCCTGCATCCTAATTGGGAGAAGGCACTATTAATACCAATTCTTTACTCAGTCATAATTTTTTTTTTATTTCTTAACACTTGGATAACATTTTCAAATGGTAACTATACTGAATAGAGAGGCCTCGCGAGAGGGGCCAGGACTTCAAGCCCCAGTCTGCCCTGCACCTTGGAGGCGGGGCCTCTTCCAGTGTGTCGGTTGGGTGCATAAAAGGATTCTCCATACCACACAGCACAGGACGCCTAGAGAGAGGGGCCAGGCCTTCAAGCCCCAGTCTGCTCTGCAACTTGGAGATGGGGCCTCTTCCAGGCACCAGTCAGGCGCATTAAAAAAATTCTCGCGACCCCGCAGTGCGGGACACACGGGGGAGTCCCGGGTGCTGCCTGAGCCAAGGGCGGGCTTGTCTGCACCCGTCAGAGCCTGGAAGAGGCTGGGCAGGGTCACCCCCTAACACCTACCAACCTACCAACAGAACAGCTTTCATGTGCCTGCTACAAGGGTGAGACCATATATGTTATTTTTGCTCTAACTCCTTTGCATCAGCTGTTATCTTTGCTCATTGCACTCTTTGTTTGGGCCTTTCCTAGGGAGTCGCCGACAGGCAAAAGGCATAAAAGTACTAAACTAACAACTAAAGAGTCTTCTGCTACGCCTGAAGTAAATACCATGCTTAAGAACATAGACTTTTTAATTGAAGAGGCAGAATCTTTGTTGGGGGGTGACAAAACTAAAGGGCAGAAAAAAGGAAAACCTTCATCCAAGGTTGCACCCATATTTGGGAAAAAATCATAGTGCAAACTCTTAACAGTCAATCAAAGAGTAACTCGTCCAGCTGTCTCAACATCTGACCCGCCCCAGGGGGCTTCATTAGCAAATATATGTTCTGCCGATCCTGTTGTATGTATCCCTGAACCGTTAGAGCCTAATATTATGTGTTCAAACAAGTTTTCTGTCCTTTCGGAGGGCCAACCGTGCAGTGGCCCTGATGAGACATTGGGGAGAGTTACAAAGGATTGTAAACAAGTGAGGTTCACCTGCTGTGGAACTAATGTGGGGGGCAAATGAGAATGAAATACCAGCTCATGTAATTGCAATAGTCATGGGACTGCAGGAGGATATAAGTGATCTAAGACAAAAGCTAGTGCCTTTGACGGTCATTGTTGGGAAATTAAAAAATAATAATCAATGCGAGAGCCCAGCTGAAGCCACAGTACTAACTAACCCCCCCCCACACACTGCGTAAGTAAGCTCGACAGAGAAGCACAATCGGCGTAAATCTTTAAGGGACAGAACCTATCACAAAATGGCTGTAAGAACCAGAAGGGGCCAGTCTTTGAGCCTAATGCTCATGAGTCACAGGGAATGACCCCCCTATGTGGCCGTAACAGGATATTTGGCCCTAGTAGGGCAAGGGCCTCAGTGATGGGAAATAGGCTGCACGTAATGAGTGAGCATCAATGAGCAGTCATTATTGGGCCCTTTCCCCCAGAGTCCAAAGGGAAGACCTGCACATGACAGGGCTTATGAGGAGAATATAGGGAGGCCTGG
The DNA here is from genome assembly GCA_963921515.1 of Calotriton arnoldi. Lineage (NCBI taxonomy): Eukaryota > Metazoa > Chordata > Amphibia > Caudata > Salamandridae > Calotriton > Calotriton arnoldi. The sequence continues at coordinate 577,802 of CAWUFW010009799.1, forward strand.
TTGTGTTTAAAAGACAAATGCGCCTAAACTGAATACTGGGCAGGAGAGGATGATGGTTTGCTAGTAAATAGGTGCATCTATTTAATAAGATCTGTGTGCAATTATTATTCCTTTATTCACTCAGACATTGTTCATGCAAGACAATTCCATGACCCAGATGCACTAGAGGGGTCCTTTGTTTATATAGAGCTAAGAGTCAAGTACACCTATATGATGGAGGGCTTAGTGAGATTAGGAATTACGTAAAAGCCACCGGTCTGACAGTGGCATCCAGTTAAAAAATAGGCCACCAAGTCCTTGATCCCATTCTTCCAACCCCGACCTGCTAACCCCAAATCAAGGAAGGAATTAGGGGCATCAATGGTAGATTGACTTAAAACTAGGCACTATGACTTCATTAGGGCCATGGGGTCTCAGGCTGTTGAGATGGTACAGCCTGAAGTCCAAGCTGGGGGGGGGGGCGAACCCAAGTTGTGGGTTATTAGTTGGGAAGATCCTAAATTTAGCATCTCAAGTGCAAAACCAGGGCTCAAACATTATTAACATTCTGTTGTGGAATGTGGAGAGTCTGACCTCCAAGCTTGGTGATCCTGCCTGTGGTGCATTTTTAGACCAGTTTGACATCTGTCTATTCCAGGAAACATGGTGTCTTGATCCTGCACGTAGGGCAGGCTACGTTAATTTCTCCATCCCAGCCCGGTATAATGGGAAAAACCGCCCTTCTGGTGGCCAAACAACATGGATACAAACATCGTTAAATGCCAGATTAGACTCGCTTGACATTGCGTCACCTGATATACAGGGTGTAATCATCACTAGCAAGGATGGCCGCATGTTCCACATGTATAATGTTTAGAATCGAGGGGTTTGAAGAGATAGGGAAACACCCATATTAAAACATCTTATGGCCCATAGAGAGAAATTTGACACCCATGATTCACTGATTATAGCGAAAGATTTTAATACAACTTTCGAACCCCTTGATAAACATAGGCTCTCTCTTGCCGAGGATGAGGACGAAGAATTGTGCATTCCTGCGATTGAGGCAATGCAAGTTAAATGGTGGACTGAGGACGCCTACCAACGAATGTCACTGACATTGACCTATGGCCTGAGGGCTTGTAATGGTCGAACTAGGTCTGGTTTTCAAGCCCTCCAAACCTATAATCGTCCAGGGCAAACCAGCAGGATTGATTATATATTGGTTGCCTTGCCCCTTTAGAAATTTGCATTGGACATGAAGGTAGTTGCGAGAAGGGATAGTAACCACAATGCCATTCTTTGTACATTGACAGATATAATAAACCATCGTGAGAACGTTCTGTTGTCACTATCTAGGTCCATAAGGCCAGTCAATACCAGACGAATGATAAAATGTGCAACAATATTGAATCAGCCCGAAACTAGGGCTGTAATAAAGAAAGCTCTTTCTGCCACTCTAGTGGACCTGGATTCGCCCATTAACCCCGAGCTTAAAGGTTCTATATTCTCGCTCATTCATAGGAAATGTTTTGCTGTTGTGGGAGAGTGATTCCATCAGTACCATTCTGGGGGCACACGGGTTACAAAACCAATCAGGACATGGTACAATCAAGACTGTAGGAGTGCTAAAAGCAAGTTACGCCAAACACTGGAAGGAGCCAACACCAATCTTATTAGATTAAAAAGGAAGCATTACAAACTGGTGCAGGCTGAAGCTCGTGGGGAAGATTTGGGAAGATTTATATGAAGCGGCAAAGATCAAGGATGATTTTGCAAATTCCATCCAACCACAGGTTTAGTACAAGCACTTTTCCGACTTATATGGTTCAGGCATAGAGGCTGTGTTGGATGCTAGGGTGCCACTTGAGCTAGGGAGAAATGTCAAAGCAATCTTATTGGTCACTGAACCTAAGGAGCCATTAGCGCTATGGAGAAACTAGTTTCATTGAGGCCACCCAGAAGGTGTTCTGTAGGCAGATGTGAATAGACTTGATCTATGGATAGAAGATCATAAGCACTGTTAGAACTGGGGGTCTCTAGTTGGCAGAGGTAGGTACCTTTGTCCAAATAGGGACCCTTGCTTCTAGTCAGGGTAAGGGGGATACACTACTAAAATAACCCCTGCTCACCCCCTTGGTAGCTTGGCACGAGCAGGCAGGTTTATCTCAGAGGCAGTGTGTAAAGCATTTGTGAACACATACAGTAACCCAGTGACAACACTACAGATGGACACCACACAGGTTGTAGTATAAAAATAAGTATTTTTATATAGACTTTTTTTAAATTAAATTTTATTGAAGATGAAACATACATAGCTCACATACGTGTGCAAGAGACAGTCAGCGATTTGTTAAGGACCAATTGACATCAATTTATACATACAGTTACAGCGACACATAACATTGTATGGTCTACCCTTGTTCCCTTCCCATTAGTACGAGTCGTGGATATAGCCTGGTGTGGTGCATGAGAGGGGCTGCACATCTATCACATATGCCCCCGAGGAGGGAGCCATCCACCAGGGGCGGGGGGTCTGTTGCTCCCTAAATTACACAGAGGTGTCCTGTGCGCCAGCGTCCGGGTGTGCCAGCAAGTATGCCTGGAGCGGGCCCCATATATCCCTTGGGCGTGAAGCAATCGGGAGTAGTTCAGCATATAAGCATGTCTGATCCTGCCATAAAATCATATCTCCTAGCCAGTCCTTGAATTTAGGTGCTCTCCCTCGGCCCCAACGACAGGCCACTCGCCGCTTTGCCAGCATAAGACCAAAGGACACAAATTTGCGGTGCTTTGCCGGGATCTGTTCAGTATAGCCAAGCAGCGCCACCAGAGGAGATCTCGGGATTTGTATAGAAACCATGCGATCTAGTGCAGTGAAGGCCATAGTCCAGTATTCGTACACCCCTGGACAAGACCATGCTAGGTGGAGAAAGTCAGCAGATTCCGCTCTGCATCTGTCGCACCTGTGTGTGTCTCTTAACCCAAATTTGTATAACTTGAGTGGAGTATAGTAACTGCGCTGAAGAAATTTATAGTGAGTAATGCGTAGGCGGCTATTTGAGGAAATTTGTTCAGTTTGCTTGCAGCAAAATTCCCATTGCTTGTCCGTAAGGGGGTGTTCCAGTTCAGCTGACCATTTGTCCCGGGCGGCACACGTGGAATATGTAACATCAGTGTACATAGCGCAGTAGAGTGCGGACACTAAATGTGAGGCTGTGGGTGTGCGTAGTACGTGGTGTAATGGTGCAAGCGTCCCGGGCTTGGCTGGATATTCAGGTGTGCAATCTTTCAACCCATGCCTTAAGCGAGTGTATAGGAATGTTTCCATTGTGGTGGGCGGGGGGTCCGAGAAGAGTTGTGTTACGGTGCGGAATTTGCCATTTAAATATAAATCGCCCCATTGGCGAATGTTCCGGGTCTGGGCCATCTTTCTAAACACCCCCTCCTGCAGCAGGGGCATCTGCGCGTGATATACCAATGGGAGCCGTGGCGAATAGATGCATGGTGCATGTGCTTTATTAGCTATGTGTCACCAGGATTTGAGTGTACACTCCACAGAGGTGGGACGCGATTCCCGAGGTCTGAGTGTTGAGAGTATTACCCCCTCTAACAGGATAGGGAGTGCGAGCCAGTGTTCAGTTGCTACGTGAGGTGTGTAGCGGGGGGGTTGAACCAAAAATGGGCGAAATGTGCCTGAGCGCATTGGTAGTATGGTTCGAAATTGGGGATATCAAATCCCCCCTGTGCATATGGACGCATTAGTGTGTCCCATTTTATCCGAGGTTGTTTACCTCCCCATACCAGCCTGATCAGCTCAGCACGGAGGCTAGTGAAAAAATGTCTCCCCGGGTCATATGGGATATTTAGGAATAAATATAAAAATGTAGGTAAAATTAAAATTTTTATTAGGGAGATGCGGCCCGCCATAGTCAATGGGAGTGCATTCCAACGGGTCACGCAACTGGTGATGTGGTCCATTGTACTCCCATAATTCAGTCGCATCAGCTCCTCCCGCTCTGCCATAACTGTGATCCCCAAGTATCGCACCTCGCCAGCGCACCATGCTATGGGGTAATCTATATCAAAGGGTGTGGCAGCTGCAGTCAGTGGGAAGACCTGCGATTTTGCCCAATTTATGTGGATCCCAGATTTGCCTCCAAACTTAACGAACTCCCTGAGTAGTGGGTTCAGGTTGTGCCGTGGATCCTTAACATAGAGCGTGACATCATCCGCATAAAGTGATATTAGTACGGGGCGTAAGAAACATTGTAACCCTTTCTCAGCATGGTGTTGTCTAATTTTGGCCGCTAGGGGTTCCATTGCGAGGGCAAATAGTAAAGGGGATAGCGGGCACCCCTGGCGGGTGCCCCTCGAAAGTGCGATCGGGGGTGAGAACAATCCATTTATTTGGACCTTGGCTGTTGGTGCTGTGTATAAGAGTTTGATATAGGTCATGATTCCGTTGGGGAGCCCCATGCATTGGAGTATGGTGAAAAGGTATCCCCATTCTACCAAATCAAAGGCCTTCGTGGCGTCCAGAAAGACCACCACTAGTGCCAGTTTGGGGTCTACATTTTGGAGTATGGAGAACAGTGTCCGCAAATTATGAGCAGTGGCCCTGCCAGGAATGAAGCCGGCCTGATCTGGCAGAACCAACTTCTCCATTAGGAGCTTGAGCCGGTTTGCGATTAATTTGGCAAGTATCTTGGTGTCTGTATTAATTAGCGAGAGGGGGCGATACGACTCGCATCTATCTGCTGGTTTATCTGGTTTTAATAGTGAGATTATATGCGCCTTTCTCATTGACCCGGGTAGGAGCTGGAGTTCTTGTGCTTCCAAGAAAACCTCTTTTAAAACTGGAAGGAGCTGATCAATGTACATTTTGTAGAACTCTATTGGGATGCCGTCGGGCCCAGGAGCCTTCCTCGACGTCATCTGCATGATGGCTTGCCGTAGCTCATCATCTTCAAATGGCGCCTCTAGAAATTCTCTCTGACCATCTCCCAGCCACCCCAGCGCTATATCTGCAAGGTACTGTGACAAATCCGGGGGGGCATTTTGACGTAAGGTATATAAATCCGTATAGAACTCAGTGAAGGCATGCAGAATATCCCGGCTGTCTCTATGTCTCGTCCCATCTCCTCCCACTACTTCCAACATAAAATTGGAGAAACGAGGTGGTCTTATCTCCGACGCCAGCACTTTTCCCGGTTTTTCCCCCTCTCCATATCGCCGGACCGTGAAATATTTGCCCTTAAACCTGGCCTCCCGCTCCGCCGTATTTGTATATTCAGATATTTTCTCTCGCAGGAGAGCCCTTTGGGTGCCCGTGCCTCCGTCCACATGTTCTGTTCCAATGTCTTAATGTCTGTTTCTAGGGTGCGTAGTGTGCGCCGTAGATCGCGGAGCACCCCGAAGCTTTTGGACATGCATATGCCCCGCATAGTTACTTTAAAAGCTTCCCATACTGTATTAACATATTTAACCGAGCCCTTATTTCTGGCAAAGAAATTAGCTATCTCTTCGCTTACCTCTGCTTGGAACACCGCGTCCAATAACGCTTCCGGCACTAGTCTCCAGCATCATGGGGTCGTAATTAGGCTGGGGGGCATAATTGTCAAACACACTGGCGCATGGTCGGAGTACGTGCGGGCCAAGTGCTCTACCGAATTTATCCATGTGCTGACCCCTCTAGAGCAAACCCAATAATCCAACTGTGACCAAGTGTGATGTCCAGCCGTGTAGAAAGTGCCCTCTCTGGTGGATGGGTGGGCGTATCTCCAAGCATCTATAAGTCTGTGGTCTAAGAATAGTTGAGATAGGGTGTCTTGTGTGTTATTATAATGTTGCGGGAGGGGGTTGGATCTATCTAGTGCGGGACGTAGAGCAACATTGAAATCCCCTCCCCATATGATGTGAGTGGATCCCACCTTGATTATCTGTCCCCATAAAGTGGTGAAGAAGTCTGGGGTATCTATGTTAGGCCCATAGCAACTGTCCAACATAACCGATTGGGTGCCCAGTGTTCCCCAGAGCAGACAGCTGCGACCCGAGGGATCACTGTGAGTGCCTCCGAGTATAAAGGGTGTGCCTCTTTTAATTAGTATGAGTGTACCCCGTGAGTATGTAGAGTATGAAGAGAACACCCTCGCGGAGGCCCACCTGCTGCCAAAACATGATTCGCGGCGGGGATCTACATGTGTTTCTTGTAACATCGCTATCTGTATGTTATGCCTGTCTAGATACGCCAGTATTCGGCGTCGTTTGCGGGGGTTCCCCAGCCCTCTCACGTTCTACGTGAGTAGTTTAATTCGCACAGGTTCAGTATGTGTTGACATTACCAATGGGTTTCTTAAACAGTAGATAGTGTTTTATGGCATCGCTTGTGACTTTGGGCATTCTTGGTACTACTGGTCCAAAAGAGTTAGGTATTACGAACAATCGCTGTCTCTTAGTCATAATTTCAGATCTGAACATCCCAGTCCCTTCCCCTCCCTCCCCCACGCTCCCTCGCAATTCGCAATTAAGGCGAGTGTCAACATCCCGACCCACCCCCTCCCACAACAGCATCCCAATCGTGCCGGTATAAGAGTACCCTCCCAGCCTCCCAAACAACAAAACTGTATTATGTAAGTCCAAACTGTGACTCCGTACTAGTAGGCGTCACGCTATCGAGAGATTAAGATAGAAATAAAACGGTAATGGGGATCTCCCATACAGGGGGGTGCCGGTGAGCTACAACAACCCTTCCCATAGGCCAACTCCGCTGCCTTGCAGTTCCCGCCGGTCCCAGTGTGGGGGGAGTGGTAAGGGAAGGGGGCTTGGCGATGCGTAGCCCAATAAATCCACTACCTGATATAGAGCAGCCTAAGGAATCTGCATTTTGGAAAAACCCTGCTCACAATCATATACTAACAGTGACCCATCCCACCCATAAGGGCACTTAGCTGTTCACAGTTGTCCTGTAATTGAATCAAAACCGCAGGGTGGAGATCGCCAGGCAACCCCAGTGTCCTCTCAGTGGGGGGTCAGAGCAGCTGGGGCACAGCGGCCCGACAGGTTCGTTCGGCTTTCCACATACAGAGAGGGCAGGCATCCTCCCTGTCCCATCCGGTCGGGAAGAACAGTTCGCAGTCTGGTTATTCCGCTGTCGGGATGATGATCTGGATAGGCGATCCTGCCGCGGCGATCCGCGCTGCGTGGTTTTTAGGAAATCTTCCACTTGTTGTGGAGTATTGCAGACAATCTGCTTGCCGTTGTGTGAAATCCGGAGCCTTGCGGGGTACATTAGAGCATATTCTATCTGGGCCTTCCGTAGCTTGAGCTTCACTGGCAGAAATTTCCTTCGTGCTTCCTGCACGGCCATCGTGAAGTCTGGATAAATGGTGTATTCATTCCCTTCAAAGTGCAGGGTTTTTTGTTCGCGAGCTTTCCTGAGGGCCACATCTCTGTCCCAGTAGTTTAACATCCGGGCTATTATGGGTCGCGGAGCACTTCCCGGAGGAGGCCCAGGGAACGGTGCGCTCTTTCCACCACCATGTGTGCCGAGAAGGATTCCGCTCCAAATGTGGTAGTCAGCAGCCGTTCTACGAACTCCTCCATACGTCCGGTGTTGGTGCTTTCTGGTATTCCAAGAATGCGGACGTTATTGCGGCGACTTCTGGCCTCCAAATCTTCATTCTTGGCTGCTATGACTTTTAGTATTTTGTCCATTTGCGATACCTGCTTCTGCATCTGGGCTGTGGCGTCCTCAGTATCCGATATCCGCCGTTCTGCTTCTTTTAGTTGCCCATCATGTTTGTCTACTTTTTGCATGAGGAAGTCCAGTCTATTGTTCATAGTGTCCATTTTCCCGGACACGTCACTAAGACTGTGTTTCATGGCGAGGAGTAGCGTTTTAACATTGTCGTCCGGGGTCGGCGGGGGGGGTGCGAGACTGGTCCATGCTGGTAGAACCAGAATCCGCCGAGGTGGACCTAGTAGATGTTTTTGTGTTGTCAAAGGTGAGACGGGGCTGGCGGCCATCAGGTTTCCCCATCGTGTAGTTAAGTTGTTCCGAATTCCCATTCCACTGGCTCTGCCGTCAGGAGATTTTTGGCCTCTGTTTTTCGTTTATGGTCCACTGTTGGCCTCACTGCCTGTTAGTTTGGTGTCCTGTAGACCCTTTCCGGCGTTCGCCAGACCAGTGATGGAGGGTCCCGAAAGTCCCGTATTACCATTTAACAAGAAACTCATTACTGGTTTGGCACTACCCACCAAACATGATACTCCTAGATAGGCCCTACCAGGCAGGCTCAGATAGAATGTCTTAAATTGTCCACTTTCCCTTGTACTGGTAGCACATCTCACATAGGCCCAAGCCCAGCTCCCTAGATAAACTATATCTTACATAGGACCAAGCATACCTTCTTAGATACAAAAGTGTAGGCCCAAATGCAAGTGACTCTTGCTCTCATTTTTATAATAATAATAAAACAGACCTCGTAGGCCTCACTGATCTGCTAGCAGAAATCTGTCCCATCCACCCAGATACAACATTAGCCCTTTCTTGTAACTTTTCACAGTTACAAGAATAAGGGTGGCCCCCACCCACATGACAACCTGATGGAACATCTGGCAGTGTCACATGCAAGATTTGTGATATTCTTAGCTATGGGACTTTCCGCGCTGGCATTAAACTGGAACTCAAGGCAGGAACATGACCAGGAATTAATATATTAAATATTAATTCTGAGCATTTTTTATGGTAAAAGTTATCCTTTGTTTACTTTCTGCGGTCAAGAACACTGACCATCTGCTAAACGCCCTGTTCCATCATGATACCACTTCTCGGTTTTATATCAAACTTCCCAGTTACTGTAAGCGGGCGGTTAAGTGCCTGCGTCAGACCTCGTGCCAGGCGTAGGAGTAAGTTCTGCATTAAGTTCTGCCCTTTTCCATATAAAAGGTCTTCACCCAGGTCCAGGCCCTGAACTCCTCCTATAGTGCTCAGCACTTGAGTTCCCAGTCGACTGATCTCTTCTCTAGGGCCTAGAAGCCTATTCTGAGGTGGTAATGCTCTTCTTTGATTGCCAGCCTTTTGGCTTTGTCAGCCCCTCTTATTTAGCTCATCAAAGCCCAAGCCATTGCATTTAACTTAGTTTAAACTGCGTAGTCTTGAATGGTGTTGCTTTCTTAAGAAAAGATTTGCCTTCTAGGCACTATCCTATTCATCACCTTTAAATTCAGGGTTGCCCCTTGGGCAGCTGCTCATAGAAAGATAGATAGATATACATTTCTGCTTCGTTTGAACATTTGATTTATAACATTGTCGATGCATTTATTTTTTCATCCTGCTCATGTGTTGTTGGGCAACATTTAAATTGTACTGTTTCCTGTGGTTTTGAATTGCTTAATAAAGTGCTGCTGTGTTTTACATCGTTGTTCCTTCCTTTCAAGTGAACGAGCGGAGTGCGGGTCAGGCTCTCAGGAGCCGGTAGGCAGAAGGGTGTGGCCATCCATTTACCCTCAAACAAGTGACGACCACGAACATGATGGACTCGTTGACAGGTCATCTGCAGTGCGGATATGGGACACACGCCGGGGTCGCGCCTGTGGCTGCCCCCGGACCCCTCTCCTCACGTCCGCCTGGGTGAGTCAGGGATAGTTTTGTTTTTTCGTCCTTGCCTTTACCTCAGGGTGTGGCGTGTGTGAGTGGTGGGTCTGGCTGCATTTGCCATCCGGGGTCTCCTTTGTCTGTGCTCCTTTGCCCGCCTGTGGTTGACTGACATGCCTCGACGTCCTCTTTCTGGCTGGTCACATCTCCCCGAGGCTCTTTGGTGCTCTGCTCTTTAGTTTTGTCGTGGTTTCCTTTAGTTGCGTTCTCTTTGCCCACTCTTTCTTTGGCCTCTTTGCCTTTGCCTTTTCTGAAAAATAGTGTGCTCTCGCTTTCATTGCCGTTTTCACTTCCTCGTTCTTATCTTTGCCCTTTCCCTTGCATATGCTGCTGGTTGATGCTTACGGTTTGAGTCCGGATCACGTGGTGGTTGATCGAATTCTGGCATTGTGCACAAGTGCTTCTTCAGGGTTTTATGTTTTCGTATTTATTATATGTGGTTTTTGTTTAATTTGCTCCGTAATGCTTGAGGTTTGAGTCCTGGAAAACACTTCTGTGTGATTTTTCGAATTCTGGCATTGTGCACATGCATTTGCGGCTTTCCCATGTTTTGATATTTGGCGCACATTTTTTGTATATCTTTATTGAAGGTCTTTTGACGTTGTTTTTCAATTGACTATTTGGATTTAGCTGTGGGCTGTTGCGCCCCTGACGCGGTGCTCAAGTGGCACGCGTATCTGTAGTGTTGTCGCACTTTTCTATTAAGGGTGTATCCCGCCGCCATTTTGTATGCTCTTGCCGTCATTTTATATTCTTCTTTACAGATTCTCTAAATTACTTTCCCCTTTATATTTTCACCTTTCTGTTCTTTCACTCACTGCCTTCCTTCTCATTCAGTTGCTATTTATATATTGTTCTTCTTGCAAGACCATTCTCTTGTTTTCGGCGTCCATGCGCCCCTCCTTCCTCAGGATACTTTCCTGTGTATTCACACACTCATTCTTCGCACTCTATAGTGCGTCCCTCTCTGATTCACTTTTGCATAGCTTGGGTGCTTTTCTCTTTTTATCTCTTAAATTCATATCACTCTCTCAACGGCGCCTTTCTCCTTTGTTAGCTGCGCCACTACAAAAACAGGAACAAACCACTTCGAAGTCTGTGGCCCACTCTGACATCCCTCGTGAGCCTCGCAGCTTCACTGTAGACCCCATCGCCCCTCCTTTTCTCTGTCCTTCCAGGCTGCTTTCTCAGCAACCACTGTTACATTACTACGTGTTCATTTTTTAAATGCATTTCATTTATTTAATTATTGTTTATTTGTTGTCCGTTATGTCTGTTTCTTGTGCTTCGTTTTGTTAAACATTTATTAGCCCTGCTGTCCCACCACAGTTCTCTCCCGCCACCGCCCCCATCTGTTGCTGTTCTGCCAGCTTTACTCTCACTAGCCGAGCGGCAGACTGCTAGTTATTATTGTTGACTCAATTGCCCCCACTTTTCCTCACTATTACGGGCAGTTGCGCCAGGTAGCTGTTGTCTGGATTGTCTTGCCTTTAATACGTAGCCGCAATCCCGCTAAGTAGTTGCACTTGTCTTCATTGCACATTATCCATACATTGCGCCTCTTTTCTTCTGTCTCTCACATGTTTTGCCTAACATTTGTCCAGGCCAATTGGTAGCCACAGTGGGGGTGGAGTTGTATCTCCGTTCCTCCTGTTAGCTCCCTTAAGCCCCTTCCTCTCAGGTATGTCCCTTGACCCCCCCCATATTATGCTTTGGCCTGATCATCTAACAGTATTTGATCTGTTTTAGCGAGACAGGAATACCTGGGCCTGCTAATGTATTTTTAAACATGTGAGTTGAGAGTGCTTGAGTTCACCGTGAATATTATTGTTATATTAGTATATCCTGTTTTCAAAGCATTACGTGTTGCTGAAGTCTCATCATCATTCGATGGCGATGAGACCCTGCTAGTTAGAATACCAAAACAAAAAAGAAATTAAATAAATACAGTGGCGCAGTATCACAGTTAATATTACGTTTACATTTATGTTCCCATAAGTAGCTAAACTTTCTGATTCGCTAGAGCACACAAAGACACCCCCTGCTCCATGTCATGAGGGTAGGTTATAAATGCTTTGAAATACATTGTTACATTTAACTGGAAACACAGGCCTACAATTCTTGTTAATAAAATGTAGGCATTACTATAATAAGCTCACGAGTGGAAGGAAGTACTTATGAGGAGAACATTGGAGCGCAGCCAGAGGGCTACCACTCGGTTTACATTGTTGATGAGCACTGGGAACGCTCACACACGTAATGATTGATAACGATCATGAAAAACAGACATATAGATGCAGTTACACTACAAGTACCATGATGTACCTTAGTAGGCAACATGCACGGTGTTGCACCCCACATACAGCCGCAACACAAGGCAATTAAGACCCAAATAATTTACTCCTACCTGCGTCCAATTCAACAGCCCAGGCAGTGACAAGTGCCACCTCTTCAGGCACGGGCAGGTAGCCCAAGTACAAGCATAGATCTAGGAAGTACAGCTACAGAACACACACAGTTGGAGTTAGCTAGTAGCAAAGATTTTGAAATTGTGTCTCGTGGCCAAGGAAGTTAGTGACATTGGACTAAGAGCAACATACATCTCGGACCAGATGGTAATTATTAGAGAGAAAAGAGGAGACAAGGAGACAAATTGATGGAATGGAATGCACACTAACTACACCCATTTTTTAATAAATGATAAAGTAAAAATAAGTTTATGAAAGGGATGTCATCTTTGTGCAGGACTAATGGGGGGAGTATAGAAGATGAAGTGCCAAGGAACAGGAGTGCGGTACCGTGAGAGAGGAGGGAGAGGTAGTGCACATTGGGGTCCACCTCTGAAACTGGACAAATTAGGAGAATAATTTGCAAGCACCAAATGAGACACCACTTGTACTTGTCTGATGGGAAATGTTTTGTGGCTCTCAGTGAATAGAAAAGACTGAAATTGCATTTCACCTAATGGTATGTTAACAGCCCTGTCCTTCTCAAAGAAAATGTACTGCTACCCAAAGAAGGTTAAAGGTCAGTTATTGCCTGGACATTAGAAAGTGTAGAAACAAATTAATGAAGGCCACACCACCAACTTCCATAGGAAAGTAGAGTTATTATACCTTTGATACAAATACACAGATTAATTCAGCTATATACAACAATAATATGATTAAAAGTATAGGTTCAATACAATTATTATAGGCCTTTAGGAGAAAAGACTAGAATATACGGCGTTTACACAACATGCATGACACACAGAGAACGTGCTTGAGCCTGTGTTTGACTTCATGGTCATAAGTTCAGATGCTACCAGGTCTACTTAGCATTTTATCATTCTGAAGTGAATAGATGCGGGGTTTGATCAACACTTCATCATTCTGAGGTGGATGAAATGAGTACCATTGAGTTGAGGGAACGATAAGGATCTGCTGTTTAGCGTCGAAATACCATTCTGAGTAAACGTGCACTTTACAAAAACGCCATATTATTTTATAATAAGCTATATTTTACGTACAATTAAAGACAAACACGTGTCTGGATATTATGAGGTATTGAAGGGTTAAAGGATTTCTCTTGGGCTGCCGTTATATTAACGCTGGCCGCAGAGTCTGGGCGTTGAGCCAGGCCAGAAAGACACAATGCAATAGCTTCCTGTGGGTACGAACGAACAGGAAATTAAAATATATGTATATATCTGTATACAGTTAGCAGAACATGGAGAGCTGTGTGAATGGAATAACAGTTTTGATAAAAGAAAATAATAATTTTAGTGTATAAGTTTCCAGTTTAGTTCAACAGATTATGTCAAGTGCGTTGTGAACACTTTTTAAGTTTTAAAGAATGAATTAGGAGAGACTGAGTCTCTTCCCCACCATGGCAGACATGCCTATATTGAACAAAGCTAGAAAAGAGGAACATGAGAAATAAATGTCTAAGATCACACAATTTGGTGAAGGGGGAGCCGAGATTAGATACAGGGTTTCAGGTCTCGCATTATGAAGTTTAGTAACTGGGTATGTATGTATGTATATATATATATATATATATATGCTTCGTTCCTCTATGACCACTGTACTGAAGACACGCTACTGACTGGCAACATCTTTGCCTGGCATCAGTTTAAAGGGTTGTGCTGGGTTGAAGTGGTGGTGAAGAAAATAGTGTGTTTTTTTTTGCGGCAGCAGGAAAGCAAAATAGTTTTTTTCACTACGTGCATCACCACTGCTTGAGGTAAAGTCAGCTGAGTGTGCAGGGATATATGGATATACGCATGTCCTTCGGTGACACATTTTTCAGAGAGTGTTGTTTGACCACTAAAAGTAGCTGGGGTATCACCAACAGGGGACGGTGTGTATGATGCAACTGATCCCAGCTTATTTGTTCAGTTGCGGCAACAAGAGCAGACTGTTGGTAAAGAATGAGCCTATACAGATATTGTCCGCTTTTGGCATAAAGTACATGTAACTCAGGGTTTCCATCACTGTTTAGCAGGTCATTTAGCAGGTCTAGTGGCTCAGGGTCTGTGTCCACAGCCAGCCATCATGCTATAAATATCATCTGTAGTGCCAAGTTGTGTATATTTCAAAGGTGGGGACCACATTCCCCAGGCATGTATTGGGTGCATTACCTTTTCTATGGAGAGAGTGAGACATCACTTGTGCTGAGGGCTGATCAGCTCTGACAAGATAGGCCTTAGATTTTGGTAGTAATAGCACGGGGTGGACAAACAGGCGTGCTGTGAAAAATAAAAGAGTATAAGTAACACAATTGTTTTAATGATTGATACTCTGCCCAAAGGGGACAGCAGTAGCATTGTCCAGAATATGGTCCACCATCGAATTCCAGACACACATCTATCTAGATTGCCACCCTTCAACTTTTCCTCTATGAAGTAAATTTGGATTCCTCGATATTTAAAAGTTTCCAGACACATGATGGGTGGTGATCAGTATCAGGATTTATCACAATTGCCTTTGAGGCCAGGCCCTACTACCAAATTCCGGCAATAACAAGATTAGTGGGGATACGCGTGTTATTGGGTCCCTAGGAATAGGCAAGGCATCATCTGTACCTTATCATGCATGTTTTTAGCACGCTAATTTCTCTAGTACTTAGTATGGGTGACAGCAGACACCTCTGTCTGGAGGTCCCACTGGGGCCCCTGAAAAAAAAATGTCATCCAGTTGAATACACCCTACCAGGTACGAACACTGGCCATCCATGGTATATATAACAACTAGATCTAGAGCAATAAGAGGCCAGGAAGCCCTGTCCGTGTCAGTACCACAAAAAGATAGGGCCACACCAATGTGTTGAACGTTTTTTATAGGTGTTAAATTCAGTGTATTTGTATATTTTATTTCTGAATGTTGTGCCTGCACAAGGGCACAGCTACTGTTGCGCACCTAGCCACAGGTCATAGACGGAGAATGTTTGGTGAAGAGTAGACAATATATTGGGTATGACAGGTGGGTTAGGTGTGAACAAAAAAAAAAAAAAGAGAGAACGCTCTTGGATAGATAAAGAAAAACGACGCTGATTAAATATAAATACACAATTAAAAAGGAAATTATAAAGGTGCCACCTTCATCAGGACATATATAATACCTGTCTCTCTCTCAACAGATTACATTTTTGATGTACCTAATAAAAAAATATTTTTTCCAATAAACATAATCCTATAAATGATTTTACATATTCATTAAGTCTATTGTTTTTACCATTAAATACGTTCACATCCATTTAGTATCATTATTTAAAGGTCCATTATCAAAGTGTCCACTCAGTTGTTAAATGGATTCCAGCATTACCACACAGACTTACATAACCCATTACATCACATAAAAGTTCATTTCACAAAAGTTGTATATCTGCACAAATGCAAGAACATGGGTGCACTTTATTTAATAATTGGGCCCCTAATTAGGTCTGGCGTTAACAATGACCTTTTATGTTTTATAGAATGTTGTCTCTCTCTCTTGGCCAGCTTCACTGTGAGTGACTTCATTCTGTTCTTTCACAAGGAGCATATCGACACACAGTTGTTTTATTCTGTGCCAGTAACGACTGTGCAATGTGTGATGTTTGACACTAAAACAATTTTTATTTTTTGCTAATGTTTGTTATAATGGTGAGGGCCCAGCAGCTCCCACAGAAATATTGTAAGAAAAGGATGGGTTGCGCATTGACAGAGCCAAAGGGCTGACCAACAATTTCGGACCTACTGGCTTTGCCAATGCTTGCTTATTTATATGTTGCAAAGAAATGGTACCTACCATTTTCCAGTAGTTTACTGAGCATTCTGAGAGCAGTATACATAGCCTCACATTGCTAAATATTGAACATATGTGTACACATTTTTATACTCTAACGACTGTCAGTAGTACAGTCTGAGCTTACAACATTTACTTAGAGCGCTCACCCTAATAATAGAGGCTTTCAATTAATGAACAGTAAATACAAGTTTGAACAGCATTATAACATGGACACAAATATTACCTTCACTGCAGACAGTGCCCTTACATGATCCATAATGTGGTACTGCAAACTAACAGCCAAAGGGTTTGAGCTGTAGGGGTTGGGCCTACTTGTCCCAAGAGAGAAAAAAAGATTTTCATCTGTGTTTGCTGTTGGGACAAGCTATAGTACAATGTTTTAAGTCTTCTTTTGCTTCTGGAGATAATGAATTTCTTTTTAAAGTCTTGTACAGGGATTGCAATATAATTTTTAGGTTCTTTCCTTCATTTGGAGTTCCCTCCTTACCTCAGCTGGCCAACAAATGCAGCGTGCACCATTGATAGCTCACCTATTGCTAGACATGTTGCTATCAAAGTTTCAATTGTAGACTGTGCTGCACACACCTCCTCCAAGGACTATGTATCAATTGGTAAATAATTTATTGATGCAGATGTACAAAAAGGAATAGCATTAACTGGTTGTGAGTACACAATGGTTCAGATTGCTTCTACTACACATGATATCATGACATAAATATAAAGGATGATGATATGTACTATGACCCTAAGTATATTATTGGAAGGGCTGGGTGGGAGAAAAGGAAGAAGGGAACAAGGGAGGATGTATGCAAAAAGAAAAGGAATACGGTTAGGCCCAAATGGAAAAATATGTATACCAACGATAATGCTTGGTCCCATGGCCCGTCTTTTTCATGGTTCATCACTTGTAGGACGTGATGGGAAGATCAGCCTGTTTTCCTAATGCTGTATTTCCGCTGCCCCAGGCCACTTCATTTCCCCACATTAAATGGACTTCATCAGCTTCCCCTACTCAAACTACAAGTACGTGTTGGTTATTGTGTGCATGATCAGCAATTGGACTGAGGTATGCCAATCCAAGAACGGCAATACACAAATTATTGCCAAATGGCTCCTGAAAGAGTTCATACCGCGCTTTAAAGTACCTATGTTTTTGGGTTCTGACAATGGACCGGCGTTCATCTCACATGTGATTGAGGGGTTGTGCAAGGGGCCAGGAGCCACACAGAAAATACATGTGTTCCACGGAAACAACCAAGTGGGAATGGTATCCCAAGCTCATCCTGAAGGGTTGCATGTGCTAAAGAAAAAGGAAGAGTGTGTAAGCGGATACCAACGATACATCAACTAAAGACGTCTGGAAAAATGTATGCCCCAACCCCTCAGTCTACAACCTGTGACAACGAGACATCTTTACCTTTTTCATCACTTTGTTTTCCTCATATCGAATGTGCCTAAGTAATAGAAGTGCTAGTAACCTCTCAAATTACTTGAAGACAGGCACCAACGGTTACTTTTTCTGTTTACAGGTATCATCTCTGAGGTCTCTACCTTATTCTTCAGCAGACTTTTTGAAAAGAGTAAAAGTACAGCAGAAGATAAGACATTCTTCCAACTAGTCACACTAGCCACACGTACCAACGATTGGAACAATGCCTCAAGACTTTCAGAACAATTAGAGAAAATGATCATGGGTGCTGCTAGCAGCATTGACCCCCATTCCTGCCATTATAATGACTACGCTCCTTAAAGTGTGTTGTGATCACAGTATTATACCTGAGATACTGCTTAAATGACACACAGAGATATTGTACCAAAGTGAATAAATAGCCATTGATAAAGAAGGGACAGTTGACAGGGCAGGATGTTACACACCGGCCTACAGACACAGAAAACAGCATGTGTTACAATGTCATACCTGTCTCCAAATACTTGGGCTGTGTCCTAATGTACAAAATGCTCTTCAGTCAGAACACCATGTCCGCAGTTGCACCTCCCGAGAATAGCAGAATTAGCTAAGGGAGAGCAAGGATAGAACAGGGAATGTGAGTAACTTAGCACTTATAGAAGTTGTAGAAGTAACAACAATAGGACTACACTAAGTGCAAGAATTTTGTTCAAAAGAATGAACAAGAGGAGGGAGATGATGGAGGGTCCCGAAAGTCCCGTATTACCATTTAACAAGAAACTCATTACTGGTTTGGCACTACCCACCAAACATGATACTCCTAGATAGGCCCTACCAGGCAGGCTCAGATAGAATGTCTTAAATTGTCCACTTTCCCTTGTCCTGGTAGCACATCTCACATAGGCCCAAGCCCAGCTCCCTAGATAAACTATATCTTACATAGGACCAAGCATACCTTCTTAGATACAAAAGTGTAGGCCCAAATGCAAGTGACTCTTGCTCTCATTTTTATAATAATAATAAAACAGACCTCGTAGGCCTCACTGATCTGCTAGCAGAAATCTGTCCCATCCACCCAGATACAACATTAGCCCTTTCTTGTAACTTTCCACAGTTACAAGAATAAGGGTGGCCCCCACCCACATGACAACCTGATGGAACATCTGGCAGTGTCACATGCAAGATTTGTGATATTCTTAGCTATGGGACTTTCCGCGCTGGCATTAAACTGGAACTCAAGGCAGGAACATGACCAGGAATTAATATATTAAATATTAATTCTGAGCATTTTTATGGTAAAAGTTATCCTTTGTTTACTTTCTGCGGTCAAGAATACTGACCATCTGCTAAACGCCCTGTTCCATCATGATACCACTTCTCGGTTTTATATCAAACTTCCCAGTTACTGTAAGCGGGCGGTTAAGTGCCTGCGTCAGACCTCGTGCCAGGCATAGGAGTAAGTTCTGCATTAAGTTCTGCCTTTTTCCATATAAAAGGTCTTCACCCAGGTCCAGGCCCTGAACTCCTCCTATAGTGCTCAGCACTTGAGTTCCCAGTCGACTGATCTCTTCTCTAGGGCCTAGAAGCCTATTCTGAGGTGGTAATGCTCTTCTTTGATTGCCAGCCTTTTGGCTTTGTCAGCCCCTCTTATTTAGCTCATTCAAAGCCCAAGCCATTGCATTTAACTTAGTTTAAACTGCGTAGTCTTGAATGGTGTTGCTTTCTTAAGAAAAGATTTGCCTTCTAGGCACTATCCTATTCATCACCTTTAAATTCAGGGTTGCCCCTTGGGCAGCTGCTCATAGAAAGATAGATAGATATACATTTCTGCTTCGTTTGAACATTTGATTTATAACATTGTCGATGCATTTATTTTTTTCATCCTGCTCATGTGTTGTTGGGCAACATTTAAATTGTACTGTTTCCTGTGGTTTTGAATTGCTTAATAAAGTGCTGCTGTGTTTTACATCGTTGTTCCTTCCTTTCAAGTGCACGAGCGGAGTGCGGGTCAGGCTCTCAGGAGCCGGTAGGCAGAAGGGTGTGGCCATCCATTTACCCTCAAACACCAGTGTGCAGCTTCTTGAGGGGGGGGATCGGAGTAAACAACCTTCGTATGGTGAAGAGCCGGTCCTATAATATCATGGGCGGGATTGTGGTGCTAGTCCCAGGCTGGTACTGGTGTGTACTCCTTACGTTAGGAGTGCCAGGAGCTTGCAAACCTGCCGCCCTGAGCCACAGCGGGGGATTTATCTGTTGTCCCATCGTGGGGCTCCGGCTTCCGTACCTGTAATTTCCTTGCCTTTGGACCTGTTGTTTGAATCGCTGTGTGCTTGCGCGATATCTTGCCACAGTCCTTCGGTGAGAAGTGGACGGGTCAGCCGTGTCAGGGACTGCCAGTTTCCCCGCCTCCCGATGATGCATGCTCCACACCCCAGAGCTCAATCCCCGTCTGCCCACTCTCTCGGCTACTCTGGTTGTCCCTGGGGTCTGGGTTCCGCTGTCGCGCTCGCTGCACAGTACGTGGTTCGCGGGAGACAGGGATCAGCATTTATCAGTCCCGAGGCAGCCCAGTATGCTATGGTGTGGCAGAGTCTTATGCCGAGTCATAGACGGCAGCGGTTCTCCCGGGGGGGCACACTTCACGCCCCACCCTAGAGGCCAATGATATGCAGCAGGGTTAGCAGTCTCACGTGGGGGTCCCACGATGTGAAACGGGACGCCCTCAATCCCCCGCTCTGTCTTTCGCCCGCGCCGCAGGCCGCTGGAGAAATGGCGCCGGAGCCCCCTTCTTCCTCCTGTGTCCCACCGTCTCACCTTATTGTTGGCTCGCCGCCGCACTTGTCACGGCAATATTCGGCGGATTACTGATCCGCCCCTCCGCTCTCCGCCGTATTTGTCCTGCGCTTCCGGATCAGCTTGTGCAGAATACAGGGCCTGACGCTACGTGGGATCCCCGGGGCTCCAGCAGTGCAGCGCGCCGCCCAAGTGAACCGGAGTCGCGGGGCCTCAGTCCCCCGGTTTCAGAATCGCGCTCCAATCGCGCCGCCACTCCTCGGATCGGCGAGATATTTTTACCGCGGTTGCTGCGCCGCTCAAGCAGTCGGATCCCTCGCCTTCCGCGTCAATTTGCAGTGGTTATGCAGGATAAATGACGGATCTAGTTCGCCAAACCTCCAGAGCCTCACGGGTGTGCGGCCATCTTGGATGTGCGCCCCTAGCGCCCTCGTATTTTTATATAGACTTAACACAAGACCCAAACGACAAAAATCCACAATACAATACGAAAAATATGACTGACAAATGGTAGAAAATAGCTCAGTTCAATAAAGATGATAAATGCGACACTTTACTCTCCATGTACCTTTGGATGCGTAACGCAAAACAAACTAAAGGGTCGCAGGGAAGGTGATGCTTCGATTCCTTACACGCAGAAAGGAGGATGCATCGGTTTATTTATGAGAGCCTTGCATCACGTTTGCACAACTTGAAGTGGTACATGCATGACGCAAGGTTCTTAATCAGATTTATGAAGCCGCTCTGCTTGGCTTTGAGTGGCCTCATAAATCTTGAGTAAGGCGACGCAACGCAAATCGCTGTGTCGCCTTACTCTGCTCTCGGGAGACACTCCATGGATTTTGATGCTGCCCCAGATTTACAAATTCATGTGACCTGGGGAAGCACCAAATCCTTATGCCTCCAGAGGTGAGATGCCGCAAGGAGAAATATCCTTATTTCTTCTGTTGTTTCATCTTTCTATGTGTGCTGCATTCTGCTGCATGCATAGAAAGAGGAAAACACCTCTTAGGATTGTTTCTGGCAGGAAGGTGCCCCTTTCTGCACAACAGAAGCTGTGCATGCAATGGAGGCACCCTTGCACCATGGTGCCATGTTGCCTACATTGGTGCTAGGCTGCTAAAATGGCGCCTGCAGAGGAAGAAAGGACAGGAATGCACCGTATTGCAAAACTACAGTGCATTTCTGCCCTTTCACTTAGGCATAAGGCAGCGCAGCAAGGTGACTAGCTGCACTGCTGTAATCCAAAATCCCGTAAATGAGGGCCCAGATGTTTAGATTTTTAACAATCTATTGCAAGACAGTTGTCCTACAGAAATCTCATTTATATGTAGTTTTTGCGTATTTAACCCCTTCGGTGCTTATGACGAGCTGGACTCGTCATGGCACACAGTGCTCGTGTGCTCATGACGAGTCCAGCTCGTCATAAGACCACCCACGGGGAAGCGCTGGCGCTCCCCGTGGGAATCCGATCGTCGGGTTTTTGGGGGAAGGCAGGGGAAGGACTTCCCCTGCCTCCCCCACCCCCCGCCCTCCCCATCACTGACGTCAGCGCGCGAGGCGCGCTGACATCATTGAGGGTTTCTTCTTCGCGACGCGCTGGAAGCCATTTGCTTCCAGCGCGTCGGGGAAATAAGGTGCGTTTTGGCTCGGGGAGGGGGGTTTGATTCGAAAGAGACATCGAGGGAAAGGAAAGGGTTTTCCTTTCCCCCGATGCCTCTTTGTGCATTCCTGCTGCACGATCATGTGATCGTGCAGCAGGAATGCCCACGAGGGAGGGAGGGCGCAATTCTCCTGCAGAATTCGTGAGCGTGGAGATGTGCCTTCTCTCCATTTACACCCTGAAAAGTTAGCTGTAATACTTGATGGAGGTCTTTGCATCCTTGAATTTCTCGAGCGCAATGCTCGTGTAGTTCCTGTGACCAGGAGGTTCCTTCTCCTCGTCTGCCGCTGCGATCCTGCTCTGACCCTTTATAAACAAGAGGCATGTGAACGGGCCTAGAAGCCCCGCTCGTTTGGCCCCGCCACACATACACTAGCGGTATGCAACGTATGCCCGCCCTTTCCCCACTATGATGGACAGCTTACT